>OY744529.1:45855561-45885561 GCA_963556195.1 Sepiola atlantica
TATGTTCGTCTGTAGATCGGTCGGTCTGACGATCTGTGCCGTTTAAAATAAAAATATCATTCCCATCGCTAAACACGCACATTGTATCGACGCATCTTCAAAATGGATCTCTTCTCGTTATATTATTTACATTGGCCCATATCTATGCTGTATGTTTTTACATTACATATGTTCTATGGTTAGTTCAATTCAATTCAATTCAATTAATTTGGAAAAAAATAAAACAAGCATGTTTCAGTTGCCATGTAAGAAAAGGGTGGTAGAAATTTACACAGAATATGTATTATTCCCATTCCTGATTATTCCAATTCAATCAATCAATTCGGCAGAACATAAAACAAGCATGTTTCAGTTGTCATGTAAGGAAACGGTGGTAGAAATTTACACAGAAAATGAATTATTCCACTTGCTGATTTTCCCAATTCAATTCAATCAATTTGGCAAAAAATAAAACAAGCATGTTTTAGTTGCCATGTAAGAAAAGGGTGGTAGAAATTTACACAGAATATGAATTATTCCCTTTGCTGATTTTTCTAATTCAATTCAATCAATTTGGCAAAACATAAAACAAGCATGTTTCAGTTGCCATGTAAGAAAATGGTGGTAGAAATTTACACAGAATATGAATTTTTCCCTTTGCTGATTTTTCCAATTCAATTCAATCAATTTGGCAAAACATAAAACAAGCATGTTTCAGTTGCCATGTAAGAAAAGGGTGGTAGAAATTTACACAGAATATGAATTTTTCCCTTTGCTGATTTTTCCAATTCAATTCAATCAATTTGGCAAAACATAAAACAAGCATGTTTCAGTTGCCATGTAAGAAAAGGGTGGTAGAAATTTACACAGAATATGAATTTTTCCCTTTGCTGATTTTTCTAATTCAATTCAATCAATTTGGCAAAACATAAAACAAGCATGTTTCAGTTGCCATGTAAGAAAATGGTGGTAGAAATTTACACAGAATATGAATTTTTCCCTTTGCTGATTTTTCCAATTCAATTCAATCAATTTGGCAAAACATAAAACAAGCATGTTTCAGTTGCCATGTAAGAAAAGGGTGGTAGAAATTTACACAGAATATGAATTTTTCCCTTTGCTGATTTTTCCAATTCAATTCAATCAATTTGGCAAAACATAAAACAAGCATGTTTCAGTTGCCATGTAAGAAAAGGGTGGTAGAAATTTACACAGAATATGAATTTTTCCCTTTGCTGATTTTTCCAATTCAATTCAATCAATTTGGCAAAACATAAAACAAGCATGTTTCAGTTGCCATGTAAGAAAAGGGTGGTAGAAATTTACACAGAATATGAATTTTTCCCTTTGCTGATTTTTCCAATTCAATTCAATCAATTTGGCAAAACATAAAACAAGCATGTTTCAGTTGCCATGTAAGAAAAGGGTGGTAGAAATTTACACAGAATATGAATTTTTCCCTTTGCTGATTTTTCCAATTCAATTCAATCAATTTGGCAAAACATAAAACAAGCATGTTTCAGTTGCCATGTAAGAAAAGGGTGGTAGAAATTTACACAGAATATGAATTTTTCCCTTTGCTGATTTTTCTAATTCAATTCAATCAATTTGGCAAAACATAAAACAAGCATGTTTCAGTTGCCATGTAAGAAAAGGGTGGTAGAAATTTACACAGAATATGAATTTTTCCCTTTGCTGATTTTTCCAATTCAATTCAATCAATTTGGCAAAACATAAAACAAGCATGTTTCAGTTGCCATGTAAGAAAAGGGTGGTAGAAATTTACACAGAATATGAATTTTTCCCTTTGCTGATTTTTCCAATTCAATTCAATCAATTTGGTAAAACATAAAACAAGCATGTTTCAGTTGCCATGTAAGAAAAGGGTGGTAGAAATTTACACAGAATATGAATTTTTCCCTTTGCTGATATTTCCAATTCAATTCAATCAATTTGGCAAAACATAAAACAAGCATGTTTCAGTTGCCATGTAAGAAAAGGGTGGTAGAAATTTACACAGAATATGAATTTCTCTCTTTGCTGATTTTCCCAATTCAATTCAATCAATTTGGCAAAACATAAAACAAGCATGTTTCAGTTGCCATGTAAGAAAAGGGTGGTAGAAATTCACACAGAATATGAATTTTTCCCTTTGCTGATTTTTCTAATTCAATTCAATCAATTTGGCAAAACATAAAACAAGCATGTTTCAGTTGCCATGTAAAGAAAAGGGTGGTAGAAATTTACACAGAATATGAATTTTTCCCTTTGCTGATTTTTCCAATTCAATTCAATCAATTTGGCAAAACATAAAACAAGCATGTTTCAGTTGCCATGTAAGAAAAGGGTGGTAGAAATTTACACAGAATATGAATTTTTCCCTTTGCTGATTTTTCCAATTCAATTCAATCAATTTGGCAAAACATAAAACAAGCATGTTTCAGTTGCCATGTAAGAAAAGGGTGGTAGAAATTTACACAGAATATGAATTTCTCTCTTTGCTGATTTTCCCAATTCAATTCAATCAATTTGGCAAAAAATAAAACAAGCATGTTTCAGTTGCCATGTAAGAAAAGGGTGGTAGAAATTTACACAGAATATGAATTATTCCCTTTGCTGATTTTTCTAATTCAATTCAATCAATTTGGCAAAACATAAAACAAGCATGTTTCAGTTGCCATGTAAGAAAAGGGTAGTAGAAATTTACACAGAATATGAATTTCTCTCTTTGCTGATTTTCCCAATTCAATTCAATCAATTTGGCAAAAAATAAAACAAGCATGTTTCAGTTGCCATGTAAGAAAAGGGTAGTAGAAATTTACACAGAATATGAATTTCTCTCTTTGCTGATTTTCCCAATTCAATTCAATCAATTTGGCAAAAAATAAAACAAGCATGTTTCAGTTGCCATGTAAGAAAAGGGTAGTAGAAATTTACACAGAATATGAATTTCTCTCTTTGCTGATTTTCCCAATTCAATTCAATCAATTTGGCAAAAAATAAAACAAGCATGTTTCAGTTGCCATGTAAGAAAAGGGTGGTAGAAATTTACACAGAATATGAATTATTCCCTTTGCTGATTTTTCTAATTCAATTCAATCAATTTGGCAAAACATAAAACAAGCATGTTTCAGTTGCCATGTAAGAAAAGGGTAGTAGAAATTTACACAGAATATGAATTTCTCTCTTTGCTGATTTTCCCAATTCAATTCAATCAATTTGGCAAAACATAAAACAAGCATGTTTCAGTTGCCATGTAAGAAAAGGGTGGTAGAAATTTACACAGAATATGAATTTCTCTCTTTGCTGATTTTCCCAATTCAATTCAATCAATTTGGCAAAACATAAAACAAGCATGTTTCAGTTGCCATGTAAGAAAAGGGTGGTAGAAATTTACACAGAATATGAATTTTTCCCCTTGCTGATTTTTCTAATTCAATTCAATCAATTTGGCAAAACATAAAACAAGCATGTTTCAGTTGCCATGTAAGAAAAGGGTGGTAGAAATTTACACAGAATATGAATTATTCCCTTTGCTGATTTTTCTAATTCAATTCAATCAATTTGGCAAAACATAAAACAAGCATGTTTCAGTTGCCATGTAAGAAAAGGGTAGTAGAAATTTACACAGAATATGAATTTCTCTCTTTGCTGATTTTCCCAATTCAATTCAATCAATTTGGCAAAAAATAAAACAAGCATGTTTCAGTTGCCATGTAAGAAAAGGGTGGTAGAAATTTACACAGAATATGAATTATTCCCTTTGCTGATTTTTCTAATTCAATTCAATCAATTTGGCAAAACATAAAACAAGCATGTTTCAGTTGCCATGTAAGAAAAGGGTAGTAGAAATTTACACAGAATATGAATTTCTCTCTTTGCTGATTTTCCCAATTCAATTCAATCAATTTGGCAAAACATAAAACAAGCATGTTTCAGTTGCCATGTAAGAAAAGGGTGGTAGAAATTTACACAGAATATGAATTTTTCCCCTTGCTGATTTTTCTAATTCAATTCAATCAATTTGGCAAAACATAAAACAAGCATGTTTCAGTTGCCATGTAAGAAAAGGGTGGTAGAAATTTACACAGAATATGAATTTTTCCCCTTGCTGATTTTTCTAATTCAATTCAATCAATTTGGCAAAACATAAAACAAGCATGTTTCAGTTGCCATGTAAGAAAAGGGTAGTAGAAATTTACACAGAATATGAATTTCTCTCTTTGCTGATTTTCCCAATTCAATTCAATCAATTTGGCAAAACATAAAACAAGCATGTTTCAGTTGCCATGTAAGAAAAGGGTGGTAGAAATTTACACAGAATATGAATTTTTCCCCTTGCTGATTTTTCTAATTCAATTCAATCAATTTGGCAAAACATAAAACAAGCATGTTTCAGTTGCCATGTAAGAAAAGGGTAGTAGAAATTTACACAGAATATGAATTTCTCTCTTTGCTGATTTTCCCAATTCAATTCAATCAATTTGGCAAAACATAAAACAAGCATGTTTCAGTTGCCATGTAAGAAAAGGGTGGTAGAAATTTACACAGAATATGAATTTTTCCCCTTGCTGATTTTTCTAATTCAATTCAATCAATTTGGCAAAACATAAAACAAGCATGTTTCAGTTGCCATGTAAGAAAAGGGTAGTAGAAATTTACACAGAATATGAATTTCTCTCTTTGCTGATTTTCCCAATTCAATTCAATCAATTTGGCAAAAAATAAAACAAGCATGTTTCAGTTGCCATGTAAAGAAAGCGTGATAGAAATTTACACAAAAGAGGATACAGTCACCAGGACGTGTCAAGATTTACTTTTAATTGGTGCGTTGTGGGCCCATTTATTATTCGTCTTGGGAGTCCATTCCAAGATTCATGGATCCTGATAAACATATTCATACAGGAAGAGAGACACAACTAATTCTATTTTAAAATATACTTTATTTAATCTTAAATACTTCGTATATTTACGAGTTGTAGCTGAATCATTCTCACAGGGGACATGAGCGCCCCCTATTAAGGCTCTTATATTATTACATCATTCATCACGAAGTTCTGATCAGAAACTTAAAATGTTAAAATCTATCTATATTGTCATATTGTCAAACAAATAAATTCGGTTTGTAGCTAGAACCGTACAAAACGAGTCGATGTGGGTGGATAGGCTTTATTATATAGCCACGACCACATACCCGTATAAGCCAAGCGACAAAAATTTTAGTTTTGAAATGTGTGACGTCATATAGATTTTACACTTCATTCCGCAAACATATTACTGCCAAGTAATATGTGACATTTTGAAGATTCAGATCCAGTTTCGGATGATTTCCAAAGTCTAATGCACATTTACTTATCTAAGGACTGATCTCTAGTAACATTTTAATGAAAATCTGAGAAATAGTAATGTGAATTTGCAAACAAACAGACAAACAAGTAAATAAACTACCACCGGGTAAAACATAACCTTCTTCATGATTATAAACATGAAGAAAACTGATACGTTTTGCCGATATGAAATCAAAATATGGGTTACCAGACTACTTCCTTAATGCATTTCACAGTTAATTTTAAATGTCTGGACACCATTCACATTTTTGTTGCAGATTGCTGAATACGAAATTATCAAAAAAGTGTTAGACGTTACAAAACGTCTAACACTTGTTTTTTTTTCTTTTTTTTTTTACTGCTGAACTAAATATTCATTTAACGAAATATATTCTCATGCATGTTTCGGAAATTTTTAGATGAGGGATGATAATTTGTAGAATTTAGTATATTCGGACTACTGTTCTCAACTTAGGTGTTTTTATCACAACGTTTCGACCGATGTAACCTCCGACCTTCTTCAGGTGTACCTTTGTCGAACTCGGGAATCTTTCTGGCGAACTTGGAAATCTGGACAGAATTTCGAACGGAACCCTTTATTAGATCCACGGGGGTAGCATGCTCTCGTTCCATCTGCCATGACTGGGAAGAAGTCTTCAATAATTCGCAATACTTCGTATCGCCTGCACTGAGGATTGAACCTTCAACCTTCAGATGACTGTCACTTAGAACTGAATTTTACTTACTACTATATCTACAGCGCCACGGGTCTTTGCGTGTTCGACAAGGTACACTTGAAGAAGGTCGGAGGTTACACCGGCCGAAACGTTGTTATAAAAACACCCAAGAGGATAACAGTAGTCCGAATATACCAAATTTTACACATTCTCATGGATGTTCTGAATATTGGCCAACAACGTATTAACCCTAATCCTAATGAAAGAGAAATTATGAATACAAGTTTAAAAATTATGAATACAAGTTTAAAAATTATGAATACAAGTTTAAAAATTAAAATTAAAATTATTCGCTTCATGTAAGTAAAGAACCTTGAAAGGTTATAATGAGATTGAGAAATGATTTAAGAAAAAATAACTCTAATCCTAACCCTAACCCTTACCATACCCCTAAACCATAATCCTAACCCCTAAGCCTAACCCTAACCCTAAACACTAAACCTAAACCTAACCCTAACCCTAAATCTAACCCTTAACCATACCCTAACACTAAATCATAACCCTAACTCTAACCCTAAACCTAACCCTCACCCCTAACCCTAACCCTAACCATCATCCTAACCCTAACCCTAACCCTAACCCTAACCCTAACCCTAACCCTAACGTGAGAAGTAATAGAAAACGTTCTAATCATTTATGATGAACACTTTCAATACATTTGCTTTTATAACAGCATAAAAAGAGAGACAATATATTTGAATTTTTTAGATGAGAATTGATAATTTGTATTATTACCACGCAAGAACCCGTGGCGCAATGGATATAAGTGCTAAGTTATAATTAGTTCTAAGTAACAGTATTCCGTAGGTTGAAGGTTCAATCCTCAGTACAGGCGATACTAAGAATATAATCACGAATTACTTAAGACTTCCACCCAGGGACTGCAAACGGAAAGAGATTAAATAGAGGGTTCCGTTCGAAATTCCGTACAGATTTCCGAGTTCGGCAAGAAACACTTGAAAAAAGTCAGGGATTACATCCCAGATAAAAACGCTAGTCCGAATAATCAAGATAATACATAAAGTGAAACATTTCAGATGTTCTGATTCTGATATACATCAAATATCCAAAGTAATACCTTTGTCCCTATCTACGTCAAGTTTCAGGCTGATGATGACTGATTAGGAACTTAACTAATAACTGATCAGAAACCTAACTAATAACTAGTCAGGTCCATAAATTATAACTGATAAGGAACCTAAATAATAACTGATAAGAAAACCTGAATAATAACTGATAAGGAACCAAAACAATAACTGATAAAGAAACCTAAATAATAACTGAAAAGGAACCTAAATAATAATTGATTAGGAACCTGAATAATAACTGATCAGGGACCTTAATAAGAACTATAAGGCACCTAAAACATTACTGATAAAGAACCTAAATAATAACAGGTAAGGAAGCTAAATAATAACTGATAAGTAACCTAAATCATAACTGATAAGTCATCTAAATAATAACTGATAAAGAACCTAAAAAATACTGATCAGATCATAATAACCACAAGGAACCTAAATTATAACTGATAAGGAGCCTAAATCAAAACTGATCAGGAACCTTATTAATAACTATAAGGAACCTAAATAATAACTTATAAGGAACCTAAATCATAACTGATAAGGAACCTAAATAATAACAGATAAGGAACCTAAATAAAAACTGATAAGGTACCTAAATAAAAACTGATAAGGTACCTAAATAAAAACTGAAAGTCATCTAAATAATAACTAATAAAGAACCGAAATAACAACTGATAAGGAACCTTAATAATAACGTATAAAAAACCGAAATAACAACTGATAAAGAACCTAAATAATAACTGATAAGGATCCTAAATAAAAACTGATCAGGAATCTTAATAATAACTATGAGGAACCTAAATAATAACTAATAAAGAAACCTAAATTATAATTGATAAGGAACCTAAATAATAACTGATAAAGAACGTAAATAATAACTGATGTGGAACCTAAATAAAAACTGATATTGAACCTAAATAATCAGAAATCAGGAACGTAAATGATAACCGATGATCGGGAACCTAAATAATAACTGATCATGCACCTAAATAATAACTAATTAAGAACGTAAATAATAACTGATCAGGAACCTAAATAATAACTGATCAGGAACCTAAATAATGTCTGATCAGGAACCAAAATATAACTGATAAGGAACCTAAATAATAACTGATAAGGAACCTAAATAATAACTGATAAGAAACCTAAATAATAACTGATGAGGAACCTAAATGAGAACTGATCAGCGATTTTAAAAATAACTGATAAGGAACCTAAATAAGAACTGATAAGGAACCAAAATAATAACTGATCAGGAACCTAAAAAATAACTGAGAAGGAACCTAAATTACTACTGATAAGGAACCTAATAATAACTGATCGGGTATCTAAATAATAACTGATAAGGAACAAAAAAAACTGATAAGGAACCTAAACAATAACATATAAGAACCCTAATTAATAACATAAAAAACCTAAATAATAAGAGATCAAGTACCTAAATGATAACTGATCAGGAACTTAAATAAAAACTGATCAGGAACATTAATGATAACTATGAGGAACCTAAATAATAACGGATAAGAAACCTAAATAATAAATAATAAGGATACTAAATAATAACTGATAAAAATCCTAAACTGAACAAATAACTAATCAGAAACCTAAATTATAACTGATAACGAACCCTTATAATAACTGATCAGGAACCTGAATAATGTCTCATCAGGTACCTAAATTATAACTGATAAGGAACCTTAATAAAAACTGATAAAGAACTTAAATAATACATGATAAGGAACCTAAATAATAACTGATCAGAAACCTAAATAATAACTGATAAGGAACCTAAATAAAAACTGATAAGTAACTTAAATAATAACTGATAAGTAATCTAAATAATTACTGATAAGGAACCTAATAATAACTGATCAGGGACCTTAATAAAAACTAATAAGGAACCTAACAGATAACTGATAAGGAACCTAAAAAATAACCGATGAGAACCCTAAATAATAACTTATAAGGAACATAAATAATAACTGATAAGGAACCGTAATTATGACTTATAAGGAACTTAAATAATAACTAATAAGGGGACTTAATGATAACTGATAAGGAAAATAAATAACAACTGATGTGAGAACCGTAATCATAACTGATAAGGACCTTAAATAATCACTAATAAGGAACCTTAATTACAACTGATCAGAAACCTACATAATAACTGATAAGGACCCTAAATAATAACTAAAAAGGAACCTTAATTATAAGTGATCAGGAACCTACATAATAACTTATGAAGAACCTAAATAATAACTGATAAGAAACCTACATAATAACTGATAAGAAACCTAAATAATAACTGATAAAATACCTAAATAACAACTGGTTAGGAACCTAAATGATAACTGATAAAGAACCTAAATAGTAACTAATACGAAACCTAAATAAGAACTGATAAAGAACCTAAATAATAACTGATAAGGAACCTAAAAAATAACTGATAAAGAATGTAAACAATAACTGATAAGAAACTAAATAAAAACTGATAAGGAACCTACATAATAACTGATCAGGAACCTGAATAATACCTGATAAAGAAACCTAAATAATAACTGATAAAGAACCTAAATAACACCTGGTTAGGAACCTAAATGATAAATGATGAAGAACCTAAATTATAACTGATAAGGAAACTAAATAATAACTGATCAGGAACCTAAATAATAACTGATAAGGGACCAAAAAAGAACTGATAAGGAACCAAAATAATAACTGATAAGGAACCTAAATAATAAGTGATCAGGAACCTGAATAATAACTGATAAAGAACCTAAATAATAACTTATAAGGAACCGAAATAATAACTGATAAGGTACCTAAATAATTACTGATCAGCAACCTTAATAATAACTGATAAGTAACCTAAATAATAACTGACCAGGAACCTAAATAATAACTGATAAGGGACCAAAATAATAACTGATAAAAAACCTAAATAAACACTGATAAAGTACCTAAATAATAAGTGATCAGGAACTTACATCATATATGATCAGGAACCTAACTAATAACTGATAAGAACACTAAATATTGACTGATAAGGAACTTAAATAAGAACTGATCAGGAACCTAAAAGATAAATGGTTAGTAACCTAAATAATAACTTATAACGAACACAAAAATAACTGATAAGGAACCGTAAGATAACTGATAAGAACCCTTAATAAAAATTATAAGGAACATAAATAATAACTAATAAGAAACCGTAATAATAACTGATAAGTAACCTTAATAAAAACTGGTAAGGAACCTAAATAATAACTGATAAAGAACCTAAATAATAACTGATAAGGAACCTAAAAATAACTGATAACGTCCCTACATAATAACTGATGAGGAACCTAAATGATAACTGCTCAGGAACCTAAATAATAACTGATTAGGAACATAAATAATAACTGATATGGAACCTAAATCATAACGTATTGGAAACCTAAATAATAACTGATTAGGAACCTAAATAATAACTGATAAAGAACCTAAATAATAACTGATCAGGGACCTTAACAATAATTATAAGGAGCCTAAATCATAACTGGTAAGGAACCTAAATAATAACTGATAAGGAAACTATATAATAACTGATAAGGAACCTAAAATAACTGATAAGGATCTTAAATAATAACTGATAAGGACCCTTACAAATAACTGATCAGGAATCTAAATAATAAGTGATAAGAGACTTAAATAATAACTGATCAGTAACCTAAATAATAACGTATAAGAAAACTAAATAATCACTGATAAGTTACCTAAATAACAACTGATAAGGAACCTAAATAATAACTGATAAGGAACGTAAATAATAACTCATAAGGAGCCTAAATAATGACTGATTAAGAACCTAAATAATAACTAGTAAGGAACCTAAATAATAACTGATAAGGAACCTTAACTGATATGGAACCTAAATTATAACTGATAAGGAACCTAAATAATAACTGATAAGGTACCTAAAATAGAACTTATCAGCCACCCAAAAATAACCTATCAGGAACCTAAATACTAACCGATAAGGATCCTATATAAGAACTTATAAGGAACCTAATAATTACTGATAAGGAACCTAAATAATAACTGATCTGGAACCTAAAAAATAACTGATCAGGAACCTTAATAATAACTGATCAGGAACCTAAATAATAACTGATCAGGAACATAAATAAGAACTGATAATAGACCAACATAATAACTGATAAGGAACCTAAATAATAACTGATAAGGAACCTTAATAATACGTGATCAAGAACCTAAATAATAACTGATAAGGAACCTTAATAATAACTGATCAAGAACCTAAATAATAATTGATAAGGAACCTAAAAAATAACTGATAAGTAACCGTAATAATAACTGACAAGGAACTTTAATAATAACTAATAAAGAACTTTAATAATAACTGATCTTAAACCTAAAAAATAACTGATAAGGACCCTAAATAATAACTTATAAGGAACCTAAATAATAAGTGATAAGGAACCTAAATCATAACTGATAAGGAACCTAAATAATAACTAATAAATAAACCTAAATAATAACTGATTAGGAACCTTAATAATAACTGATGAGGAACCTAAATAATAACTGATGATGAACCTAAAAAATAACTGATAAAGAACCTAAATTATAACGTATAAGAAACCAAAATGATAACTGATGAGGAACCTAAATTATAACTGATCAGGAATTTAAATAATAACTGATCAGGAACCTTAATAATAACTATAAGGAACTTAAATAAGAACTGGTAAGGAACCTAAATAATAACTGATAAAGACCCTACATAATAACTGATGAGGAACCTAACATTAACTGCTCAGGAACCTAAATAATAACTGATAAGGAACATAAATAATAACTAATAAGGAACCGTAATTATAACTGATAATGTACTTAAATAATAACTAATAAGGAACCTAAATAAAAACTGATAAGCAACGTTAAAATAACTGATAAAAAACGTAAATAATAACTGATAAAGAAACCTAAATAATAACTGATCAGGAACCTAAATAATAACTGATAAAGAACCTAAATAATAACTGATCAGGGGCATTAATAATAATTATAAGGAGAATAAATAATAACTGGTAAGGAACCTAAATAATAACTGGTAAGGAACCTAAATAATAACTGATAAAGAACCTATATAATAACTGATCAGGAACCTAAAATAACTGATAAGGAACCTAAATAATAACTGATAAGGACTCTTACAAATAACTGATCAGGAATCTAAATAATAAGTGATAAGAGACTTAAATAATAACTGATCAGTAACCTAAATAATAACGTATAAAAAACTTAAATAATAACTGATAAGTAACCTAAATAACAACTGATAAGGAACCTTAATAATAACTGATATGGAACGTAAATAATAACTCATAAGGAGCCTAAATAATAAATGATTAGGAACCTAAATAATAACTGATAAGGAACCTAAATTATAACTGATAAGAAACCTTAACTGATAAGGAACCTAAATAATAACTGATAAGGACCCTAAATAATAAGTGTTATAATTTATTCCGCTCATGTTGGGATTCTGAGTAGAAATTAATTTGATAAATCTATTTCAGCCAAGCTGTGAAAAATTAAAATAGAAAGACATAAGTTGTTCGAATCATCTATATTGTATGTCAAAAATATATTCATACTAAAATGATTACGTACCTGATGACCTGCTGAACTATGTCACCAATTCGTCTATCTTAACTCTGTGGAATTTTAACGGGTACAGCTAGTAACAATGATTAAGATTTAGACAAAAAACATTTGAAACATTCCTCATCTAAAAGTCATTAACATGCTGCTACTTAAACATTAAGTCAACCAACATATTTTCTTCAAAATAAGCCAACTCATAAAGAACCACTTGTCACACCGGAAATGTTGCCAGTTTTGAGTAAATTACTCATTCAATTAGTATAACTACGATTTGTTGAGATATTTGCTGTGTAAGGATGATATCAGATAACGAGGTTTATTTTTTAATTAAAGCAACAATCAATTGATTAATCAGATTACATTTAATGAATTTAACACAAGTTATGATATTTCTTTATAAAATAATGTTTTATATTTCATAACATATATGAATGTATAATAAAAATGTAGTGTCTGTCTTTTTATTTGTATGAAGGCGTCTTTGTCTGGGGATGCACTTGAAATAAAAGTTTATAACAATATTTAAAATAACCGATTTTGAGTAAAATATTACGTGGAATTCAATAGTGATATTTTTAATAAGGTATTTATACACTGATGTTGTGTATTTTTCAAACAGAACTCAATCCCTAAACCAATGAACATCTTAGCATGTATTTTGTGTCGTTAAAATATTTAGGATAAAAAGCCCTAGGGAAATAATCGTTGATTAAGTCAGCTTTAGTTTAATAATAGATTAGACTATAAACATGAAGATGAAACATAAGTAAACATAACTAATTACTAATCACTAATCACTAATTACTAATCACTAATCACTAATTACTAGCTACTAATCACTAATTACTAATCTCTAATCTATAATAACTAATCACTAATAAATAATTACCAACCACTAATTACTAATCAGTAATCACTAATTACTAATCACTAATCACTAATCACTAATCACTAATCACTAATTACTAATTACTAATCACTAATTACTAATCTATAATCTATAATAACTAATCACTAATAAATAATCACTAACCACTAATTACTAATCACTAATCACTAATTACTGATCTCTAATCAGTAATCACTAATAAATAATCACTAATTACTAATAACTAATTACTAATCACTAATCACTAATCACTAATAAATAATCACTAATCACTAATTACTAATCACTAATCACTAATTACTAATTACTAATCATTAATCACTAATCACTAATCTCTAATCACTAATCACTAAGAATCACTAAGAAATAATCACTAATCACTAATTACTAATCATTAATTACTAATACCTAATCACTAATTACTAATAACTAATTACTAATTATACCAGAGACGTTAGTTCCATAATCTAATTCTAGATTAGAAACATAATCTGGTATATAAAAGCGTTCGTTGAATGATATATTTTAAAGTGTATTTTACATAGATGAAAGTGACAGTTTTCAAAAATGCCTGAAAATATTTTTATTGGTATTAAAGGTGTGATTATGTCAAACTTAACTTGTGGGAAGGGGAAATCCCGGAAAAATTTGACATAAAATAGACTATTGTGGTGGGTTAGGGGTAGAGTTAGGGTTAATCTGTGATGGGGTTTGGTGATATATGAGCTTCAAAGTTTACATAAATTTCAATTGGAAAAACAATTGTTTTTAGTAACAAAACTATATTTTTGTTAAATCAGTGAATATATAACAAACTAAAAATGAAGATCATTTGTAATATGATGATGTACGTCGTAACTGTAAAAAATCTTTTTTAATAATATTACATTTTTTAAACAATCCACTTTATTCAATACTACATACGTTTGATTAAAAAAAAACTTCTTCAGCTAGTATACTTTTGATAGTTTTCGTTTTTGTTGCTTCATTGTTTTCTTTTTAATCTTTTGCACTAGTTGGTGAATTGTTTTTTTAGTTGTGGACGTTTCTTTGATCACATCTTCAGCATTCTTCAGTTTCATTTTCTTTCAATTGTAAGCTTCCGGTTTGATTTCAAGCTTCCGGTTTGATTTCAAGCTTCCGGTTTGAGTCCCCATTTGCTTAAATCTGTAATCCTGTAATCTCGCGGAAAGCCGGAACACTTCGTCATTGATTCTAACTGATAAAAGAAGTAAAAGGACAATTAACTGATACGACATATCCGAAGTTATGGAATGCAAAATGAGAAGACAATATATCGATACGGATAAAAAAGGGTTAAGTTTGAAATTCTTAGAAGATTACTGACAACATCAAAGTTATTTGAAAAAAGTCGAAACATTGTAAATAAAGCAACTACTATAGCTAACCACGTAACTAATTAACATAACAAATCATTAATAAAAATAATTAACTGAAAATTCCAATTAATATTACAATCGGGCAAATTGTGTTACTAACATTTACACGAGTTTTTTTTATAGATGTGATACACTGTATTGAGGACTGTACTAAAAAAAAACAACATATTTCACCCCAAACAAGGCAGGCCGCAACTGTAGACGCAAGGGACTACTAAGAATTAGGGTGTAGGTTTTAGGTGTCATTCTGTGTAGCGAGATGTCTGCTTACATTAGTTTTAAACCTCTGCATGACGGTACCGTCGGGGAAACAGGGAGGGAGTTCCAGAGGCCGGCATGATGATACATTTCTCAGGCGATTCAACCGGCACTTTATCCACTAAATTCATAATGTAGCAATGGCTATGTATGTAGTAAATGGTTTTCTGTGAATGCTTTCTACTTAAGAAACATTTAACGATAAACAAATTATTCACAATTTTATGGTATATTTGTAAATATTAAAAAAAATTAAAGCTAATATGATAGAGAAAAATATGGAAATAATGTTATGTACCTATGGGAGGTAATCATAGCACACTTATTACGAAAAATGGATAGTCTCCAAGAAAGGAAAGACATTTTTATTTCATTAGACAGGCGTTATGGGAAAAGAAACGTCATGGTAATTTACTGAAAAGGGGAAATTAGGTTAAATTAATGTTATTATAGTTAATAAAGGCATGTTGCTTGTCTAAATATATCGTATTTTTCCCACGCCAGCGTATGAGAAATGAGAATTTTTCACTATTTCGTATACATGTTGATGTTACTTGATAAGAAATAACACACCAGATTATATATATATATATATATACATATATATATATATTATATATATACACAATATATATGCATATATATATATATACACACATATATATATACATATATATACATACATATATATACCATTTATATATATATATATATACATATATAGATACCATATATATATACCATATATATATATATATATATGTATATATGTATATATATACCATATATATAAATATCTCTCTATATATACCATATATATACACTATATATATATATATATATATATATATATATATATATATATATATATATATATATATATATATAAAAATCTGGTTTGTTATTTCTTAGCAAGTAACATTAGTATATATTTCACAATTTAAGTTAAGGTCCCCAGTTTTCGTTTCATGGTTATATACTTGAATCTCCTTTTTGTATTTTGTAAATTTTCCAGCGATAAGTCGGCTTATGCGAGTGTTAATTCTGCGATATTCTGGATTTAGTTAGTATCCTTGGGAATTTAAACTGCATTTTGTTTGTTTGCTTAGATTGACTTAAATCTTATTTAAACTATATATATATATATATATATATATATATATATATATATATATATATATATATATATATATATATATATGTGTGTGTGTGTGTGTGTGTGTGAGTGTTTGTGTGTGTCTGTGAAAAAGAGACAAACGGAAAACAGGTTAAAATGCAGGAGAAAAACAAAAACAAGACAGTTGACCGGGTTCGTTCGTGTATACGAACGTCTTCAGGTTGAAGACGTCTGAAGACGTTTGTTAACACGAATGAAACCGGTGAAATCTCTTGTTTTTGTTTTTTAACATGTTTTCCGTTTGTTTCTTTTTTCACACATTTTGTTTACTACGGCATTTCATTTTCATGACGTATCGTGTACCTTACCCCATATCTATATATATATATATATATATATATATATATATATATATATATATATATATTTAGTCAACATTTTATCTTTAAGACAAATATCGTTGAATATGACAGACAACTTATTTTTGGATATCTTTGTGAGGACCCTTTTCATTAGCGATTGTGGCAAATACGTAATCGAGCACTGTTGAAGTAAATACTGAAAATTAATACATAAAATATTATAACTTCCTTTTAAAAGTTTATGTGGATACAAAAAATAGTAATATATATATATATATATATATATATATATATATATATATATGAGAAGAATGTTGTAGTTTGCTTGGAACATTGTGCGTAATATATAAGAAGTATTGTTTGAAGGCGATAACAATGCGTTGGTTAGGTGACACCGGCGGTACATGAAATGGTAAACAAGAATGACAATATTGAGAAATCAATAATTTTCAAATAATTTTATTATATTTACCAATGTGTTATTATCCAACCGTGATGGTAGGGGTGGTGTGTGTTCCTTTTTAAATTTCAGAAAATAAAATACAGCCACTCGTCGGAGTGTGTATTTGCCAGTAATATATATATATATATATATATATATATATATATATATATATATATATATATATATATAGATGAAAGAAGAGGGATAAACATGTACGAATGACAAATTTATTTCAACTTCGATTGTTCAATGCAAGGTGTACTCGGTAAAGACATGCTTATTATTCCTTCCTTAAGCCAAGGTTTTTCAAAGATTAAAATCTTATCATCAGAGGAATTACATGGATAGTTGGCAGTGGAAAAGCCAAAATTCAAAATTTGAAAAAAATATTAAGTAATATTTTTTCATGTAATTCTTTCATGTAATTCATGCAATCTATGTAATTCCTCTGATGATAAGATTTTAATCTTTGAAAAGCTTTGGCTTAAAGAAAGAAAAATAAACATGATTTTTTGTTCGAATACACTTTGCATTGAACAATCGAAGTTGAAATAAATTTGTCATTCGTGCATGTTTATCTCTCTTCTTTCATGTATCTTTATAATTGCTCTATCTCGTATATTGAGCTTAAACCATTTCACTATAGGTTCTATCTACTAAAAGTATATATAAATAAAGATATATATGTATGTGTGTGTGTGTGTGTGTCAAGATACAATTTAATTTAGTATGATGCATTCAAGTTTGTAATTATTTTTCAATAGTTTTTTTATACTATAGCATATAACATCTAATCAAAAGGGCTGTATAGGAACAATTAAATGTAATGCAATTATAACGGTTTTAAATACGTAATTATATATCTTTCAATAGTATTTGTTGAACAATGCGTTTATTTATGCTACTGTGTATAAAATCTAATTAAAACAGTTAAATATAATAAAATTCAAGTATGGCGTATTTAGTTACATGATTATATATTATCTCTGACTTATTTGGTAATCAATCTGTTTATTTTATGCTACGTCATACATGATTTGAAAATCTCATCGCTTAATAATGAAAAATAATATCTAAGTAGCGTAGATGATCCACCATTTTTGATCACACATTTAAAAGATGCAACGTAATTAAGTGACTGAATAGTTATTACAGACAAATTCTTCGTTTTCTCTTTTTATATAAAACGTAACGACACACACAAACAACACACTTTCTCTCCACCTCTCTCTCTCTCTCTCTCTCTCTCTCTAGCCATGTATCTCAAAGAATAAAATCACTTATAAACAGATAAATAGCCGATTTTTGTGAAATAATTTTATTTAAAATGTAAAAACAGGAATGTGAATTAATTTCGAATAATCTCCCTTGGACACGTGTTGTATTTTAGGAAGCAACCGCCATATTGAGGATATTTTCAAACATGCTTAAAAGAAAAATTTGGAAAGCTACCAACAAATTAGATAATATAATTTTATTTTTTAATGTGGTAATATAATTATGAAAAATATATCTGCTTGTCTGTATTTTATAAAAATTGTTCTATTAGCTTTATATGACCAAAAGAACAGAAAACATTTATGTTTCCTCAAGTGTCTAAAATGCCCGCAACTGAGAAACATATCATATTGTTTTTCAAAACATGCCAAATTCGCCTAATTAGTTTGTGCTCAAAATTTACCTACAGTTAGGGTTAATGGGGTTAGGGTTAATGTTTATTTACATGAGTCACGGAGTAGAGACGCGAGGGAAACTGGTTACCCCCTAGGTGATCTGAAAATCCCCTATAAACTGGCAAAATGACATATTTTTACAAATATCTTAGTTACACCGATACAATTTATCGACAAATCCAAAAAAATTATTGTAATCAATGGTCGTTTATATGATTAAAGGGGTTGTTTTGTACTGTAGGGGCGAAAAAGATTAATTTTTAATTTTAGGAAAGTCAAATAAGGGGAGATAACTCTAGTTTAAACAACGCTTTATCTTTAAATGGATTTTACTATAGTAATAATTCTAAAATAAAGTTTAACATAAATGTATACGTAAAAAGATAATTTAGGAATAAAACAATCACACCGCATTCGGCACCAATGAAAAATAAAATGATTTATTAAAATAAATTGATTCACAGAAGAAAAAGGAAAGAATAGAAAAATACGTAAATGAAAGGAAAAATAAATAAACAAGGGAAACAAAGTTTTTGAAATAAATGACAGTTTTACACTGGGTAAAATTCAGCACTTCGTTTGAAAATAGTTCCCAGTGCAGTTTCCTTTCGGAATTTTTGTTTCCACGTGAATTCAGCTAAGTACGATTCCACCATTTGTGTGTGGATGCCACATTCAACTTTGTTTCTTTTCTTCGTCTCATTTCACATTCGTTCTACGTGGTTAGTTGTGGCACATATAAGTGGATCAACGAAATTGTATTTGTGATTCACACGCAAATGATGGAATCCTTCAACACCTAGCCGATCATACGCTCGCCAACAATCAGACACAATCGTCGTACCTGATTTCACATATTTTTTTATTAAAGGAATTAACGTTGCTGCATCTCTCGCCGGCATGGTTACCAAAAAACGCACTAGAAATTAATCTGTGCGCTTGCAAAAAGTCTTAAAGTTTAGCATTATCTCTGGTTAAATATAAGATATCTTGCAAGTTTAGAGTGTTAAACTCCATTTTAAGATAAAGCGTCGTTGAAACTTGAGTTATCTCCTAAAATTAAAGACATTTTTTCTGCCCTACAGTAAACAAGCACCAGTTAAAGTATTAATAAACGCTGCTACAATTACAAGAATGCTTCAAATGCGTCTCAAATAAGCAATACTTGTATTCTTTCGCAATTATATATGAAATCCTTTTTAATTCTTTTTACAGAATCCACCAAAATTTGTGACAAAAGTAAAAAGTAACATCAGAAAAACTATGGCTTAACCATCAAAATTTGTGACAAAAGTAAAAAGTAACCTCAGAAAAACTATGGCTTAACCATCAAAATTTGTGACAAAAGTAAAAAGTTACCTCAGAAAAACTATGGCTAAACCACCAAAATTTGTGACAAAAAAAAAAAGTAACCTCAGAAAAACTATGGCTAATACATCAAAATTTGTGACAAAAGTAAAAAGTAACCTCAGAAAAACTATGGCTTAACCATCAAAATTTGTGACAAAAGTAAAAAGTAACATCAGAAAAACTATGGCTTAACCATCAAAATTTGTGACAAAAGTAAAAAGTAACCTCAGAAAAACTATGGCTTAACCATCAAAATTTGTGACAAAAGTAAAAAGTAACATCAGAAAAACTATGGCTTAACTATCAAAATTTGTGACAAAAGTAAAAAGTAACCTCAGAAAAACTATGGCTTAACCATCAAAATTTGTGACAAAAGTAAAACGTAACCTCAGAAAAACTATGGCTTAACCATCAAAATTTGTGACAAAAGTAAAAAGTAACCTCAGAAAAACTATGGCTTAACCATCAAAATTTGTGACAAAAGTAAAACGTAACCTCAGAAAAACTATGGCTTAACCATCAAAATTTGTGACAAAAGTAAAAAGTAACATCAGAAAAACTATGGCTTAACTATCAAAATTTGTGACAAAAGTAAAACGTAACCTCAGAAAAACTATGGCTTAACCATCAAAATTTGTGACAAAAGTAAAAAGTAACATCAGAAAAACTATGGCTTAACCATCAAAATTTGTGACAAAAGTAAAAAGTAACATCAGAAAAACTATGGCTTAACCATCAAAATTTGTGACAAAAGTAAAAAGTAACATCAGAAAAACTATGGCTTAACCATCAAAATTTGTGACAAAAGTAAAACGTAACCTCAGAAAAACTATGGCTTAACCATCAAAATTTGTGACAAAAGTAAAAAGTAACATCAGAAAAACTATGGCTTAACCATCAAAATTTGTGACAAAAGTAAAACGTAACCTCAGAAAAACTATGGCTTAACCATCAAAATTTGTGACAAAAGTAAAAAGTAACCTCAGAAAAACTATGGCTTAACCATCAAAATTTGTGACAAAAGTAAAACGTAACCTCAGAAAAACTATGGCTTAACCATCAAAATTTGTGACAAAAGTAAAAAGTAACCTCAGAAAAACTATGGCTTAACCATCAAAATTTGTGACAAAAGTAAAAAGTAACCTCAGAAAAACTATGGCTTAACCACCAAAATTTGTGACAAAAGTAAAAAGTAACCTCAGAAAAACTATGGCTAAACCATCAAAATTTGTGACAAAAGTAAAAAGTAACCTCAGAAAAACTATGGCTTAACTATCAAAATTTGTGACAAAAGTAAAAAGTAACCTCAGAAAAACTATGGCTTAACCATCAAAATTTGTGACAAAAGTAAAAAGTAACCTCAGAAAAACTATGGCTTAACCATCAAAATTTGTGACAAAAGTAAAAAGTAACATCAGAAAAACTATGGCTTAACCATCAAAATTTGTGACAAAAGTAAAAAGTAACATCAGAAAAACTATGGCTTAACCATCAAAATTTGTGACAAAAGTAAAAAGTAACATCAGAAAAACTATGGCTTAACCATCAAAATTTGTGACAAAAGTAAAACGTAACCTCAGAAAAACTATGGCTTAACCATCAAAATTTGTGACAAAAGTAAAAAGTAACCTCAGAAAAACTATGGCTTAACCATCAAAATTTGTGACAAAAGTAAAACGTAACCTCAGAAAAACTATGGCTTAACCATCAAAATTTGTGACAAAAGTAAAAAGTAACATCAGAAAAACTATGGCTTAACCATCAAAATTTGTGACAAAAGTAAAAAGTAACATCAGAAAAACTATGGCTTAACCATCAAAATTTGTGACAAAAGTAAAAAGTAACATCAGAAAAACTATGGCTTAACCATCAAAATTTGTGACAAAAGTAAAAAGTAACATCAGAAAAACTATGGCTTAACCATCAAAATTTGTGACAAAAGTAAAACGTAACCTCAGAAAAACTATGGCTTAACCATCAAAATTTGTGACAAAAGTAAAAAGTAACATCAGAAAAACTATGGCTTAACCATCAAAATTTGTGACAAAAGTAAAAAGTAACATCAGAAAAACTATGGCTTAACCATCAAAATTTGTGACAAAAGTAAAAAGTAACATCAGAAAAACTATGGCTTAACCATCAAAATTTGTGACAAAAGTAAAACGTAACCTCAGAAAAACTATGGCTTAACCATCAAAATTTGTGACAAAAGTAAAAAGTAACATCAGAAAAACTATGGCTTAACCATCAAAATTTGTGACAAAAGTAAAACGTAACCTCAGAAAAACTATGGCTTAACCATCAAAATTTGTGACAAAAGTAAAAAGTAACCTCAGAAAAACTATGGCTTAACCATCAAAATTTGTGACAAAAGTAAAACGTAACCTCAGAAAAACTATGGCTTAACCATCAAAATTTGTGACAAAAGTAAAAAGTAACCTCAGAAAAACTATGGCTTAACCATCAAAATTTGTGACAAAAGTAAAAAGTAACCTCAGAAAAACTATGGCTTAACCACCAAAATTTGTGACAAAAGTAAAAAGTAACCTCAGAAAAACTATGGCTAAACCATCAAAATTTGTGACAAAAGTAAAAAGTAACCTCAGAAAAACTATGGCTTAACTATCAAAATTTGTGACAAAAGTAAAAAGTAACCTCAGAAAAACTATGGCTTAACCATCAAAATTTGTGACAAAAGTAAAAAGTAACCTCAGAAAAACTATGGCTTAACCATCAAAATTTGTGACAAAAGTAAAAACTAACCTCAGAAAAACTATGGCTTAACTATCAAAATTTGTGACAAAAGTAAAAAGTAACCTCAGAAAAACTATGGCTAAACCATCAAAATTTGTGACAAAAGTAAAAAGTAACCTCAGAAAAACTATGGCTTAACTATCAAAATTTGTGACAAAAGTAAAAAGTAACCTCAGAAAAACTATGGCTTAACCATCAAAATTTGTGACAAAAGTAAAAAGTAACCTCAGAAAAACTATGGCTTAACCATCAAAATTTGTGACAAAAGTAAAACTAACCTCAGAAAAACTATGGCTTAACTATCAAAATTTGTGACAAAAGTAAAAAGTAACCTCAGAAAAACTATGGCTAAACCATCAAAATTTGTGACAAAAGTAAAAACTAACCTCAGAAAAACTATGGCTTAACTATCAAAATTTGTGACAAAAGTAAAAAGTAACCTCAGAAAAACTATGGCTTAACCACCAAAATTTGTGACAAAAGTAAAAAGTAACCTCAGAAAAACTATGGCTTAACCATCAAAATTTGTGACAAAAGTAAAAAGTAACCTCAGAAAAACTATGGCTTAACCATCAAAATTTGTGACAAAAGTAAAAACTAACCTTGGAAAAACTATGGCTTAACTATCAAAATTTGTGACAAAAGTAAAAAGTAACCTCAGAAAAACTATGGCTTAACATTCAGGTGGGGAAGTTAACATGTCGCCTAAATGGAAACATTTTCATTTTTTTGCTATCTAAAATTTCCATCATTTCATTTTGTTCAGAATTTTTCAAAACTTGTAATTAATGGTTAATTACGTGTTCTAATGACTGTTGACATAGGAAAAAACTGTAGAACGCAACATGTTTTCGAAATTTATAATTAAACATTTTAATTTTTTTGCTATCTAAAATTTGCATTATTTGATTTTGTTCAGAATTTTTAAAAACTTGTAATTAATGGTTAATTACCTGTTCCAATGACTGTTGACATAGGAAAACACTGTAGAACGCAAAATGTTTTCGAAATTTATGATTAAAAATGTTCATTTTTTTGCTATCTAAAATTTGCATTATTTGATTTTGTTTAGAATTTTTCAAAAGTTGTAATTTTCGAAATTTATAATTTAAAATTTTCAGTAATATCTGAAATTACATTTCATTAATGTTCCCCTCAAATCCAAAAACATTTCTGTTATGTGACCGATTGTTATTTACAAGCATCAAGAACGTGCGATCACATAAAACTACATATTTTCATTACGAGAGTGGGTTAGGGTTAGGGTTTAAGGTTAGGGTTAGGGTTAGGGTGAGGTTGAGGGTTTAGGGTTTAGGTTTAGAGTTAAGGTTAGGCTTAGGGTTATGGTTTAGGTTAGGGTTTAGGGTTAGAGTTAGGGTTAGGGTTAGGGTTTAGGGTTACGTTTAGGGTTAGGGTTAGGTTTAGGGTTAGGGTTTAGGTTTAGGGTTAGGGTTAGGGTTTAGGGTTATGGTTAAGGTTTAGGTTAGGGTAGGGTAGGGTTAGGGTTAGGTTTAGGGTTTAGGGTTTAGGGTTAGGTTTAGGGTTAGGTTAGGGTTAAGGTTAGGGTTATTTAAAAATGTCTTAAATTGCAATTCTTCGCTTATCTCTAAAAATTCCATCGTTATTTTTTGATCAAATCTTTGCGCTTCTCGACAACAATTGCAGATTGACGTGTCAAAGACCAACCGACAGACAACCTCACATAAAGATTTTTGGACGCATCTTAAGATCGAGCCACGTAATCTTTTTTCTTCTTCATCTTTATATCAGGCATAATAGATATTGTCTTGAGAGCATATCAATTATGTATCAGTCAATCGTAGATCGTACGTTTATTGCATATTAAATATTACTTAACTTAAATTTTTTCCTCTGCAAATATTCAAAAACTCGTATTTGGTGATTTTATTTGTGTGTAGTTTATGCATCGGTTAAGTTACGTTTCTTACCTTAACCATAACCCTAACGCTAACCAGCTCGGTTCGAAGAAAAACAAGCTCCTCAATTAAAGTACCAATTCCGAGGATTTAAAGAATGTTTATCTGAAAACCAGGAAATATTTCGATAAAGATGTATTCGAAATCATGAAATATCCTGAGAGTGCCGAATCGAGGTTATTGTTTAAGTCCTTCTAACGAAAACGAACTGAAAGTTTCCACTTTTCAATTCATATAAATCGAGCTGCTTTCTTCTATCGGAAATCTCAAATATATCCTGGCTTTAAGCACATTCACTTATTCATAGCAATTAGTCTACCACGCTTTAATTTGAAAGAGTATTTTTATTGTTCAACGGCCACATTGAATTGACGCTTCATATTCTGGATGCGTTCAAGCATCCCTAAAAGAGGTTCTGTCCGTCAGTGAGGTTTTACATTTTAACAGTTGAATTGAGAAGATATTTAAAGGGGAGATAGATGCCCAGGGAGGCATAACAAACAAATAGATAATACTAAATTATATATTATGACACGTTCAAACAGTACACTGCGATGTTTCCTTTTTGTTTCGTGTCTTACGTGTTTAATTTAATTATCGATACATGGGTACTCTTATAGAAAACGCACCGAGTTTCCGTGACTTCTCGTCATCAACGTTCGGGCAGGTCTCGGAACCGCCCGAGAGTTGACGAAACTATTAACCAATCAGGTTCCAAGCAAGCAGACGATAACTTTTGGAAGAAATTAATTTCTACGATCTGCAGCGCATTAAAACAACATAAATTTCTACGATCTGTGCGAGTGTGTTGAATCTTCTGAAGGACTCATTGAGTTCTGCCAGCAACGTTCACTTCTAGCGAAAGACTAACCCTAACCCTAACCCTAACCCTAACCCCTAAACCCTAACCTAGAAAATGTTAAAAATGAAAATACATTGAAAAAACAAACAAACAAGACATTGGTTAAAAACAGTGTGTTCGTTGTTTGTTATATAATTAAAATCATTTTTTGAAACTTTCTGGTGCACAAAACAACATTTCATTCAAACACATTTGTTTAACAATGGTTCCTTTGAAATAATTCAATAAATAAACATGTAATTAATAACAGTCGTTTAGCTATGGTTTGTTCGTTCTTTATTTTTAATAAATGTATTTTACTTTGATTTTCTTCGTCTGAATTTTATCGTCTACCAGTTTTCAATTTATCGTTTGCCAGTTTTTGTTTTGTCAACTCTCGGGTGGTTCCGAGACCTGCCCGAACGTTGACGACGCGAAGTCACGGAAACGCGGTGCGTTCTCTATAAAAGTACCGATAAATGTTATGCATTTAGAGTTAGCGTTAGTAATTTATGATTGTTTTGTTACAATAAAACGTTTACTGATAAAAAGACTATTTTAAAATCGTTTTATGTTCATTTATACAAAAGACATTACTATTCCATGAAAAATGCCAGTATACTGAAATCATATGTCCTTAATAGAGTTAAGATGAAAATTCATATACACTAAATGTACAAAATCAAGGAAATTCACAAATTTTTACACTTTTATTGTCATTAAGGGTGTGACTACATATCAACCAAACCATTTCATCATCACATCACTACAGTATAAATCTCTATGCATGAGTGGATGAAGTGTGTGAGGTGCGCTGAAAAAAATTCCTACCAGTAAAATACATAGCCCTGTTGTGCTCGCATACCCTTAATGACAATAAAAGTGTAAACATTTGGGAATTTCCTTGCTTTTGTACATTTAGTGTATATGAATTTTCATCTTAACCCTATTAAGGACGTATGATTTCAGTATACTGGCATTTTTCATGGAATGTCACTACTTTTGTAAAGGCTATGCCTCAATGCAATGCCTTCTCATAACTGATATAGTTGGTAGTTTGACTAATCAAGGTATATGGCAAACTGAAGTTAAAATGCTATCAACTAGACACTAGAACCTCTATATTTGCAAAAAAATCAGCTGAATCCATCAAATGGTCGATAAGATATAGAATAAAGTGTATGAATACTGGTCATTTTAAAGGTTTTTTAGAATTTTCTGGAAAACTAAGGTATATAGTAAACTGAAATTAAAATGCCATCAACTAGACCCTAGAACCTCTATCTCTGCAAAAAATCAGCTGAATCCATCAAATAGTTGATGAGATACAGGATGGCACATACGTACGTACGTACGTACACACATATAATATGATTTCATGATTGAACTTTCTGGATCTCTGGGTTTCCTTGACTAATGATGCTGAAATTCTACACACTTATAGAACCTATCAAATAAAGATTTTGTGCAAAGTTTTAACTAATTTGGTTTATTGGTTTTGGAGTTATGATTGATCAAAGAAATGAGATTTCCAGCATAGGCCATTCGTGTAGTCTATTAAGGGATAGAGCGCGCTAGCCCCTCCCTTGATTACAATGTTTTAGTGATCAGGGTACGAGTATTAGGGTTAGGGTTAGGATTAGGGTTAGGGTTAAAGTTAGGGTTGGGGTTAGGTTAGTGAGAAACAGGAAATATATAACCTCTTCGGATACGGGTATTTCAGCTGGTTAATGTATATGAACACTTCTAAAATGACTCATCTGAAGAATTAGTTTTTACCCATATTAGGCATTA
The DNA here is from genome assembly GCA_963556195.1 of Sepiola atlantica. Lineage (NCBI taxonomy): Eukaryota > Metazoa > Mollusca > Cephalopoda > Sepiida > Sepiolidae > Sepiola > Sepiola atlantica. Next base: position 45,883,183 of record OY744529.1, read on the forward strand.
TTAAATTTGTCCTCAATAATGACTTTCAGTTACTAAGTGGGGGGGGGGGGGGGGTAGTGTCGGGCTATTCATTTCATTGTCAAGCAAATCTGACATTCTATGAGACAAAGGCACATGAAGAAAATGGTAGTACCGAATTGTTCGCTGCCGGGTAGCCATCTTCTATTCACAATTGAATAGGGGTTACACCAAAAAGCTTCTGTTGTTAATATCTATTTTATTTCCTAGGTCTTCATGGCTACGTTTTATCAGAGAAAACGTGTACTTGGATTCAGCCGATAAATCTAAACAATCATTGAAAAATATGTTACGGTAGTCAAGAAGAAAAATAGGGATTACGAAAACGTGAGAAAACCATGTGGACGTATGTCACATTCGTAGACAAACAGAGAATAGATGTACTTAAGATGCGTCCATTCAATCTGCGCGTTTAGCAATGAAAATGCTATTACAAACTTAAACATGACTACTGACGAAAATGCCAAGCGTGACAGACCAACAGAAATGCTATTTCAAACGTAAGCTTAAGAGAGCGACAAAATGTTATCTCTAAAAGCATTGGGGGTAAGAAGCTGCTAAAACGTTCAATATTTGAATGCAAAGGAATAGCAAAGAAATCTGAAATTTTACACCAATAAAAAGTGACGTTTACGAACTCATTCATGAAAAAAGGTTAACTTGTGTACAAAATAAGTCACGTAATTGTTCAGCGAGACTCAGAAAAGGTAACGATTGAATAAAAGTTATCGCCCCTGGGGAAGTTGATCCTCCAACTTTCTGATTAACAGATGAAAGCGAGAACAGTTTTTTCCATGAATGCGAAGTGTTTAACTATCATTGAAGAAGACCTTTTAAATGATGACTTACTGATTGACCGTTGTTTGTGTATATAAAACATCAAATATATCGGCCCAAAACATACTTTAGGCCAATATATTTGATGTTTTATATATATTAAATATATATATATATTTATATATATATTAATATATATATTTTATATATATATATATATATATATATATATTTTATATATATATATATTGATATATATATTTTATATATATTAAAAAAAAAATATAAAAACATATAAAAATATGTTTTTATATATATTTTTTAACATATTTTCAAATTTTAATTTTATTGCCTGCAGTAATGTCATTGCGGTAATGGTCCTCTGAGGAGAAGAATTTTCTTTGAAAAGTCATGAGTTAAGGACTTTAAAGTACTTTGCCTGAACATTGAATTCTAATAAAATTTGATTCGAACCTTATTTTATTCTTTCACTTTATCTAGTGCTATATATATATATATATATATATATATATATATATATATATATGTGTGTGTGTGTGTATTATTAAGACGTGTCCATTTACTGTGCCCTCAGTGAAATAATGCTATTTAATTATGACAGACCAACGAAATTCATATTTCAAACTTAAGCGTAACAGACAGGAGGAAATGCTCTTTCAAATTTAAGTCAACCGCCGAACATAGTCTCTTATTTTAAATGCTAGGAAATATCTGAAATAAGATGCGTCCATTCATTCTGCATGTTTAGGGATGACAATGCTTTTCCAACCTTAATCGTGACAGATCTACCGACAGAACATCTTATATGTAGTACTAAACTGAAACTGTTTCATACATATGTCCAAACAATTTAGTTTACATATAATAAAGTATCGGTTCCATACAAAATGTGTTGTTGTTTAAGTTGATTTAACTTGAGACCAAACAATTTGTAAACATTTTTCCGACATCGCATTGGTGGTTGATATCTATTTTTCTTATTCTGTGCCATTCCCTCCAGATAAGACACAGAAGTATTATTTTGACGGCGTTTTACACTGACAAATACTTTTAAACCTTTGCTAATCCTTACCCTAACCCTAACCCTAACCCTAACCGTTGCTTTTGATTATGCATTTCACAGGGATTCATTTCATAGCTTTTACTAGGTCGTCTATTTTGAGCGGGAGGAAAATATGTTTCGAGGGGTAAAAGTGTAAAGTCGCAAAATAATAATATAAATAAACGTCAACAAGTTATAACACAAAAACAAAATAACAAAGTCATACATGAAATAAATCGGTCACTTAAAAATAAAAATTACTCAAAAAGGACAACAAAAAATCAAGAGAATCAGAAAATCATTCCCTAAATTCAAATGTTAAAAATTTAAAAAAATTACCACAATAATAAAAAGTTCCTAAAAATACAAATAAATTATAAAATAAAATAAATTCACAAAAAAATCGAAAAGTAAAAATGTAAAAAAATCAGTCAAAAAGTACAAAAACGCTAAGAAAAATAATGCAGTCACACAAAATCATGAAGGCAGTTTTTAAGTGAATTATCGGCTGAGATATTTGT
>OY744529.1:45890561-45908061 GCA_963556195.1 Sepiola atlantica
CTTTTGCTCTCCATGGTTCTTTATACATTTTTTTTCTCTCTTTCCCCCTGTAAAAAACATCTTTTGTTTTTTATTTATTATTTTAAAACGATATTCCACCGACGTTTCCCCTTGAAAATGTGTCGGACGAAAGGTACCTTGTGTTGGGTTTTTTCCCCCACTTTTATTCGTAACGAAACTTCTTAATTGTTTTATTCGATAATTATACTTTAACAAATTTTTTTTCTTCTTACTTTTTACTTGTGATATTGCCCTTTATTCAAGATGGTTCCACTTATTTTATTTAAATGTATAATAAAAGTTTGTACTACAAAATATCTATTCAAATATATATATATATATATATATATATATATATATATATATATATATATAGGCCATTCTACATTATCAACCAGTAGTTAGGAATCATTCAAATTACATCAATTCTATCAAAAAATATTATACAAGGGATCAAAAGCTTATTGGATAATTTAATTCATAAACTGTTTTCTCATTTACATACGATTGCCCTTTTATCTTCCGTTTTCATTAATCTAAACAAAAACCAAATAAGTTTTTTTAAATAGATAATTCCCTCATGTTCCACAATTCAAATGAAAATAGAATATGATTCACTCAACCACCCCATAATACCCCACCCAGGTCGACTATCACAAACATCTAAAAAATAAAACCTTTTAGCACCCAGACTCCACCACCCTTCGTTGACGCCTGTCGCCTCACACGTGTAACATTTCCACCTATCTACTCTATCTCTAATTCAATCTCACCCCAGTGCATGTAAAAAAAATACTATTTGCCCCTAACACTTTCTCTCCACATTCACTTTCCCCTATCTTCCGACCCCCTCCTTATTATAACTCATCCAATATCTCTTTCGTATAAATGTGATTACAAAATTTGTTTTTGCACGTTGAAAAAGTCTTTTGAATAAAAGAGACGAAACATGCAAATATGGTTCTGGTTGGTTTATTGCGTTTTTGTGTAATCCACCTTTTCAATGATTTTACTAAATGCGATTTAATCAACGTTTGTTTCCTTAAGATATTTTCCTATATACTTTAATAACAGAGTATACAGTCTAAAATATACCCTGTGTTTGAAAAGAATTATGTTTTATTCATTTGAATTAGTCGTAATTAATAATAAACTGAACAAGTTGCTTATCTTTCTATCATCCTCTCTCTCTCCCCCCCTCTCTCTCTCTCTCTCTCTCTTTCCCTCCCTCTCTTAGCTATTTATGTATGTCTCTCGATGTTTTGTACTTTATGCTGATTCAACCATTCTTTAATATTCCTAAACTAACAGGACCCTCGTTTCGGCTTTGACCGGGAAAGTATATTAACTCAAGGGATTCCGTCCCCAACGTTAAACTATTGAAGTATTTGCTACTTATGATTGCCCGGCGTGAACGCAGACCCCACAAAACTAAGGGGGTGGGGACTTGCACTCTCGGAGTCACGGGGAAAGTTAAATTTCCAACCCGCACTTTAGGTTAGGGTTCGGATTAACGAAGAGTTTTTTTTATTAAAAAGTCGTGAGAGCGTTAAAAGTCAATATGCTTAAACTAAAAGCTTTATCTAGTTAGAGTAATTCAGACAAGTACCAATTGAGAATGAATGAGGAAACAATGAATAGTAATAACAACGTCCTCCAAAAAAGAAAACACATCCATTGAAGGGAGAGAAAAACAACATGTTGACACAAAACAACGAGAAGACACAAACTTCACACAATAAAAATAATTCTCCTCTGTTTCAGAAACATTCTAGAAGTGTGGGAAATGAGGACAATTCGCTAAGACGTGCAGAACGATATACGCAAATTTACCCAAATTCTAGCAATATTGACTACGAGGAATGCGACACGAATGCTATATTTAAGAAGAACATACATACACTACGAAAATAAAAATATACAAGACGATTCCGAGTAAACAAAGAATTAGTGAAATTCAAAATAGACATAGGTGCTGAGGCAAATAGCTGTAAAGCTCAAAATACGGCAAACATCGATAAAAATAGGCGAGTTCAACAAAACAAAGATTTTGTTAATGGAAGTTGAATGGAGACACCGTAAATTAAAATGCAAAATTCTTCACGTAATTTATAATCGAGGAAACCAATCCAAATGCAGCCATTCATGCGAAAGAAGAACCACTAAAATTGCTACAATTACGAGTGATGTTCAATAAGTAATGCCCTTGACCCATTTCCCATAGCAGTAGATTAATTAAACTTGGCACAGTTATAAGTCTTTCTCTACATAAGAACCACCCAGAGTAATGCATTTCTCCCATCGTTTGATACAGCTCTGGACACTGTTTTTGTAGAACACCCCAGGTTTGAACTCCAACCACGTCGTAACTTCAGAAATCAAGGCTGCATCATCTGGGAACCGCTTTCCTTTCAAAACAACTTCATGGCTGGGAAGAGATGAAAGTCAGAATGTGCAAGGTCAGTAGAGTAAGAGGGACGGGGGAGGCTTTCATAGCCACACGCCCGTGCTTCTGATCTGGTGACATGCGAGTTGTGGACCGGAGCGTTGTCCTGCAGGAGGAGGATAGCTTTGCTGATCTTGCCTCGCCTCTTGATTTTGATAGCTTCTCTTAATTTCATCAAAACTGAAGCGTAATAGGCTCCTGTAATTGTGGTACCCTTTGCCAGATAATCTGTCATCACTACTCCGTCCTGGTACCAGAAGACTGTGAGCATGACCTTGCCAGCGGAGGGCTGAACCCTTGCCTTCTTTGGAGGTGGTGAGTCTAAGTACTTCCACTGCATTGACTGGGCTTTGGTCTCTGGATCATAGTGAGACACCCAAGTTTCATCCTGTGTAATAAGTCTTTTGAAAAACTTTGACTCATCTTCTTGGCACATCTCCAAATTTATCCTCGAGCACTCGACGCGTTCTTGCTTCTGGAAAGATGTGAGCAACCTGAGAATCCATCTGACAGACACCTTATGCATATGCAAATGATCATGAATGATAGTTTCCACAGACCCTTTACTAATCTTGACCTCTTGGGCTATTTGGCGAATAGTTAGGCGTCGATCTTTCAAAATGGCAGCCTCAACTTGACGGACAGATGCCTCATCAATGGCAGTAGATGGACGACCAGGTCTGGGAGCTGTTTCCACAGACTTCCGGTCATGTTTGAATTCACGATGCCAGCGTTTTACAAGGTCATATGATGGGGCATCATCACCATAAGTTTCTTTCATTTCATCAAAAGTACGTCCTTTCAAATACAAAAACCGTATCACTGCGCGACACTCAACTGGCACCATTTCACACCTGACTCAGTTCAAACACCTGTAAATAAGAAACCACAATTAGTTCAGAGCTGTGTTTTGCAACATAATCCATACAGATATAAATCATTACACATAATGTATACATTTCATCTAGATCAGACAACTGAAAGTGGTTCAGAGGCATTACTTATTGAACGCCCCTCGTATATCTCAAATGAATAAGACGTATATACCCAGTCTAATAGAATTATATAGAGACTATTTCGATGATATAAGCAAATTACTCTTCACATTATATAACAGCAAATCGCGATGTAAAACAAGCCATAAATCCTCGAATGTATGTTCTATTTTGGTATGGAATCAAAAGGAAGAGATAGAAAAATTACAAAGATGGGAATAATAAAATCTAAACCTAACCCTAACCTTTTTTTAAAAGAAAGTAAAAGATTAATATTATGCCTAGATATCAAAATACAGCCATACAACGCAAACACACAAGCTACTCACAACTGAACAAATAGTCACAGAAGTCAATAACTCAAACACTTCACAAAATTGGACATATCAAATAGATTTTTGACATATACCAGTGGATAAATGTGTTGAAAACTTAACATTTAACTCGCTGTGTAGTCGCTTCTCTTGTCTATCACATGGAATACATAGTGCGTCAGAGGTAAATAAAATTACGCGGCATACAATGGTGGATGAATTTTTTTTTTAATAATGGTACTCGTAAATTTATGGAGACAGAGAAAACTTTTCTCTTAACCGATCAATGTTTCCTCGGATGTTCTTGATCGCTCACTCCCCTTTTTATCTAACACTGTCCCTGCCTCTGGAGATTTCTTGTGCCAAATTGACCGGCAAGATCGCGGGATCTCTTTCATACTTTTTTCTTCTATATTTTCGTTTTGTTCTGTGTATCCGATTTTGTCTCAATAAATTACAATAGACATTGTACCCTCTCTTGTGGAGTTCATTCAAAGGGTTACCTCTGTAAGGGACAGGATACCCGGAACACAAAAATACCGTGTAATTAAACACTTTTAAAACCACTGTAAACAATAGAACAAGTCGAATTGAGATTAAATAAAAATCAAAAAGAAAAAGTTTAAAATAAAGATAGAAGAAAAATTCGAAAGAAGGCATAATTAATAAGAGAAGAAAGAGAGTTAGAGGATAGAAAGAGAGTTAGAGGATAAAAATGAATAAAAATAGAACGATGAGGAGGGGGTAGTGTAAATGAAAAAGAAGTAAAAAGGGTAAAAAACAAAGAAGAAAAAGTTTTTAAAAATAGAGAGAGAGGAGAGAGAGAGAGTGAGAGAGAGAGAGAGAGAAGAGGAACACAGTAATATGTCATGAAATAAACTCTTTCCTTTTTGCAAATAAGCAAATTTTACGAACGTTAAATAAGACATGACTAAATTTAGTTGACCATGTGTATTTTTATCAACTAATTTATTCTAATATATCGGTTTAATTTTTAAAGTAAACATTTAAATAAAAAAGAAACACCTTTATCAAATTTGTCTCTTACTATCTCTAACTATATTTATGTAAATTTGAATTATTACGATATCTAAGGATTTTGTCTGTTGCGTTCTTTGATGTAATATTTGTTGACATATTCTTATTTTGGTGATCTATGTAAAAGTGGATTTAGTTGTTTCGTGTGTATGAATCTATTTATTCCCAAAATAATGAAATCAAAACAATAAAATTTATTTTAAATTACGATAAATATAATCTTTTTAATAGATTGTGCAAGAATATATCATTTCGGCTTTGGCGGCCATTTCTAAATTTATTTACGTCACACGAGAAAAATGTTGATAAAATGACCTTTCACTCGTGGCTTACATCTTCCTTATTTTTTCCTCCCATCAATATAAAAAATATTATTAATATTGATCAAATAATAAAAAAAAAACATTCTACGTCATTAAACATATATTACATGTACGGAACGTCATCAAATAATATAAACTCGTCCATTCACTTTTGTTTCGTTGTAAAATTAGTTCAATTCATGTCACAGCATCGGACTTTGCTTCTCACTTGAGCCAGAAAAGGTCATCGGTGTACAGTAAGATACTATTACGTATCACAACGTCAGAGAATCCGCGTGTCTATTTCTTTTGGGCAAATGATTGAGTATTTATGTGAAAAGGAATACGCGTGAACGTATGTTATTAGCTGGTTATTGTGTAAATTACTGCCAACACTGTTTTCCGTTGGAATTTGCAAATAAAACAAACGAAATTAGCATCTGTATTGACAGGTGTCACATACAAAGATCTTATTTCGGTTTATTTTTTCAACTTGTATTCTTAACCATATTATTCCCCAGTGTTGATTGCTTGTTCCAACAAGATATCACAGCTCCTCGTCATGAACAGGAAAACGATTCTAGAAACTGCTCTCTTGAATCCGTAGCCCTCCCCACTGCGCCAATATATGACATATGTTGCAAAAATGCACCAAAGGCTTGGTAGTCGCACCCAGCAAACATAACAAAATGTCCGACAGCGCTGTATGAGCAGAGATATCCGCACACAATTACCATCCCCTCGCCGCAACACCTCATTGACTTTTTGTGTTGTGCAGCCGCCGTGTACTAGACTAAAGCAAGATCTGTGCATTATTATCAAACTGATTATATCTAATTTCTTACACATGATGCATTTAATATTGAAAAAGCAATAAAAACAGCCGAAGAGAAGTTACAACATTTCCTTTCCTAAAAATTGCTAATAATATGGCGTAGCAGTTAGAATCTCCGGTTGCCGATAAAAAACCAGTAAAGTTTCAACAGCTCGGAGCCCTTGTCAGATTAGCCATACGGAAGAATTGTTATAAAGCGAAACAAACTGCCCGTAGGAATCTTTCTTTCTTATATATATATATATATATATATATATATATATATATATATATATTTCATGTATCCACATAAAATTTTATAAGGAGATATCATTTTTTATGTATCAATTTTCAGTATTTACTTGAATGGTGCTCGATACGTAAGTAGAGCTAGGTAGTAAGCTATGAAAATATATTTATGGCAATCAATCGCGGGAGCCTCTGTGTAGCTTAATTGCCATAAATATATTTTCATAGCCTACTATATATATATATATATATATATAGAGAGAGAGAGAGAGAGAGAGATAGATAGATAGATAGATAGATAGATAGGTCGTACAATTTTAATAATATATATATATACGTGTATATATATATATATTTATTTATATATATATATATATATATATGTATTGATTGTGTGTATTTAGATGGCATTTATTTATTTATGAAAACATTATTAAAAATAACAGAATTCATCTGTTTAATAATACCTTTTTTATTTTTTCATTTTTTCTGATGGTCTTTTTGTATTAAAATATAAAAAAGAGATAATAAATGTTCCATAGGTTTCACGAACGTTTTCGATTCTTCGTCGAATCATCCTCAGGTGTCAAAAGAAAATGAGCAAAAACGCTGGACGGTGAAGATAATTTTTTAAAAGACGGCGGAGAAACGCGCAAAGAACTTTTCCGCATTGTTCCAGGAAGTTGTTGACGATTTAAATTCAGCGTAACAGAACAAAATCGCATTACGTTAAACATTTTAAAATATTACCACTCGTTTCACATGTAATGTTTTTAATTTTAGGTTAATGTGTTTTTATGTAGATAGCTTGCAGTATATATATATATATAGTATAAATTTTTATTCATACAAACATTATTGGTTATATATGTGCATACATGTTTCGGTTGTACTCTTCACAGAGAGTCAACCTCTTCAGACCAAAGAAAACAAGTAGGATTTACTTAAGGGGGAATACCTTCTTAGTTCATCTCACTTCCTTTTATACGAAAGAACAGCTCTACTTGTTATTGAGCACTTTTCATAAACACTGGAGTTTCAACGGATTTACATCTACATAAACCAATACAATACGTGTACCATATATATATATGTATATATATATATATATATATATATATATATATATATATATATATATATATATATATATATATATATATATATGGGGAGCATTCCTTCTCTTAAGCATATTTCGTTAAATATGATAGACAACTTTTGTCTACATACTTTCGTTTTAATCCTTTCACATTTTCTAATTAATCTTCTTTTTTCAGGCGGGAACTAGCCAATGTATCTGCCGTAGTCGCTTTTTACCTGAGTACTTTCCGATCCGTCAGGATCCATCATCACGAGGGTAAATCAGTAAAAGTCACATTGCTAAACATATTTATAAGGATAATTTTTACCCCAGGAATCACGTGTTATTTACTAAGATTATGGTATTAGTTGGTAACAGCATTTAAGAATATTATCGCTATTATTAATATTTATTTTCTTAATAGTAGTTTTTTGTTTTAATGAGTTTAGCCTCAAGTATATGCAGTTTTTGTTTGTTAGTCGTGTGTTCTAGAATTAAGGTGTTATCTACTCCGAGTTTTTGAAACTGTAATAATGTTACAAATCTCCCTCTATAAATGGGTGTTGCTGCATAAACACATCAATAATGGCAAATCTTTTTAGACACATCTAAAAGGGGTTTAAAATGTGTACTTTTACATAACGGTAACAAATATGCGTGTATTATTATTGAACATTCTACAGAAATGAAGGAAGGATACCAAAATGTGAAACAAGGTTTGAATAAATAACGTTACTCAGCGCACCAATGCATAATTTGTGTAGATTTGAAAATGGTGAACTTTCTAACGGGGTAACCGTCGTGTTATACAAAGTATCCTCGCTTTTTGTGCCAGTGGGACAGCAGGGATAAAGCGCCACATTGACTGATGACATGATTGGCCTTTGAGAAAAACTTTGGAGATTGGCGATCGTGACGTCATTAATAGACCACTTGTTGAAAGAAATAAAATCATATTTCCGCCTCTTCATAGCAATTAGGGATCGATCAAACGATTGGTGAAGGCATTCGATAAAGAGGAACATTTCTTTCGCTATATATGCAAAACCCTTCCGGGCTTAAGCAGTGAAAAGCTTAAAGCTGGGATATTTGATGGACCTCAGATAAAGACATTGATCAAAGATCAAACATTCGTGAATTCAATGAATGATATCGAATCTTCTGATTGTAAATTATTTGTGAATGCTGGTTCAAATTGTCTTGGAAACCACAAAACTGAAAACTATGCAGAATTTAGTGAACATGATACTCAAGGATTTGAGGAAAATTGCAGCTAATATGAGCATAAAGAGGCACTATCTGCATAGCCATTTTGATTGTTCCCCAGAAAACCTTGTGATCTAAGTGAGGAGCAAGGAGAAAGGTTCTCACTAGGATATAAGAGTGATGGAATAGAAGTATGATGGCTGATTATTGCTGAAGACTTCAACGTGATTGTTCAGGGAACCAGCCGCGAAAATCGAGGAAAAGGAGTTTCAAGACAAACGAATAAACTTAACAATGACTATGACTTTTCTTCTGTGATTATTTATGTTTTCTCTATTTACCATTCTTTACTACTAACAAGTTTGTTTGTTTTTGACTTAAATATTTTGTTTTTTTCTGACTTTGACACTCACATTTGAACGCAGTTAGCCTCAAGAAACATTATCTTGACGTATTATCTAAGATACATTATGAGTAATGTTTACTCTCGGATAGAGAGTATGAGCTGATATCACTGGATAAAAGGAAAATGGTGTGACTTTATCACTTTAATTTGAGGAAACAGAAACTTATACAGTTCAAATTTCATGAAAAGACATTAAAAAAATGAAATAATTTCATTTCCGGTGCACCAAAAATCTGACCTGATCAGAAAAAATAATTTTTTAGTTCAGCGTATTCAAATCATCCCAAATCACTTATTAGCTTCCTGACGGGAAAATTTGTGTTGACCAGTTTTATCAGTAAATGTTATTTATTTAGGAATAATATATCATTTATAATAGTTTTTCTTCTAATAAAATATTTACGAGTTAAAAGGAGGAATTTTAATTGTTTTTATTGCGATATAAAGTAAAAAAAATAATTATTTTTTCAGTTTAACTTACGTAGAGATTAACAACTGAGCAACCTATCGAAGAAACGATGCTGTGTGACGCTTGTTTAGAAGGTCTAAATGGTTAAATGTAACATAGTCCTTATGTTCATAATGTACGAAATATGATGTGAAACGTGGCTTCAAATAGTTATGATGTAATATTGACTCAAATTGTTACTTCGCGTTGCTTCCAATCTTCGTTATGGAGTTCACATGCAACTCGTCAAAATGTTATGTCCCAAAAAATAGAAATCCACATTTACTCGGTTTATGTCGGTCGGTGGATCACGTTGTAATAAAATGGATATTCGTTGCTACTTTTTATTAATATCGGGATCATCTGAGCCTCTCACACATATATCTATCTTTAGCGAGACACCTGATGAAGTCCCACTGCGGGAGATAAGCAAATGGCGTTTCCACCTTGCTTATCGCAATCTAAAGTCTATCTCTAAGGTTTTACCTGTTTATTTGTCGGGATTGTTGCTGATCAAAAAACTACATCTTTCTCCCTCTATATGTCTCTTGTCCTAAGCAGTATTATTATTATTATTATTATTATTATTATTATTATTATTATTATTATTATTATTATTATTATTATTATTATTATTATTATTATGTTTATTATTATGTTTATTATTATTATCATTATTTATTTATTTTATTATTATTGTTATCTTTATTATTATGTTTATTATTATTATCATTATTATTATTATCATTATTTATTTATTTTATTATTGTTGTTATTTTTATTATTATTGTTATTATTATTATTATTGCTATTATTATCATTATTATCATTATTATTATTGTTATTATTATCATCATTATTTATTTATTTTATTATTATTGTTATTTTTATTATTATTGTTATTATTATTATTATTATTATTGTTATTATTATTTATTTATTAAATAGTTTAATTAACTAACGCTAAACCTAACCCTAACCCTAACCCTAACTCTAACCCTAATCCTAATCCTAACCCTAACCGATCGAAGATGGGCACTGCAACTAGTAGTACATAGTTTAATTTTTGAAAATATATTTTATGACGACATCAAACTTTTAGAACAAAAATAAAACAAGGTAATCATAAAATAAAAAAATATTGATGCTACACTTAATCTGTTATGTCCGCGGTCAATGAAGGAGGCATCCTTCTATACCGACGCAATTTTTATTATGTCTCAATTTAGAGCGCCATTTTTCGTAGAGCTGTATTTTTCCTACATTAAAAACAAAATCTAATTCTGCATTCATGGAGAAGCAAGTAAATAGAAGCAATACATTTCAATTTTGACTTTATTAAACTTACCTATTGGATCGATTTCCTTTACCTATTGGATCGATTTCTTTTACCTATTGGATCGATTTCTCTTAACTACATCTTTCAGTACCTATTCAGATTAAGGTTCGAGCTAACTTTGACCCATTTCAAATGTTTCTCTCTCATCACATTACTAAAATAGACGAATCCGCTATCTCTTCTCGTATCATGGACCCTGAATCCGAACCGGATCGATTGCACTCAGTATACGACGATTCCAATAAATGCATTTGATATATTTACATAAATAACAAAGAATTGTAGCGATGTGAAATGTTCCCAAAGAAAGAACAATAGTTTTCAAGTTATCTTTGTTGATCAGTCGGATTTCATATGCAATAACATATACGTTTTTGTCGCACTGGTAAATAATAGTTTTTATGCAATTAATGCAATATTTTATTGAAATTAAATCAAAATGACATAAGGCGTTCCCTGTAACAATCTAACTTGTTTTGTAATAATTCCTTCTTTTAGCAGTACCTAAAGACTCATAAACAATGGTTTTTCTTTTGAACAGGATTTTTTTAACATAGTCCACCTCCAAAAAGGCAGGCAGCCACTGTAGACGTAAGGGGCTACTGAGAAAAAGGATGAGAGTTTTTTTTTTGGGGGGGGGGGAGGGGAGATCAACTTGACTTGGAAGCTGTGCAGCGAGATTTCTGTTTACATTAGTTTTAAATTTCTGCATGTCAGTACCGTCAAGAAAACAGGGAGCAGGGAGGGAGTTCCAGGGCCCAGCAGCACGAGGAAAGAAGCTTTTGGAGTAGAAAGCTCTTCGGCATCTGGAGACATCTACAGTGAATAGATGGGATTTGGCAGATTGTCGGGTTGGTCTAGTGAATTTACGTCGTGGGTGTACCAGAGCAGCAAGCTCATCAGAGCACAATCCATTGAAGTACTTGTAAAACAAGCACAAAGCAGCAACATTGTGGCGATGGGACAGGGGCTGGAGCTTGGTGGATAGTGAGGGACCTATTAAGTTGGCGACTCTTTTTTGGACCTTGTCTAAGAGGGAGAGACTAGTGGATGATGCCCCAGCCAAGATGAATGTGTACAATTCTTGAAAAATTGCATAACATATTTATATGTTTATACTGCTTCTCCGCATCTGCATTCATCATCAACCTCCTCATCATTTGAAATATCAGAATGTGTTGTCCGTATGAAATGAGCTGAAACTTTAGAAATTACATTTGTGAGACATTATGGTTTGCAGTATGTATGACTCATGTCGGAGTAAACGTTTAATGTTTAGTAAAAATGTCCTTCCAAGTTTGGCAGCTACTTTGAATTTTTCTGCATCATGTTCCATACTTTACAGACACTTACCTATTACTAATAGAGATCTGATATCTGTCTCTCTAACACATAAACTATACTTTTACTTGTGTTAATGGACTACAGTACTACCTTTCAATGATCTATTCGGGGTGGGGGGTGGGGGGTAATGCAGTATCTGTTCTGTTATCATGAGACCTTCCTCCCAGGCATTATCATCTTTTTGGGGGTAGTGTCGTATATGTTCGTTCGTCATGTGACCATCCTCTTAGGCATTACCTCCTCTTTTGGGGGGCGTGTAGTATATATTTGTTGGTCACTACAGCATCATCCCAGGTTACCTTCTCCTTTTAGGAGGATGATGTATTATTTGTTCTCCAGTAATGATAACATCCTACCAGGCATTACCTCCTCGTTTTTAGGGTGATAGTGTAGTATTTATTATGTGGTTATGATACAATTCTCTCAAGCATTACTTCCTTCGTTGGGGAATCGTGTAGTATCCGTTTTGTTGTCATGTGAGTATTCTCTCATGAATTACCCCCATTCTTTGAGGGGGTGGCGTACATCAATAACAAATTGTCACAACCCGCTGTTCATTAACAAATTCCACACTTACATTATATATATATATATATATATATATATATATATATATATATATATATATATATATATATTAAAATCAATGAAAAAGACGAGTGGGGAAAAAAAAAAGGAAAATTGTTAAAATTACCTTAAGGCCTTGTCGTCTGACCCTCTGAGAGGAAACGTCAGAATGGTAAATTAAAAACTAAAAGTCGAATGAGAAATGAAGGGGGGAGAAAAAAAAAAAAAAAAACTGAAATCAGTTTTATTTTATTTTTTTTCTCCCCCCTTCATTTCTCATTCGACTTTTAGTTTTTAATTTACCATTCTGACGTTTCCTCTCAGAGGGTCAGACGACAAGGCCTTAAGGTAATTTTAACAATTTTCCTTTTTTTTTTTTTTTTTCCCCCACTCGTCTTTTTCATTGATTTTAATAATGCTTCCTCTAAAATTAATCCTACCATTCTGTTGTACACGTAATTTACTTATATATATATATATATATATACATATATGTCATGGACTCTCCCGTCGATTTCGACGTATGAGGTCTTGACAACTCAAAATTTGTTTATACATATATATATATATATATATATATATATATATATATATATTAGCAAAAGTATGCGACCGAACATTACTATTAACTTTTAATTTGTAGGTTGTCGGTGCACTTTTTTGTTTAAATTTGAATATATATATATATATATATATATATATATATATATATATATATATATATATATATATATATGAAATAAATAATAAATGAATGAATCGGAAACTATATCAACGGACTTTAACCAACTTGACGGACTCTATATTTTGATAACCTTTTGACACTCACACTCTTACTTTCCATTACTTTATTGTTTTTAAAAAATTTTTAAATTTTTAAATTTTAAATGTAGGCTATTTCACTGCCAACTTATCCATCTACGTAATTACTCTGATAATAAGAGTTTAATCTTTGAAAAGCCTGGCTTAAGGAAGGAAAAATAGACATTTTTCATCGAGTACGAAGATAAAATAGATTTGTCATCTGTACATCTTTATCTCTCTTCCTTCATTTATATATATATATATATATATAATAAAAAAATTATATATATATATATATATATATATATATATATATATATATATATATATATATATAAATAGCAGCGTCCACTTCGCTCTCTTCAACTGACACAGCCAGTCCAACTTTTGTTTTCTTTTTGAAAAAGAGAGGTTGTTACTCTCTAACATTCCGAACCTTTAAATATTTAACAGTAAGCTCACCAATTTTACAATTTACTGTTTTTATATTTCAATTTTGAAATATAAATGAATTGATCTGAGATTTACCATCTCTTGTCATTTATTTTTGTTCATTCTTATTCCACCTTCCGGTTTTTCAACATTGCATTGCTCCTGCCTCGGAATTCTCACCATTCATATTTACTTGTTTACTTCCGGGAAACTACCATTTCCTTATATATATATATATATATATATATATATATATATATATATATATATATATATATATATAGATAGATAGATAGATAGATAGATAGATAGATAGATATACTAGCTGTCCCGGTCGGGCGTTGCTTAAAAGTATTTGTACTTGCAAATTATTGCTAGTCTTCTTACTTACATATGATACTCGGTTTTATTTCCTATTTTACATCTCCGACTTTAGAAAGAAAAATATTTTTATTACTTATGTCATTAGTAAGGACATTTTGGTATCATAAATGTCCAACGCCTTCCCTTAAGAACTAAATAGTTTGAGCACAGAATTAATATTGCAATTATAGGCAAATTTATGAAACAAACTTGGACGCAAAATCCACTAACTATATTTGTTATTCTTTTCCAATGCATGTGTGAAGCTGGTACCATTTTTCATTACTTCTAGTCTTGGATCACAATACTTTCTAGAGTCCGTCTGGTGACTTACTCGTCTAACTATTTCTATTGTACCGAAACACTATTTATGAACTTACATTTTTCTAGAAGTTTAATGTTAATTTTATTGCACATAAATTATTGTATTCAAAATGAATATTCATTAACTAAAGAATTAATTAAAGCTTCCTCAGCCCTGTAAAACCTCCAACAACATCTCACGCAAAGACCAGACTACAGCTGTGGGCCAGACGGCTAAAAGATTCCCCCCTTATGCTGACATGGGAATCCATGCTCCTGAGGAACTCCCTCCCGATACAGAGACACCCTGGCTCCAGTGGAAAACACTAAACCGCCTGAGAACCGGAATGGGTCGATCAAAAGTTGTTATGAGTAGATGGGGCTACAAGACTGATTCAACTATCTGTGAATGTGGAGAGGATTATCATACGATGTAACATTGCCTTATCTGCCCCCTACTGCTCAACCGGTGTAGCTTGAAAGATCTTGCAGAGCGCGAGACTATTGCAAAGGACTGCATGAAAATGTGGGAAACTTTCATATGAACACATGCTTTAAAGACACGATCAGAAGAAGAAGAAGAAGAAGAAGAAGATGAAGAAGAAGAAGAATTGAAAGATTATATGATTGAACGTGTAAAAGAAAGAAAGTAAGACTTTCATGCTGCAAGAGAACTAAAGAGTTTTAAAAGATCGTCCAGAGATGACACCTTTCAAGAATGCGCCCGTGTTGAACAAATTAAAGAAAGAATAGTGATATTAGTTACTGTAAACGGATTTAACACGATCGAATAAAAACAGTAGGATTGTTATCGAAATCCAACCAGTATTAAGAAATATGTGGCACATTTTATAATAGAGCGTACGTCAGCTTAAATAATGTCTTTACTGAGAAATATAGGAAGTAGCTAAAGTTAGAGTTAGGGTTAAGATTAGGGTTAGGGTCAAATCGAAATTATATGGCGACGCTGAAAAAAAACTACATAAAAAGAAAAAGTTCCCAATATTTCTTTGAAGGAAACATTTTAATTGTCTTCTCGATTTTTACAAGCAAACACTTTTTCTAAAATTTTCCTTCTGATTGATGAAGAAAATCTCTTGTGCCCAGATATTTGATTCGATTTTCTAAGGTGAATGAAAACCATTTGTAATTATACTGACGTCGTAACCAGTGATTTTCATGCTAATCTTCGAGTTGCAGAAACTTTTTATCGGGATGTGATATTGCGATGGTAATTAGTATATTTTCATGGCGCCAAATAATTTTCTTCATTAAATAGATTAATGATCAACTTCCAGAGAACTCTAACAAATACGTTTTGCCTAAAGTACTTTGAAATATCACAGCTGGTCTAAGGTAATTACAGTTTCGCCACTTGGGGAAAGTTACGAATTGATATTTCTTTTTGTGATCGTTTTACCACATGGAAATGGCCACAGAGAATACACCTATTTTTGCTAAAAGTAGATTTCTTGTTGACATACCAATTACTCTGCCAATGAAAAATATTCAGTGATCTTATAAATACTCTGGGTAAAAATTGAAAAAAAAAACAAAAAAAACGTGCAGGATATTTCAGTGGATATATCGTAAAAATCAGACGGCAAGTGTATCAGTCGAAATAATCCAGATAATATAAATATGATAGATTTTTCAAATAAAGAGTACTACTTTTCTTCGCCATCTTCCACCAGCCGTATTATTGTTTTCATATTTGATATATATATATATATATATATATATATATATATATATATATATATATATATATATATATATATATAGGCGGCATCTTCTCTTGCAGGCAAGTATTGTTGAATATAAGAAACAAGGTTTGTTTGGATATACTTTGGTAGATCTTTTCAATAGTCCGAATCAGGATCTTAGTTTCGGAGAGGAATTGGCTGATGAATTTGCCATAGTTTTGATTTGTGTCCCAAGTACTTTCAGACCGATCCGCGTCCATCTTCAGGGGAATGAGGTTAATCAGGTACAGACTATGTGTTGGTAACACAGATTCTGATTCGGACTATTGAAAGAATCTACCAAAGGATATCCAAACCTAAGTTGTTTCTTATATTAAACACACACACACACACACACACACACACACACACACATATATATATATATATATATATATATATATATATATATATATACAGGTTTAGATTTTTCACTTATAAAATAGATCATTCAGTGAAGACCGGGGTTGTTCCAATAAAAACAAGCTCGATGATACTCGATTACAGAGTACAGAGCATTTATAGGTGATTTTATGAAGGCTTACCAAAGCATTCCTTTCAGGACACCAATGATCACCATTAAAGATATTTTTTCTTACAAATATTATTTATTCAAATTAAATGTTTTTTCCTACACGTGTTTCACTACCAAGCAGGTACTTGCTTGGCAGATCATCAGGGAAATTAAATGTCTGGAATAAGGGTTTCAACTGCCGACAATACACAATGTGGCGTTGCAATAGTTTAGGTCACTTAAGAAGAGAAAAGGAAAAAAATAAAAATAAAAGTTAAAATTAAAAAACAAGAAAGAACAACGATAAAAAAAGAAAGTCCTAGAAAATGTCTTAGAAAAGTAGCTCGTGCATTATTTCTGCCACCAAGCCAACAAGAAAATAATCGGTCCCAAATGCATTAAAAAAAAACACAAAAAAACCGGAACGATGATAGATAATACACTTTCACGTCGGGCGGCACAATGATGAAGAAATCCCCCCCCCCAAAAAAAAACATTCAAGATACCGCTCACAAGTTACCATTCCAATCCAATGATAGTATGGGAATTCTAAAACTAATTCATGACAAGGAAAAGCAACATAAATGTTCGTCCGGAATGCCAGCGGTCAGACGAGCCTTTAATGGTGATCATTGGTGTCCTGAAAGGAATGCTTTGGTAAGCCTTCATAAAATCATATATATATATATATATATATATATATATATATATATATATATATATATATATATATATATATATACGTCTGCACACGTTTGCAATAGAAAATATTGTTAAGAAGATTAACATC
>OY744529.1:45913061-45965561 GCA_963556195.1 Sepiola atlantica
AATTAACGATGGTTCTTTATGTTAATACGTTGATAAAGAACCATCGTTAATTGGTGATCACTTATCTGTTGATAGCACGAGCACGGGCACTTTTCGCAGCCTTAGTAATACATGACACATTTGTTTGCATAAATATTGAAAATGGAGATCATTTTGTAAAATAAAGGAAATTAAATAAAAAAATTAAGCGTAACAACTAAATAAGATGTCTATCCGGTCGACAATAAACTGTTTCCTATTCAACTTTTAATCGTGAGTTTTTAGAGGAGGGTTCTGTTTGATCTTTGTTGCTATATCAAGAAAAAAAATAAACTGCAGCTATTGGCTGGATTTCTAAGGGTGCTGAAGGGGTTGGTTAGCGTTGCTGCTGATGCCCGTGATTCTTATGTTATTGATCAAGAAAGATCATCAACTAAGGGAGAACAAATGCCAGTTCTTTCCCTTGAGAAATTTATTTGAATACATTGATTATTTATAGATGTATTCAATTCTTCATTCTCATTCTATCGAATCAGTAATTACTGACATTTCATATATAAAAAGAATAATAGAAATGTAATTTCAATGATTATTTTGACACTTGTTTTATACTCGTTATTGTACAAAAACACTCATTGCATCTATTTTAGAAAATCATTGACAAATCATTATTAATGATTATTAAACGAAACAACAATTTCAGTACATTTAAATCGAAAAAAATATCAGCGCTAATGCATTATAGTAACGAATCAAATTTCCTTCCTTATTTCTAGGAGAGTGAATAGAAAGGGGATATAATTTGATTTTATTTCGGCAGGGGAGATAATTCAAATTGTCTTAATTCTTTTCTTAATTTTCCGAAAATGGATATCAATGCGTTAAATCTTCAAGACAGTCTATATCTAACAAGAGTTAAGGCAAAGTTAGTAGATTTTTTACACATATGTACTTTATATGGGAAGTATTCTCTCCCAGATAATTGAATTGTACCCGGTGTAAAACTTTTTTTCAAATATGTACTTTATATGGGAAGTATTCTCTCCCAGATAATTGAATTGTACCCGGTGTAAAACTTTTTTTCAAATATGTACTTTATATGGGAAGTATTCTCTCCCAGATAATTGAATTGTACCCGGTGTAAAACTTTTTTTCAAATATGTACTTTATATGGGAAGTATTCTCTTCCAGATAGTTGAATTGTACCCAGTGTAAAACCTTTTTTTCAAATATGTACCTTATATGGGAAGTATTCGTTCCCAGATAGTTGAATTGTACCCAGTGTAAAATCTTTTTATAAATATGTACTTTATATGGAAAGTATTCTCTCCCAGATAGTTGAATTGTACCCAGTGCAAAACTTTTTTTCAAATATGTACCTTATATTTTACGTGATGTTAAAGTTACTTAAATACATCTATTTCCATTATAATACCGTTTCTTAATGTATTTTATTACAAAAATACTGTTTTTTAATGTATCTTTTTACAAATTCTTTTGTTTCTCCATCTGTGTTACGTTTTGCCGTAAGAAAAATTCGAATATAATCGTTTCGTTATGAGTCCCCGTAAAAAAAAAATCGAATTATTTCCCCTTTCGAAAGGAAATTTTTTCGTTGTCATAATGCAAAAGCACTGAATTATCAATATTAAACAAATACTATTTTTTGTTGAACTTTTTAAAAGTGTTTTTTTTATAATTCATGTCTCGGTAAGGCCATTTTGCTAGAAACAATGTGAGAGAGAAAAATAAAAAGAAAAGAAATGCACAATCATATGTCAACATTAATTTTAAAAAAAAGTGGTTTAAACTAAAGTAAAAAAAAATGGCGGAACAATTGAACGCGTTATCTTTAAACGAACACAAAAATAGATGATTCAATAATGATGCAGGTTCAAGACAGAAAGCTGAACTTAACTCAGATATATATCAGAGTGAAGTATGGTTTTGCTTGGCCTTTGGAGGTCATCCTCCCAAGCATTATTTTCTTCTTTTGGTAGTAAGGATTGGTTTATTAACGGTCGCCTGGGGTGCTACAACCGGATAATGTTGACGGGACCAATCACGGTAAATTTTGCAGCCACCCAGAGTGCTTCCTTTTTGAAAAGAGCTGGATACTCGACTATAAACTAATCTCGTGTCATATCTAGTCTCAATGAGAAGAAGGGTAGATAGACTTGACTCGGATCATTTTTGTAGGAGAGCACTGCTCATGCAAGCTCGCTGAACAATTATGTGCACTTGCAACGTTGATCCCAAATAATTTTTCTACAAATATTATTGGTGATTAAAAACAATTTTCCAACGTTTTATTCAAATGTATCTGATGCGTTAATTGCGTGACAATTGCTCTATATTAAACGCCGTAAAGAAAATAAATATTACTTATTTCGATTCTGATACTTTGTACCAACCCACTTTACACCACCAAACGTTTAAAATAACATTGTCATTGCTAATCGCACAGATTGAATGGAGCCAGAAAAATAGCAGTTCATGTTTAATCATGTTCACATGAATGAAAGTGGATGACAATCACATGAATGAAAGTGGATGACAATTATATGAATGAAAGTGGATGACAATCACATGAATGAAAGTGGATGACAATTATATGAATGAAAGTGGATGACAATCACATGAATGAAAGTGGATGACAATTATATGAATGAAAGTGGATGACAATTATACGTCCGGCTCTCCGGCTAAGATCAAAGTGTAGTATATGTTCTGTCCTTCATCAGAGGAGGATAATTTCTTAACTTTTTGTCTCATCGAGAGTGGCCGATTTTAATCGAGGTGGATATCTCTCCATATTCAAAACTGATCATGTGTATAGCTTGTTAGGAGGCAAGTCGATAGAAACAGCTATATTGTCATGAACTGGTAACGCTATTTGACAGGCTCCTGACAGAATTCTATGGATACATAAGTCCTTATCATCATCAATAATCTTCATTATGCTGTACTTAATCACTTAACCGAAGTTTAGTACATGGACGGCGGCACCGGGAGGGCAAGGGGGGCTCAAGCCCCCCCCCCACTTTTTGACTTGCCCCCCCCCCCACACTTTACGGTCATCAATAATGAAGTTATATATGCATGTGTTTAACCGCCCCCTCTTTTTAGGAAAGCCCCCCCCCCACACTTTTATAACCGTCCCGCCGGTCCTGTATGTTACATGTACAAGATAATCACATAAAGAATGGTAGAGTTATCCACCATAAAACAAGGAATTTCAAAAGTACATTTGTTTTATTATTTACACAATTAAGTTACAATTTATTTTTATTTCGCGAGAATCTTTCTTTAACTGAGCTGCAACCATCTTAAAAAAGGCAATTGAACGAAACACAATAACTCTAGAAGTCTCCACTGCCATTGAAGCAAAAAAAAAATGTGTTCGTAAGAGAGGAATATTTGTTAAATCAGTGCGTCTCGAGCGACGGATCCCGGTTTAGTTACAGAATTTCTTAGCCAAATAAGCAACTACTCTCCCCAATCACCACCCAAACACTTAGCACTGTCCTCACCACCATACTTCTCCGTTCTTCTCCCCCCTACAACCTGCTATCACACTTGTTCTCTTTCCTCTTCCTTCACCAACACCTTGCTTCCACACTCTCTGTCTAACCCATTCATTCAGTCCTACCCACTTCAATTCTATTACCTGACCAATCTGTGTATACTTTTACAAGTACTTCAATGGATTGTGCTCTGATGAACTTGCTGCTCTGGTGCCCCCACGACGTAAATTCACTAGACCAACCCGACAGTCTGCCAAATCCCATCCATTCACTGTGGTGGTCCCAAGATGCCGAAGAGCTTTCTATTCTAAAAGCTTATTTCCTCGTGCTGCTGGACTCTGGAACTCCCTCCCTGCTTCCTGTTACGTTACTGACATGGAGAAATTTAAAACTAATGTAAACAGACATCTCGCTGCGCAGCTCCTAATTTAGGTTGACCCCTAAAACAAAATTCTCACCCTTTTTCACAGTAGCCCCTTACGTCTACAGTGGCGGCCTGCATTGTTTGGGGTGAACTATGTTAAAAAAATTAAAAAACAAACAAAACTTAAGATTATTTCATCTTTGTAAAAAATTCATTCCGTGAAAAAGATTCGTCACGGGGGTCGAAATATCGAAAAGTTAACATTTTAAGCGTGTTTTTGTGTTAATTGTTTCTACATAGTTTGTTCCATTCGCATCACTTAATTTCATCCTTTAAACAAACTCCCTTATACTTAAATACTAATGTTGATTGGCATGCCATACTAGTGGCCTAACCACAAAAGAAAAAAAACAACAATCGTTATCGGTGTATTACAGTGGTAACGTAGATCCACTGTTTATGGGATACACACAAGTGTACTTTTAAATGAATACTTCCAGATACTCGAATATCCAAAAACTTATTAATCAAAATTCAAAGTAGACAAATGTATGGCCTGAAAAGTCAAAACGTAGCTGTATAGAATGTTTAGATGCGACCACGTTTCTCTTTAACAGGCCCAGTCCGTCTGTCCGTCAGACGTGAGTTTTAGAGCGCATTTTCATAGTAAAACGTTTTTTTTAATAAATAAGTCAAAGCATCTCTATAAAGGGCTTTGTCCGTCAGTCGCTCATCAATGCTTAGATTTGAAATAGCAGTTTTGTCGGGGTTTTTTTCGCTTAAGTTTAACGTCCACACGTCCCTATAAGAGGCGCTGCCCGTCCGTTGGTCGGCCCATCGGTCTGTCACATTTAAGTTTTAAATAGCATTTTCAGCGTTAAGCGCGCAGATTAAAGAGACGCATCTTAAGAATATTCGTTCTTGTGTTATTTTCAATATTACTCTATGCCGCTTCTAATCAAACATTTACCTTTGAATGATGGAATAATGATGGAATAATGGAATGATGGAATGATGGAATAATGATGGAATGATGGAATGATGGAATAATGATGGAATGATGGAATACTGCCGAGAATGACATACAATGAATCTTGCGATGTTTTTCTTCTGCAGATCAAGGTTTGAATCAGCAAGTTTACAGGTTAATAAAGTGAAGACTATGCGCAATGGTTCAAAGTTACGATGGTTTTAATTAAACTAAGCTAACTTTATTGAAATAATAATATATATAGGATTCTAATAAAATAAAGGATTTAAAGCTCTTCATAAACTTTCTTTTCGGTAAATTCTGATTAGACAAACATTATATTAAACAAAGGGTGTTCAGTATTATCGTCGGGTCTTCGTTCGCGATTTACACCCATAAAAAGGAAATACGGCGTTTTACTTTTATTTTATTTATAACTTGAAAATTATATAAATTAAAAAAATAGAAATAGAAATGTTAATAAAGGGGTTCAGGGCTTGGAGCGAATGTGCTCTTTGATTCATTTATTTTACTTAGAATAACTCCAACGTAATCACTGATCAGTACATCTTTTGGCCTCACTCCTGAAATTGAATGTATAAAATGTAAACAGTAATAAGGAAAAGGCTAATATATATATATTTTTCGTTTTTTTTTTACCTGGACACAAAAGGACATAGGGTTCTTCATTCAATCCCGGGCAATACCGGGTCTTCCTGCTAGTACATAATGCAGAGTAAGCTTTAAAGTTATTGAACAAACATAATATGAACACACTCACATCCATTTGTGATCTGATTATAAAAAAAGCAAACATGGTTACTTCATATACAGTACTACATTGAATAACATTTTGATTAATAGTAAAAAATATTAAATAAATGATGACGTGTACACAATTTTAAAATCAATAAATGATGACGTGTACACAATTTTAAAATCAATAAATGATGACGTGCACCCAATTTTAAAATAGTCAATAACAGCGATTTAATTTTAGTTCACAGTCTCCTAAGATCTTTTTGCTTACTTTATTTCAACAACCTACAGAATTTATTCAAGAAATACATAATTCAACATTTGACAAAATATGATTTAAATTTAAAAGTTATTGAAAATCTTTTTTCAACCACTAAATTCAAAATGCCTACATTCGAAACACCAAGAAGTTCCATCGGATATCCCGCTGGTGTGGCAGGCCGAGAGCAGGTGCAAGGTGTTTGGTTTAATAGTGGCGATGGAGAAGCGCTCGTAGGGCCAAGTCAATTTACGATGGCCCCCGGTGTGACGCGTCATTAATAGATCGAAGCTGTTGAGGAAATCCCGCTTGGCGGGGCCAATCGCTCCACTCGTCTTCACGGCGATAAGTTGGAATACAAATTTGTCGAGCAAACCTGCGTATCTTTGATCCTTCACGGGTCTCCGTTGACGCCGTTACATGTCTAGGGTGTGTCGCCGATTCCTTTACTGTTGATGCCGCAAAACTTTCGACACAAGTCACGTAGCAAATTGACGGTTTGCCGCTTGAAAATAAATCCAATCTTCTTAGGAAATAGACTATTACAAAAATGAGCAAGCTGTATTTACCCAGCGTTGCCCGTCTCTCGGGCTTACAGAACAATAATTCAAAATATTGTTATGTTTGGAAAAATTTTTTTTTTTTTTACTTATTTTGTCGTTGTATATACAAAGTTATGAGTAAGCTAGAGGCACTCACACTCACACACACACACACACACACACACACACATATATATATATATATATATATATATATTATACACATATATATATATATATGTATATATATATGCATATATATATATATTAAATATATATATATAAATTATATATATGCATATATATATATATATTAAATATATATATATATATATATATATATATATATATATATATATATATATATATATATATATATATATATATACGCAAGATTCTATCTGATACTTCCTATTCAAGGTCGGTTTTAAATGTGGGAAAAACCTAGCTCCCAAATGAGAACTCTTGATTAGAACAAAAATAAAAATTACCTCAGTCTAGAAGAATTTCTCCTTCACTACCCGAGAACAGAAACATAGGATGTGGTATCAGAACAGGTACTACACTTTGCTCCTAGTTTTATTAATATAGAGATTAGGAAAAAAAAAATTAATTTTACAGAATATGACTACTTTTGTCTATAAAAATTACAGATTGTTTATTACAATTCAGTATTGTTTTAATTTTATGGTTTTATTTTTTGTGGGGGTGGGGGGTGAGAGATGAATTCATTTTAAATGGAATTATCAAATTATGATATGCGTGAAGATCTGATAAATGTAATGTCATAAGAGCCAACTCTGGTTCTCGGTGATTGGCTAACAAAAGGGGGAGGTTTCTGAAGGGTAGAAAAAAGGGGAGGAGCTTTGAGCCAATGTCAGCATGGTGCCTCAGAGTGCTGTGTAATGAGAATACATTTACAGATTTATTTCCTTTTTCGTTTTTTTTTTCGTTTTTTATTTCGGGGGTGGGGGTGGGGCATTTCAAAGGTTATGCGAGCAGAGATTGTAAAGAAGGCTGTAGGATTTTGCTGAACCGGCAGTTTCTAGGTTTCCGAAGAGGAAGTGGTACGAGAATAAAAAAAAAAAAGAAAAAAAAAAAAAGAAAGTAAAAAAACAAACAAATAAAAACTAATTGTTTTTATTTTAATTTGATGAAAAAGAAGTAAAGGATATTACTCCGTATATTCACGTCTCTGAAATGTACTTACTTTTCAAAAAACCTCATACTTATTTTTACATTTTCCCTGCGACCACATATGAAAAAAAATGCCTCATCTGCATATATATCGACGAATGTCAATGTTTTGAATCAGATCACAAAAATTACGATTCTTATTGTTTATTTACTGAATACGTAAAATATAATTGAATAACAGACATCTCGCTGCACAGCTCCCAAATTAGGTTGACACCCCCCCCCCCAAACCTTCTCCCTTTTTCTCAGTAGTCCCTTACGTTTACAGCGGCGGCCTGCCTTGTTTGGGGTGAACTATGTTAAAAAAAATGTTCTAAATGACATCTAATTTGACTGGAAGCATAGTGTAGTATCTGTTCTTAGTGAAGAAGACCTTCTAGACTGAGACAATTTTTATTTTGGTCCCTATACAATGCTTCCTGT
This sequence comes from Sepiola atlantica, assembly GCA_963556195.1. NCBI lineage: Eukaryota > Metazoa > Mollusca > Cephalopoda > Sepiida > Sepiolidae > Sepiola > Sepiola atlantica. Next base: position 45,921,082 of record OY744529.1, read on the forward strand.
GAGGAAGCTGTTTTTCTCCACATTAAAAAACGGCATTGCGTCTACCTCTGCCCTCGTGGGGAAGCAAATAAATAGGAACTATCTGTCCGAACTTTGTTTCACTTATTAGCTATGTCCTCGAATCTCTACATGAGGCTTTGTCCATCGGTATGTAGGTCGGTCACGCTTCCATTTAAAATAACATTGTCATCGCTAATCGCACAGATTGAATGGAGTCAGAAGAATAGCAGTTCATGTTTAATCGTGTTCACATGAATGAAAGTGGATAACAATTATATGAATGAAAGTGGATGACAATCATATGAATGAAAGTGGATGACAATTATATGAATGAAAGTGGATGACAATCACATGAATGAAAGTGGATGACAATTATACGTCCGGCTCTCCGGCTAAGATCAAAGTGTAGTATATGTTCTGTCCTTCATCAGAGGAGTATAATTTTTTAACTTTTTGTCTCATCGAGAGTGGCCGATTTTAATCGAGGTGGATATCTCCCCATATTCAAAACTGATCATGTGTATAGCTTGTTAGGAGGCAAGTCGATAGGAACAGCTATATTGTCATGAATTGGTAACGCTATTTGACAGGCTCCTGACAGAATTCTATGGATACATAAGTCTCTATCATAATCAATAATCTTCATTGATTTATTCGTTCAATTACGAGGCGTACAATGCTGTACTTAATCACTTAACCAAAGTTTAGTACATGGACGGCGGCACCGGGAGGGCAAGGGGGGCTCAAGCCCCCCCCCCCACTTTTTGACTTGCCCCCCCCCCCCCCACACTTTACGGTCATCAATAATGAAGTTATATATGCATGTGTTTTTAACCGGCCCCTCCCTTTTTAGGAGAGCCCCCCCCCACACTTTTATAACTGTCTTGCCGGTCCTGTATATTACATGTACAAGATAATCACATAAAGAATAGTAAAGTTATCCACCATAAAACAAGGAATTTCAAAAGTACATTTGTTTTATTATTTACACAATTAAGTTACACTTTATTTTAATTTCGCGAGAATCATGCTTCAACTAAGCCGCAACCATCTTTAAAAAAGGCAATTGAACGAGAGACAATAACTCTAGAAGTCTCCACTGCCACTAAAGTAAAACAAAGTGTTTGCAAGAGATGAATATTTATTTGATATGTGCGTCTTGAGCAACGGATCCCGGTTTAATTAGAACATTTCAATGACGCAGACATGAAGCTAACGAAGACTTCTTTGAAATTTGGCGGTTTGAGCCTTCGTTTAACACCAGGATTTGCCATAGTTTTCTTCTAATCGAAAATTAATAAATGAAATAATAACCTCTGAACGCAAGCATCACTTTCACGAAAAGAAAACAAATGGGATAACATAAAGTGTGAGTCGAATTGCACTAACCCGAGTCTCTCATTCTGGGTTAACAGTGTCTTGTCTGTCTACTAGATTATTCACAGCCGAGTAGTGGCAACTGGCCCAACGCAATGTCCTCCTCATCTAAATGCACACTCGAGATGATGAGTGCAATCGATTGAAAGTCGCAATTCGTCTTGGACTCAAATAACGTGAGTGTCACAAATACAGATGTACATCTTCCATTGACAAGTTTGGCCTGCATCCTCTCTCCTCTCGTTGTAATGCCGGTCGCTTTCCAAAACCTGCAGCACAAAACGATATCATCAGAGGAGGTCTGGATGCAACCGGGGTCCTTTCCTAAATTTAACCCGTTGGCCTCAATCGCGACGTTAACAAGCGACTTGATGGGATTACCATTTTCATCTTAAAGGGGAACATCGTCGATTTTGGATACTACCTGTGTCGACACATTTTCAATTAGCAATTTAGATTGAGATTTAAACAAAAACGTGTTCAAACGTTGATCATATGATATATCATCTTAGAAAGAATTCACACTTTATATTTGTAAAGAATGTAAGTAAGCTTTATCTATACAAATAAAATAAAAAAAGTTTGTGCATTATATAAATGCATGTTCCAGTAGTTAGAAAAAGTGGGGGCGATTTCACGACATTAAGTTACGGATATCCTTACAATAACGAGCAAAACACTTCAAACAAACATTTTTTTATTAACATAATTTACCCACAACCAAGGCAGGCACCACCGTAGACGTAACGAACTACTGAGAATTAGGGTGTAGGTTTAGGTGTCATCCTAAGTTGAAAGCTGTTCAGCGAGATGTCTGTTTACATTAGTTTTAAACCTATGCATGTCGGAACAGTCGCGAAAAAAGGGATCAGGGAGGGAGTTCCAGAGGCCGGCAGCCCGAGGAAACAAGCTATTTGAGTAGAAGGCTCTCCGGCATCTTATACCGAAATTTGGGTGGAATCTGAAACGAAATTCGATATTGACTTCTTTAGAAATACAAATATATTTTGTATTTCAGTGAAGTATAATAAGGAATGTAACGTTTGCGTTATTTAAACTAAATATCTGGTCGTATTTGACTCCGGAAAAATTCCGGATATATCAGCTATACATACATACACACGCGTAAACACATCACATACATATGAAAACTATACATACAGACACACGCATACACACGTCATATACATATAAAAGCTATACATACAGAAACACACATACACACATCATATAAATATAAAATCTATACATATAGACACACGCATACACACACATATACATATAAAAGCTATACATACAAACACACGCATACACACATCATATACATATAAAATCTATACATACAGACACACGCATACATACATCACATACATATAAATATATACATACAGACACACGCATACACACATCACACACATATAAAAGCTATACATACAGACACACGCATACACACATCACATACATATAAAAGCTATACATACAAACACACGCATACACACATCACATACATATAAAATCTATGCATACAAACACACGCATACACACAGCGCATACATATAAAAGCTATACATACAGACACACGCACACACATTATATACATATAAAATCAATAAAGACAGACACACGTACACACATCATATACACACAAAAGCTATACATACAAACACAAGCGTACACACATCATATATATATATATAATCTATAGATATAGACACACGCGTTCACACATTATATATATATATGAAAACGTTACATACACACACACGCATACACACATCATATACATATAAAAGCTATACATACAGACACTCGCATACACACATTATATACGTATAAAAGCTATACATAAAGACACGCGCATACACACATAATATACACATAAAATCTACACATACAGACACACGCATACACACATCATATACATGTAACATCTATACATACATACACACACTTACACATATCACATACATATAAAAGTTATACATACAGACAGACGCCTACACACATCATATAAGTATAAAAGCTATACATACACACCCATACACACATCATACACATATAAAAGCTATACATACGAACACACGCATACACACATCATATACATATAAAATCTATATATACAGAAACACGCACACACATCACATACATATAAAAGTTATACATACTGACACACGCATACACATATCACATACATATAAAATTTATACATAGAGAGACACGCATACACACATCACATACATATAAAAGCTATACATACATACACACGCATAAGCACATCATATACACATAAAATAAATACATACAGACAAACGCGTATACACATCACATACGTATAAAAGCTACACATACAGACACACTCATACACATCGTATACACTTAAAAGCTATACATAAAGACACACGCATACATACATCACATACATATAAAAGTGTTACATACAGACACACGCATACACACATCACATACATATAAAAGCTATACATACAGACACACGCATACACACATCACATACATATAAAAGCTATACATATAAACACACGCATATACACATCAAATACATATAAAAGCTGTACATTCGGACAGACGCATACACACATCACACACATATAAAAGCTATACAAATAGACACACGCATACACACATAAAATACATATGAATACTATACATACAGACACACGTATACACACATGACATACATATAAAAGCTATACATACAGCTCACGCATACACACATCACATACATATAAAAGCTATACATACAGACACACGCATACACACATCATATACATATAAAAGCCATGCATACAGACACACGTATACACACATCACATGCATATAAAAGATATACATAGAGACACACGCATACACGCATCATATACATATAAAAGCTATACATAACGACACACGCCTACACGCATCACATACATATAAAAGCTATACATACAGACACATGCATACACATATCACATACATATAAAGGCTATACATACAGACACACGCATACACGCATACACGCATAACATCTATATAAAAGCTATAGATACAGACACACGCATACACATATCACACACATATAAAAGCTATACATAGAGACACATTCATACACATATAACATACATATAAAAGCCATACATTCAGACACACGCATATACACCTCACATAGATATAAAATATATGCATACAAACACACGCATACACACATCGCATAAATATAAAAGCTATACATACAGACACACGCACACACATATTATACATATAAAAGCTATACATAGAGACACACGTACACACATCATATACACACAAAAGCTATACGTACAGACACACGCGTACACACATCATACATATATATATATATAAAATCTATAGATATAGACACACGCGTACACACATTATATACATATGAAAGCGTTATATACAGACACACGCATACACACATCATATACATATAAAAGCTATACATACAGACACTCGCCTACACACATTATATACGTATAAAAGCTACACATACAGACAGACGCATACACACATCATATACATATAACATCTATACATACATACACCCGCGTACACACATCGCATACATATAAAATTTATACATACAGACACAGACCTACACACATCATATAAGTATAAAAACTATACATACACACGCATACACGCATCAAATACATATAAAAGCTATACATACAAACACACGCATACACACATCATACACATATAAAATTTATACATACAGACACACGCACACACATCACATACATATAAAAGCAATACATACTGACAAACGTATACACATATCACATACATATAAAATCTATACATAGAGACACACGTATACACACATCACACACATATAAAAGCTATACATACAGACACACGCATACACACATCACATACATATAACACCTATACATACATACACACGCATACACACATCATATACACATAACATCAATACATACAGACAAACGCGTACACACATCACATACATATAAAAGCTATATATACAGACACACTCATACACACATAACATATCTTTAAATGCGATACATAGAGACACACGCATACACACATCAAATACATATGAAAGCTATACATACAGACACACGCATACACACATCACATACATATAAAAGTTATACATACAGACACACGCATACACTCATCATATACATATAAAATCTTTATATACAGAAAAACGCGTACACACATCACATACATATAAAAGCTATACATACTGATACACACATACACATATCAGATACATATAAAATCTATACATAGAGACACACGCATATACACATCACATACATATAAAAGCTATACATACAGACACACGCATACACACATCACATACATATAAACGCAATACATACAGCCACACGCATACACACATCACATACATATAAATGCTATACATAGAGACACACGCATACACACATCACATACATATTAAAGCTATACATACAGACACACGCATACACACATCACATAGATATAAAATCTATGCATACAAAAACACGCATACACACATCACATACATATAAAAGCTATACATACAAACACACACGTACACACATCACATACATATAAAAGCTATAGATACAGACACACACATACACACATCACACACATATAAAAGAAATACATAGAAACACGCGTACACACATCACATACATATAAAAGCTATACATACTAACACACACGTACACACATCACATACATATAAAAGCTATACATACAGACACACGCACACAATTACTATACACACAAAAGCTATACAAACAGACATACGCATACACACATCATATATATATATATATATATAAACTCTATAGATATAGACACACGCGTACACACATGATATACATATGACAGCGTTACATACAGACACACGCATACACAAACGCATACATATAAAAGTTATACATACAGACACACGCCTACACACATCATCTAAGTATAAAAGCAATCCATACACACGCATACACACATCATATACATATAAAAGCTATACATACAAACACACGCATACACACATCATATACATATAAAATCTATACAATACAGACACACGCACACACATCACATGCATATAAAAGCTATACATACTGACACACATATACACATATCACATACATATAAAATCTATACATAGAGACACACGCATACACGCATCACATTCATATAAAAGCTATACATACAGACACACGCATACACACATCATATACGTATAAACTCTATACATACAGACAGACGTATACACACATCATATACATATAAAAGCTATACATACAGACACACGCATACACACATCATATACGTATAAAATCTATACATACAGACACACGTATACACACATCACATACATATTAAAGCTATACATACAAACACACGCATCACACATTGTTTACATATGAAAGGTATATATACACACACATGCACACACACATCACATACATATAATAGCTATACATACAGACACAATTATATACACATCATATACATTTAAAAGCTATACATACAGACATACGCCTACACACATCATATACATATAACAGCCATACATAAAGACACACGGATACACACATCACATACATATAAAAGCTATACATACTGACAGAAGCATACACATCGTATAAATTTAAAAGCTATACATATAGACACACGCATACACAAATCATATACATATAAAAGATATACATACAGATACACGCATACACATATCATATACATATAACAGCTATACATATAGACACAAGCATATGTACATCACATACATATAAAATCTATATATAAAAATTACTTTCTGTTCAACATATTTAACATCCAATCATTACATTGTCCCATTACTATCTAACCCTAACGCTAACCGTAACTCTAACCTTAATCCTTACTATCTGTATATGTGTGAATACCTAACTTTAATTTCGCTCTCCCTGGATGTTTCGTGTTCAAATCAAGCAACATACGAATTACGTTTTACTATAAATTAAAAATTATCTGTAAGTTTCAATAAGTGAAACCTTGACAGTCCATACTTGTTGAATCAATTGAGTCAGTAACGAAGGCGCATATTCTTTAGATGCGTCCATTCAATATGCGCATGTAGCGGTTGAAATGCTATTTCGCTCTTAAGCGTGACAGACCGACAAACCAAGAGATGGAAGGACACAGTCCACTATAGAAAATTCATGGACGCATTTTAAAATGCTATTTTAAATTTAGACTAAGGGATATGCTATTTCAAACAAGCGTGACAGACTGATGAAAAGAAACTCTTTCAAACGTAAGCCTTACAGATTAATCGACGGGCAAGGCATTTTGATGCATGGACGCATCTTAAATAAGAGACGTATATTCATTCTGTGCATTTCAAACTGAAGCGTGACACACCAACGGAAAGAGCATCTTGGACAGATGCGTGGGAAATTATGATTCTGTTCGTATAAATGAAGTTCTTCTTTGCGTGTCTTTGGAGCATGTGGTCATATGACAGTTTCCCACTTTTTTATGTAGTCCTTTGCAATGGTATTGTACTCTGCAAGATCTTTCAAGCTAAACCCGTTGGGCAGTAGGGGGCAGACCAGGCAATCTTGCATTCACAGTTGATTGGGTCAGTTTTGTAGCCCCATCTGCTTATAGCAACTTTTGATCGCCCATTCCCGTTTTCAGGCGGTTTAGTGTTTTCCACTGGAGCCAGGGGACCTCTGAACCGGTAGAGAGTTCCTCAGAAGCAGGGATTCCCATGTCAGTATGACGGAGGCCATCATCTAGCCGTCTGGTCCACAGCTGTAGTCTGGTCTCTTCCTGAGATGTTATTAGAAGTTCGACATGGCCGAGGAAGCTTTTCTTTAGTCGTTGGACCGTTTTATCTCATCCACGAAGAAGATAGCGTTCATCACTGATAGCCTTTGTGATCTCTACTCGGTTGGCAACTTCTTGTCTCACCTCTGAAGGGGCAATAACAGTGAGAAGGTGCAGGTTTTTCAGGTTGGTGGGCTTCAGGCAGCCAGTGATCAAGCGGCAGGTGTTGTTCAATGCTGGGTCTAGCTTTTTGGCATGCGTTGATCTCTCCCAAACAGGACAAGCATACTCCGCAAAGGAATAGCACATGGTTAAAGCAGTACATCTTAGTGTGCGTGCTGTAGCTCCCAACGTAGAGTTGATCAGTTTCCGTAGGGTGTTGTTCCGGGAGCTAGCTTTCATTTTTGTCTTCTTTAAATGCTCCCTGAATAAGAGGGTACGGTCCAGGGTTACGCGAATATAGACAAGGTTAGTGCGATTCTTAAGTGTTATTTCAGACCACGTGATCTTTAGGGGTCAGTTGGCCTCTCTGTTCCTGAGATGAAACGAGCACACTTGAGTTTTTGCAGGGTTTGCATGCAGGTGGTTACTCTTGTAGTAGAGGAGTAACTCATCTCGGGCTGAGTTGAGGTTTGTTTCTACTGACTCAAACGTACTCTCTTGGGATGTTACGCAAAGGTCGTCAGCATAGATGAACATTGGTTGGTCATTAGTGTAGATGTTGTACAGTAATGAAGCCAGCACACTACCTTTAGGTAAGCCATTCTCTTGTCGGCGCCAGCGACTTTGTTGTTTAGGGTGACATAAAAGCGCCTCCAATTACGTCTGTGAGTGCCAGGTCTTTTGTCAGCTCCAATATCTTTTTCAGGCGGAGGCGGTAGTTTACAGCGTCATATGCGACAGACAGATCAACAAAGACGGCCCCTGTTACCAGTCCTTTCTCAAACCTATCTTCGATGTGCTGAGTGAGATTCAGGAGCTGGCTAGCTCTGGATTTTCCAGGCCGGAATCCTGCTTGAAGTTAAATTAGTGTTTAATATTAGCCACAGTGATGGAATATTATTCAGTAAAAATTTAAAAATTAAATTACTTTAATGTCGAAATGAAATAGCAATTCATTGAACAGGATGTGAATTTTTAGTCAGGTTAAGAATGGTAGTTGCAAACCTGGTTGCATTAAGGCTTCAGTGAACGAAACAACTCTGATGGAATTTGACCCGTCGATTTCCATACTACGTGCATTAGAATATGAACTTCTTAATCCACTCAATAAACACGAACGCATACCGAATATATATTGGCCTTCTCAGTCTCAATAGACAATGAATATCACATAACATGTATCTGCGCTGGAAGTCTATAGCGAAACAAGAGTTACACAATTGCGAACCGCAACTCTTTTGCTCGAGTTCTGTAGCAAGAAGTCCACGAAAAATTCGAAACAATGCCGGGATACGCAGAGAAAAACTGGTGTTATTTTGGAGTTTTCCTTTAAGATTAGTTATACAACGAAGATTTGAAAATATATGGTATAGCGTACTATTTAATCCATAGTTGGAGGGAGGATATATTAATTCATACTATTCTTAAGGATATTAATTAACGTGATGCGGTAGCACCTATATATTACACACAGCTGTACACACCCGGCGTTGTCCGATAGTGTTTTTACTTGTAATTTGTTTGGTGTTTTTTCTTAATTATGCTGTTTTGTTTTAGTAAATAGTATTATGTTTTATTTACGTCCGAATGAAAATAATTCCGACAAAGTCAAAGTATTTTCGGGAAAAAACTAAATCGAAATACATTTTATTATTGATCTTAAAGAACTGACGAACAAGAATCAAATATTGATTTTGACAGAAGAAAGCTATCGATGATAAAACGCGAGAAAGAAACTAACTTTAATTTATATATTAGATTATTACTGTTTCATATATATATATATATATATATATATATATATATATATATATATATATATATATATATATATATTAAAACGCTCTCCATATTGGGGCATCACACTGGTGAAAAGTAACAGCGTTTCCCTCATAACATTTAAGAGAAAACGATATATGAATATGTTCATTTGTCCATATCGTAAAAATAACAACAAACAAAACCGTAGTCCTGATTTCGAATCTCGCTGGATTCAGTCACGCTGATAGGCCGTAAAACGGGGAAACACGTGCCCGTATATAATTATAATATATATATAAACCCTCTCCTATATAGGGCCATCACACTGGTGAAAGAGAACAATGTTCCCTCTTGTAGCATTTAGGAAATGCTTCCCGTATTAAAACGATATCTTAATACGTACATTTGTCAATATCACACAAATAACAATGAACAAAATGATAACAATTATGTGCGATATATTTCCTACTAGCAAAATTTCGTAGCCCGGACTACAGTCACCGTGGACCCGGTTTCGAATCTTGCTGGATTCAACACGCTGATGAGTCGTAAAAAAGGCGAAACACGTATCCGTTGATAATTAAATTATATATATATATATATATATAGCTTTAGTATTTACTCCAATAGTGCTCAATATATAAGAAGAGTTTAGTATATATATATATATATATATATATATATATATATATATATGTAATATTAAAAATACATTCTCAACATCAGAACAAAGCTGAATCAAGATAATGGGCACTGCACACACAGAGGGTTCAATATCCGTTCAGTTAAAGCTTTATAACAATAATGAATAAAATAATAATTCTCTTCTGTATAGAGTCAGATTTATCCTTCTACCGTTCCAACCAAAGGTTACATATAAAATCTACTTGGCACGCGATTTAGGCCACATATTGGTACGTGTTTTACAAAACAAACATGAAATAATTTCGGTCAGATTAATCGATTTTCATATTAAATTCGATCAGCTTTTTTTCTCTTTGATTACTAATTTCAGCATAAGGGTAGGAGTGATTAACCCCCAGTTCTTACTCCTCATACTTTAGCACATCACACTGTAAGCGAAATAAGGTAAAAATCCAATTAAAGTAACTTTTTTGTATAACACCGTGTCCGCTAACTTCATAGTAATCACTTCAAGATTACAAATAATACACTAAAATCTTCTTTCCTGAGATGTTCTTAGAATATACATAACAAAACGTACACTACATTTCTTTATTTGAAAATCTAACTTGATAAACATTGTGCACTATTTTTAAATTTCGTTGGTAACACATGAGTGATTCGGTTTTAAGCATACTTACATCCGCGTTTGTCACTGACGTTGGACGCGTCCGTTCGTCCCCCGCTTTGTCACGCGAAACAATAAAAGTTATAACCATTCTTGTAGAATACCCACTTTTAAATGCTCGTTCAATTACGTTAAATGCTCATTCTATTTCGTCCATAGGTTGTAAATTTTTTTTTTTTGATCGAAAAAAAATGTGCTATTTGAAATCTTCGGTTTTGTTTTATTGTGAACTGATTTTGAAATCATAAATAAAACTATTCTATTAAAAAAATCAATTCAATTAAGCTTTCGTACAATCAAACTTTCAAATTCGCACGAAGCCAACGAAGAAAGTATTTGTGTTTAAAATTAAGAGGGGGCGTGATTAACCTAATGTAGGCGCTTGTATTGTAATTGTTAGACACGATACAATTAAACTGACGGTTTTTCGCTCACTTCTTATTCGAATGATCTGTTGTAATAAATAAACCAGTAAAATGATTCCGAAAAGTTATCAAACAAAAGATTGACTGTATTTTCTGTTTAAACTCAATCAGATCGACATTTTTGTCCATTTTTTCGAATGGCTGTTAAATAAAATAGTTTTTTAAACTTGGGAAAAGAAAAAAGAAAAAAAAGGTTTTCGTTATCATTACCCCCCCCCCCCTCATTTTATCCATGAGTATATAGCATACTCAATACTAAAGTCGTAATAATTATTTGCACCCAGATTTGAAATGGGATGGAAGTTTGACATTAAAACAACCAAATTTACTCATCTAGTAATTCGTTTTATCATGAGTCGACTTTAATCACTTTTTTTTTTATTGAATATGCACTTTATTTATATAATATGCACTTTATTTATATAATATGCTTTTCATTTATAAATGGGTCGGTCGGCTGGTCGGTCGTTCGGTTTGTGTATGTAACGTATGCTTCAGATCGCCATTTTATCGCTAAATGCCTGATTGAATAGATGCAATTGCATGAAGATACTTTCTTTTTATTTCTTCATTTTGCCCATGTTTAACCACATGTGGATTATCTGATTACATTTCCTTCTTTAAAAACTTTTTTAACATATTTCACCCCAAACAAGGCAGGCCGCCACTGTGGACGTAAGGGGCTTCTGAAAATTACGCTGTAGGTTTTAGGTGTCATCCTAAGTTGGGAGCTGTGCAGCGAGATGTCTGTTTACATTAGTTTCAAATTTCTGCATGTCAGTACAGTTGGGGGAAACAAAGAACAGGGAGGGAGTTCCAGAGGCCGGCAGCACGGAGAAAATAAGCTATTGTAGTAGAAGGCTCTCCGGCATATGGGGACCACCACAGTGAATGGATGGGATTTAGCTGATTGTCGAATTAGTCTAGTGTATTTTCGTCGAGGGGGGAAACCAGAATAGCCAGTTCATCAGAGCACAATCCATTGAAGTATTTGTAAAACAAGCACAAGGATGCAACATTGCGGCGATGGGGCAGAGGCTGGAGCTTGGTGGATAGTGAGGAACCTATTAAGTTGGCGACTTTTTTTTTGGACCTTGTCTAAGAGGGAGAGACTATTGGATAATGCACCAGCCCAGATGTGACAACAATACTCCATGCATGGGCGGATGGTGGCTTTGTAGAGATACAGAATAATGTCAGGTGTTAAGATACAAAGACATTCTCTCACGTTTCTCCGCCACGTTTTGTATGTAGGTCAATATGTAGGCCAACATATAAGTAGACGCTGCATCAGTTAATAAACCAGGAAAATGAAGAACAAGTATAATATATATATTTATTTATATACAGTTTGGTACATGTATATGTTTATATATCTGCATGTACAAGATTCACACCTACACTAATTAACATATCATTATATATTTTGAAACATAGCGGCTAGTAAAAATCAGTAAACAGGCTGATAGGGGGAGGGGAACTTGTCTCATTATTTTATCAATACACCCCACACACACATATACATATCTTAATTTCCCTTAATTACGTGACAGTTTCAGTTATCCAGGTGGATATGGTCATTGCTTGCAGATTCTAGGCAGACTCTGCGAACTGGGTTCGCGCCTCCCGACCGTCTGAAATTATTACTTTCCTGCACTGATGAGAGCAATAAGATTAAAACGCTAGCGTTTGTAGGTATTAATAATTTAATATATATATATATATATATATATGAAAATGAAATGCCGTGGTAGACAAAATGTTTGGAAAAAGAGACAAACGGAACACAGGTTAGAATACAGGAAAAAAACAAGAAGACGTTCGATAACACAAACGAAACCGGTCAAATCTTTTGTTTTTCTCCTGCATTTTAACCTGTTTTCCGTTTGTCTCTTTTTTCAAATATTTTGTCTGCCACGACATTTCATTTTCATAACTTATCGTGCACCTTAATCCATATATATATATATATATATATATATATATATATATATATATATATATATATATATATATATATAAAATCATTAATACCTACAAACGCTAGCGTTTCAAGCTTATTGCTCTCATATATATATATATATATATATATATATATATATATATAGCTATTTCATGTATCCACATAAAATTTTATGAGGGGATATCATTTTTTTATGTATCAATTTTCAGTATTTACTTCAACAGTGCTCGATACGTAAGTAGAGCTGTGTAGTAAGCTATGAAAATATAAATACGGAACGTATTATTAAAATATGCTTGAAAGAATTCATGCTGATTAACTACGCACAAACACACACATATATATATGTAATGTTTGAATTACCTACTAGACACCATCCTTGCGTGTCTTCGGTCTCTCTGTACAAGGGTTTGTAGGACAAACTGACACCTGACAAGTAAATCCTAGCCAAATATTCAAAATAACATTCGAAGCCAAAATACAATCCCATCGACACGGCTATACACTGGCTCATACGAGGAATGGTGCACCTTCTTCATGTAATGTTATCCTCAAGAAACATCACTTAGCTGGATACTGCACCAGACCAGATGAATTCTTGAACTGGAATCAAGCAAAATTCAGAAAAGACCACAATAAAGATAAACTATATATTTATATATGTTTGTTTGTCAGTGAAATAAGTTAGACACTTGTACTGTTTGATTGCATTCGTATGTGACCAACCGTTCGAATGCGTGAATAAACTCACTACGTATAGCCACATTGATGAGTAGTAGACGACGAAACAGATGTCTGTGGATAACTATATATATATATATATATATATATATATACGGATTCACAGAGTAAATAATGGTACCCCATTAGCGTAAAGAAGTAATCGTCTGTAAAGAATAGACTCATCTGTCTTCCGAAATATATAGCACTTTCATTTCTTTTACTGTTTGGTCACATTCGTACATGACCAACCGTACCGGTTTCGAATCTCGGCGTCAATATACTCGTTATATCTAGCCACAATGATGCGTCGTAGACTATTCCCCTATCCTAAATTTTAATATAACTGCGTGGAACAGGCTAGATGAATAACTGTACATCGAGTTTGTCTTATTTATTCTTTAACCATTCAATTTTCTTAATATAACTGAGTGGGACAGGCTAGATGTATAACTGTGTATCGGTTTTTTTTACTTATTTTTTTACTTATTTTTTTTACTTATTTTATTACTTATTTATATTTTAATCATTCAATTTTCTTAATAATTTAATTATTTATCTAACTATTGATCTGGTCCTTAATTAATACATTATTTAATTATTTTAATTAATTATTTATTTATTCTTATACTTTTACTTATTCTACCATACTTTTAACCAATTAGGCAGCCTTTTTAAATCCCTTGAAACTTTAGCTCGTAACGCCGGCCTTCGCCAACATTTTGCTTATAACATTTAAACTGACGACTTCCATGCATTGGAATTCTATTTTTAGCATCGCTAACCTTCTTAAACTCTCGAATTTATTCTATCTCCACCCTAAATTTCAGGTTTTATCCACGATCCTTTTATTCCCTCTCCTCCTCTCTTCAAATATTATTTACACTCAATGACATACTTCTTAAACTTGACTAACCC
Organism: Sepiola atlantica; assembly: GCA_963556195.1. Classification (NCBI taxonomy): domain Eukaryota; kingdom Metazoa; phylum Mollusca; class Cephalopoda; order Sepiida; family Sepiolidae; genus Sepiola; species Sepiola atlantica. Next base: position 45,936,527 of record OY744529.1, read on the forward strand.
TCGCCCGCTTCCTACCTACCAATCCCTTATCACTTGAACCCCTCTTCCCCCACCCACCCCTTTTTTTCTCCCAGCCACTACTGCAGATCTCTCAACCAATCCGACCACTGTATTCCCTCAAATTTAACTCTCCCCTCCCCCTAACCCAACCCCTAATTCAGCATTGCTATTTCGCTTAAGGTTTTTCGTAGATTCGCTTGCTTGAATACTTCACCTATAATTCCATTCACTCTTCTATGGCCCGGGAGGTTATCAATAATGGCCAGTTTTTCTCACATCAATTCAATTTAAGTGCGCTCCATCTAGAATTTGATTTCAACATTTTTCTTTGGATTTGTTTCATTCTGGGCATTTTCTCCATACTGCCACTGAGAAAATAATTTTTCCGGCTCTCTCCAAATTCTCCTCTTCATTGGACCCCTTTTCAACAGACATTTACCACCTGGATAAACCACATATCTTTTTTTACTGAACTTTCCTTTCATTACATTTTAATAATATTGTTCAAATATCTGAACTTTGGCTTTTCTACAGCCAACTTATCTATCTGTATATGATAAGATCTCGATCTTTGAAAAGCCTTGGATTAAGGAAAGAATAATAAACACTAGTTTATTACAGAATACACCTTGCATTGAACAATCAAAATTTGAAATAAATTTGGACATTCGTACATGTTTATCACTCTTATTTCTTCTATCTTTTATATATATATATATATATATATATATATATATATATATATATATATATATATATATATATATATATGGGGTAAGGTGCACGATAAGTCATGAAAATTAAATGCCGTGGTAGACAAAATGTGGGAAAAAAGACAAACGGAAAACAGGTTAAAATGCAAGAGAAAAACAAAAACAAGAGATTTGACCAGTTTCGTTCGTATTAAGGAACGTCTTCAGAAACCGGTCACATCTCTTGTTTTTGTTCTTCTCCTGCATTTAAACCTGTTTTCCGTTTGTCTTTTCACACACACACACACACACGCACACACACACACATATATATATATATATATATATATATATATATATATATATATATATATATATGTATATTGTTATTGGCAATGTTCGTTGGTGCTTTATATGTAGGCTAATATATATATATATATATATATATATATATATATATATATATATATATATATATATATATATATGGCGAAACAGCTGTCTGTAGATTAACAAATAAATTTGCTCTTTATTCCTTTGATTCTGGTAAAATAGATCATTGGCTTTCACTTAGCATTATTGTAAAGCCTTTCGTAAAAGAATAGATAACTCTAGGTAGGCAATAATTACTGATAAGGCGATCAAGTTTGAATCACAGTTTGAAGCGCCCGTCTGTCTCCAGCCACATTGAAAGGCTGTGATACAAGTAAACAACTGTCTGTGAATAAACACATTTTTGCTGCGATTATCTCGTTAAAGTGGGGTCGGCGCTGGTTTTTTCTATACAGAATTGTTTCATTGCGACAGTTATACGGTGACCGATGAGTCACAGTCTCACCATCGATCAGGGTCAGGGGTCACCGAACCTTTTTCACGGTGGCCCTGATAACTGAAAGAATGACGAGTTCGAGTCGCATAATCATTATGTCTAGTAATTACGAACCATAATCAAAGCTCTGGGGAAAAGACGAAACAATGAGTTTAGCATTCTATGTTAATTATGGGTGAGTAACGTGCTCGGCCTTTTGGCCAAGATCAAGGTGTAATATCTGTTTCGATGGATACTGCACCCCATGGACCGGTACCGTGTTGTCCTTCAGGGCTTGATTTACGCCGGTCTATGGGTCTGTCCTGTGCAGTTCTAGCAGGTCCACCCTCCCAGGCTTTGCCTTCTCACCCTTTAAGAAGCGCTTAGTTTATTGCTAATCGCCTGAGGCGCCCCTACCGACGGGGCTGTCCAGGCAATTTTCAAAGATCAAAGTGCTCTTCCTCTAGGGTGCTGACTTATCAAATCCCACTTTCCGACCTTGTGTCACATCTTACCGCTGTGGGAGGTAGATAAATAAATGGGTGAGTGACGTGCAAATCACTAAAACCAAAGACATTATTTACTAAAAAGTTACAAAAAAAGCAACGATAGCAAGAATATTGTCAGATAAACCCCGGTGCGCAATAAGAAACTAATCAGCAAAAAGGTTTGTAAAATTTGTGAAACTCATGTTTGCTTTTCAAGAACATTTAGTATTCTGAAAACTATATTTAAACTTAAATAGTATCACATCTTGTTTGCCATACATTTTTTCACGGAAATTCAAGTACCGTTGGCGGTTCTGATGAACTGAGATTGCGGGGCTTATCTGGTACGCGGGCCCTAGTTTGGTGACCCATGCCATAGATGAACAGATCTCTCTTTCTCTCTCTCTATCTTTCTCTCTTTCTCTCTCTCTCTCTCTCTCTCTCTCTCTCTCTCTCTATATATATATATATATATATATATATATATATATATATATATATATATATATTTATATTCATATATATATATAATTTTTTATAAATAATATTTTCAAATCAACCCATATACACATGTGTTTCATGCCAAACCTACAATCATCAGTACGGGAGGGGAGACAATCCCTGCTGGTCACACAGTTTGTCCACCACGTATTTCCGTAGAAATGAGAGAGTAAATTTACGTCTAAATTGAAAATGTTTAGCTGCCATATCAGAAAGTCATCAAGAGAACTCAATAAGCAGGGCATAGAGTATCGCATTACGCTATAAATAACGGCTTAACTGCTCAATCTAGCGAGAGCTTTTAATAATTATTTATAAATAATTTTCAAATTTACACATATACACAAGTGTTTCATGCGAAACCTGCAACCATCAGTATGGGAGGAGACAATATCTGCAAGTACCACGGTTCGAACAACAATAAAAAAGTCATATTTGACTCTCTAGTCGGAGCGCGTACCGATTTGTCCACGCCGCATTGCTGTAGAAATAGGAGAGTAAGTTAACATCTAAATGACAAATTCATTGATAAAGTATCAGGTTGTTCGAAAAGTTTGTTCCAATTTTTAGTAGTTCATGTTTCGACACGTTAGATCATGTCAAATTATTGACAAATATAATTTACTTACATTTCCGGTTAGAGCATACTTACAACTATCTCTTGAGAAAGAAAGTTAGAAATTATTTAACTTGTGTTCATTTTGGTGCCCTTTAGAATATGGAAGATTGATTATGCTCCGATGACTTGGCTACTCTGGTGCCCCCTCGACGTAAATTCACTAGACCAACTCGACAATCAACTAAATCCCATTCATTCACTGTGGAGGTCCCAGATTCCGGAGAGCTTTCTACTCAAATAGCTTTTTTCCTCGTGCTGCTGACCTCTGGAACCCCCTCCCTGCCCCCTGTTTCCCCGACAGTACTGACATGCAGAAATTTAAAATTAATGTAAACAGACATCTCGCTGCGCAGATCCCAGTTTAGGTTGACCCCCAACCTTCTCCTTTTTACTTTCACAACACAACACGAGAACTGACAAAAAAGCCTTACATATGAAATTCGAAAATTGATGAGCATTTGATTAAATATTGATTACATATATATATATTTTTACTTTTTAGTTTCTTTAAAATTCGGCACGAACTTTACGAACAACCAATATATATATATATATATATATATATATATATATATATATATATATATATATATATATATATATATATATATATGAGAAATGAAAAAGGAAAAACCAAGAGATATTTTTTATATATTCATCAACGTTTCGTCTTTATTGTAAGACTTCCTAAGGATGATAATTTTAAGAAAAATGTCATGCAAGTACATCGAAATATTGGGTTGACATGATGGGTTGATGGGAAAAAATTGTAGCCGTGGCTACTAAGAGCGCTGGACCAGGGTCATGGCTGAGAGAAGTCGGTCAGTGGCAGAGAGTGAAAATGTAAAATTATCATCCTGGGGAAGTCTTACAATACAGACGAAACGTTGATAAATATATAAACAATATCTCTTGGTTTTTCTTTTTTCATTTCCCATTACGTCGGATTACTCTCATCCTTCCTTTCTCATATATATATATATATATATATATATATATATATATATATATATATATATATATATGGGAAAATGAAAAAGGAAAACCAAAAAATAGATGTTTTTTATGTGTACATCAACGTTTCGTCTTTATTTATAAGACTTCATCAGGATGAAGTCTTATAAATAAAGACGAAACGTTGATGTACACATAAAAAACATCCATTTTTTGGTTTTCCTTTTTCATTTTCCCATCACGTCGGATTACTTTCATCCTTCTCTTCCCATATATATATATATATATATATATATATATATATATATATATATATATATATATATATATATATATATATATATATATATATATATATATATATTAAAACACATCAATAAGTGCGTTGTCCAGGTTTTCAAAATATTTTTAAAAAATATTCTCCTTATTATTACCATTTCATCAACGCTTTCAAGTGTGACTTTTCATTCTACCGTATTCAAGTAAACGCGTGCTACACACACCGGCATATCAACATTAATCGTCGATAACATCAAGACGAATTTCAACTTGACTGCGATAAATATGTCTCAATCAAGAAGGATGAAACGAAAAAAGAAGAGAAAAATATGCTTATACTTTTGACAAGGGTGTATCTCACCGAAAGTGCTCAGGTTTTTAAGATAAATAAATAATTTGTTTTAAAAAACATAAATAAATGCGTTTCCTTGGTTTTCAAACTATTTTTTCAAAATATTCTCCTAATTATTGCCATTACATCAACGCTTCCAAGTGTGACTTTTTGTTCTCTCTGTCTCTCTGTCTGTCTCTCTCTCTATCTCTATCTCTCTCTCTCTCTCTCTCTCTCTATATATATATATATATATATATATATATATATATATATATATATATATATATATAATTATTTTTACCTACATGCGCGGGCGCTTTCATCACTGTAGGGAGTAATAATTTCAGACGGTTCACAGACTCAACCTAGGCTTTGCCCGTGTTCGCTCTATCCCCAAGGCCGTCGGGAATTATCACGTGATACAGGAAAAATTAAGTTCTATTTGTGCCTAAATATAGCGGGCAGTAAACAGCAGACAATCGAGAGGATTCAACGAACGTTATCGGTACCTTGCTTATAACTGAGTGACAGTCTGTTTTTAATATCTCCGAATAATGCTCAACTTTAATTTCTTAAAGGAGTTTTATAACAATATTTATAAATAAATATTAAATAATTTCACCTAATATATATATATATATATATATATATATATATATATATATATATATATATATATATATATATATATATATATATAGCATAATATGAAATGAAATAATAAAATATGGTGCGGATCAAATTTTATTAGAATTCAAAATTCAGGCAAAGTATCTCAACGTCCTTAACTCATGAGTTTTCAAAGATAATTCTTCTCCTCAGAGGACCATTACCGCAGTGACGTTACTGCAGGTGATAAAATAACACTTTGAAAATATATAAAAATATATACAAAAATACATAAAAGTACATAACACATCAAATATATCAAGCCAAAAACATACTTATCTGTTAAAGTTATAAAATCCATTCAAGTGATACAAATTAAAACATATTCAGGAAAGATATCCAAGAGGTTGATTGAAGATTGATCCAAGTATTGAATAACAGTCCAAAAGCGAAAAAATCGAAAGAACTGAAAAACCGAAAAAGTTATCAAGTCGGGAAAAGCGTCCGCAATCGATGCAGTAAATTACAGTGAAAAATGCATCCAATGTTTATATATATATATATATATATATATATATATATATATATAGTATGAAAATATGGCAAGTAAGCTACACAGAAACGTTTGTCTCAGGGGAATAATACGCTAGATATATATTGAAAAAACTGTTTTGTCATTCAGTTTCTTCTTAAATTTGTACGTGTCATAGAAACGAAAATTCACTCGCTTTAATCAGTTTAACTATTTAGTACGGTTCAATATTTCTGTTTTCCCCTCTAAGTAAGTGAAAGTTGACGGTGTTTTTACCCCCCATTTACACTGGCTTCATTTGTTTAGTAATATACATAAGTTTTGTTAACTTCACCACTTGCTAACTCTACGGATGCGCATTATTGTATTAAGCTATCACTTATTCTTAAATTAAACATTTGACTTACGATTTAAAAAAAAAGGTTCTCGTATAATTATTTAAATTATTTATTTAATGTAAAACAAACCCAGAATATTTATTACTCGTAATTGTCACATTACTTAATTTAGAAACATTAAAGGCGCCACCACTCAAACACACGTTATAGAAAATCAACAGAAAAAATCATTACGGCTATTTTTACTTATTTGTTCCTCAAATCATTACATTCGGTCTTATCGGTAAAAAAAAATTCAAAATTGTTGGTACGATTATATCAGCTAAAAGTTGTACATTTAAATTTTATTAAAACCTTCCTTTTTATTTGGGAAGAAACAATCATTTTCCCCTTGCTATTAAAAAAAACTAAAATGTTTGAATTAACGTTTCAAATACTTTTTTGTTCCAACGAATTACCTAGTTTTTCGTTGACGCTCAGTTTCTTCTTACGTGATTTTCAGCGATCAAATTTTAAATTGAAGGTTAGAAAAAAACAACCCCTACATACACGCACATAATGCGACATCATTTCTTTTTTAATCGTGGGTTTCGCCTGATACCTAAGAGATACTGAAAAAATAAAAATAAAAAACGGGTTCACACATTTAACATGAAAAACAACCAACGAAAGTCAAGAATAAAAATATAAACAGTAACGACGTGAAAAGTTTTAATACAAGATTAATACACAGAACAAATTCTGTTAAATATCTCATCCGATAGTTCACAAATATTCTTTCTTAATTCCTTTGTAACCATTATTTTTTAATTCATATAATACTTAAACCGTTCTTCATATGATACGCCAACTTGTTCCAAACAATTAGAAATTGGAAACACCAGACCCCGTACTATGTGGGATAACAGCACCGCCCTGCACAAACTAAGTTCGTCAAAATGAACAGTATCCTTTATAAAATGCCTTTATTTTCAATGTGTGAAACATAATGTTTTAGTGCACAATGTACATGTATATAATAATAAATGATTCTAAACAAAAATTAAAATAATTCACACTAGCGAGACCCGAGCAAATTACACAAAATAATGTTTTCAATACTAATTATCTTCTTCCTAACCTATACATGTTTGAATAAAATATGATAAGATTTGATTTGTATACTTATTTTAAAAAATGAACAATACATGAAACAAATATACCAAACTTTTTTATATACACTATTTCTAGTGAAGGTAATATTTCGACGACTAAACCTTACTTTGTAAATGCTTTAGATTAAATTAAATTTGGCTCCAATTCATGAGTAACATACAAAGATTCGGAAGGTCGTTGCTTTTTATGTAAGCGTGACACACAAAATAACGCACACGCTATCGTATTAATATGTGTCTTCCCGGTCGTCAACTCCCTACCCCTCCCCCCCTTCGAAGTAGAAAAAGAAATCTTAGAGGTTGGTTGGTATGAAACTTTTAATACAAAAAAAATTGCAAATATCAAGTTCGATTTCCGACTCGAAATCATTCTTTACTTTTACTTCTTAAAACCATGTTTATAATGCATTAAAAATAGTCGTGGTTTCTTTATTTAAGCTTCGAGTGGCTTTATCTTTATTCTTTTCAATGATAGCATCAGTTCCGATTCGATTTCGTCATGACGGCTGCCACAACAGAATTATTACTATATTTAATAAGACAGTCGAATTCTCGAAGTTATACTACTATAGCATGAAATCTGACAAATGGATATTTGATCCTGCTTAGCCAGTTATTTATGTAAATTTTGTGTTTTTACATGAAAAACTCCAATCGATTTCATCGATTACATATTTTATCCGACTCGACCGATAATTATTTCAGTAGCAGACATTTCGGAGATTCATCATTCATTCATTATTATTATTATTATTATTATTATTATTATTATTATTATTATTATTATTATTATTATTATTTGTTCATAGTAGTCTCTACTTTTGGATGTTTTTAGTTGGAAGTTGTTAACTTCAGAGAAAAGAAATAATTTACGAATACACAAAAATGCAATTAATTAATACTTGATTTAAAACATTTATTACTAAAAAAAATCTCATGACTACATAACCGTTTTAACATCGCATTTTAAAATAACGGAAAGAGAGAGAGAAACTGAACAAACATTGTCGGGATATATTTTCCTTTTACGCCGTTTCTTTTTAGCGGTTCAGTTTAATTACGGAAAAAAATCTAATTATGAAATAGTTATTTTAAATAATTGCATTATCAACTAAAATGTAATGACTGAACATGAGACGGGTCGAAAAACATTCTTTTTCTATCCGTCATTGTTCAGTTTTTAATATGGCTCAATTAAGCTGTATTTCGAACGAGACCACAGCTGAAACATGTATTCACATATGTAGCCAATAAATTTTGTATAAATAAAGATTTATACTGTAATACAGCTATACTCGTTATTGATCACTATTTTATAAACACTGGAGTTCCATTGGATTAATATCTGAGAAACAACAACAATAAAATTACTGAATATTTGTTCATATAAATTATATATATATATATATATATATATATATATATATATATATATATATATATATATATATAGTTTCACAACATTGAATATGAAAGTATTGGATTGAGATTCATCACAATCCTATAAAGTTGACTAACCGACGGCGAGGACGGACATACGAGTCACGCCCCAAATCCCAGCTAAAACCAAAATCAGCTTGTTTTTGGACACAAAGTCTAAAAACAATCTCCCAGCATCAACTTAGCAATTTTACTAAAAAAAAAATGACTGTCACGTGGGATGCTCTCCACTACGTCCGCGCGATCACTAATCGTAAAATATAAACGGAATCCGTCGACAAAATCTCTCTCCTTTTCTCTTCAATACTTGACAAGAGGATAACGTTTCATCCCCCCACGCCTTTCTGGGCTTGGGGGCTGGCGGGTACTATCCAACACACACACAAACACACACACACAGACATCAAGGCCTACACTCACTAGCCTTTTTCAACTCACGCATGAACGCACGCACACATACAACTTCGTACAACCACGCACCCTGACAAAAGACAACACGCAAATTCATACACTTCTGCGTGCTAACACAAAGATTCACACATAACTACAGTTTCGCACACACTCATTAATTACAGGCATAAACATTTTATTTCGTCTCTAACTGAACATTTGAAATGAACAATTAATGTATTGTATTTTGTATATATATTAATATAATGTTCCCTCAAATATTTGTTTATTTTTTCCATTCTTCCTTCATTCAACTTTCATGCATGGCTATGTGCGTGCGTAAGACGATCTTTACTGAAAAAATCATAAGTTTTTAAGGTTTTTCTTTTGTTTCTTTTGCCGTTTAACCCTTATCCTAACCCTAACCCCTAACCTGAATTATAACAATTTAAATATAAGCGAGGATCTTTGCATTTTCTTTAAGACAAAACCTCGTAACAAGCTACGGTCCACGCTGCTACACATAAAATGAAAGGTTAGTTCAAAATTACGTGTAAGTTTCTGAATTCGCCATAAAGATTCCCAATTCTGAAAAGATGCATCCTCATCTCCCAAAATGTTCTCTAACAAGCTAAGGTCCGCACTGCTACATAAATGGAACCACGTCCCTACAAAAGTATAATGTTATTAAGAATATGTTAAAACTGGACAAAGTAACGACGTTAAAATACTGCACCACTTTCTACGCAGCTTACTTTCCTTTCTAAATGTAACCGAATATTTCGTAATACATAAAAACGTATTTTCGGGGAGGGTAGATTTTTTAATCTTTTCGGTCAGGATGTCATTGGATGTTTTGCTCCACTTTTCAAACTTTGAGTCGTGGTAGCAAAACAATAGTACCTTCTTTTGTGCAACAGTCCATGGTTGGGCTTTTAAGCCTCTTATGTTTCTTTTTTGTTGCTGCATTTGATGGAGATAGGGGGCCAGGACCTTTTTGTCTCAAGGCCTCATGGATGACTCTGGTTGGCCTCTGTCATGGCTGGATCACCATTTCCACAGAGAGGAAGGTTCACACCATTGCTTACATCTTTCCGCCTAGTGTATGAACGGGTGGATGGGGCCTTTTTATCCAGGGTGCCGGCCTGCCAGTATTTAGTTTTGTTTTTATTCATATTTCTTATCATTTATTTCCTCATTGTCAACGGCTTCTAATTCATTATTCAAAGCTGCCCTCTATTAATATAGGGGGTGCCCCCGTCCGCAATTCGGGGGCGTGCTAGATGGCTTGAGGAGACAGCACACTATTTTTTTAATATTTGGTCAGGGTTTACTTCAAATAAGAAGTATCCTCATGTAAGGGTCTCTGACAAACCCCTGTACAGAGAAACAGAAGACACCCAAGTGTGGTGTCTAGTAGGCATTCAAGTCCTCCCATATTCTCATGAATATGCTTCAATGTGTCACTGACTTCAACTAGGGTTCTACTTTCTCCCTTTTCTCCCATATTACGATGTCAGGTTTAACAGCTCCGTTTTCTAGATATGTAGCTGTAGGGAGTGAATAGTCATAGTGGATAGTGTGTCTCATAAATATGTTTCAATGTGTCACCGCAATTGTATTAAAGTTTAATTTACACTTATCGACATCTTAGTGCATTTGTTAGTGCATGGAAGTTAGCATTGCCAGTTACTAGGGGCGGGGTTTCCACATCAAGACTATCCGAATAACTAACAAGATCGGTGTCTGTGTTGGAGGCACTTATTCAATAAAATTATACCATTTACAAAGAATAAATGTTTTCAAATTTTACATCTATCAGTTCGAAATAGCTGCATGTGCAGTAATTTCTTTGTTACTCTCCTAGGCAACTCTATATATTTTCTGACCCCGTTTAAAGTAAGGGATCCAAATATAAAACTAAGGTAACCTCCAGACCGCTACTGAAATCGCCACTTCCGGGGCCTTTCAGTCGAGGGTGAAGGTAAGTAGCGCCGACCCCGGGGAGATATTACTGCCCCGAAAGCGAAAACATCTAATGTTTTCATCCCCGAAACAAAAAAAAACAATTCAAACCCGAATAAACCGATAAATAAGTGAACAACTTGAATTGAGATCACAGCTTCAGAACAAAGGAACACAACAACCGTTTGCTAATTGAACCATTTTAAATATTCAAGTAATCAAAAGGGGGCATGTGCAATTGCAGACTTGTTTTTGTCGTGAAGAAGTGGCCTCGTCACTTTTGTGGTCAAGTCAAGGTGGGGGTGACGGTGGTCAAGTGGATAACAACACAAACTGATGACCTGAGTGTGCCAAGTTCGAATCCAACGGATTCTATGATATCATTTTCAGTCAATAAAGTTGCACCATTCTGATTCATACGAGTTTACTTTTTACTTTTGTGTGGCGCTATGTAGGCCCCAAGTCGTATGTAGTAGCAGTTTATCTCCTCAAGATTTTCGGCTTTTCTCTTGTTTGGTGAAGAGAGCCTTTCTCGGCTCCATTGGTGTTGTAAAACAGTCAACCTTTAATCGAAAAAGAGATGTTGACCTAGGTGTCCGTTTGTAGTAAAAAGAACATTTTGCGTTTGGATTAATCTCGGCTTTTTTCACGTGGCCCCTAAGAGAGCAGCGATTTGGAAAATCCACGCGACCCCTAACGGGACCAGCAACCACAACTACATTTCACCATTCCACGCGTGTCTTATGAAATCCAATAATCCCATAAAACAATGGGTTAGTAAAATTTAAACGGATACGACTAAGATTAAAAAGAACAGAACGAAAGAACGATATTTCAGAGGTTTAAATGCAGAACCGTGTCATTTCTGAAAAGTATCCGAAATAAGGAAGTACCATTCATGGATGATTGATCTAAAAAGAAAGGAATGGGGTCTTCGCAGTTCGTTGGAAACTAATAAGTTCTTAATAAACGCTCGTTTGCAATAGGAATTAAAAGCTTGAAGTAGAAGTCAACAGGAAACATGAACGGATATTCTGAAAATGTATTCATTCCATCTGTGCTTTTAACGATACAAATGCGGTTAACATTAACAGGGAATCGAAAAAAATACCTCTCGACACTATTTCAAGTTATTAAATAAAATCATTATATTTCATTTTTTTTCACATAAGTACGTGTAATATAATTTCAGAAAAATATTACTTTCTGCTTGAGAGATCATGGGAGACTAGTTTTCAACATGGCCTTTTATTGTTTAAAGACTTAGTGATGCATGATGGTTAAATATTATTTTTTAGGAACTTTGTCTTAAGATAAATTTATTTCAGACATATTTTGGTTTAAATGAATTCTTGTTCTTAGATTGTATTTTTAGTTCGTTAAAAATTCAATTTTAATTGCTCCCCAAACACACTTTTCTGTCAAGATAGACTCCTTTTTTAAATTGCACTATTAGGTTTTAAGTAAATGTTTAGACACTATCGGCGCTTACAACCCTGAAGATAATTTAATGAGAAAATAAAATACATTACAGTTATTGGCAAAATTATTGTCGATTATCAAAATTTAGGGATCTTTTCTGGAAATTAATAGAGGGGGTGTCCCCGTCCGTATTTCGGGAGACGTACTGGATGGCTTGAAGAGACAGCACACCAGTTTTAAAAAAATATTTGGTCAGGGTTTACTTCAAATAAAAAATATCCTCATGTCAGAGTTTCTGACAAACCCCTGTACAGAGAGACTGAAGATACCCGCGGGTGGTGTCTGGTAGGCATTCACGTCCTCCCCCATGCCTGGCTATGTGCGTGCGTAAGACGATATTTACTGAAAAATTCATAGGTTATTAAGGTTTTTCGTTTGTTTCTTTCTGCCGTTTAACCCTAATCCTAACCCTTAGCTTGAACCTGAACCATTATACCCGTCTTTTGTTACACTCGCTTCTCAGATAAACACCGGTTTCTCCTCAACACACGAAATATTCAGTTACAATAATAAAAGATAGATCCCACTTTCTTATTGTATATATATTTCATTAAATATTGAGTTCTCGTGGGTTTTTTTTTCGGTGCTTCTTTAATTGAGGCTTTGTCCGTCGGTCTCGCTTTCGTTTGAAATCGCCTTTTCGTCACTAAACGCGAAGATTAAATGGACGAATCTTATTTTAGATGCGTCCCAACATATTTATAAGAGGACCTGTCTGTCGCCCGGTCTGTCATGCCTAAGTCTTTCTTCGGTCTGTCACACTAAAGTTTGAAACATAATTTCCGTTATCATGTTACGTCTGAGTTTTAAATATTATTTTCCTTGGTCTGATACGCTTAAGTTGGAAAACGAATTTTCATCGCTAAACGCGCAGATCAAATGGACGTATATCCGTTTTTGTTTTTTCTCTTCCTCCAGCCCCATCCTTTTCCTTAAGAGTTGAAGAGATAAAACGAGAATTAAAAACCGCGAAAGTGGCCATGGGGTAGCATGTCCTTTGGGAAGCTATGGAATAGAAAGCTCTCACCCCCACCTCTTCAAAAGAACGTGGGTAGAGGAAGAATTCATTGACAGCTGGAAACAGACACACGTTCTGCTGATCTTTGCAAAAGTCTGGGACTAGTAGACTTGGAAGGGGAGTCGTCATTCATTCCCGTCATAGGATTAGGATTTCGACCCCCCACCCTTTAACTTTTAAGATGAGTCAGTCATTTTTTTTTTAATTGGACCTATTTACTTGCTTCCCCATGAGAGAAAAGTTTGGCACAAGGTCGGTGTTTAATGTGACACAAATGCAGCTCTCCCCAAAAAGGGCATATTGGATTGGGACAAAAATACAAAATTATCTCAATTGCGGAGGATTTCGCCTACTCCTCTGACAAGGTCAAAACAGATACTACAGTTTGTTTCTAGTTCGAAAGCCTGTTTACAAAGAGTACCCTTATAATGAGGGGATGCATGAGCCCCTTTGCGCCGACAATGGTGGCCAAAAAACTGGAACTAAATTCTGATTTTAATTCAGATTTTTGAGTTGTTAACAAAACTCAAACTTGTAGAATTTGGTATATTCGGACTACTGTTCTCATCTTGGGTGTTTTTATCACAACGTTTCGGCCGATGTAACCTCCGACCTTCTTCAGGTGTACCTTGTCGAACTCGGGAATCTTTCTGTCGAACTCTGGAATCTGGACGGAATTTCGAACGGAACCCTTCATTAAATCCACGGGGTAGCATGCTCTCGTTCCATTCGCCATGACTGGGAAGAAGTCTTCAGTAATTCGCAATTCTTCGTATCACCTGCACTGAGGATTGAACCTTCAACCTTCAGATGACTGTCACTTAGAACTAAATTAAACTTAGTACTATATCCTTGCGGACATTTCTAGTATGAATTTTGGGAGCCTTAAACCTATTCTCGTTTTTGATCTAACTACTTATCACTAAAGATCACTACTTATCTATTATTTATGATTATAGGTTCCCATATTGTATTGTATTCTATACTAGGTCTGCTTAGTAAGTCATTATCGCCCAACATATGCGCTGCTTCTTTGAGTCGTCTTACTCTCCACCGTTCTTCTCTATCTATAATTTTTACTTCATCCCATTAGGGTAGATGGTTTCTCTTTTCCTTCCATATGTGGTCATCCATGCCCGACCTTTCGATTTCTCCACGTATTAGTACGAATATACCAAATTCTACAAATTATCAACCCTCATCTAAAAAATTCCGAAACAAAACTAAAACTGTTTTATTTTTTCAGTTCCTTAATATCCAGTGCGGACGCTAGGGGTTCATACCCAACCCCCTCATTGCGAGATCTCCTGGTAAACCAGTTAATGGGTTCATTGCGTAAACATGAATAATTAGAAAACAATTGAAATAAATCATATTTTATAAGGATTACATTTTGTTTTCAAATTGAACATCAACGTTATTTTTAAAAAAAAGAATGCAACTTCTTTTCTTCTTGTCTTGTTTTCTTTTGGGATTGGGTGTATGTTGTTTCTGTAAACTCAGCTTTATATAATTCTTTCCAGCAACGTTTTAAGTTAGGGGACAACCAAATAAATCTAAGAGGTCTCCAGAGTTTTACTGAATCCATCCCTTCCGATCTCACTCCGGCAGGCTTACCCCTCCACCACAACATGCTTTGTTTGCAACTACCACATGAAAAGGAGGAATATCGTAATATTGTCAATGACTATTCAGAAGTCAATTTTGAAAAAGACTTTCCAGTATAACATATTTTTACATTGTCAGTTCAGAATTATTCTTAGTTGTAGTGCGTTAGGGTTAGGGTTAGGGTTAGTTGTAGTGCGTTAACACAAGCAATAAAGGGTTGATGGTATTTTACCAGGACACGAGTTGCAGGAAGGCTTTTTCAGCGCTTTTACTTCGTTAAGTTTTGTTTGTTTGCATGTGTGTGTGAGAGAGGAGAAGGAAAGGGGAGAAACCAATTGAATTTAGTTAGGGTTAGGGTTAGGGTTTTTAAGTTTTATCAGTTTAGGGTTAGTGTTAGTGTTAGGGTTATGGTTTGGGTTAGGGTTAAGGTTTTTAAGTTTTATTAGTTTAGGGTTAGAGTTAGGGTTAGGGTTAGTGTTAGGGGTTTTAAGTTTTATTAGTTTAATGTTAGGGTAAGAGTTAGAGTTCGGGTTAGGGTTAGGCTTAGTGTTAGTGTTAGGGTAAGGGTTAGAGTTGGTGTTAGGGTTAGGGTTTTTAAGTTTTATCAGTTTAGGGTAAGAGTTAGGGTTAGAGTTATAGTTAGGGTTAGGGTTTTAAAGTTTTAGCATTTTAGTGCTTTCTCACAGCCAAAATTAGCAGCCCATATTTCACAAGTGAAGTTAGCCGATAGCCGGACGGAGTCGCCGGAACATCGACAGAAACAGCTGATCGAGTAAACAGCTGGACCAGCGGTATTAGTCAACAGCCAGACGAAGTCGTAGCAGCAATAATCATAGTAGCTGAGCATGTGGACTAGTTCAGTTAGTCAAATTGCCACAGGTGTCTTGCTTTTGCCATACAAAAAAATAAATCGAGCTAGTCCTTTAATACGGCCCTGGGACAGAATATCATATACGGACCGATATGTGAGATACGATCAACGAACTTCCTGAGACCAGTAACAGGTACTACACGATTAATCATTTTTTTTGCAAAAAGATGAACAAATTTTGCAAATTAGACACTAGGCCCTCAAAAATGTATGGAGTGGGAGTTGTTGTCATACTATCTCTATCACGTGATAAACATCACGCGTTCAGAGCTAGGCGCAGGATATTCAAACTTATGTGATTTTTTCGTAGAGCCCGAAATAATTTAAAACTTTGTGGGGTAGTTTACAGATCACTTTAGCAAAGAACACTTTGTGTGTGTCACGTTAGTTCAAGTATAATTTGTTTTGAATATGGTATTTTATAATAAAAACTCCCCGAAGATGTGTCTGAAATGAAAGAAATATATAATTTGATATTCTATTCCGTATATGTATGTAAATCAGTACAGAAAACGTAACGAGTGGCCTTAGATAGAGTAAGGAAACGCGAGGTGATCATTGAAAGTCCGATGCATAAAATGAAAAAATAGAACAGATTATATTACCTAAGGCATCGAATAAGAAGGGTTTCAACAATTTTACGTCATAGGCGGTGAGCTAGAAATGCGAATCTCGAGAGATTTTCTCTAAAGAACAAATTCAAAGCCGACAATATCGAATGTCTTCTAGCATCACTATCAACACTCAACAGATGAATTGAATTCAAGAAGTTTTGGCCGCCGGAGACAGAATTGAATATAGAAGATTTTGACTAAATATCTGTTAGCCTAGAAGAGTTTCACATAACTATTGGCGGGGGGAGGGGGGGGACATTTGACCCAATATATTTTCAACCTTCAAAGTTTGGGCCATATATTTTTGTATGAAATTTTAGGATATTAATTGGATATCTAAATAACTTTATTGACTAGTTATTGATATTTTTCGGCTATTTCATGAAAAACATTTTTTTATTGAATCTTTAAATCAACATTTATATTTGTGTTTGTCACACTGTTACACATTAACTAAATTTAAAAAATACCACCCACTACTAATACTGAAGTCGAGAGGGAGGGGGGGGGGCTAAAGACCACCTCATGATTGTTATTTAAATAAATACACTTTATTTTTCAAATTAATTACTATTTTGTTTTTTTAAAGAAACAAAAATCTCTTTGTAAATGAATTTAATTACTATTTTGAAAATGTAAAATCAATGATGTTTTGAGAATTTAGTTTTGAAATTTGAACATCGATTATAATGTTTAAATTCAAAGTTATATTTGTATACCAAAAAGAGAAAGAAAAAAACTTTAGTTTACTAAAATTGCGAAGAACAACAGAGACGTTGTTTTGTTTTTGTTTCACTGTTTGTTTAACGAACTGAGCTTTATTTTGTTTATAACAATATCTAGTGCAAACCCTGGGGATTGAAAAAAATATTGGTTCAAATTGTCCTACCCCGGGCCAATAAACTCTCCTCCATAAAAACATTTTGAGGCAAAATTTCCCGGGTAAAACTCCCCGAAAGCCCAAACCTCCGACTGCCAGAGAGATTACGTGGACAGACAGATACAATAATATTTAAAAGAATTTACTGATTTTTAAACATTAATACCGGAAGTTAACTTTGTAAGGACAAATGAGAACAGACGTAACTTGAGAAAGCTTTATTCGGCATACAATGTCGGTACACTATTTGTGCTGCTATTATATTGTTTAGTAAAAGCAGGAGAGTTCTCCAAAGGGGGGATGATTCAAAATAGGGGAAGTTTTGTAATTTTTCATTACAAACTTATTTTCAATTTCCTTTCTACACTGTTTAATTTCGGTATACAAAATTAACATATACTTTGTTCGATAAACGAACCAATTCATACTTTATTCGTCAGTAAACTGAAAAACTAATATATATATATATATATATATATATATATATATATATATATATATATATCCCCTTACTCTTCTTGCCTCATTAATGTCAGCCACGTGACTCCCATGCACGACAGACGATATGCATCACTAGGCGATATAGTGGCGCCACACACTCAGGACAAACTTTAATAACATTAAAAATGAAGGGCAAACTTTGGTGGGAGCAAAATGTTATAAATGGTCAGTTATGGTAGGAAAATGAGAGGGTGGGTAGACAGTTGTAATAACAATATTTCGTTATTTGCATGGATGAAGACAAAAAACGCAGAATAATGGTTGTGATGAAGTAATACAGAAAAAAGATGAAGATGATGTTATCTGGTGTTTTGAGAGTTCGAAATAATTTAGTGATGGGTTACTCTTCCTACATTAGCTTATCAAAACTCTCAAATATGCGTACATCTAAAAGATTTCATATGACAGCGAATCTTCTTGATCAAGAACTGCCTCCATCTCTCTGTGTGTATACGTGTGTGCATTTCTCGCCTCTACATGACGTTTACATAATTCTTTTAAATTATTTAGTATTAATCGATTATTTATTGAAATCAAAAATACAACAGTGTAAAATATTAAAACGACATTTAAAAAAATTCCATTTAAAAGAAATGATTTAATTACAAAATTAAATTGACCAGAATGCATTTCGTTTTCTTTGTAAAAATGTCAGTCATTTTAATCTTTTGTTAATAGTTCAAAATTACCTTGTAACTCTTGCAGATTTTAAAGGAATATGCCACATTTAAAACTGTCGAATACGAAGCCATGAATGGCTTCAAAATTCTTAGCGAATCCTCATGTATTAAAAGATTGAACGTTTGAGAAGCTATTTAAATCCAATCATTTTATAAATACACATGAAAACAACATTATATTGACTAAATTAGTTATAGTTTTATAAAAAACGTGTTTCAATTAATAATTAATTGACCAAATACTACCGTAATAATTAATTTTAACTTTCAAAATCCTCTCACAGGATAAACATAGCAAACAGTATAGTTTTAATAAAACGCTGAACAAAAAACGAAAGTAAAAAAGACTCCCGGATAACGCCGGGTGAGTACACCTAGTAATAAATAAAACAGATAATTTATTTTATTTACCTCCTTTCCAGGAGGTTAGACACACGGTCAGGTGTGAGTTGTGGTAGAAAGTGTTCCTGTGGATCGAACTGGATTCGAACCTGGAAATCCAGATGCTAAGTCCACGTCGTTAACCACTTAGCCACAGTCTATAACGGCGACCAGAATAATAGTTGTGGTCAGAAGGGCGTGAACCTCTACCTATTAGGTAGCAACTCTTCTAGTATGTTCTCGATTAATAGCATCAGAAAATATATGTCAGTCATATTTGAATTCCGGGTGGCAATCGTTGTCACATAGAAGCTGCAATTATTCACTGAGGATGAAAGCCATCATTGCTTGTTGCCATTTATCGCAAATGGCAACAAGCAATGATGGCTATCTGTTCATCAAATCTATGTTGAGTCCAGTAAATGCATGATATTACAGACACTACATTCGATGTGATTTTGTTGTTAACGACCAACAAGTGTACTACAGTATTCGTCACGGTGAAAAGTCTTGAAGAAGACGTTATATCGTCGAAGTTAAATTGATTAAAAAAAAAATATTCAAAGGGAAATCATCAAATGACGAAACGAACTCACATGAACTGCGAAATCAAACTTGCCACATGGAAGTTGCAAAAGAAATAAGCACATAGAAAGAACACAACTACATGCATCCAAACGAACCGAAACTAAAAATAAATTCATAACTGGCCACCTTTCCCTCCCCACAAATTGATGGCACCAGCTTCGACTGATACCACTCGAAATAGTCGTGAAAGGTCAAAGAGGATAGAAAGACCGACTAGGGAGAGCACTGGAAGGGTGAGGAGAGCACTGAGACCTTGGGGAAGCTTATTGCCACCCAAAATCGAGAAAAGACCAATGGTCATTGCCAGCGAGAAATCAATGGTAAGCGACTGTTAAAATAACGCAAAATCATTTGCAATGGTTATCGAATGAGATAGAGATTACTGGAAACACCACCAGTTATTGTGGGTGAGCAATCAATGATGATGGCCTGTCTGAGAACTCCTGGTGAGTTTTTACTCGGCCGAAAAAAGTGTATTTTAAAAATGTTTTTCGGTATCTATATAAGAGGCTATGTCCGTCAGTCGGTCGGGTTTAAGTTAAAAATAGCATTTTCGTTAGTCCATCATTCCAAAGTTTGAAATAAATAGCACTTTTAGATGCGTCCACGCATCTATATAAGGTGCTCCGTCAGTCGGGTAGTCGGTCCATTGATGTGTCACGCTTAAGTTTACAATAGTTTTTTATCGATGGATAAAGACTCTTATAGAGATGCTTGGATGCATTTAACATAAGATGCGTCCATTTAGCGATAATATCTCAACTGAAGCGTGAGTGACAGATCGACCAATCTAGAGACAGAGCATTCTTTTTTTATGGAAATCGCTCCAGACAAGGCATGAAGCCACTTGATTTAAATAGCTAAGAAAATACTACTTCAAGGTCTTAAACAAGCCAAGATTTATATTGATAGATTTCGACTCAGAAAACAGCGATTCTTTCCCCTTTGTCAGAAACATCGCTCATGTAATGTGACGACTAAAGGACAGAATAAGGGAAGCGAAAGTAACGAGACGGCCGAAAGTAAACCGAAGGTCCACTTTCTACTCTTCTATTGTAACAATGGTAAAAATTAAATGGCAAATATAATTTCTCGAAAATAATAGAATAAATGTTTATGTATTGTGATAAAAGTTTCTTTTTTATAATTGTTAAATATTTTGCATTTTGCTTCGTCAATCTCGAAAGTGTTTCGTAATTATATACGATTTAGACACACTTAAAATCAATGTAATTAGGATATATCCGTATGAAATAATAATGTCTAAACGAGAGGTATTCTTTAAATGATCGTAGAATAAAAACATTACTTAATTAACAATTGAAATAAATAATAGAATAGTAGAATAAAAAAGTTACTTAATTTCAGATCGAAATAAATAATAAAATAGTAGAATAAATAAGTTACTTAATTTCAAATCGAAATGAATAATAAAATAGTAGAAAAACTACTTAATTTCTAAATTGAAATAATATTAGAACAGTGGAATAAAAAATTACTTAATTTCAAATCGAAATAAATAATAAAATAGTAGAATAAAAAAAATTACTTAATTTCAAATCGAAATAAATAATAGAATAGTAGAATTTAAAAAATACTTAATTTCAAATCGAAATAAATAATAGAATAGTAGAATAAAAAATTACTTAATTTCAAATCGAAATAAATAATAGAATAGTAGAATTTAAAAAATACTTAATTTCAAATCGAAATAAATAATAGAATAGTAGAATAAAAAAATTACTTAATTTCAAATCGAAATAAATAATAGAATAGTAGAATTTAAAAAATACTTAATTTAAAATCGAAATAAATAATAGAATAGTAGTATAAAGAAATTAGATAATTTCAAATCGAAATAAACAATAGAATAGTAGAATATAAAAAATACTTAATTTCAAATAGAAATAAATAATAGAATAGTAGAATAAAAAAATTATTTAATTTCAAATCGAAATAAAAATAGAATAGTAAAATAAAAAGATTACTTAATTCCAAATCGAAATAAAACATAGAATAGCAGAATAAAAAAAATTAATTTTGAATCGAAATAAATATTAGAATAGTAGAATAAAAATTACTTAATTTCAAATCGAAATAAATACTAGAATAGTAGAATAAGAAATTACTTAAGTTGAAATTGAAATAAATAATAGAATTGTAAATAAAAGAATTACTTAATTGCACATCGAAATAAATAATAGAATAAAAAAATTACTTAATTTCAAATCGAAATAAATAATAGAATAGTAGGATTAAAAAATTACTTAATTTCAAATCGAAATAAATGATTGAATAGTAGAATGAAAAATCATTTCATTTAAAATCGAAATAAATAATAGAATAGTAGAACAAAAAATTACTTAATTTGAAATAGAAATAAATAATAGAATAGTAAAATAAAACATTACTTAATTTCAAATCGAAATAAATAATAGAATAGTAGAATAAAACATTACTTAATTTAAATCGAAATAAATAATAGAATAGTAGAATAAAAAATTGATTAATTTCAAATCGAAATAAATATTAAAATAGTTGAATGAATAAATTAATCTCAAATCGAAATAAATCATCGAATAGTAGAATAAAATTTACTTAATTTCAAATCGAAATAAATAATAGAATAGTAGAATAAATAAATTACTTAATTTTAAATCGAAATAAATGATAGAATAGTAAGAAAAAACTACTTAATTTCTGAATTGAAATAATATTAGAATAGTAAAATAAAAAAATTACTTAATTTCAAATCGAAATAAGTAATAGAATAGTAGAATTTAAAAAATACTTAATTTCAAATCGAAATAAATAATAGAATAGTAGAATTAAAAAAATGATTTAATTGCAAATCGAAATAAATAATAGAATAGTAGAATAAAAAGATTACTTAATTCCAAATCGAAATAAATAATAGAATAGTAGAATAAAAAAATTACTTAATTTAAGATCGAAATAAGTAATAGAATAGTAGAATAAAAAGATTATCTAATTTCAAATCGAAATAAATAATAGAATAGTAGAATAAAAAATCATAGTCGGCAGGTCTTTAAGATGACATGCGTTACTCGTAAACTGTAGTCGTCACTCTCTCTCTCTTTCTCTCGCTCTCTCGCTCTCTCTCTCTATCTCTCTGGCTCTCTCTCTTTCCACATCTCTCTTTCTCCATCTCTCTCTGCATCGCTCTCAATCTATCAATATCTATCGCTCAATACTATTCACCAAAATCATGTTGTAGGTTATTGTAGTGAGTGTTATTCCTCAATAGTTTGTTGGCTGATCAATGTCTCTCTTCTTTGGAAAGGGGGACATAAACTATCTGTTCTTAATACGGTATAAGTTTGATATGATTTTGATAAACTATCGAGATCGGTTTGTATTTCATCTTGTAATAATTTCAACAACTAATGTAACCACATCAGTAGCAAATTCTACTATTAATCTTACAGTATCAGATAAAACACTTTTTTCAATTCAATTCAATTCAATAAATACGGCAAAAAATGAAATGAGCATGTTTCAGTTGCAATGTTGGGAAAGGGTGGTAGAAATCTACACAGAAGAGGATACAGTAGCCCAGCACATGTCTAATTTCGCATTGAATTTCTCAGTCGTTGGCGCATTTACTACATCTCCCGTAAGTCCATTCCAGGGGTCAGGGATCCTGATTGAGAAAACGGCCTTCCTCCTGGTCGGTTCGAAATCGGCAAGGAAACAGTTTCTTGTAATACCCGCTTGGAATTTGTCTGATGCAGGAGTGAGTAATAGGCCCCGAGAGATATCGGCCATTGAAATGAGTGTAGGAAAACATGAGATAACGGCGTTCAAGATAAACTTGATTCTAAAATGTGAGCGACTCATTGTCACCGTCATCTGTCAGTCAGAATTCGGTAGGAGATTTATCAGTCCACAAGATGTACCATCTTTTAAGTTCGTCTTTGAAGCTATCGGTTCGGCCATCTTGAAAATGCCCTTCCTGATTTTTGATTCTTATCTAATTACACTGGTTTACAAAAAGAAAAAATGTCTGAGGCAAGAATGGAGATTGATGTTTTTTAATAATTTAGGTGTGCTGAATTCAAATGCAAAAATGTAATGTGAACAAACGTCTTGATGCCTCACTGCCAACCCAAGTTGCCCCCCCATCCCCTATAAATCTGGTCCTTAACACAGTAGCCCCTTATGTTTCAGTTGTAACATGCCTTGTTTGGGATGAATACAAGTAAGTAAAAAAAGGGCAGCTGGAGTAGCCCTAACCATAACCCTAACCCAAGCATTGTAGCGTTTCTATTGCATACTTCCATAGTTACCCGACATCGATGGAGTTAAGGGTCGCAAAAACAGGCACCGTTTTCGCAAGTCACCAAATTTCTCGAAGCAACTCCTATTCTACGGGCCCTAATAACACTGGTTCACAAAAAAAATTGGTCTGAGGCAAGAATGAGGATAGATGTTTTATTTGCTAATTTGGTTGTGCTGAATTCAAATTTATAAATAGTTTTGCTCTATCACCTCTAGTTTTCTGGCTTTTAAATAGTCTCATTTTAGTATAAACCGAGAATAAATGTGCATATTTCAAGAGTTGCAGCAGCTTATAACAGATAAAACAGGATAGATAAAGAACACTGATTGAATAAATATACTTGGATAACACAATTACACAATTCATAGTACCACAGACAGTCAAAAGTGTGTTTTCTTAGAAGATGTGGTGTATTTTGCCCCCGGGATGTCACGCAAGAGCATCCGGCAGAAGTCTCCCATCATGCTGGGGTTCTATTTGCCTTGATAGTTGCTCTTCATCTTCGTAATGTCTTGGTGGAATCTTTCTCTATGCTCATCACTCACTACTCCAAGGTTTGGCGGGAAGAAGTTGAGGTTGAAATGGAGAAAATGAATCTTGAGTGACATTCGGCATCTCATATCATTGTAAGACTTCAGCAACTTCTTAACTGCAAAATCCGTCTTGATATATATATATATATATATATATATATAATGTAATGCTAGCACTTACATTTAGTGCATAATAACTTTTTAAAAAGCCATAAGTCTCACAATATTAGAATTAGCCCTGAATGGATATACGCATTTATGTACTGTATATGCACAAAATGCACACTATGCATATCTGAAAAAACTAGAGGTGATGAGTAAAAACGGATTTCAAATTTGAATTCAGCACCCCCAGATTAGGTGAAAACGGGTATTTTTGTGCTTGTCTCAATCTCTTTGTCAATCAGTGTTATTATTGGTGTGGATTTCTCTGCAATTTCTTTGTAAATCAGTGTTATTATTGGTGTGGATTTCTCTGCAATTTGCGGAATGCTTGCCAAAGTGCTTTTTCCATTTTCTAATCGTCTCATTTTGATCAATAGTTTTTTGTTTGGCTTTTTCGGCTACTGATTTCATTGACTATTTTCATTTGCTTATTTACAGACGGATTTACTGCCTAGGTAACTGATATCTAGATGAAAAATAAACAATGTAGAAGTCCAGTTACATATTGTAACAAAATGGAAATAATAGAATTTAAACCAGTTAATGAATAATGTGTTGCATAGCTTCTTGATGGGGATTATGGATATTAACCGTTACTCTCTTGAATGCTCATACATAGAAGAATGGAGACGGCAAGAATTTAATCTTTAAGTTACTTTATTTACTGATACGATTGGATCTATCTTCTAAAGTAAGAGTTGTGTCTGGCTATCGGTTGATGAGACACGAGGGATCGAAAGTCACCTACTTATCCTTGATGTACATGGCGTTTCGTCTCTAAGATTTAAACCACAGCTGGTAATATTTTCTCTTTCAAAATATATATCTTTATCTTGTTAATCGATTAGATCAACCAATCAATGATCTGTTTTGGTGTATATGGTTCCAGTAACATCGGAATCATACTCTATCAATCACACTCTCTATGTGTATCTCTAAGAATACATATTTCTAACTAAATATATTACAAAAGACCAGAACCGGGCCGTGATTTAAATCAGGTTGCTGATAATTTAGCAATATTGATGCACCAGTGTATCTATTTCTATTACACTATTCTACATTGACCTATAAATATATATTAGGTTTACTTTCACGAAACAGATTTTTTCGCGTGACAAGCAAGAAGGCTAGTTCATAACATTACCTGATGTTCGTGACATGCTAAAAGATATGTTAATTGAACAATACCTACACGTCTGTAAATATTTCATTTAATATGGTTTTGTCACATATGTTTAATAGGCAAATAAATAATACCTATCAATAAATCAAATAAATAAAAGCAACCATTTTTGATTAAAAACTATTTCAAATTAAACGAAAGAATTATAGGTAAAAGTAAATGAGTACATTGCTAAGGTACCAATTGGTGATGATGAAAAAGGATTTATATATGTTTAAATATACTATTAAGTCGGTCAGATTTTCCAAGTTAAATGTTAATATAAATGAATCTGATAAATCGATAATTGTTTCTGACTAGCTTTTTTTCTTCTACTATGTTCTTTATAAGAATATCATGTATTTTGTTTCAGTTCATTTTTGAAAATACTTATTCAGGCTAGAAATATTGATACAATTCTGACATTTTCCGTTACTTAACTAAAGAGCTGACGCTCTTAATAATATACAAATTTCAACATTTCGCTATTTATTTTGCTATCAGATAAACAATTACATGTTTTTACAATATAATTATTTACTATTCATTTCTTAACATTACTTTCGTTCTTTTATAACACTTATCAAATCTAAACACAAATAAAGATAAAAAATGTGAACACGTGTGATTCTTAAAATGGAGACATTTTCCCTTACTGAAATAGGTTTAGACATTTCTCTATCTATTTAAACAATTACATGTGTTGACAATCATACCTACACCGCAAAAAAGCCTTACATAAAAAATCACAGATAAATATCAACAAATAAACAATGTAATGTGTGCACGTGTGATTCTGCCTTAAATCTTGCATTCTCCAGAGAGAGAGAGAGAGAGAGAGAGAGAGAGAGAGAGAGAGTGAGAGAGAGAGAAACTAGAGGCACGCAGCATTCGTAAGCAGAGTTTGTAAGTTAAAACCATAAATTGACAGAGATATTTTTCTCTACTTCTCACAACAATTAAAAAAGCATTTCTTCTTATTCACTTTTTAGCGCATAGATTTGAGATTTAACAAAAATGTAAATTGTTAGATAAACATTTCCCACCAGCCAGCAATTTTCATAAGCTCTTTAACATATTCAATTTCGCCCCACTTTTAGGGACGTAGGGACGTATATATATATATATATATATATATATATATATATATATATTAATTTAAAATAAATGTTATTAAATTATTTTTACCTACATACGCCAGCGTTTCGGGCTTTCGCTCTCATCAGTGTAGAGACGGTTCGAACCCCTGCCACATAATCAACCTAGAATCAGTAAGCAAGCGCTGTAACCATTAGATCACGAGAGATTACCACATTCAAGAAGGAAGTTCTATTTATGCGAAGGACGGCATATCTAAAAAGACTGACTAACGATTCTACGAACGTTGTCGGAATATGCTTTATAGCTACGTGTCAGTCTATTTTAACTTACCCGAACAGGGCTCAACTTTAATCTTAGTAATATTTTAAATAAATAATATTAAATTGTTTTTACCTACATACGCCAGTGTATATATATATATATATATATATATATATATATATATATATATATATATATATATATATATATATATATATAAACACATTAAAATGCAAAGATGATCACTATCAAATCAATAAATTAACACAAGAATTCTACCAGAGCCACTACTGTAGAAAACTTATTCTATCAGTTATCAAAAAGATAGCACCCACAGACAGACAACTCCTTAAATATAAGAATAAACTTTAATGACCGTATTCGCATGGCTTTCCATCATGGCTGACATATGTAGAAACTTATCCACGCTCTAACTTGGCATTTTACAATTCTTCAATTACACCCCAGAAATAATTTCTTCTTTAAGAAAGAGGTCATTAATGTAAAAAAAAACAACAATATATTAACTACTAGCTGACTTTGCAAAGTTTGGTACTGTAAATACTTGAAACCAACATTTTAAATAACACACATTTCACTCATAAGTTTGTTGTAACCACACATATAAACATTTTGGTAATTTCGATCATTTAATGAAACCGTTAAGACATGAACAGAAAGAGGAAACCAATTCGCTCTGTGCGTGCGTGTTTTCTTTATTTTTATTTATTAAAAACAATTAAAAAATGTAACGTCGGTCGTTAACTTGAGGAAGCAGTCAGACATGCTTCCCTTCATCTATATCGCGTCGCTAAAGAAGATAGTTAGAGGGGAGTCAATTAGTCAATCTTATCCCCTTTCATAACTATTTTTATACCCCGTGTATATTTCTGTAGCCGTCGTAAAGTCATGATCTTTCTCTTTAGTTTACATTACTTCTCCTAGCAAATATGTTAAGAAAGATTTAATAATTCATCCTTTTTGTATTAAATTACTTTCATTAATGATTGTTAATATCGACAAAAATATTGCATATATATGAAATAAACAGAACGATAAAATTATGAATGAATGACACAAAACATGGATTAATTATGAAGTGTTTAAAGATAGTTATGCAAATTAGGTATGGAAAGAGTTATTTGTCCCTTTTGTCTGCGATATATATATACAATATTTTAAAATATTATGTTGTATAATTAATGTAAGTAGCACTAACCTGTTTTGGTGGTAATATACGAAGGATAACTGGAATAAACTTTCGCTTTTATTCATTTAGATTGTCACCACATCTAAAATTCACTAATACAACAAGCCAAATATAGTTGCAATAATCCTGTCTACACTTGGAAGTAGATTCCCCCTTAACAAATACTCACATCTAAATACACCCGCCACACCTTACTTGTGATAGTCCTAATGTTATATACTATATCTTTTGCACAACATATCCAAATAGCTTATACATAAGCGAGGCAAAATGTTTTAGACTCAGGTTCAATAACCACAAACAGACAAAAATATCCTATTTCCGATTTCAAAGTCGATTCTGTACTCCGTCAAGACAGTAGAGATTGAGAGAGTGTTCGGAGCGACACTTCCCTAAATGTGGCAACAATACTTCATCTTATGACGTATCTGGCCCTTGTACAGATAAAGCATTGCGTCAGAAGTAAGGTATTTTCTGGAGCGATAGAATAATCCAACCATTTTCCTTCGGCCTTAGACAAGGAATTTGATGTAAGTCTCCCATTTAAAAATAAAAACAAGACTACACAAAG
>OY744529.1:45968061-46053061 GCA_963556195.1 Sepiola atlantica
TCAGAGAGAGTTAGAATCCGATCTTAACCTCAGATCATATTTAGAGGGAATGAAATGGAGGGATAGAGAAAGAGAAGAAGAAAAGAAATTTAACATTTAAAAAATTGAGGCCGTTAAAAAATTAAAATTAAAAATTAAAAATCTAAAAAATCTAAAAACAAAAAACAATAAATCTAAAATCTAAAATCTGAAACAAACAGGGCAAATAAATAAATAAATAAATAAATAAATAAAAATATAAGGTGGAAAGAGAGAGGTGATGGGAAGGTAGACACATAAAGGAAAAGAGGGAGAAAAAGAGAAAGTCTGTTGATTCAGATCGAGAGAGAAGGAGGGGGTAGACATGCACGAATCAAGTGTCAAAAAAAAACAGGCGAGTTTATAAATGTATTTTTTCAAGTGAACTGTAATATTGTGTATATGTATGTATGTGTGCGTGCAGGCAAACCGATCAGACGTGTGTGATTGTAGTGGTGGTCAAATGTGTCGCCGATTCTGGATTTATATTGTCTTTATAATTTGTCTAGAGTTTATTTGCTTACTATGAATAAATTATTAAATTGAATAAATATGTTCGTTAAGTATAACAGGATTAGTAGTAGTAGTAGTAGTAATAATAATAATAATAATAATAATAATAATAATAATAATAATAATAATAATAATAGATACCCCTAATAATTGAGGTGAAATAATGAAAATAATAAATGAATAATAAAAATAATAATAATAGTTTAATTTAATTTAAAAGTACTAAAAATAATGATGCCTGCCTGATGAGATCTCAGTTTATAGTAACTGTTGATCGATAACATCGACATGCCAGTGTCGCAGATTTTGTACATGTCTGTGTAAATAAAATTATCATATATATATATATATATATATATATATATATATATATATATATAGTTTGTGTTTGTCAAGTTATATTGAAAAGAAATCAATAAAGTTCTTAATCGCAGAAGAGTGAGAGCTAATACAAATATTTTTTTCTTATTTTAACTATATGTTACATATTTCAGAATCGTACCGCGGTTTCATCCAAATGAGTTAACTTTTTTACATTTTCAAAAGTGTAATAACTTTACCAATCTCGATGAAACCGCAGTAAGATTCCGAAATATGTAACATATAGTTCAAATAAATTATTTATATATATATATATATATATATATATATATATATATATATATATATATATATATATATATATATATATATTGTGTGTCAAGTTATATTGAAAAGAAATCAATAAAGTGTTCGATCGCAGAAAAGTGAGAGGTAATACAAATAATTTATTTGAAAACTATGTTACATATTTCAGAATCGTACCGCGGTTTCATCCTGGTGTGTCGACTTTTAAAATTAAAAAAAAGTCTATACCCAAAGAGAATCGTTCGCGTACTGAAATAAGGTAAACATTAGGGTGTTTTTTAAAACCTCGTTACAGTACGCTGAAGATTCCATTTGGGTATAGACTTTTTAAAAAGTCAACCCATCTGGATGAAACCGCGGTACGATTCTGAAATATGTAACATAGTTTTCAAATAAATTACTAAACATCTTTAGAATTTTAAACATAAAGATAGAGGCAAAATGCCTTCATAAAAACCATGTGTAGATGCAGATATTGTTTATTAAAATAAAAATAAAATAAAAATAAATTTAAAAAAATAGAAATAAAAAATAAAAATATTTTGATTTTAATAAAAAATATCTGCATCTAACACATGGTTCTTATGAAGGCATTTTGCCTCTATCTTTATATATATATATATATATATATATATATATATATATATATATATATATGCTAGGCGTCATATTGTAATTGCACACTAGAATCAAGCTTCTATAGCTTCGTATTCATTAGATTAATCGTTACATTTTAAGTTGTAAGTGAGCAAAGAAAATGGTATGATTGAATGATTATCGTGTTACTCTTCGGCTGAAATTAAATATGATTGAATCAAATGAACTTGATTTTCAAAAGTTACAAATAACCTGATGAGATGCTGTAGAGTTTTTTACTTGTTAATCACTGATAAGCCTACAGGAATTTTAATCACGTACACTTAGCTTTCTCTTAAAAAATAAGATATATCAAAATGAGATGCAATAGTCAAAAGAGAGAATATTAAGATGAATAGCTATTGTGCAAATGTTTAAACACCTGATTAATCATATCTTCATAATGTTCACTTATAAGAGAAACTCAGTAGTATTTTATTAAGTTGCATTTACACTATCGATTTAAAAAAAACCATGCGACCATGCATCTATATGAGACGCTCTATCTGTTGGCCCATCAGTCATGTCCCAGTTTTTATTGGTGAACTACGAAATCTATTTTCTCCTCCCTACAACCCCCATCACACATATGAGAATTTGCTGCTCTCTTTCTCTCTCTCTCTTTCTACCCCTCTCTTTCTTTCTCTCTCTCTCTCTTTCTACCTCTCTCCTTCTCTCTATCTCTGTTTCTCTCTCTCTCTTTCTCTCTCTCTCTCTTTCTCTCTCTCTCTCTCTCTTTCTCTCTCTCTCTCTTTCTACCTCTCTCCTTCTCTCTATCTCTCTCTCTTTCTACCTCTCTCTCTATTTCTCTCTCTTTCTCTCTCTCTTTCTTTCCCTCTCTTTCTCTCTCTCTCTCTTTTTCTCTCTCTATTTCTCTCTCTTTCTCTCTCTCTCTCTTTCTCTTTCTTTCTCTCTCTCTCTTTCTCTCTCTCTCTCATTCTCTTTCTCTCTCTCTTTCTCTTTCTCTCTTTCTCTCTCTCGCTCTATATATATATTTCTTTCTCTCTTTCTCTCTCTCTCTCTATATATATATTTCTTTCTCTCTTTCTCTCTCTTTCTTTCTCGCTCATTCTCTTTCTCTCTCTATCTTTCTCTCTCTCTTTCTATCTCTCTCTTTCTCTCTCTTTCTCTCTATCTCTCTCTCTTTCTATCTCCCTCTCTCTTTCTCTCTATCTCTCTCTCTTCTAAGCTCGTATTGCTACCACAACGGAAAAACAGTTTCCTTCCTTCCTCCATCTGCCGAGCATCAGACGGAGTTCATATGGATAGAGCTTCTTTACAAGGGCTTCCCGTCTGTGAAACACATTACTGCAGGACTGCTTTCCTACTGATTACAACTTGGTCGTCTTCAAATCGAATGTCAACAGATTCTTGTCAAAAACCGATCAAATGTCCCCAAGCATCTCTGTGATAGCATTTTTGTTGGTCTGTCATGCTAAAGTTTGAAATAATATTTTCATGAATAAATTCTAAGATCAAATGGAAGCACCTTAAGAATCTTTGTTCTTTGCTTAACCTAATTATGAATTTAAAAGTCCTCTATTATGTAAAGGCAAGTTCTAATTCTGTCTGTGTGTTCGGATAAAAGTCACAAATGTCACAAAATATACTCACACGCATTCAGTGTGACTCCAACTCAGTTAAAGTAAAAAGATACTTTAATATTTATCTAAGAACCAGGGGTCAAATTAATACATGGGGGTTCAAAATACGACACTGAAATTAGGTTAAACAGCAATCAGTCAACTTTCTTTTCACCATCTTTCTTTTTCTTTCTATTTATTGAACCAGTTGTCAGAGATAAAGAGAGAGAGAGAAAGAAAGAGAGAGACAGATAGACAGACATAGAGAGAGAGAAAGAAAGAGAGAAAGAGAGAGGGAGAAAGAGACAAACAGACAGAGAGGGAGAGAGAGAGAGAAAGTGAGAAAGAAAGAGAGAGAGAAAGAGAGAAAGAGAGAGAGAGAGAGACAGACAGAGATAGGGCAGTCGGAGGGACCGGCAGAATGAGAGAGAATTTTTAAAAGAATAATGTTAGATGCACTTTTTAAAATCTTCTATTTTGTTAACAATGCCCCCCACCACCACCACGAGCAACGCCAAGTATAAACTAAAGGTTTTTTTTAATATTTAAAACGATTAGAATTAATCTTCCTCGTGTAAATCAAAAGTCGCTATAAATGAAACATGAGGGAAGCAAATATTTTAGAAAAACATGTGTAAGAAAAAACTGTAAAGAAATGTAAAAATAAGCACATTCCATCGACTTTAAATATTTGTAAAGGAAATATAGGTCAAGAAATAGGAGTGTGTATTTGGAAATGAACAGTAAAAAGAATAAATGAGCTTAAGGTTAGGGTTAGGGTTAGAGTTAGGGTTAGGAGTTAGGATTAGGGTTAGGGTTAGTGTTAAAGTTAGGGTTAGGATTAAGGTAGGGTTAGGGTTAGGTTATTGTTAGGGTTCGGGTTAGGGTTAAGGTAAAGATTAGGAGGTAGGGTTAGGGTCAGTGTTTGCGTTAGGGTAAGGGTTAGGAGTTAGGGTTAGGAGTTAGGATCAGGGTTAGGGTTAGTGTTAAAGTTAGGGTTAGGATTAAGGTAGGGTTAGGGTTAGGTTATTGTTAGGGTTCGGGTTAGGGTTAAGGTAAAGATTAGGAGGTAGGGTTAGGGTCAGTGTTTGCGTTAGGGTAAGGGTTAGGAGTTAGGGTTAGGAGTTAGGATCAGGGTTAGGGTTAGTGTTAAAGTTAGGGTTAGGATTAAGGTAGGGTTAGGGTTAGGTTATTGTTAGGGTTCGGGTTAGGGTTAAGGTAAAGATTAGGAGGTAGGGTTAGGGTCAGTGTTTGCGTTAGGGTAAGGGTTAGGAGTTAGGGTTAGGAGTTAGGATCAGGGTTAGGGTTAGTGTTAAAGTTAGGGTTAGGATTAAGGTAGGGTTAGGGTTAGGTTATTGTTAGGGTTCGGGTTAGGATTAAGGTAAAGATTAGGAGGTAGGGTTAGGGTCAGTGTTTGCGTTAGGGTAAGGGTTAGGAGTTAGGGTTAGGAGTTAGGATCAGGGTTAGGGTTAGTGTTAAAGTTAGGGTTAGGATTAAGGTAGGGTTAGGGTTAGGTTATTGTTAGGGTTCGGGTTAGGGTTAAGGTAAAGATTAGGAGGTAGGGTTAGGGTCAGTGTTTGCGTTAGGGTAAGGGTTAGGAGTTAGGGTTAGGAGTTAGGATCAGGGTTAGGGTTAGTGTTAAAGTTAGGGTTAGGATTAAGGTAGGGTTAGGGTTAGGTTATTGTTAGGGTTCGGGTTAGGGTTAAGGTAAAGATTAGGAGGTAGGGTTAGGGTCAGTGTTTGCGTTAGGGTAAGGGTTAGGAGTTAGGGTTAAGAGTTAGGGTTAGAGTAAAGAGTTAGGAGTTAGGGTTAGGGTTAGTGTTAGGGTTAGGGTTAGGGTTAAGGTTAAGGTAAGGGTTAGGGTTAAGGTTAAGGTAAGGGTTAGGCGGTAGGGTTAGGGTTAGGGTTAGGGTTAAGGTAAGGGTTAGGAGGTAGGGTTAATGTTAGGGTAAGTGTTAGGGTAAGGGTTAGGGTTAGGGGTAGAGTTAGGGTTAGGGTAAGAGTGAAACTGATATGAAGGGTGTGCTCAACCGATGATTATTTTGTGGCAGCAGATGTATCATTTAGAGAAAGACTCATCATAAAAGTAGAAAGGACACAAACATCTGGGTTAGGAAATAATGAAAACGATATTGTATATCATTTAAAAGTTATATTTTAATTTCAACTGAATTTAATTGCATCTAGAAAAGAGTATATTGTTAAAAAATTGCATCTAGAAAAGAGTATATCGTTAAAAACAATATATTGTTATATAATTAGAGAGGGAGCGACAAGATTTCGTCAGTGACGTCATGATTAGATTTGAAGAGATAACGGTTGGCCCTTTTCCCAGCAATGAGCGTCTGAGGTAGACGTTTATTAGGGCTCGTATCGATCTTCCCTTTCCCTAAAAGCCAGGTTGCAGGGAGTAATGATCGTATGATTAAATAAACCAATGAACCGTAAAAAACGTGTAGTGTGTCTTCTTGATAAGATGTTGTTTCAGTTCTAGCACGTGCGTTTCTATAAATCAGATGGAATTATACAGCGGTTCTGATAAAAAAAAAAACAACTTTTGTGCGCCCCGAACGAGGCATATTGCAACTGAAGCATAAGTGGATACTATGATAGGGGCCACATTCATAGGGGGATAATCTGGATGGAAAGTTGGGCAGAAAAATGTTTCTTCACATTATATTTCAATTTCTGCGGATTGATACGGTCGGAGAAACAGGGAACAGGGAAGGAATTCACAAAATCAAGCTGTATGAGAAAGGAAGCTATTAAAGTAAAAAAATCTTTGAACATCTGAGGGCACCTACAGTGAAAGGTGGGGGTTTGCTGCTATTTGGGTGAGCTGGGGGTATTTATGTTGAGGAGAAACAAAATCAATAAGTTCATCGGAGCAAATTCTGTGGAAGTACTTGTAAAACAAGAACAGGGATACAACACTGCAGCGATGTGACAGGAGCTGGAGATTGGCAGACAGTGTGGGACCTATTAGGTTAGCAGTTCTTTTTTGCACCATGTCTAAAAAGGAGAGGCTAATGGTTACTGCAGCAGACCAAATATGGCAACAACACTCCATACACGGGCGAATGGTGGATGGACATCTCGTGTTAGCGCAAGACAGAGATGAACAAAGACGATTCCCCGTAACTCTACGAGACAAGACTACGTGACAACACAAGATCAGCAGCATTGTAAAGAGTTACAACTTAAGACGTTTGAAAAAAATCTTTTAGATGATAAGGACATGTATTTTTAAAATGCGTCCATTCAACCTACGACAGACGGACAAGCATACGGATTATCTTACCATAACCCTAACCCTAACCTTAAACCTAACCCTAACCTTAAACAGACGAACAGACATACGCATTATCTTACCCTAACCCTAACCCTAACCTTCAACAGACGAACATTCACACGTATTATCTTACCCTAACCCTAACCCTAACCCTAACCCTAATCTTCAACAGATGGACAAGCATACGGATTATCTTACCATAACCCTAACCCTAACCTTAAACCTAACCCTAACCTTAAACAGACGAACAGACATACGCATTATCTTACCCTAACCCTAACCCTAACCTTCAACAGACGAACATTCACACAGAATTATCTTACCCTAACCCTAACCCTAACCCTAACCCTAACCTTCAACAGACGGACAAGCATACAGATTATCTTACCCTAACCCTAACGCTAACCCTAACCCTAACTCTCAACAGACGAACAGGCATACGGATTATCTTACCCTAACCCTTACCCTAAACTTCAGCAGACGAACAGGCGTACGGATTATCTTATCCTAACCCTTACCCTAACATTCAACAGAGTGACAAGCATACGGATTATCTTACGCTAACCCTAACACTAACCTTCAACACATGAACAGGACTACGGATTATCTTACCCTAACGCTAACCCTAACCTTCAACAGACGAACAGGCATACAGATTATCTTACCCTAACCCTAACGCTTACCCTAATCTTCAACAGACGAACAGGCATACGCATTATCTTACCATAACCCTAACCCTAAACCTAACCTTCAACAGACGGATAAGCATACGGATTATCTTACCCCAACTCTAACCTTCAACAGACGAACAGGAATACGGATTATCTTACCCTAACCCTAAACCTAATCTTCAACAGACGAACAGGCATACGGATTATCTTACCCTAACCCTAACCTTCAACAAACGAACAGGCATACGGATTATCTTACCCTAACCTTAACCCTAACCTTCAACAGACGGACAGGCATACGGATTATCATACCCTTACCATAACCCTAACTTTCAACAGACGAACAGGCATACGGATTATCTTACCCAAACTCAAACCCTAACCTTCAACAAACGAACAGGCATACGGATTATCTTACCCTAACCTTCAACAGACGGACAGGCATACGGATTATCATACTCTTACCATAACCCTTACTTTCAACAGACGAACATACATACGGATTATCTTACCATAACACTAAACTTCAATAGACGAACAGGCATACGGATTATCTTACCCTAACCCTAACCCTAACTTTCAACAGACGAACAGGCATACGGATTATCTTACCTTAACCTTAACCCTAACCTTTAACAGACGGACAGGCATACGGATTATCATACCCTTCCCATAACCCTAACTTTCAACAGACGAACGGGCATACAGATTACTTTACCAAAACTCTAACCCTAACCTTCAACAAACGAACAGGCATACGGATTATCTTACCCTAACCCTAAACTTCAACAGACGAACAGGAATACGGATTATCTTACCCTAACCTTCAACCGACGAACAGTCATACGGATTATCTTACCCTAACCATAACCTTCAACAGATGGACAGGCATACGGATTATCTTACCCTAACCCTTACCCTAACCTTAATCTTACACCAGACGAACAGGCATACGGATTATCTTACCCTAACCCTAACCCTAACCTTCAACAGACGAACAGGCATACGGATTATCTTACCCGAACCATAATTTCCAACAGATGGACAGGCATACTGATTATGTTACCCTAACCCTGACCTTCAACAGACGAACAGGCATACGGATTATCTTACCTAAACCCCAACTCTAACCTTCAACAGACGAACAGTCATACGGATTATCTTACCCTTACCCTAACCTTCAACAGACGAACAGGCATGCGGATTATCTTACTCTTACCCTAACCTTCAACAGACGAACAGGCATACGGATTATCTTACCCTAACACTAACGCTTACCCTTATCTTCAACAGACGTACAGGACTACGGATTATCTTACACTAACCCTAACCTTAACCTTCAACAGACGGACAAGCATACGGATTATCTTACCGTAATACTAACCCTAACCCTAACCTTCAACAGATGGACAAGCATACGGATTATCTTACCCTAACTCTAACCTTAACCTTCAACAGACGAACAGGCATACGGATTATCTTACCCTAACCCTATTCCTAACCCTCATCTTCAACAGAGGAACAGACATATGAATAATCTTACCTTTACCCTAACCTTCAACAGGCGAACAGGCATACGGATTAACATACCCTAACCCTAACCCTAACCTTTAACAGACGAACAGGCATACAGATTATCTTACCCTAACCCTAACCCTAACCTTCAACAGACAAACAAGCATACGGGTTATCTTACCCTAACCCTAACCCTAATCTGCAACAGATGGACAAACATATGGATTATCTTACCCTAACCCTAACCCTTACCTTCAAAAGACGGACACGCATACGGATTATCTTACCGTAACCCTAACCTTAATCTTACACCAGACGAACAGGCATACGGATTATCTTACCCTAACCCTATTCCTAACCCTCATTATTAACAGAGGAACAGGTATACGGATAATCTTACCTTAACCCTGACCTTCAACAGACGAACAGGCATACGGATTAACATACCCTAACCCTAACTCTAACCTTCAACAGACGAACAGGCATACGGATTATCTTACCCTAACCCTACCCTAACCTTCAACAGACAAACAGGCATACGGGTATCTTACCCTAACCCTAACCCTAACCCTAATCTGCAACAGATGGACAAACATACGGATTATCTTACCCTAACCCTAACCCTTACCATCAAAAGACGGACACGCATACGGATTATCTTACCGTAACCCTAACCCTAAACCTAACCATTCAACAGAGGGACAAGCATACAGATTATCTTACCCTAACCCTAACCCTATCCTTCAACAGACGGACAAGCATACGGATTATCTTACTGTAATCCGTACCCGAACTCTAACTTTCAACAAACGGACAAGCATACGGATTATCTAACCCTAAACTTAATCTTCAACAGACGAACAGACATACGGATTATCTTACCCTAACCCTAACCCTAACCTTCAACAGACGAACAGGCATACGGATTATCTTACGCTAACCCTAACCCTAACCTTCAACCGACGGACAGTCATACGTATTATCTAACCTTAACCCTAACCTTCAACAGACGGAAAGGCATACGGATTATCATACCCTCACCATAACCCTAACTTTCAACAGACGAACAGGCATACGGATTATCTTACCCTAACCCTAACCTTCAACAGACGAACAGGCATACGGATTATCTTACCCTAACCCTAACCCTAATCTTCAACAGATGGACAAGCATACGGATTATCTTACCGTAACCCTAACCCTAACCTTCAACAGACGAACAGGCATACGGATTATCTTACCCTAACCCTAACCCTAACCTTCAACAGACGAACACACATACGGATTATCTTACCCTAACCATAACCTTCAACAGATGGACAGGCATACGGATTATTTTACC
Organism: Sepiola atlantica; assembly: GCA_963556195.1. Taxonomy (NCBI): domain Eukaryota; kingdom Metazoa; phylum Mollusca; class Cephalopoda; order Sepiida; family Sepiolidae; genus Sepiola; species Sepiola atlantica. The sequence goes on from OY744529.1 coordinate 45,978,259, forward strand.
CTAACCCTTACCCTAACCTTTAACAGACGAACAGGCATACGGATTATCTTACCGTAACTCTAGCCCTAACCCTAACCTTCAACAGACGAACAGGCATACGGATTATCTTACCGTAACCCTAACGCTTACCCTTATCTTCAACAGACGTACAGGACTACGGATTATCTTACCATAACCATTACCTTCAACAGATGGACAGGCATACGGATTATCTTACCCTAACCATAACCTTAACCTTCAACAGACGGACAGGCATACGGATTATCTTACCGTAATCCTTACCCTAACCCTAACCTTTAACAGATGGACAAGCATACGGATTATCTTACCCTAACCCTAACCTTAACCTTCAACAGACGAACAGGCATACGGATTATCTTACCCTAACCCTAACCCTAACCCTCATCTTCAACAGAGGAACAGGCATACGGATTATCTTACCCTAACCCTAACCTTCAACAGACGAACAGGCATACGGATTAACATACCCTAACCATAACCCTAACCTTCAACAGACGAACAGGCATACGGATTATCTTACCCTAACCCTTACCCTAACCTTCAACAGACGAACAGGCATACGGGTTATCTTACCCTAACCATAACCCTAACCCTTATCTGCAACAGATGGACAAACATACGGATTATCTTACCCTAACCCTAACTTTCAACAGACGGACAAGCATACGGATTATTTTTCCGTAACCCTAACCCTAACCTTCAACAGATAGACAGACATACGGATTATCTTACCCTAACCATAACCTCCAACAGATGGACAGACATACGGATTATCTTACCCTAATCCTAACCTTCAACAGACGAACAGGCATACGGATTATCCTACCCTAACCCTAACCCTAACTTTCAACAGATGGACAGACATACGGATTATCTTACCCTAACCATAACCTCCAACAGATGGACAGACATACGGATTATCTTACCCTAATCTTAACCTTCAACAGACGAACAGGCATACGGATTATCCTACCCTAACCCTAACCCTAACTTTCAACAGACGACAGACATACTGATTATCTTACCCTAACCATAACCTCCAACAGATGGACAGGCATACTGATTATCTTACCCTAACCCTGACCTTCAACAGACGAACAGGCATACGCATTATCTTACTTTAACCCTAACCCTAACCTTTAACAGACGAACAGGCATACGGATTATCTTACCCTAACCCTAGCCCTAACCCTAACCTTCAACAGACGAACAGGCATACGGATTATCTTACCGTAACCCTAACGCTTACCCTTATCTTCAACAGACGTACAGGACTACGGATTATCTTACCATAACCATTACCTTCAACCGATGGACAGGCATACGGATAATCTTACCCTAACCATAACCTTAACCTTCAACTGACGGACAGGCATACGGATTATCTTACCGTAATCCTAACCCTAACCCTAACCTTTAACAGATGGACAAGCATACGGATTATCTTACCCTAACCCTAACCTTAACCTTCAACAGACGAACAGGCATACGGATTATCTTACCCTAACCCTAACCCTAACCCTCATCTTCAACAGAGGAACAGGCATACGGATTATCTTACCCCAACCCTAACCTTAAACAGACGAACAGGCATACGGATTAACATACCCTAACCATAACCCTAACCTTCAACAGACGAACAGGCATACGGATTATCTTACCCTAACCCTAACCCTAACCTTCAACAGACGAACAGGCATACGGGTTATCTTACCCTAACCCTAACCCTAACCCTTATCTGCAACAGATGGACAAACATACGGATTATCTTACCCTAACCCTAACTTTCAACAGACGGACAAGCATACGGATTATTTTACCGTAACCTTAACCCTAACCTTCAACAGATGGACAGACATACGGATTATCTTATGTGTGGAAGTATCTAAAATGCCATTTAAAACTCAAACCCTAGCGCTAACCCTAATCCTAACCTTCTTATCTAAACATATTTGGATATTTGATAAGAAAGGCACCGAGAAATGATAGATTTAAAAAGTTTCTTTGTTTGTATAACACCGTTTTTACATCCGGTTAAATAATAATAAATATTTTTAACTGCAAAATATTTTAATAATTTTAACAACTTTCAGTCAATAAAAAGCCAAGCTTTTATTGCGACTTGCCTTTCCATGAAATGAAAGTTAGACACACGGTCGCTTTTTAATGTTGGAAAAAATCTAGCTCCCCAAAAAGAGTCACTCTGGATTAAAACAACAATTAAAATTGCCTCAATTTAGAAAAATTTCTCCTTAACTGACCGTGGACAGAAAAAGATGACGTGCAGTATCAGAATAGATACTACACTTTGCTTCTAGGCAAAAGGTCACGGAAAATGCAATTCATTATGAAATTAGTTTTATCGATTCTTCATTGAAAAGCATATTTAGTTTTGAGCACTTGGGGCCTTCTTCAAGATCGTGTTGTTTTAATCTTAAAATAGTTCCATTTAGTTTAAAGGTATAGACGAGGCTATTTCAAAGAATGCTATTCATTTATCACGCCAGATATTTAATTGGACAGAATCATTTTCATAAAAGCTGTTAAATAATCCTGTAATACATTTTATATTCTACTCAAAACAAGAATTGCGATAAAACGTAATTTGCCAAAAGGTGTTAAACCGGAAACCGCTTCCCTTGTTTATAGAATGAGAAAAAATAAGCTTTATGATAGCTTGTTTCGCTTTAGGTATCCTAAACCATAAAAAACGAATTTTGTTTAAAGTAGTTTTAATACCAAGAAGCGGATCTTATATTTGGTTTGCCCTAATCTTTTTCTTTTCTGCATCCACTTTCTTACAGAAATGATGTTACTAGTCTCTGTCTTTTTTATATAAATACTATTATACTATGTATTTTTCAGAATGAATTTATTCATTCCCTGCTTCCTTTGTTCCAGCTCGTTCGACTCGTTGGTCGAGTAGTCTTCATTAATCTGCTGTTCAGGCATCTTGTTATGATACTATTCCAGTATGTTCTTTCCAAGAACTGCAGATTTTTAAAACTCTCTTCCTGCTCACTGTTTTCATCCTTTGGTCTTTCAAGATTATAGTCAATCGACATCTTTTGTCTTTGCGATAATCATCTTCTGTTTTTTTATGCTTATTGCATCAAGTAGCTCCATGCCTTTTCTCGAGCGTATAATTTTAGTCAAATAGAAAAGGATTAGTACGTTTATAATCATAACTCAATTTTTACAGGAGTTAAGAATGATTTGTCATATTTTAAAATTTAATTACATTTTATAAAAAATAGTATCACTGACTTCCGTATCAAATAGAATGTTGAGTTTATATTTATGAAATCTCTTTGATGCAGTAAATGATACTATAGGCATGATAACGGTTAGGGTATGGGTTAGGATTAGGGTTAGGGTTGGGACACATGTTATTAGTAAATGAATTGTTTTTACCATTAATTATATTTTTTTACAAAAAGCACTAACAAGGCCTCTTGACTTGCAATTTGTACATTCACATGATACATTTTGGGGGCAGGAAAATTAACATTTCTATGATTAAGACTTGCACAGGGAATCTATAAGCCAAGCTGTTTACATGTAGAATATCTCGACTGAAAGGTAGAATACGTTATACAACGACAACCGTTTTGATTTCTAAGCTTACGATGCTTAACAAATTTTATAGCTTTTGTCAAAAGGTTTTCTAGTGTAGAAACACTCTATTTAATATTGTGGTACTTTATATAATTCCCTTCCCATGACTTACAATTATTTTGGTAATAAAAATTACAATTATTTTTTACACTTGCTTTTGCTAAGATTTAAAAAAACTTAACTTATATTGAGATTTTAATTCTGAGTGATCAGTTTTAATTTTCGATAATTATAATTTTGTTACATTGACTGGTTTTGACACAACTTTAAGGTCGAGTGTCGTCGTAGATTTACCTTCGCTGTTGATTCAAATGGGGCGATGTGTCGTAGCCACTCGATCCGCTTCTCGGTCGCTGTCGTCGCTACTATTCGTACTGCCTTTTGCTGTGCTTCGTTTCTCCGTGTGTCGATTGCAGGGAATTATTAGCGCCAATAGTTCGCGCCTCTGCTTACGCCGTGCGTTGCGACTATTCGTACTGCTGCTTATCGTCTACCAGCAGTAAACGCGATTCTCCGTTGTTCGCAACCCTGCCGCCATGATCCCTTTCGCTTGTGTTTCGGGTTACTATCTTCGCTCTGAAATCAAACCTTTGTTTCAATAAATTCACAAAGTCTTTTGCTGTTTAAATTCGAGCCATTTATTTACTATTAATTAATTAACCAACAATTGAGGAGTTCGTTGGAAAGAGAGAAACAGGGAGAGAGGTTTCACTAGTTAAAATTCCTACGTTAATCTAGTTATTTGTAGAGGGAGGAAAATATCAACATTCATTCTGGCTCTTATAATCTTGGGACTCTTAATCCCTTCTTGTAACAGCTACATGATTGTGACTTGTTCTCGTCGCTTCCAAGTGATTAACTGATGAAATCTCAATTCGATTCTCTCACAGCGGGCTACTCTGACGTCACGAACCTCGTGATCCGCCAGGTGTGCCCTCAACCCCTAACCTTAAGGTCGCATCACCTGTCATCGCGATCCGTGGGAACACATCGAACCGAACCTGCACGAGATGACTTCGTCACAAATCGCGCAAGTCAAATTCGATACCCGACAGATGCGCCCATTCCCATAGGGCTATTATTCAACATTCCTCCCTCCCCTATACAAAAAAAACAATCCAAAGATTTTTTATTTTAACGCAACCCTCCGCGGGTCTGGTCAGAACCAAGGTAAAAACGGCTGGACCTCTAAGGTCCGGCCTCTTCACGGCTGCTCCTCGGCCTGTGACGTAATCTCCGTCATAACATTACCGGGCGACATCGCCAATCATCTGCTCAGCTCCGCTGAGCCCACAACGTCTGACCTTCGACCCGGGGTATTCACTATCACATAAGCACCCAATTCACCTCACACGCACTTCCAAGCATTGGCATACAACCGATAGCAACTTTCCTACTGGCGGCTTTTACCGCGAATTACGGGGAACAACAAAAACAGAAACCCCTATCTTAATTAATTTATTTTTGGTCAGCCCACGAATTTAATTTAGGATTATCAACATTCACGCTTGATTGAACAATGCAAAATGCAGCAAACCCCGAGGTCCCCCCCCCCAAAAAAAATACCCATAATCATACCACCCTTTTCATGGCCACAAAATCGCCTTCTCGCGCGTGTGCACCGAACAACCTCTGTCCATATCATCGCAAGCCTCTCCTCGGCTACCTCAACGGCCACGCGTAGCGAACCTACTCGATTCCAACTCCCAGTTGGAAGAGACACATTTCTAGGGATGCGAAAAAAAATACTCTCGCGATCGATATCGACTCATAGTCATCCTTCATCAGAACCTCCGAAAAAAAAAACTACCGCTTCCCAAAAGTCAATCCTCTCATTCGAACTCCGTCTGTGCGTGGCTGACCCTAAATCTATACGATATAAACTGTTTGTTTTTTTTTCATTCTTAATTAAATTTTAACTCACGCAACCAAACATTCTTTTTTTTCTGGTTGCGTAAAAAAAACACTGGGAAAAAATATAAGTTGCCTCTCTCTCATAGATATACATAACAAAAATATTTTTTTTTCTTTTCAAACAACAAGAAAACGAACTCGCTCAATTATCGACAACAACAAAAATCAATAACAAACAAAACAAAACATATAAACATCTCTACCTTCTTCCATCTACAAAATAAGTACTTATCAATATTTTACAGAACAATAAAAAAAATCATTAAAACAGTTCATCAAAAGTCTATTGTCTCTTTTCTTCTGCAAAAGTTTACGTTTCGTGTGTGTGTGTGTGTGTGTGTGTGTGTTTGTAAGTTCATTAATTTCTTCTTTCTATTTTTTTCTTTTTTCTTTTCTTTTTTGTGTGTGTGTGTGCTTTAGTTCATTGTTTTTACATTTCTCTGTCTCTCACCAAAGGTTCGCTCCAACAATCAACATGAAGCGAAAGTTCTTACCTAAAAATTTCATTGGACCCATTTGTTGTGTTCCTTTTTTCTTTCGTGGTAACTCAGGTTCGTTAAAAAATACGTTGATGACGTAACTAGTCACTTTAGCACCAAATCGTCAATGTTACATTGACTCTTAATCCCTTCTTGTAACAGCCACATGATTGTGACTTGTTCTCGTCGCTTCCAAGTGAGTAACTGATGAAATCTCAATTCGATTCTCTCACAGCGGACAACTCTGACGTCACGAACCTCGTGATCCGCCAGGTGTGCCATAACCTTAAGGTCGCATCACCTGTCATCGCGATCCGTGGGAACACATCGAACTGAACCTGCACGAGATGGCTTCGTCACAAATCGCGCAAGTCAAATTCGATTCCCGACAGATGCGTCCATTCACATAGGGTTATTATTCAACAATTTTAGGTAAAAAATATAGAGATCATAATTTGTGTAGTTACTTATTAATTATTTGCACATTTCATCTGTAATGAAGAGTATATCTAATAATACGCTTTTAAAAAAAATTAATGATCAGGTTATAATTATTATCCTTGTTAGCTTACGATGTGTTTAAGAAGTTAAGAGAACACAAGTGTAGTAGTGAGATAAGACATACTGGCCGAAGCCAGGCTTTATTCTGAGGGAGACAGGAAGCGGATGCTGATGCATGCCGGGAGTAGGCAGAGATAAGAAGGGGTATAGTCCAAGGCATAATGTAACAATTCTTGAGTAAAATTAAGTGTGATGCCTAACCCGAAAAGTATTTTTAAAGTGAGAGTTTGGTTTTCTAAGAATCTACTAAGAGTACACAGTTTTCGAATTCAACTCAGACATTATTGAAGTCAAATTAAACGACGACATAACCTCTGCAAAATTTGTCTCTGTGCTAACGTGCTAAAGCGTGAAATTGCAAGGTTGTGGGCGCCACTGGGGAATCCTAGCTGATAGCATAATATTGGCAGGGTAGTAACTGTCTCTTTTATCTCATTTTTTACAGACATTAAAAACGGATTCAGATTCTAATTATTCGTCTTTTAAAATCACACAGTTTTTTTACAAATCAACATCTGGATTTTCAGACTTCGTTTATTTTTGTGTTAATTGCATTTTCTTCTTTCACATTTCTTAAGCGATACTTTTAACTTATAATCTATATTGCACAAGTTACTTTCCTTTTAAAGGAACTATGGCTAAACGACAAAGCTTTCATATGCTTAATACTTTTAAATTCGGCCATTTTGCTGAGCGAAAAAGATCTTTATACAAATTTAAATTCACGATGAAAGAGAAAAAAGAGGTGAACGAAAGACACTATTAAACTATTTCAGTAGGTAACACCAAAGTGATATGCTAGTGAACTCTTTCCAGCGACTGCCAAGTCTAAGTAAATCATTTGTTAACAAGAATCATCTATTTTTTTTATTTTTTTGCAAGTTTAAAAATAAGAATGTGTGAAAAGTATTTACGAAATCTATCTGTTGCAGAGGATATGTGTCTTATAGCTACGTGTCAGTCTATTTTTAACTTCCCCGAACAGGGCTCAACTTTAATTTTATTCAAGGGGCTTATAACAATATTAATTTCAAGTAAATAATATTAAATTATTTTACCTACATACACCAGCGTTTCAAGCTTTAAAAGCAGTAAAGGATGAGAATAAAAATTGTATAAACTACAATAACTATTAAGTAATCAGTTGTTCATAAAAAGTGGTTTCAAATAAAAATGTTATTATTTTTCCTTATGCCATGACTTTTCAAAGACTGATTAAAGATTCTACGAACGTTGTCGGAATATGCCTTATAGCTACGTGTCAGTTTATTTTTAACTTCCCCGAACAAAGCTCAACTTTAATCTTATTCAGGGGGCTTATTATTTTACCTACATACGCCAGCGTTTCAAACTTTCGCTCTCATCAGTATAGGGAATGATAATCTCAGAGGGTCGCACGGTTCAGACCCCTGCTACAGAACTAACCTAAACTCCGCAAACAAGCGTCATGACCATACGACCACGAGACATTACCACGTCAAGAAGGGAATTTTAGTTATATTTATGCGAAGAGAGGCACATATAGAAAGACTGACTAGAGTATTCAACGAATGTTTTAGGAATATGCCTTATAGCTACGTGTCAGTCTATTATTAACTTCCCCGAATAGGGCTCAACTCCAATCTTATTAAAGGGGCTTATAACAATATTAATTTTAAGTAAATAATATTAAATTATTTTTATCTACATACGCCAGCGTTTCAAGCTTTCGCTCTCATCAGTGTAGGGAATTATAATCTCAGACGGTCGCAAGGTTCGAACCTCTGCTACAGAATCAACCTAGACTTCGCAAAATGATGTATCAGAAGGCTCTAGAACACTATCACAACCAATTAAATATTTTAAACGGCTACCAGGTCTTGTTAAACATCGTCCTAATTGTTATCAGCACGATGTACAAAATTCCCTCCAAAGTATCAACAATTGTTTGAAGATTATTTGTGGATCGAGGGTTTGTTTTGAAAAGAGTTCTTCTGGACTTGTTGAATTCTATTAAAAATCCCAGAAATACTTTATGCATATATAGTGAATTTAATTTTGAATTTCTACAATTTCCCTCATATAATGCTTATTTAAACAACAAAAATCGTATCGGTTCTAGTTCTGCTTATACATACTAGGCTTAAAACAGGAGGATTCATGGTAGCTATGCTGGCCCCTTCCTTCTTTCTTTCTTTTGTTCCTTCTTTTCTTTCTATTTCTTCAGCGGGACATACGTTTTGACATGTTTTTCCTTCACTTAAACTAACTTTAGCTGTATAAAATGTTTCAGGTTTCTTGAAGTAAAGTTATAGAATTATGAGAGGTGAATATATCTTCAATTTTTTCTTGGACGAGACATGGAAACTTATTCTAAGTAGACACTTAATTTTATTTTATTTTAAATATTTTTTTCACGTTTGGGAATCGAAATGCCTGGCATAGTATCCAGTATCATGGTGTTATAAGCATAGTGAAACATATATACTAGTAATCTGCATTTAATTGTGATAATAATACTAATTAATACTAATTTATACTAATTAATTGTTGCTTCAACCGTTTTTACGAAACCTATTTGTTGCAGAGGATACGTTCTGTTAACAGTTATTTGAAAATTATTTGTGGATCGAGGGTTTGTTTTGAAAAGAGTTCTTCTGGACTTGTTGAATTCTATTAAAAGTCCCATAAATGATTTATGCACACATCCTTTTGTTCTTAGTAGTAAATTTAACCCTAACCCTAACCCTACCACGTCCTCTTGTTCTTGGCAGTATTCATTTAGGGTTAAACAGCTGTGTTTATGACTGTATCAACCACGGGAGCATAGCAGAGAAAGTGTCCGAAAGTTGAAAAATGGCGCATAAATTGGGTCAAGCTAGTTTCATTAGATGACCACTAAGGTGTTCCTCCACAATCAACCCCAGAAATTATTACAATTAAAAAGAGTAATTATTTTCATAATATTTAATTTATGTATGTCTTGGTTGCATTCATTCAGACGAATTAGTTTATAATTCCCGTTTGTCTTTCCTAAATGTCTAATAGAAAAATGTAATTCAAATGTAGAAATCAGTTATCTTAAATATTTAAAATTTTGTGATTTTTAATTTCAATCTCTAAATTATTTCAACTAAATCTAATCAATTGTTGCTTAAAAATAAACAAAGTAACGGTTTATTTTAGTAAAATACTCGAGAGAAAATTCAAAATTATATCAAAATTATTTTAAGTTAGATTTTTTTTATTTAAGTAGACCTTATTAATAAACAAGTAACAATTATATAATTCGTAGTTTAAAATCATAATTTAACAGATTATTACTGTATTCGTGTTTTAACTTGAAATTTAAAAATATTAAAAATAAAATTTAAATTTAAAGCAATACTAATTGTGTAATTTTTAAAACGCAATCATAAATTAATAATTCTAATTTTTAATAACTAAAATTATAACAAAAATATTTTAATTCTAAAATTACAATTTCAATATTATTACAAGCAAACATTTTAATTTTCATAACTTGTAAATTGAAACTGTAAGCGTCTCATTTTGTAGACAGAACCGTGACTTTGTTTAATGACGGCATCTTCTCTTGCAATTCACTATTTACTTTGACTTTCTCTTATGTAAAAAGTAAAAATTGTTTAAAAACTATTTTTTTTAAATGCGAAAATGTAAAAATCTTTAAAAAGGATTAAACTTGAAATGTATTAGTTTTCCATACAATATCAAGTCTGCTTAACATGAAATTAAAATCGTATTTATTATAGTCAACGGAAACTTTTATCTCCAGCCATATCATAACTAATTGGGAGATTAGTGAAAAAAAAATAAGAATTTGAAAATCTACAAAATAATCAACTTATTATTTAATGTTTGTAGCGACGTACAGAAAACCGGATGTTAACACAGTGTCGCCGAAATAACATATTTTAATAATTTGTGTGCATTAGGCCCCACGCAGCATTTCCAGTAAAATCAATAAATAAAAAAGGCTTATTTTGAAAAAAAATCGAAAGTATCTCTGTTTAAATACAAAGTTACGTTGTGTGAGTCCTCCCCTTAGATTTGACTAAATTTATAAAAGGTGAAAAAATTCCAAATTTAAACGTAAAGTAGGATTTGGAGATCCATTTGCCTCATGTCAAAACCTTACTCCGTGCAACCACATACCTTCACATTCTCACCTTACTAATCCCATGTGTCTCTCTTCAAAGAACACATAGGTATCATTTCTTCCTTCTCCCTTTTGATCACACCTATGTTAAACTTGTCTTACAAAAACCACCACTAAACTTTTGAATCTAATATGTTATTATGGACAGTCACACATACATCTTACTATAGACAGGTATACCTACATCTTGCTATAGACAGGTATAGTTACATCTTGCTATAGACAGGTACAGTTACATCTTGCTATAGACAGGTATAGTTACATCTTGCTATAGACAAGTATAGTGGCATCTTGCTATAGACAGGTATAGTTGCCCCTTGCTATAGACAGTCACACATACATCTTGCTATAGACAAGTATAATTACATCTTGCTATAGACAGGTATAGTTACATCTTGCTATAGACAGGTATAGTTGCAGCTTGTCATAGACCGGTATAGTTTAATCTTGCTATAGACATGTATAGTTGCATCTTGCTATAGACAGGTATAGTTGCATCTTGCTATAGACAGTCACACATACATCTTGCTATAGACAAGTATAGTTACATCTTGCTATAGACAGGCACACAAACATCTTGCTATAGACAGGTATAGTTACATCTGGCTATAGACAGGTATAGTTGCGTCTTGCTATAGACAAGTATAGTTGCATCTTTGCTATAGACAGGCATAGTTGCATCTTGCTATAGACAGGTATAGTTACATATTGCTATAGACAGGTATAGTTACATCTTTCTATAGACAGTCACACATACATTTTTCTATAGACAGGTATAGTTATCTTGCTATAGACAGGTATAGTTACATCTTGCTATAGACATGTATCGTTGCATCTTGCTATAGACCGTCACAAATACATCCTGCTACAGGCAGATATAGTTACATCTTGCTATATACAATGACACATATATCTTGCTATAGACAGATATAGTTACATCTTGCTATATACAATGACACATATATCTTGCTATAGACAGATATAGTTGCATCTTGCTATAGACAGGTATAGTTACATCTTGCTATAGACAGTCACACATATTCTTGCTATAAGCATGTATAGTTGCATCTTGCTTAGACAGTCACACATACATCTTACTATAGACAGGTTTATTTACATCTTGCTATAGATAGGTATACTTGCATCTTGCTATAGGCAGTAACAAATATATCTAAAAAAGACAGGTCCAGTTACATCTTGCTGTAGACAGGTATAGTTACATCTTGCTATAGACAGGTATAGTTACATCTTGCTATAGACAGGTATAGTTGAATATTGCTACAGACAGTAACACATACTCTTGCTATAGACAGGTATAGTTGCATCTTGCTATAGACAGGTATAGTTACATCTTGCTATAGACAGTCACACATAATTTAGCTATAAACAGGCATAGATACATCTTGCTATAGACAGGTATAAATGCATCTTACTATAGACAGTCACACATAAATTTGCTATAGACAGGCATAGATACATCTTGCTATGGAAAGAGATAAAAACATTTTGCTATAGACAGTCGCATATACATCTTGATATAGACAGGTATAGTTACATCTTTCTATAGAAAAGTATAGTTACATCTTGCTATAGACAGTCACACATAATCTGGCTATATACAGGTATAGTTATATATTGCTATAGACAGGTATAGTTACATCTTTCTATAGACAGGGAGAGTTGCATCTTGCTATAGATAGTCACACATACATATTGCTGTAGACAGGTATAGTTGCATTTTGCTATAGACAGGTATAGTTGCATCTTGCTATAGACAGTTACAGTTACATCTTGTTATAGACAGGTATACTTGCATCTTGCTATAGACAGTTATAGTTAAATCTTTCTATATGCCAGTCACAAATATATCTCACTAAAGACAGGTATAGTTGCATCTTGCTATAGACAGTCACACTTATATCTTACTATAGACAGGTATAGTTACATCTTGCTATAGGCAGGTATAGTTACATCTTGCTATAGACAGTCACAAATATATCTTACTAAAGACAGGTATAGTTACATCTTGCTATAGACAGGCATAGTTACATATTGCTATGAACAGTATAGTAAGATCTAGCTATAGAACAGTATAGTTGCATCTTACTATAGACAGGGAGAGTTACATCTTGCTATAGACAGTCAAACATACATCTTGCTATAGAAAGGTATAGTTACATCTTGCTAGAGACAGGCAGACATACATCTTGCTATAGAAATGGATAGTTTCATCTTTCTATAGACAGGTATAGTGGCATATTGCTATAGACAGGTATAGTTACATCTTGCTATAGACAGTCAAACATACATCTTGCTATAGACAGGTATAGTTACATCTTTGCTATAGACAGGCATAGTTGCATCTTGCAATAGACAGATATAGTTACATATTGCTATAGACAGGTATAGTTACATCTTTCTATAGACAGTCACACATACATTTTCTATAGACAGGTATAGTTACATCTTGTTATAGACGGGTATAGTTACATATTGCTATAGACATGTATAGTTGCATCTTGCTATAGACAGTCACAAATACATCCTGCTATAGGCAGGTATAGTTACATCTTGCTATATACAATGACACATATATCTTGCTATAGACAGATATAGTTACATCTTGCTATAGACAGATATAGTAACATCTAGCTATAAACAGGCATAGTTGCATCTTGCTATAGACAGGTATAGTTACATTTTTCTACAGACAGTCACACATAATCTTGCTATAGACACGTATAGTTGCATCTTGCTTAGACAGTCACACATACATCTTACTATAGACAGGTATATTTACATCTTGCTATAGACAGTTATAGTTGCATCTTGCTATAGACAGTCACAAATACATCCTGCTATAGGCAGGTATAGATACATCTTGCTATATACAATTACACGTATATCTCGCTATAGACAGATATAGTTACATCTTGCTATAGACAGTAACACATACTCTTGCTATAGACAGGCATGGTTGCATCTAACTATAGACAGTCACAAATATATCTTAATAAAGACAGGTATAGTTACATTAGGCTACAAACAGGTATAGTTACATCTTGCTATAGACAGGTATAGTTGCATCTTGCTATAGACAGTCACACATAATTTGGCTATAGACAGACATATGTACATCTTGCTATAGACAGGTATAGTTACATCTTGCTATAGACAGTCACATATACATCTTGTTATAGACAGGTATAGTTACATCTTGCTATAGACAAGTATTGTTACATCTTGTAATAGACAGTCACACATAATCTTTTTATAGACAAGTATATTTACATCTTTCTATGGACAGTCACACATACTCTTGCTATGGACAGGTATAGTTACGTCTTGCTATAGACAGAGAGAATTGCATCTTGCTATAGATAGTCACACATACATCTTGCTATAGACAGGTATAGTTGCATCTTGCTATAGACAGGTATAGTTGCATCTTGCTATAGACAGGTATAGTTGCATCTTACTATAGACAGGTACAGTTGCATCTTTCTATAGACAGGTATAGTTGCATCTTGCTATAGACAGGTATAGTAACATCTTTTTATAGACGGGTATAGTTGCATCTTGCTATAGACAGGTATACTTACATTCTGCTATAGACAGGTATAGTTAAATCTTACTATATGCCAGTCACAAATATATCTTACTAAAGACAGGTATAGTTGCATCTTGCTATAGACAGTCACACTTACATCTTACTATAGACAGGTATAGTTACTTCTTGCTATAGACAGGTATAGTTACATCTTGCTAGAGACAGTCACAAATATATCTTGCCATAGACAGGTATAGTTACATCTTGCTATAGACAGTCACAAATATATCTTACTAAAGACAGGTATAGTTACATCTTGCTATAGACAGGTATAGTTAAATCTTGCTATAAACAGTCACACATACATCTTGCTATAGAGAGTCACAAATATATCTTGCCATAGACAGATATAGTTACATCTTGCTATAGACAGTCACAAATATATCTTACTAAAGATAGGTACAGTTACATCTTGCTATAGACAGGTATAGTTACATCTTTCTATAGACAGGTATAGTTGCATCTTGCTATATGCAGCTGCACTTGCATAGCATATTCACCATATTTTTTTAATAAAAAATAAAGTTCTTATGGCAGTTCAAAATTTGTTGATTGTTATTTTATATATGTAGATGCACTTAATTTTTGATTTGATTTCAATTCTTTAATTAACTACGGCAGTCAATAAATGTAATGTTAATTTCTGGGACAGTGTATTCCTCCCTAATTCATTCATGGAAAACAGGATATGTGTGCGTGTCAAGTTATTAATACTTTTAATTGTAATGGGAGATAATCCGTGACCAATTTTAAAGGGAGATAATCTGTAACCAATGTATTAATCTGTACTGTCTGACATATCATTTTGTTAAAAACAGTTTTATATTATTTGTAAGATTTTAGTTGGTAACTAAACGACCTATTTATCAATAGTTTATCTTTTTTGTGGATTATTTGGCCTTGTAATGAGAATAAAAATGTTTAATTTCTTTAATATTTACCATTTTGTGATAATTCTTTTAAAAGTGTCAATACTTCTAATAACAAAACCATTATTACTTTATGAATTCATTAATCTCCAAGTCAATTCACATTACATTTGTTTAAAACTTCACTCTAATATTATTGGATATTGATGGATATATCAGCTATTATATATATATTAGTTAAATATATATTTCTGCAGGTATGTCATAAACAGGATGCAGTATAGATAAGGGGTCAGTATAACGTCGTATTTTCTGTCAGTGTATATCCGGTGCAAAAGTGTTGTGTATTAGTGGGTATAGCAGCTAGTAGATATATTAGTTGAATATATGTTTGTGCATGTGTAAGTCATAAACAGGATGCATTATAGACAGGGGTCAACAAAAATCAATCTTGAAGAGCGTCGAAGATCTACAAAAAATTCACAATGACGCCCGTCACCAAAGCATCAGAAGAATGATGCATATTGTTTAGAGCCGGAATCTGCTATTTTCAGTTGAGAACATAAAACTAATAAGATACGTTTTGCATCCTTCCTATACACCATTTTTGGTGCTCAAATTCTGGCCATGGTAGAGAAGTAGGTTGTAAGTCCAAACAATGGTCATATATATATATTTTTGTGTGTGTCTTAAATATGTGGCCTTCTTTATTGCTTTCTTAAATTTTTCCAGCTTATATTTTTGTATGCATGACATAAAGTGAGCAGGGAGCAGGGAGGGAATTCCAGAGTCCAGCAACAGGAAGAAAGAAGCTTTTGGAGTAGAAAGCTCTTCGGCATCTGGGGACATCCACAGTAAATGGATGGGATGTGGTAGATTGTCGGGTTGGTCTTGTGAATTTACGTTGTGGGGGTACCAGAGCAGCAAGCTCATCAGAGCACAATCCATTAAAGTACTTGTAAAACAAGCACAAGGAAGCAACATTGCAACGATGGGACAGGGGCTGGAGCTTGGTGGATAGTGAAGGACCTATCAAGTTGGCGACTCTTTTTTGGACCTTGTCTAAGAGGGAGGGACTAGTGGATTATGCCCCAGCCCAGATGTGGCAACAATACTCCATGCATGGGCGGATGGTGGCTTTGTAGAGATCTAGGATAATGTCAGGTGTGAGAAGTTTACAGTCACGGTAAAGGGAGCCCACCTTCTTTGCAGCAGCCCTGGTAATGTTTTCAATGTATTTATTCCAATTCATGTTATCTGTGAAAGTTAGGCCGAGGAGTGTGAATGATGAACTCTTAGGTAGGGTGTTATTTGCCATGCCAATCGGTGGTTGAAGAGGTTTCTTGTAGTTTTTGAAGGAAAGTAGCTTTGTCTTTGTAGCATTAAAAGTTACCATCCATTTTTTTATCCTATTCCACTACTAACTGGAGGTGATTTTTTAAGGATTCAGCCATTGTATCAGATATGTGCGCGTCAGTTTTGCCCACATCACAAGAGTAGAGCGTAGTGTCGTCAGCAAATATTCCTATCTCAGTCTCAATGACATCAGGGAGGTCATTTATGAAAATCAGGAACAGTAGAGGTCCTAGGATAGTTTAGATTAGTTTTAAATTTAAATGAGTTTACATTAGTTTTAAATTTAAATTAGTTTACATTAGTTTTAAATCAAAATTAGTTTACATTAGTTTTAAATTAAAATTAGTTTACATTAGTTTTAAATTTAAATTATTTTACATTAGTTTTAAATTAAAATTAGTTTACATTAGTTTTAAATTTAAATTTGTTTCCATTAGTTTTAAATTTAAATTTGTTTCGATTAGTTTTAAATTTAAATTTGTTTACATTAGTTTTAAATTTAAATTAGTTTACATTAGTTTTAAATTTAAATTAGTTTACATTAGTTTTCAATTTACGTTAGTTTACATTAGTTTTAAATTTCAATTTGCTTACATTAGTTTTAAATTTAAATTTGTTTACATTAGTTTTCAATTTACATTAGTTTACATTAGTTTTAAATTTAAATTAGTTTACATTAGTTTTAAATTTAAATTAGTTTACATTAGTTTTAAATTTAAATTAGTTTACATTAGTTTTAAATTTAAATTAGTCTACATTAGTTTTAAATTTAAATTTGTTTACATTAGTTTTAAATTTAAATTAGTTTACATTAGTTTTAAATTAAAATTAGTTTACATTAGTTTTAAATTTAAATTATTTTACATTAGTTTTTAATTTAAATTAGTTTACATTAGTTTTAAATTTAAATTTGTTTACATTAGTTTTAAATTTAAATTTGTTTCCATTAGTTTTAAATTTAAATTTGTTTACATTAGTTTTCAATTTAAATTTGTTTACATTAGTTTTAAATTTAAATAAGTTTACATTAGTTTTCAATTTACGTTAGTTTACATTAGTTTTAAATTTCAATTTGCTTACATTAGTTTTAAATTTAAATTTGTTTACATTAGTTTTCAATTTACATTAGTTTACATTAGTTTTAAATTTAAATTAGTTTACATTAGTTTTAAATTTAAATTAGTTTACATTAGTTTTAAATTTAAATTAGTTTACATTAGTTTTAAATTTAAATTAGTTTACATTAGTTTTAAATCAAAATTAGTTTACATTAGTTTTAAATCTAAATTAGTTTCCATTAGTTTTCAATTTAAATTAGTTTACATTAGTTTTAAATTTAAATTAGTTTACATTAATTTTCAATTTAAATTAGTTTACATTAGTTTAAAATATTAATTAGTTTACATTAGTTTTAAATCTAAATTAGTTTCCATTAGTTTTCAATTTAAATTAGTTTACATTAGTTTTAAATTTAAATTAGTTTACATCAGTTTCAAATTTCTGCATGTCAGTAACGTATCAAATTCTGGCCATAGTTGAGAAGTGGGTTGTAAGTACAAATAATGGTTATGTATATATATTTTTGTGTGTATCTTAAACATGTGGCCTTCTTTATTGCTTTCTTAAATTTTTCCAGCTCATATTTTTTGTATGCATTACATAAAGTGAGAATGAAACGAGCGCCATCTGTCGGTCTATTAATGTGTGAGATGTATGTATGTATGTATGTATGTATGTATGTATTTATGTATGTATGTATGTGTGTGCATAGAGTAGCTGTAATTTGTCACCTAATTCTGCCGGACTCTGGAACTCTCTCCCTACTCCCTGTTTCCCCGACTGTACTGACATGCAGAAGTTTAAACTATTGTAAGCAAACATCTCGCTGCACAGCTCCCAACTTAGATGACAACCAAAACTCCCATTCTAATTCTCAGTAGCCTGTTACATCTAAAGTGGCGGCTTACCTTGTTTGGGGGGAACCATGTACAAAAAATTTTTTTTTTAAATAAGCATGGTGTATGTAGATGAATAAGAAACTACCACTATGCCAAATAAATGAGATAATACAGTACTGAATAATCTTAAGGTTTAAAATACAAACCCAATTTATTGCCCATTCGTATGAGTTACCATTAGAGTCATAATTGGTCGAATCATAATGATGATTGAAGGTTATCGAACATCAACTGAGAGGCATAATCAAGACTAAACAAATAACTATATTTTATTTTATTTTTAAATGCATGATCTAAATTTTATCAAGAAGATCTTTATTTTTCAACGACAAAATAAATAAAGATTTTAAGTTTAATTATATTTTATCAAACATTTTAAACGATTTTAAGAGGTTCTATATTCTATTTTAAGTTCACTGAAAAGTGAACACTGACTTTATAACTTGTTTCAAAATTTCAAAGTTCATTATTAAATTTGCATAATTTTGGTTATTCGGACTAGATTTCTCATCTTGAGTGTTATCATCACAACGTTTCGGGGGCTGTAACCTCCGGCCTTCTTCAGGTGTATCTCTTCGAACGCGGGAATATTTCTGTCGAACTCGGGAATCTGAACGGAATTTCAAATCTAACCCTTTATTTAATCCACTGGGGTAGCATGCTCTTGTTCCATCAGCCATGACTGGGAGAAGTCTTCAGTAATTCACAATTCTTTGTATCGCACATGAGGATTGAACCTTCAACCTTGAGATGACTATCACTTGGAACTGAATTTAACTTAGTACCACTGCGCCACGGGTCCTAACACTCAAGATGAGAAATGTAGTCCGAATAACCAAAATTATGCAAATTATCAATCCTCATCTCAAAAATTCAGAAATCCTTTATCAAAATTAGACCATCCATATGACCGTGGACATTCCGGTATGAGGATTTAGAGTTAACTGATCATAAGAGGTAAAATCCAAAATGTAGTCATTGAATTGTAGAAATTCTGAAATTCTAAAATTTTGAAAAAAATAATTGGCACACGTTACTCACGATGTTGCCTAGAATACGTATCCCATAATTCATAATGATAAGTTTATTAGATTAGGAGTTTACTATTTCGGATTGGAAGGTAGGACTGTAAGAATAGAGAATTGGTTATCCCCTTTTTTTAATTTAATGAAACGAAACTAAATTTAAGAAAAAAACGACACCTTTTTTACAACAACAAACGAAAAGGGGTTTATTCGTATATTTGAGGTTACCTATACCGTTTGGTATAAATAGAAAGAAACTTAGGACAGTGTCCGAAAAAAGAAGTTTAAATATCTTCAGGTGAAGATTGCAGCCGCCATGAGAGTCCAGTGGACGAGGAGGCAGGAGAGAGGCTGAGGCGATCCGTCCTAGCTGATGCCAGGGTACAGTCTAGAGATCGTCCGCATATCCTAAGAAAACTCAAGTAGTCCCTTAGGGAACTAATGATATCAATGCGCCCTGCGAGCTGATTGGCCAAATCAGCTCACAGAGACACTGATACGCATTGCAAAGTAAATCTATGACTGCTACAGGACTAGAGTTAAGACGATTAGGGGTTAAGATATTGGTAAAGTAGTAGAAGAGTTATAGTGTCTCTGTGGGCGACTCGTTTTCATCATTTAGTTTTGAAATATACAAAAACGAATGCTTGTATGCAAAAACATAAAAACACTAGTTAGTCGTCATTACATTTGGTTACTTGGTCAGGGTTAGGGTTATCTATTAACTATTTATTTGTTTACGTGTGAAAGTAATAGTGATATACGTATTAGAGGTGTTTGGCTCTTCTAACCAAAAGAGGCAAAGACTAAAAATTAAAAAATCGTTACTTATAAAAATATAACAGCATTTATTTGAATTCTAAAGCAACACACCACACAGGCAAAAACGTAAAACAAAACAAATAAATACATAGCTACAAATATAACAGAATTTATTTGCATTCTAAAGTAACACACCAAACAAGCAAGCACGTAAAGCATAACAAATAAATACATAGCTACAAATATAACAAGATTTATTTGCATTCTAAAGCAACACACCAAACAGGAAAACACGTACAGCATAACAAATAAATCATAGCTACAAATATAACAAGATTTATTTGCATTCTAAAGCAACACACCAAACAGGTAAACACGTAAAGCATAACAAATAAATACATAGCTACAAATATAACAGGATTTATTCGATTTCTAAAGCAACACACCAAACAGGCAAACACGTAAAGCATAAAAAATAAATCATAAATACAAATATAACAGAATTTATTTGCATTCTAAAGTAAAACACCAAACAGGCAAACATGTAAAGCATGACAAATAAATACATAGCTACAAATATAACAAGATTTATTTGCATTCTAAAGCAACAAACCCAACAGGCAAATACATAAAACATAACAAATAAATCATAGCTACACATATAACAGGATTTATTTGCATTCTAAAGCAACACACCAAACAGGCTAACACGTAACGCATAACAAATAAATACATAGCTACAAATATAACATGATTTATTCGCATTCTAAAGCAACACACCAAACAGGCAAACACGTAAAGCATAACAAATAAATCATAGCTACAAATATAACAGGATTTATTTGCATTCTAAAGCAACACACACACCAAGCAAACATGTAAATCATAGCAAATAAATACATAGCTACAAATATAAGAGGATTTATTCGCATTCTAAAGCAACACACCAAACAGGAAAACACATAAAGCATAACAAATAAATACATAGCTACAAATATAACAGGACTTATTTGCATTCTAAAGCAACACACCAAACAGGCCAACACGTAAATCATCACAAATAAATACATAGCTACAAATATAACAGGATTTATTCGCATTCTAAAGAAACACACCAAACAGGCAAACACGTAAAGCATAACAAATAAATCATAGCTACACATATAACAGGATTTATTCGCATTCTAAAGCGACACACCAAACAGGCAAACACGTAAAGCATAACAAATAAATCATAGCTACGAATATAACAAGATTTATTTGCATTCTAAAGCAACACACCAAACAGGCAAACACGTAAAGCATAACAAATAAATACATAGCTACAAATATAACAGGATTTATTCGCATTCTAAAGCAACATACCAAACAGGCAAACACGTAAAGCATAACAAATAAATACATAGCTTCAAAGATAACAGGATTTATTAATATTCTAAAGCAACACACCAAACAGGCAAACATGTATAGGCTTACTAATGCATAGATATTTCAAAAGATGGATTTGTCAAACATTTATACAGATCTGGTCTTACTAAACATATAAACATAACTAGTTTTGACATAAAGTAGACTAACCGCATGTTGTCACAAAAGCACGTAAAGCATAACTAATAAATACATAGCAACAACTAACCACGTGTTATCTCAACATGCTGATTATACCACTCTATATTCTGGTGTTGCTTCTCACCCATCTCCCTCGGATCAGTCGAAATATGCAGCTGAGCTAGAAGTTGACTTGGGTTCAGTTGTGGATTGGGGTATTAAATGGCTTGTTTCATTTAATCTAGTTAAGACTCAGCTCGTGTCTTTCAATCGTAGGCATGCCCCTTTTCTTCCTGAGATTCTCATGGATGGCTCTGCTCTTGGGGAGAAATCGACTCTGAAACTTCTTGTTCTTTCTCTCTCATCAAATCTTTCTTGGAGTTCATACATTAGATCTATTGCTTTTTCTGCTTCTCGTAAAGTTGGTTCTCTCTATCGCTCCAAACACGTTCGCACACCTGAGGCTATTCTCTATCTCTCCAAATCCACAATCAGACCATATATGCAGTACTGTTGTCATATTTGGGTTGATGAATTTCTGTCCCATTTGAGAGTTCTTGATAAGGTGCAGAAACGTATCTGTAATTTGATTGGCCCTAACCTTTCTTCTTCTCTACACCCTTTCTCTCACAGACGTGATATTGCTAGTCTCAGTCTTTTCTATAAATACAATTATGGCATGTGTTCTTCAGAATTATGTGATCTATTCCTCGCTTCTTTTGTTCCAGCTCGTTTGACTCGTTGGTCTAGTAGTCTTCATCAATTCGCTGTTTTGATACCTCATTGTAATAAAGCTTCCTATTCCAGTAGCTTCTTTCCAAGAACCGAAGGCTTGTGGAACTCTCTTCCTGCTGACTGCTTTCTTCCTACCTATAATCTTGGTCTTTTCAAGACTAAGGTCAATAGGCATCTCCTGTCTTTGCGATAATCATATTTGTTCTTGTTAGTTACTTACATCAAGTGGCTTTATGCCTTGTCTGGAGCGATTTCCATAAAAAAATGTAAACAAAAAAACCTTGACAGAACTGGTCTTGTGGATAGGAGCGGTAGACAAGCTATCTTGTCACCTCAATGGTCAAACTGAAAAAGGAGAAAAGAGGAAGTAAACTTCTGAGTTACGCGTTTATATTTGTGACCACGTGTTTAAATCAACTAATAGTTGGCCGTCTTGTCGTAATATGATCTGGGATTCACTGTATTAAGAAGAAAGAACACCCAACAGTGAAATAAATGAATTTACGTTAAACATTTCATAAAACTGCATGCAATAACTACTTGTAATTAAAGCATTAGTTATCTTTTTATAGTTTAAACATAAAACATACTGTGAAGATCTTACTACTATTATTATTATTTACTCACTAGGAGTTCTCACACAGGTCATCAGTGATTGCTCAACGACAACCGGTGGTATTCTCTGGAGTCTGAGTGACAACAAGTCTCCCCAGATTTCCAGTATTCTCCACCTCTTTTCGATAGCCACCGCAAATAAACTTGCAGTATCACAAAAGCCGTTTACCATTGATTTCTCGCTGGTAAGGACCATTGGTCTTCTCTGGGATTTGGGTGGCAATAAGCCTCCCCAAGGTCCCAGCAGTCTCTGCACTTCCAGTGGAGGTCTTGTTTGTGCTGTCCCTCCCCGGTCCTCCCATCCTCCTTGACCCCATACAAATATTCTGTGTGGTGTCAGCCCAGGCTAGTACCATTTTTTAAAAAAATTTTGAATTGAAAAAAATATGTTTTTTTTTATTTTTAAAATTTTTTATCTATTTTTTTATTTAACCTTTTGTGGGGGCGGGGAGCTGATGGTATTATTATTATTATTATTATTATTATTATTATTATTATTATTATTATTATTATTATTTATAGTAGTAGTAGTAGTAGTAGTAGTAGTAGTAGTAGTAGTAGTAGTAGTAGTAGTAGTATAACGACAGAATTTCTGACGAAATATTGAACAGAACATGGCATAATTCCTTTCACATTTAATATTTATATATCGTAAATTTATAAATAATAAGAGGCTATTAATGCCAATAAGAGGTTCGAATACATTTAATTCAATCCATGTCTATGAGTAAGACGACATATTATGCTCTTAACAAAATAGTGTTTGCTCATGTTTTACCACTATCCTAAAAAAATAGCTCATATTAATGCGCCCCTGTCCTATCAAAGAACAAAAATCAAGTTCATTCATGTAGTGCCACTATCATAAAAAAGAACTTATATTAATGAGCCCTGTTTAAGTTCAAGAAAAAACAAAAATCCCCGACAACCCCCAAAAATTGTTACCCTTCAGCCCCACCTCCACAAAAGATTTAACTCTCCCCCAACCCTAAGAAATATTTTAGGTTCAAAAATACAAAAATTTGGCCCCATCACACCAAAAAAATTTACCCGACCCCCCAAAATTGTTTACTCTTCACCCCCAACCGCCCCAACAATATTTTACTCTCCCCAACCCTCAGAAATATTTTCAGTAAGTCTCTCTCCCTCTCTCTCTCTCTCTCTCTCTCTCTCTCTTTCTCCCGGGGTTCAAGTCTTATTATCTAACTTAAAGAGTTGATGCTGTTTTCATTTTTACCCAACTTCACAGACGAGTAAAAAGCAACGTTTTTGCCTGAAAGGTTGATTAGAATTTTACTATATACTGATGATAATATGAGTAAAACGTTAACCTCACAAATCATTTATTACAAAAACACAATTAATTAGATTATCCTTAAATAATTTTGGTTCATAAAAAATGTTGTTTTCATTTCATTACTTATTTCATGAAACTTACATTTATTCAAATGGAATTAATTTCGAGATGATTTTATCATTTCAGATTCAAAATGGACCGGCTGACTTGGATCTCATACCTGCTGGTCCTTTTGTTTTGCAATGGTGCCATCAGCAATGTTCATGGTAAGTACCCATTTATTTATACATACTAGAAAATCCATCGGTTTATAGAGATGAAATAAATACCGGAAAATATAGAAGGAGATGTTTATCAGCAGTGAATTTCACTTTTACAATTGTTTTGAAATTAAATTGTATTCCTCTTTTAACTAGATGGAGAGTGCGATTTGGGAGTGGGGTTTGATAATACATTTAGGGCAAATAATCATATTTTGACCATTGTATCGAGGGTAAATAGAATGATTGGGTGGATGGTCAGGAATATTATTTCGAGAGAGACAAATGTTGTGTTAAGGATATATAAAGCTCTAATAAGACCTCATATAGAATATTGCACCCAGGCCTGGGCTCCAGCGACTAGATATGGAAATTGAAATGTAATATTGAAACTGGAGAGATAAATGAGAGGTGATATGATTGAGACTTTCAAGGTAATTAATGGTCTTTCTAACTATGATGGGCATTTTTTAGTATTTCTTCTAGATCTGGAAGATTATTGTCAAGGCAGTTTCCAAAAACTAGATCTATTAACTAGTTAAGTTTTTTTGCTCACAGAGTAATATGTTTTTGGAATAAGTTGCCGGATCGGAATAATAACAGCAATAGCGTGGATTAGTTCAAGATGAGGTTGGATGAATGCAGAGAAAGTGATAGGAGGGAGAAATTGAGGGGGCACTTTTGGGAGTTGTCAAATGAAATATTTAACAGAATTTGATCTGGATATCGATACTGTACTAAGTGTTTTTTTGTTTTTTTTTAACATTGAATTGAGAAGATAGTTAAAGGGGAGATGCCCAAGGAGGCATAACAAACAAATTAAAAAAATAATAATAAAATAATAATAATAATAATAATAATAATAATAATAATAATAATAATAATAATAATAACTGTTTCTATAGTTTGTATTAGTTGTGCAAAGAATGTTAATTATTTCATGTACGTAACAAATAATCTAAAGAATAAAGATTATAGAGAGTAGAAAGTGACTAATTTGGGTTTACTTTCGGTAGCCTTGTAACTCTTGCTTCCCTTATTTTGTTCTTTAGTCCTCACATTCTATGAGTGATGTTTCTGACAAAAGGGGGAAGAATTGCTGTTTTCTTGGTCCGAATCTATCCATCTAACACTTATCGTTGGCTAGTTTTTGATCTTGAAGTAGTATTTATTTAGCTCTATTCGTCAAGTGGCTTCATGCCTTGTCTGGGGTGATTTCCATAAAAAAGAATGAATAAAAAATACATGCAATTTTGAAAGTTTATTTATTCAGTTGCTTTTTTTTTACTTTTTTATTCATCTGATACAAAAAATTCTCTGATATTCAGAAAAAAATTTTAAAATGAAGTTTTATTCTTAGAAATTTGAATAAAATAAATCTATTTGGGTATCTGCTAAAAAATTCAGATTTTATGTAATTTTATTATGAAAATTTTTAATATCTAAAAAGCACTCTCATAACTGCCATATTATTGCAAATCTATTACAAATTGAGATTTGGTATCTGTCTGTCTAAGGCCGAAACTATATTATTACTTCTATAAACTGTACTATTGTACTTCTATTACTAATGAAGATTTGGTATCTGTCTGTGTGAAGCACACAACTATACTATTACTTCTATTAATTGTACTAAACCATATTATTAGTTTTGATCGCTCTATTTTTATATCTACTTATCAGCTCCTATATATACCCATTCCAAAACTTCCCCAAACATCATGCATCTTTCAAATTTACATAATTAATTTGTTTTAAAGCTTCTAATAAATTAACATTTGCAAATATACACTCATGATATCTACTTATCAGCTTTTATATATACCCATTCCAAAACTTCCCCAAACATCACGCGTCTTTCAAATTTACATAATTAATTTGTTTTAAAGCTTCTAATAAATTAATATTTGCAAATATACGCTCATAATATCTACTTATCAGCTGCTTTATATACCCATTCCAAAGCTTACCTAAACATCATGCGTTTTTTAAATTTACACAATTAATTTGTTTTAAAGCTTCTAATAAATTAATATTTGATAATATACACTCATGATATCTACTTATCAGCTCCTATATATACCCATTCCCAAACTTTCCCAAACATCACGCGTCTTTAAAATTTACATAATTCATTTGTTTTAAAGCTTCTAATAAATTAATGTTTGCAAATATACGCTCATGATATCTACTTATAAGCTCCTATATATACCCATACCAAAACTATCCCAAACATTATGCGTCTTTAAAATTTACATAATTAATTTGTTTTAAAGCCTCTAATAAATTAATATTTGATAATATACACTCATGATATCTACTTATAAGCTCCTATATATACCCATTTCAAAACTTTCCCAAACATCACGCGTCTTTCAAATTTACATAATTAATTTGTTTTAAAGCTTCTAATAAATTTGCAATTCCTCGTATCATGACTGACTAAACAAGAGCATGCTACTTTCCGTGGATTAAATAAATGGTTCTGTTCGAAATTGCGTCCAGATTCCCGAGTTCAACAGAAATATTCCCTAGTTTGAAGAGGAACACCTGTAGAAGGCCGGAGGTTACAGCGGCTGAAACGTTGTGATAATAGCACTCAAGATTATAAATGTAGTTCGAATAACCAAAATTATACAAAATTGAAAATGTTATAGTTTTTTTCTTCTGTTGAAGTTATTTAGGTCGGAAGTCGAAAATTCGGCTAACTTAATTTTATGTATTAGATAATTAACAAGATAATGGGAACACAAATTTTATATAAATTTGAAAATGTTATAGTTTTTTGATTCTGTTGAAGTTATTTAGGTCGGAAGTCGAAAATCAGCCTAACTTAATTTTATGTATTTGATAATAAACAAGATATGGGGAGGCAAATTTTATATAAACTTGAAAATGTTATAGTTTTTTTAGATTCTGTTGAAGTTATTTAGGTCGGAAGTCGAAAATCAGCCTAACTTAATTTTATGTATTTGATAATTAACAAGATAATGGGAGGCAAATTTTATATAAATTTGAAAATGTTATAGTTTTTTGATTCTGTTGAAGTTATTTAGGTAGGAAGTCGAAAATCAGCCTAACTTAATTTTATGTATTTGATAATTAACAAGATATGGTAACACAAATTTTATATAAATTTGAAAATGTTATAGTTTTTTTCTTCTGTTGAAGTTATTTAGGTCGGAAGTCGAAAATCAGCCTAACTTAATTTTATGTATTTGATAATTAACAAGATATGGTAACACAAATTTTATATAAATTTGAAAATGTTATAGTTTTTTGATTCTGTTGAAGTTATTTAGGTCGGAAGTCGAAAATCAGCCTAACTTAATTTTATGTATTTGATAATTAACAAGATATGGTAACACAAATTTTATATAAATTTGAAAATGTTATAGTTTTTTGATTCTGTTGAAGTTATTTAGGTAGGAAGTCGAAAATCAGCCTAACTTAATTTTATGTATTTGATAATTAACAAGATATGGTAACACAAATTTTATATAAATTTGAAAATGTTATAGTTTTTTTCTTCTGTTGAAGTTATTTAGGTCGGAAGTCGAAAATCAGCCTAACTTAATTTTATGTATTTGATAATTAACAAGATATGGTAACACAAATTTTATATAAATTTGAAAATGTTATAGTTTTTTGATTCTGTTGAAGTTATTTAGGTCGGAAGTCGAAAATCAGCCTAACTTAATTTTATGTATTTGATAATTAACAAGATATGGTAACACAAATTTTATATAAATTTGAAAATGTTATAGTTTTTTTCTTCTGTTGAAGTTATTTAGGTAGGAAGTCGAAAATCAGCCTAACTTAATTTTATGTATTTGATAATTAACAAGATATGGTAACACAAATTTTATATAAATTTGAAAATGTTATAGTTTTTTTCTTCTGTTGAAGTTATTTAGGTCGGAAGTCGAAAATCAGCCTAACTTAATTTTATGTATTTGATAATTAACAAGATATGGTAACACAAATTTTATATAAATTTGAAAATGTTATAGTTTTTTGATTCTGTTGAAGTTATTTAGGTCGGAAGTCGAAAATCAGCCTAACTTAATTTTATGTATTTGATAATTAACAAGATATGGTAACACAAATTTTATATAAATTTGAAAATGTTATAGTTTTTTGATTCTGTTGAAGTTATTTAGGTAGGAAGTCGAAAATCAGCCTAACTTAATTTTATGTATTTGATAATTAACAAGATATGGTAACACAAATTTTATATAAATTTGAAAATGTTATAGTTTTTTTCTTCTGTTGAAGTTATTTAGGTCGGAAGTCGAAAATCAGCCTAACTTAATTTTATGTATTTGATAATTAACAAGATATGGTAACACAAATTTTATATAAATTTGAAAATGTTATAGTTTTTTGATTCTGTTGAAGTTATTTAGGTCGGAAGTCGAAAATCAGCCTAACTTAATTTTATGTATTTGATAATTAACAAGATATGGTAACACAAATTTTATATAAATTTGAAAATGTTATAGTTTTTTGATTCTGTTGAAGTTATTTAGGTAGGAAGTCGAAAATCAGCCTAACTTAATTTTATGTATTTGATAATTAACAAGATATGGTAACACAAATTTTATATAAATTTGAAAATGTTATAGTTTTTTTCTTCTGTTGAAGTTATTTAGGTCGGAAGTCGAAAATCAGCCTAACTTAATTTTATGTATTTGATAATTAACAAGATATGGTAACACAAATTTTATATAAATTTGAAAATGTTATAGTTTTTTGATTCTGTTGAAGTTATTTAGGTCGGAAGTCGAAAATCAGCCTAACTTAATTTTATGTATTTGATAATTAACAAGATATGGTAACACAAATTTTATATAAATTTGAAAATGTTATAGTTTTTTTCTTCTGTTGAAGTTATTTAGGTAGGAAGTCGAAAATCAGCCTAACTTAATTTTATGTATTTGATAATTAACAAGATATGGTAACACAAATTTTATATAAATTTGAAAATGTTATAGTTTTTTTCTTCTGTTGAAGTTATTTAGGTCGGAAGTCGAAAATCAGCCTAACTTAATTTTATGTATTTGATAATTAACAAGATATGGTAACACAAATTTTATATAAATTTGAAAATGTTATAGTTTTTTGATTCTGTTGAAGTTATTTAGGTCGGAAGTCGAAAATCAGCCTAACTTAATTTTATGTATTTGATAATTAACAAGATATGGTAACACAAATTTTATATAAATTTGAAAATGTTATAGTTTTTTGATTCTGTTGAAGTTATTTAGGTAGGAAGTCGAAAATCAGCCTAACTTAATTTTATGTATTTGATAATTAACAAGATATGGTAACACAAATTTTATATAAATTTGAAAATGTTATAGTTTTTTGATTCTGTTGAAGTTATTTAGGTCGGAAGTCGAAAATCAGCCTAACTTAATTTTATGTATTTGATAATTAACAAGATATGGTAACACAAATTTTATATAAATTTGAAAATGTTATAGTTTTTTGATTCTGTTGAAGTTATTTAGGTCGGAAGTCGAAAATCAGCCTAACTTAATTTTATGTATTTGATAATTAACAAGATATGGTAACACAAATTTTATATAAATTTGAAAATGTTATAGTTTTTTTCTTCTGTTGAAGTTATTTAGGTAGGAAGTCGAAAATCAGCCTAACTTAATTTTATGTATTTGATAATTAACAAGATATGGTAACACAAATTTTATATAAATTTGAAAATGTTATAGTTTTTTTCTTCTGTTGAAGTTATTTAGGTCGGAAGTCGAAAATCAGCCTAACTTAATTTTATGTATTTGATAATTAACAAGATAATGGGAACACAAATTTTATATAAATTTGAAAATGTTATAGTTTTTTGATTCTGTTGAAGTTATTTAGGTCGGAAGTCGAAAATCAGCCTAACTTAATTTTATGTATTTGATAATTAACAAGATAATGGGAACACAAATTTTATATAAATTTGAAAATGTTATAGTTTTTTGATTCTGTTGAAGTTATTTAGGTCGGAAGTCGAAAATCAGCCTAACTTAATTTTATGTATTTGATAATTAACAAGATATGGTAACACAAATTTTATATAAATTTGAAAATGTTATAGTTTTTTGATTCTGTTGAAGTTATTTAGGTAGGAAGTCGAAAATCAGCCTAACTTAATTTTATGTATTTGATAATTAACAAGATATGGTAACACAAATTTTATATAAATTTGAAAATGTTATAGTTTTTTTCTTCTGTTGAAGTTATTTAGGTCGGAAGTCGAAAATCAGCCTAACTTAATTTTATGTATTTGATAATTAACAAGATATGGTAACACAAATTTTATATAAATTTGAAAATGTTATAGTTTTTTGATTCTGTTGAAGTTATTTAGGTCGGAAGTCGAAAATCAGCCTAACTTAATTTTATGTATTTGATAATTAACAAGATATGGTAACACAAATTTTATATAAATTTGAAAATGTTATAGTTTTTTGATTCTGTTGAAGTTATTTAGGTAGGAAGTCGAAAATCAGCCTAACTTAATTTTATGTATTTGATAATTAACAAGATATGGTAACACAAATTTTATATAAATTTGAAAATGTTATAGTTTTTTGATTCTGTTGAAGTTATTTAGGTCGGAAGTCGAAAATCAGCCTAACTTAATTTTATGTATTTGATAATTAACAAGATATGGTAACACAAATTTTATATAAATTTGAAAATG
Source organism: Sepiola atlantica (assembly GCA_963556195.1). NCBI lineage: Eukaryota > Metazoa > Mollusca > Cephalopoda > Sepiida > Sepiolidae > Sepiola > Sepiola atlantica. The sequence goes on from OY744529.1 coordinate 46,009,761, forward strand.
TTATAGTTTTTTGATTCTGTTGAAGTTATTTAGGTAGGAAGTCGAAAATCAGCCTAACTTAATTTTATGTATTTGATAATTAACAAGATATGGGGAGGCAAATTTTATATAAACTTGAAAATGTTATAGTTTTTTTCTTCTGTTGAAGTTATTTAGGTCGGAAGTCGAAAATTCGGCTAACTTAATTTTATGTATTAGATAATTAACAAGATAATGGGAACACAAATTTTATATAAATTTGAAAATGTTATAGTTTTTTGATTCTGTTGAAGTTATTTAGGTCGGAAGTCGAAAATCAGCCTAACTTAATTTTATGTATTTGATAATAAACAAGATATGGGGAGGCAAATTTTATATAAACTTGAAAATGTTATAGTTTTTTTAGATTCTGTTGAAGTTATTTAGGTCGGAAGTCGAAAATCCGGCTAACTTAATTTTATGTATTTGATAATTAACAAGATAATGGGAACACAAATTTTATATAAATTTGAAAATGTTATAGTTTTTTGATTCTGTTGAAGTTATTTAGGTCGGAAGTCGAAAATCAGCCTAACTTAATTTTATGTATTTGATAATTAACAAGATATGGTAACACAAATTTTATATAAATTTGAAAATGTTATAGTTTTTTGATTCTGTTGAAGTTATTTAGGTAGGAAGTCGAAAATCAGCCTAACTTAATTTTATGTATTTGATAATTAACAAGATATGGTAACACAAATTTTATATAAATTTGAAAATGTTATAGTTTTTTTCTTCTGTTGAAGTTATTTAGGTCGGAAGTCGAAAATCAGCCTAACTTAATTTTATGTATTTGATAATTAACAAGATATGGTAACACAAATTTTATATAAATTTGAAAATGTTATAGTTTTTTGATTCTGTTGAAGTTATTTAGGTCGGAAGTCGAAAATCAGCCTAACTTAATTTTATGTATTTGATAATTAACAAGATATGGTAACACAAATTTTATATAAATTTGAAAATGTTATAGTTTTTTGATTCTGTTGAAGTTATTTAGGTAGGAAGTCGAAAATCAGCCTAACTTAATTTTATGTATTTGATAATTAACAAGATATGGTAACACAAATTTTATATAAATTTGAAAATGTTATAGTTTTTTGATTCTGTTGAAGTTATTTAGGTCGGAAGTCGAAAATCAGCCTAACTTAATTTTATGTATTTGATAATTAACAAGATATGGTAACACAAATTTTATATAAATTTGAAAATGTTATAGTTTTTTGATTCTGTTGAAGTTATTTAGGTAGGAAGTCGAAAATCAGCCTAACTTAATTTTATGTATTTGATAATTAACAAGATATGGGGAGGCAAATTTTATATAAACTTGAAAATGTTATAGTTTTTTTCTTCTGTTGAAGTTATTTAGGTCGGAAGTCGAAAATTCGGCTAACTTAATTTTATGTATTAGATAATTAACAAGATAATGGGAACACAAATTTTATATAAATTTGAAAATGTTATAGTTTTTTGATTCTGTTGAAGTTATTTAGGTCGGAAGTCGAAAATCAGCCTAACTTAATTTTATGTATTTGATAATAAACAAGATATGGGGAGGCAAATTTTATATAAACTTGAAAATGTTATAGTTTTTTTAGATTCTGTTGAAGTTATTTAGGTCGGAAGTCGAAAATCCGGCTAACTTAATTTTATGTATTTGATAATTAACAAGATAATGGGAACACAAATTTTATATAAATTTGAAAATGTTATAGTTTTTTGATTCTGTTGAAGTTATTTAGGTCGGAAGTCGAAAATCAGCCTAACTTAATTTTATGTATTTGATAATTAACAAGATATGGGGAGGCAAATTTTATATAAACTTGAAAATGTTATAGTTTTTTTAGATTCTGTTGAAGTTATTTAGGTCGGAAGTCGAAAATCCGGCTAACTTAATTTTATGTATTTGATAATTAACAAGATAATGGGAACACAAATTTTATATAAATTTGAAAATGTTATAGTTTTTTGATTCTGTTGAAGTTATTTAGGTCGGAAGTCGAAAATCAGCCTAACTTAATTTTATGTATTTGATAATAAACAAGATATGGGGAGGCAAATTTTATATAAACTTGAAAATGTTATAGTTTTTTTAGATTCTGTTGAAGTTATTTAGGTCGGAAGTCGAAAATCCGGCTAACTTAATTTTATGTATTTGATAATTAACAAGATAATGGGAGGCAAATTTTATATAAACTTGAAAATGTTATAGTTTTTTTAGATTCTGTTGAAGTTATTTGGGTCGGAAGTCGAAAATCCGGCTAACTTAATTTTATGTATTTGATAATTAACAAGATAATGGGAGGCAAATTTTATATAAACTTGAAAATGTTATAGTTTTTTTAGATTCTTTTGAAGTTATTTAGGTCGGAAGTCGAAAATCCGCCTAACTTAATTTTATGTATTTGATAATTAACTAGATATGGGGACGCAAATTTTGTATAAACTTGAAAAGGTTATAATTTTTTTTCTTCTGTTAATGCATTGAAACGTAAAAACGAATAAGTAAAGAAAATAACATACGCGTAAGAGACACTTTCTTTGTAAATCACAATTACATAGATATTTCAATCAATATGTTTTAAAATTATATGATAATTTATATGCTTATATCATAAACATTTTAAATTAGAGGTTGTATACTTACTATGAAATGTATGGTAAGTAATTATACTTTGAAGGAAAGAAAATACTTCAGTTCATGTCTGTGTTTCTTATCAACTGGAAACTAAACAATAGCAGACATTCTTATGTTGCATTTATTCATACACATTTTGAACTGAAAATGGTATTTCGAAATTAAGCATGACAGACACGTATAGACGAACAGACACCATTATAGAGATGTTTAGAAATATTTAAAAATGCTATTTCAAACTTAAACGTTTGTGAGTGAATTATGAAGCATTCCTTTGATATATATGCTTTGACACACTGATATTTTTTTTAAATATTAAATAACCACGGTTTCACATACTTTTACGATCGTCAGATGGCGTAATGCACAAAGTTGAGGAAAAGTTCAAACTTATAATTCTATGAATAGAAGAGTAGACAGTAGGGTGATTGTGCAGTATAGTTAACAATAAATAATAAAAATAAACAAATAAATAACTTTTACCAAATGTAAGATAATTGGGCATTTTTAACAGGAGCTTAGGAAACAAAAATGGGTGAAAAGAAACAATAAATATGCAACAAATATTATGAAAGAGTTAGGGTTACTCTTCTACCTACCTGGATAAGTTTATTTGTGTTCTAACTTATTTTAAAACGTTGCTTTTTCAAAAGAAACCTGGTGTTGATTCTTTTTAGTAAGAACGAAACACAAAATGAGCTCTGAACGGTGAGCCTTGATAATCACTCAAAAATCGAAACGTGCGAGTTTAATGATGAAAATTCAAATTCAGACTGAATCAGACAGACCAACCCTCTCAGATATGCAAGGATATATCTAAAAAGGAAGATAAATTTACGATATAAGTTGATATCAACAGTGATCGTTGATATTTTAAATTAAAATTTAAATAATAATATTATTTATAATTGAAACATTAGATACTCTCTATGTGTTCAATATTCTTATGGAAAAGAAGTTCCAGGGGGATTTCATTCACTTCAGAGAAACAACAACAACAACAACAACTGCGTGAAGTCGTGTTTGAAATTTTTGCTCCACTTTTTCAAAAGGAAGTAAATATTTACCAGAAGCTTCTCCACTTACAGTTTTCTTTATAAATGTTAGTGGTTTCGGATTCAGGCTAGCGACATGCCCCTCCAGAATATTCTTGCTATGAAAACAATCAAAATTCTTATGAATGCGATGAATCACTCAGGACATGGAAGTACCTAAGTCTAAGTCTAAGTCTAACTCTCAGTCTAACTCTGAGTAAGAGAAAGCCCCCTCTGCCAATATTTACCATGCTTGGCTGCTTGGTGTTTGTGAGCTGGTCTAATTTTCTAAGTTTTCCTTCTCCTCAACTAGTTGCTCTACCAAGATTGAAGGTTTAGTCTACCCTGCTATTTCATCCATAACGGGTTTCGTAAAGGTGATTAGTCAAATGATACAATAGCCCTAACAGAACCTGAACACAGCACACTGAGCCGACAGTCCTTGACGGTAACAGCTGCATTACCATCACTTTTTAATAAATAAAATATATTATATTGGTAATGTTATGCTATATGGCTACAATATTCACTTCTAACCCCATTCCATCTCTAAATCAAACATTTTTTTAATATAATGGTCTGACAATACAAGATATTTAGTTTAGGAGGATTTTCATTAAAAATAATTATCGACGGCTAATTCAATATTTAGCAAAATCATTTGAATCTCATGTTAAATAGTGTATTTTCAAATGAATGCAGTCATTTAAACTCTCTAATATTTAATAAATGGTCATTTTGAAACACTTGAAAAATATGTAATAATGTTTTGTTTGCTTTTTTATCTTTTAACAACATATACATTTGTATAAAGTTTGATTTAAGAAAATAAAGAAATTGAGCATTTAAATTGTTTTTCACTTTATACTTACAGGTGATGAATTGGGTGCAGGTAAGTTATATTTTAGTTTGCAGGTAACTTTGCTTTAAAAAAAATTGCCAACAAATACAGTTTCTCTTGGGTGTATTCATAAATGTTTAATTACCTGATGACTTTATGAGTTTTCAAAATATTTTATTTTTTACAAATTTTAATACAAATTTGATAAAATACTTTATCACAATGACACATATCAATCATAAGAGAAAGTTTTCTTTAAGAAATTATACAGATTTTATATCAAAAATGTTATTTGAAAAAAAAATAAAAGGATATTAAAGTATTTTTACTCTTTATCATTTAATCATATAATCATGAAAAATGTGTTTTACTTTTTATTATTTAATCATATAATCATGAAAAGTATGTTTTTTACGTGAGTAGATATCGATAAAATAGATATTTACAAATATATTATTTTGCATGACATTATAAAAAGGCATATATACACAAATTGATTAAAATACTCGTAAAAACCTTATAAATCCAACTTGAATTTTTATCATTTATCTGAATTTTGGTCGATATAAATCACAATATTATTTGATATTTCACGAATAGTGATAAATTACAAATAAAATTAGATCTTAAGAAAAAACAATAAACAAAACATAAATAATGGAATTGCAGTTGGAAACTTGTGTCAGCAGTTTAATTTTTTATTTAATAAACAGATTACAATAATAAGAATGAATCAGTATATTGTGAATATAAGCACAAACCCTAACCCTAACCCTAACATGACTTTTGTTCTGTTTTGCAGGAAACGAGTTAATGAATGATGAAACAGTTAAAAGTAAGTTTTTCAATGAATAATCCAAATTTAAAAATTCAAATTCGCAGATTTTACATTCTGATTTATTATCTAAATTGTAAAATGTCGGGACAACTTGGGAATACCCAAATATATTTGTATTTAACAGTGTAAAATTGATTTACTAATATATATATATATATATATATATATATATATATATATATATATATTAGATTTCTTGAATGTGAGATGATATATATAATTATTTCCACAATCAGACAACGCCGCAGCCCACAACCTATGAAAAGAAACAAACCGTTCGGATGTGTTCTACTGATGAGCCCAAAGGAGGGCGAAACTCGAGTCTAGGACTTCCGGTTTGTTTCTTTACATAGGTTGTGGGCTGCGGCGTTGTCTGATTGTGGAAATAATTATATATATATATATATAAAGTTTGAATGCAAAACGCGATAAATCCAATTCTTTTAAATTGAGACATAAAACAATAAAAGGACGAATATATTTAATCTAGCCTTAGACAAAAAGTTTATTTTAATTGAAAACAAAACTAAATGATGCCGGTATCATGTTACGTAAAACATGATTTTGGGGTGTGGTCGAGTGTTGAAATGGAACGGTTTTTGTAGTGATAGTTTCGTAATTTTGAAAATGGCGTTTATCGCGTTTTGCATTCGAACTCTTCAATGTGTACATGAATGAGTGTATATTTGTGATTTATTAGTGATAACTGTTAGCTTATATCGAAGAAAGTTTTGTCAAATAACAAAGATTTCAAATGAACTGACATATTTTATATAACTATCGTATATTTTCTTATTTGTCTGAGGCATATTTTTGCCATCTATAATGAAAGCATTTAATTACGTTATTTGAAAATTTTTTTTACCTCCCCTAAAACATTAATTTAAAAGACGTTTTGAATTTTATTATTCAAGAATTGAACACATATATAGTCACTCCCAGAATATAGAGGATATATTATGGACAAACATGGACAATATGAAGGACAGACAAAATTGAATATATCTTTCTTATTCATAAATAGAGAAACCATTGACACAGGAATAACTACAATTATGCAATTACCTACGCCATCTATTAAAGAAACACATCTTGTTTATTTTATTAACCTAATAAATTCAGAAAAAATGATTTTATAAAAATATATACTGTTCCCAAATATGGTTATTGTAGCAAAGCTTCCATTCGCTGAGAGCTGTACAGAATGGATAAAAGGTTGGTATTTATTTACGCCCCACAAGATGTGACACAAGGTCGAGAAAGTGGAATTTGAAAAGCCAACACCCTAGAGAAAGAAGAGCACTCTGGCCTATAAAAATGCCTGGGCAGCCCCGTCGGCATTCCCCAGTAGGGGTGCCTAAGGCGATTAACAATAAACTAACCTTTTCTCAAAGGGTGAGAAGGCAAAGCCTGGGAGGGTGGACATCCTAGAACTGCACAGGACAGTACCTCAGACCGGCGGAATCAAGACCCGAAGGCCTAGACAATACCGGTCTACAGAGTAAGCATCCATCGGAACAGATACTACACTCTGATCTTAGCCAAAAGGCCAACGAGGATTTTAGAATGATTGAAAACTTCACAATAATAATTATACAAAGTCACTAAGGAACACAAATTGCAAAAATAGAAATACTATTTAAATAGAGACAAGAAAAAATATCTATATTGTTCTGATACGTCATTCGGATGAGGTCGTCGCACAATAACTGGTACTTATATCGAATATGAACCAGTTTCCGTGAACTTTGCGTCAGCAGCATTCAGACATGTTACGTAGACACCAGAGAGATGCTGAACGATTAGCCAATCGGCTGTCAGCTACCAGATGACAATTTTCTAACCCGCCTTGAACTTGATTAAATCCAGAAGTAATTGACCAAAGCCAGTGTATGTTTATTTCCTGTTAAATTCCTCTCCCCTAAAACAAATAAAAAATAAAATGAATTACTAAGAGCTGTGTAGTAGTGTCGAATCTCCTGAAGGAATCATTTGTTTCTGCCAGGAAAGAAAACTGTTGGCAAGGTTACTTTTATAAGGCAACAGTAATAAAATGAGGCATGTGAAAAGTATGAATGCAAGACGAATGAAACAAGTGGGTGATTATTAAACTATTTATAAAATTTGAATTATGTTTATATTTATTACTAAAAAAATGTTCTACATAATACATTCACATGTAAAATGTTTACGTATGTAATTTTCTTTCTTTTCTTTTTGACTATATTGCCTTTGTCTTCTTCTTTTTCTTCTTCTTCTTCTTCTTCTTCTTCTTCTTCTTAATAGCATTGTTTTTCAAAGCTTTACAATATCTTCCATCGTCTCATAAACTTTTTCTCATCATTTCTGCGTTTTTGTTAACCTGTCTTTTTGTCTATTACATTATCTGTATTTCTTGTTTTCTTCGTCTTCGGATTGTCTTTTTGTTGCCTTTAATTTTTGTTCAGGAAGAACGTATGTATACGTATTGTTTTATTTGTTTTGCTTTCCAAATTGTTTCATAATTATCATTTAACATTTCCCCCAAAAGGACAGATCCAGTAATAATCCTCATTATTCGTTATGCCGATTTTCTTTTGGGCATGTTATACATGTTTCAAAGAAGATTTTTTTAAATAGTGAATTTTATGGTATACCTGGATCTGAGCCAATAAACATGCTTACAATTTTAGAAATATATTGATTAATATTTAATGTGTTTTTCGCATTAAAAATTCCTAACCAAAATGATTTATGCGTTATGATGATGATAAAAATAATAATAATAATAATAATAATAATAATAATAATGATGTTGATAATAATAATAATAATAATAATAATAATAATAATAATAATAATAATAATAATAATAATAATAATAATAATAATAATAATAATTATAATAATAATTATAATAATAATAATAATGAAAGATTGAATGTATAAAATAATATAAGGTAACAAAAAATAACAAGATAACAATTTTTGATGCTTCTGTATTATAAGGTCGAAAAGATTTTTTTATTAATAATTTTGATTCAAATGGCAAGGGAGATAATTCAAAGTGTTCCCCCAGGATTTTACGATTATGGACGTTAATTAAAGCAGAAGAAAGAAAACGCTACTAACATAAAATAAAGTATATATATATATATGTGTGTGTGTGTGTGTGTGTGTGTGTGTGTGTGAAAAATGAAAAATGGAAAACAGGTTAAAGTGCAAAAACAAAAACGAGAGATTTGACCGGTTTCAACACGAACGAAACCGGTCAAATCTCTCGTTTTTGTTTTTCTCCTGCACTTTAACCTTTTTTCCATTTGTCATTTTTCACACATTTTGTCTACCATGGCATTTCATTTTCATGAATTATCGTGTACCGTACCCCATATATATATATATATATATATATATATATATATATATATATATATATATATATATATATATATATATAAAAGGATTATTTAGGAATCAAAAAATCACTACGCTTTACGGTATTCGGCACGAATATAAATTTAAATTAATTTTAGAAATAAATTAAGCATCACAGAAAGTAAAAAAGTAAAAAAATACGTAAATGAAAGGAAAAATACATAAAACATGAGAAATATAAAATATCTTGTAGGTTCAGAGCGTTAAAATCCATTTTTAGATAAATCCTGGGGGAACACTTTGAATTATCTCCCCTGTCATTTGACTCTTCAGAAATAAAGATTTTTTTCGGGCCTAGAATACAGAAACACACCATTTTTTATATGCTATCGATAACATAATACAGCCATTTAATATTTTTCTCAAATTTAACAATTTTAATTTGCATGAAATGGTAATAAAATGGTAACAGAATTTATATTCATATTTTGATATTTTTTTCATATTTATTTTAATAAATAATTTAAATAAGTGTAAATTCAAAAAATAAAATGTGCATGATAACAATATCTTGTATAAATAAAGAGAAAACAATGCTTAACTATCAGTTAATGTTTTTGTTATGATCTGATATTGCTTTCTATTTCAATATTGATGCCTTTTTCTTTATAATGAATGTGTGCATAATTTGCACGATGCTTATTTTAAATAAAACTTTAATTTTTGATAGAAATATTGATAAATGTTTATGGGTGCAAAATGCAAAAAAATAGCTCATAAAATATTGATAAATGTCTATCGGTGCAAAATGCAAAAAATAGCTCATAAAATATTGATGAATGTTTATGGGTGCAAAATGCAAAATTTAGCTCATGAAATATCGATAAATGTTTGTGGGTGCAAAATGCAAAATAATAGCTCATAAAATATTGATAGAAGTTTTATGGGTGTAAAATACAAAAAATAGCACATAAAATATTGATAGAATGTTTATGGATGCAAAATGCAAAAAAATAGCTCATAAAATATTGATGAATGTTTATGGGTGCAACATGCAATAAAATATCTCATAAAATATTGATGAATGTTTGTGGGTGAGAAATGCAAAAAATAGCTCATAAAATATTGATGAATATTTATGGGTGCAAAATGCAAAAAATAGCTCATAATATTTTGATGAATGTTTATAGGTGCAAAATGCAAAAAATAGCTCATAAAATATTGATGAATATTTATGGGTGCAAAATGCAAAAAATAGCTCATAATATTTTGATGAATGTTTATACGTGCAAAATGCAAAAAATAGCTCATAAAACATTTATGAATGTTTATGGGTGAAAAATGCAAAAAATAGCTAAAAAAATATTTATGAATGTTTATGGGTGCAAAATGAAAAAAATAGTTAATAAAATATTGATGAATGTTTATGGGTGCAAAATGCAAAAAATAGCTAAAAAAAGGAAAAAAAATCGCTTATAAAATTGCTTATAAAATCGATAAATGTTTATGAGTGCAAAATGCAAAAATAGCTCATAAAATAACTCATAAAATCGAGTTAATTTTAGTGAACTGTCTGCTCAGAAGATTTTCTAAAACTTGCACCAGAATGTAAGTGAAATTTTACTTAAGGAAACATTATTCGAAAAGATTCGTATAATTTTAATTTTTTTTGATTGGGAATGTTTAGTTATTTTAAAACAGAATAACTGTCATTGAGTAAATTTTCCGAAAGGTTCACTCTTCAAATAATCATTTTGTGATGTATGATAAAAGTGCATGGCCTACTTCATATTTTACTATTTACGTAGGTATCATGTTCATTTAATCTTTTGTGAAAATCAATATCATGATGTTTTGGGTTAGGTTTCATTAAGGAAAAAGTTGAATAATAAATACATAAATTTCACTATGGATTGTTTCCATAGGTTTTATCTAATTATTTTAGATTTTGGTGTTTTTGCACCTAACCATCAAATGGAGTGTTTCATTAGTAAACAAGGAATGAAATCATGACACATGCGTTAGGTATAGAAGTCAAGATGGCGAATGCCCCCCTTTATTCAAGTTATATTGTAGTTACATATTTAACAATAATCTCTTTGTAACTCTGCTTTAACTCGGTATATATATATATATATATATATATATATATATATATATATATATATATATATACAAAAATAATTTAAAATAACAGAATTCGAATGTTTAATTATACCTTTTTTATTTTTTTTATTTTCTGATGGTCTTTTTTGTATTAAAAGCAAGAAAATTAATAAATGTTCCATAGGTTTCACAAGTTTCACAGGTTTCACAGGTTTCACGAACGTTTCCGATTCTTCGTCGAATGATCCTCGGGTGTCAAAAGCAAATGAACAAAATTAAAAATACTGGAAGCTATCTACATAAAAACACAACAACCTAAAATTAACATCACATTAAACTAGGGGTAACATTTTAAAATGCTTAACGTAATGCGATTTTGTTCTGTGATGCCATCCAGCGTTGCTGAATATAAATTGTCAACGATTTGCAGAAGCTTAGGGTTCCGGAGAACGACAGTTGTGAATCGCTAGTCTAATGGAAGACATTTTAGCTAACTATGTAGATATCTTAATAAGAAAATAGAATTCTTAAAATGTTTAACGACTAAATATGTTTATGGGTTTTATTCACATTAGGAAAATTACTATAAGTGAAACGAATTCTGTTAATGTGAAGTAGACTCTAAATTTAATATTATTTGTAGACAAACAGATAATGACATCACAAAACATTTTTTTAATATCCTTACACCAAAAAAATTCTTCCTTTTTCAGATAGTAAAAAATTGGATCTTGTTTTCCTCCTTCATACATCAACCAAAATCAGTGACATGGGCTTCGAGCTAATAATTAACTTCTTGAAAAATGTTCTTCGAGATGTGGATGTGGATTCTGGTGATGTCCATGTTGGAATTGCGATGTACCGTCGTGATCCGGATATCCTATTCAACCTTGACCAATATAATACAAAAAAGGAGCTGATAGAAGCTATCGAAAGTATTCCAGATGATTATCGATCTGACGAGGCCGATTTAGCTCGTGGTCTGAAGATAGTCAGGCACATCATGCTGTCCGATATAAAGGACAAAAGGCCCAGTGTACCAAATGCTGTAGTGGTCATTACAGATGGCCTTTCGACAGCAGGCTCAAATGATCTGAAAAGAGCTGCCGTGATACTCAAGGATGTTGCCTATATATTTGCAGTTGGAATAGGAATACATACGTCTGCCGAATTGAAAGATGTGGTGTCGGAGCCAGCCAATATAAACCATTTCTTAGTTGTGGGCGTTGAACATTTGAGTGACGTGGAGCCACAGCTTACTGAGCAGATGATGGCATGTGAGTACACAGAGAGCAACATAAATGGCTCAATGCATGCACAAATGCGTGCAGTTGCCATGAAAAAAAACAGCGGCAATTGCAGCAGCAGCGAATGCAGCAGCGGCAGGTTTTGCAAGCGTTCCATTTTGATTCAGGCGAAAACGGCGCTTTGATAATATTCTTTATCGTTGGTTATTGGCAAAAAGGCGCTATTACATGATCATCATGAAACATTCAGGAATTATTCTCAAGAAAGAGGCTGCATTTCTTATGACATATTCGTTTTTCATAAGAAATTTCTTTCTCACTCTCATATGCAATATTTCTTTTACCTTTTTCAATATTTCCTTCATATGTTCCATTTTAATTGCTGTCAATCTTATCAGCTCTGGATTCTTTTGATTTGGTGAAAACACCCTCTTCACTGATACATCACAGATCCTTATTAACAGATATTTTACTGTTCGTTTGGTCGGATAATTTACTCTATTTTATATGAAGTCATTTTTTTCTCTAGCTAATTCGTAAGAATATCGACAACAATCTTTTAGTTGTAAAAGCTTAATAAGAAACCCTGATAAGTGTATATTTTCAAATGACTGATTAATTTCTGTATTTTTGTGATAATATAAAGCTATATGTACCTAAAAAAATATACATTAAATCTTTTAAATTTACATGCTTAATTTAATAAACTATTATATTTATTACAGCAGCAGTAAGTATTTATAAAGTACGATGAATATTTGTCTTCATATGTAGACATAAGACTTTAAAAAGTCTAATATAATTGGATTATGCGACTAATGTTTCAAATATGCTGTGAATAAAATATGAAAACATAATCAAGTAAATTTAAACTAAGAATGGACAACTGATAAAATCTGAATAAATAAAAAATCAATTTAAATAAAAACAAAAACAAATGCCAAAAACTACAAGGACGTGCTTGAGAAACTCTGTTTCTTTATTCTTCATTACAAGCTGGTGTAAGTTGCGTATACACATATATATATAATTAAATATTTATTTGTTAGCAAAAGTTATTTGGCATTATTGTGACTTCCCTTGTCTTACAAAGACACCTCTTTCTTTACCTTGATGGTGGTTGATTTTCGACTCTACCCAACGTAGGTTAATTTCACGAAAACCAATCAGAGTGATCTACCTTGCAACCTAGAGGGAAATACGACAATACGTTCTGTAGCAGTCTGCTTCCGGAATCTAGGGAAGGCTTGTGATACTCACGCCAGTTGTTTACGGCAGTTCGGCAGTGGTGGGGGTACCTTTCTTCAGGGCTGACCCACGACAAGTGTTTCTCTATATCCTCCCAACTCGATCTCTGCTACGTAAGCGTTCCTTCTTCCTTCGTTTAAAACCGCCGTTTTAATTTCTGACTTTGCACTCCGGGTGCCTTCTTTCTTCTGGCGTCGTGCACCTGACTCTTTTAAAGGTTACCGAGTCGTTTTTTTACGACGTCATACTTCGAAATGAACTCGTCGACCTCACACATCTGTGTTCGTTCAAAGGTCACTGATTCATTTCCGTTGTTCTTTTATGCCTAATTGACAATCTATCTAGTCTTCAGCTTTTTTTCATTATTGAGGTGTCATGTCCTTAGCCTCCCCGTGACGTCTTATGCGTTATTACTCAACATGCCTGAATCATTAGTTTACAAATGTATGCATTGAGATCAAAACTCAAATATAATCACAAATATAAATTTTTTTAGATCAATGAAAAAAAAGTCACAGAAAATTAAGAATGTAATATTATTTTAAATATCAACTGACAAGTAAACATTTTATGATTGCTGGCTTGTTATTATCATATGTGAATGCAAAAATATAATTATAATTTTAATATTTCATATGTTGTAATCAGTGATATTTGAAATTTACTTTGTATCTTAACGATCAAGAAGACTATTTTATTAACAATAATAGATAAAAAATAGAAAAAAGAAATTCTGTTTAAATTGATTTTATATGCAGATACATCATTATGTTAGACGAACCTATCTTTAAATAAAATTAAAATATATCCATGAAAAGCTATTTTCAAATGACAACTTTTCATAGAAATACATCAGAATAATTTTAAAAATAAATTTAATAATTTTGAAGAAAGAAAATGAAACAAAATTCATGTTCGTGCTTAAATATAATTTGAACATGTTTCTTTCATTTTTTGTTCATATTACATTAAAAAGTTGTCAGGTAAAAATAAAAACATATTACTCTGTGAGCAAAAAAACTTAACTAGTTAACAGATCTAGTTTTTGAAAACTCCTTTGACAATAACCTTCCAGATCTAGGAGAAATACTAAAAAAATGCATACCATAGTTAGAAATGCCATTAATTATCTTGAAAGTCTCAATCATATCAACTCTCATTATCATAAAATAATTATATATCGTTCATTGATTCTATCATATTAAATAACTGATTAATATGAGTTTCATCATAATAGTTTTATTTTATATTCAGGTATACATTAACAACTATGTAATTGGAATTTATTCATATATTATAAAGCAAATGGATTTTCTCTGAAGAATATTGAAGCTATTTAACTCATGTCCTGTTTTTTCCTCTAGTGAAACTCTTAAATATCATTTAAACATTTTTCTTTCATTTTTTCTTCATATTTCTGTAAGAAGTTGTCAGGTGAAAATAACTTGTCAGGAATATATTTTATTTAAAATTTAAAAATATGTTCTCGTTCAAGCGTCATTATGTATCTGCATTAAAAAAGGCAATTAAAAAAGGCAATTAAAAAAGGCAATTAAAAAAGGCAATTAAAAAAGGCTGTACTACTACAAACTCTATTTAGAAACAGTTGAAATTTTTAGATAGTGCTGTCTAAAAATAAATAGATTCAATAAAACTGACTGCAACTAAGCTAGTTTTAAAAGATACAGCCAAGTAGTTTGGTTAAACATGTAAATCAATTGTCATGACTGTCTGACTCTGTGCTTCAACTTTTTCCTTTGTCTAATACGGCTCCATTTTGATGTTTCGAGATGCAACCATTCTTTATTTCTTTGCGGCTTTACTGTTCGCTGCGCAGCTACGCCTAACTTTTGCGCTTGCCATCTATCTTTGCATTTCTTGCCAACAATTTGCTTGCATGCTCTGCATAGGTAAACTTTCTAATTGAATGCCATCAATATTTTAGGTTTTTTTTGTTTAATTTATCACATTTGGAGATGTAATTATCTTTATTCAAATGCAATATTTCATTATAATAAAATAATTAAGTATAGTTCATTGATTCTATCATATTGAATAACTGATTAATATCTGTTTCATCATAATTATTTACTTAACTATCTTCTTAATTCACTGTTAAAAAAATTAAACTCTTAGTACAGTATCGATATCCAGATCAAATTCTGTCAAATATTTCATTTGGCAACTCCCAAAAGTGCCCCCTCAATTTCTCCCTCTTACCACTTTCTCTGAATTCATCCAACCTCATCTTAAACTAATCCATGCTATTGCTGTTCTTAATCTGATCTGGCAACTTATTCCAAAAACATATTACTCTGTGAGCAAAAAAAAACTTAACTGGTTAACAGATATAATTTTTGAAAATTGCCTTGACAATTACCTTCCAGATCTAGGAGAAATACTAAAAAAATGCCTACCATAGTTAGAAAGACCATTAATTATCTTGAAAGTCTCAATCATATCAACTCTCATTATCATAAACTAATTAAATATAGTTCATTGATTCTATCATATTAAATAACTGATTAATGTGTTTCATCATAATAGTTTTATTTTATATTCAGGTATACATAAACAACTATGTAATTGAAATGTATTTATATATTATAAAACAAATGGATTCCCTCTGAAAAATAATAACTAACTTCACATTTTTTTAAATAATGAAAAATTAGTATTTAAAAACATAAAATATTTCTATTTTATTAAATTATGTGTAAATGTACTTTTTAGATAAAAATTATTGTATCATAGACTTTTTATTTGACTTTAGTATAATTTTTATCTTTTATTTATTTTATTGAATATACACTAATATTTAAAGATGTATCTCCATAAATAAATGAATTATATCTTTTACAGAAATACAAAAGTTTAGGTATTCATAAACATTTATATAAACATTTATATTGATTGTTTACTAAACTTACTTATGTACACAGATGTATTGCTCTCATAGTGCTGAACTTGGATGATATTTTAATGATTGGTTTAAAATTATTGACAGTGAAATTTTTTTCTGCATTGCTCTGAAACAACATATTTTGTATTTAGAAAAGTGATTAATGTCATTTTCTTGAATACAAAAATACTTAAGAGATTTTAGGTGTTTCTCCTATTTAGCATGAAAATTAAAATTAAAATTAACATGGTCATGCATTTTCTCCAGAAAATTGCGCAAGGGGCGGATAACTCAATACTTTTTCTCCAGAAAATTTCGCAGGGGTAGATAACCCAACACGTATTTTCCAGAAACTTTCGCAGAGGTGGGGGAGATAATTCAATGCTTCTGCTCTAGAAAAGTGTTCAAATAATTGATAAGTTATATTTATTGTCTGTTTGATTTTCATGCTAATCTTTAAGTATTATTTTATTCAAGAAAATGTCATAAATCATAATTTTAGTACAAGACAAATTGTTTGGAAACTCATTACACTGTAAATAATTTTGGACCAATTATTAAAGTATTAACATGGACTTGTTTCACTAATTAAAGTGTATATAACTTTAACTTGCTAACACTTTTGCCAAACTATATTTAAAAGTTTATTTATATTTGTTTATATGTCTGTGTGTATGCATGCAATTGTGAAACTCTACAAAAGTATTATCAACATTTGCTTACTATAAATTCACATACCCCCTGCAAAAAAATATATTAAAAAAAATTAATTCAAAATGTAAATAATCACCAATTTCCCCCATGAAATATATTATATTAGAAAATACAAATGTAATATTATTCATATTTTAATTAAATATTTCAAAACCATTTAAACTGTAAAATATGAATACATTTTTGCATGCATAAAATAAAAGAATTGTTATAGTCTATATGGTTGAAGAAAAACAAAAAATGTTTTTACAAGAAATAACCGTAACTAAAGGAATACCAATAATAATTTAAAATAAAAAATGGAATGCCTTTCACAGCGTTCAGATGCCGAAAAATATCACAATAATAGCAGCAAAGAAACAAAAACATTTTTTTCTTCTACTTTCCCCAAATAATCTAATTTGGTTAAAAATTTAAAAAAGGTGATAAAATTGTAGACTTACAAATGCTGAAAAATAATGAAGAAAAAAAATGAAGAATGGAGAAAATAAAAATAAAAATGAACTCTTCATACGGATACGCCGTAGTTCTTTTTGTTATAAACCAATTTATTGCTAATAACTAATTAAAAACTAAAGTAAAAATTTGCAAAATTAATAAATATTTTCAGGCTTTGAGTTTTTTCAAAAATTTTCTTATTTGACAAATATACATTACTAAAAGTAAAATCGTTCATAATAAGTAAAATAATATCAGTTTGAAATAATTTTAAAACAAATTTGTTTTTTGGTTATGAATTTTTACATTATCTGTTTATGTTTTCAATAAAACGTTTCACATATCAAATCAGTAAATATGAGATTTATTGCTAAATATTAATTAAATATCCAAAATGGTGGAACATCTTTTTATAATTTCGGGAGAACCACCCCCTTTCCAAAAAAATGAATGCAAAAGTGAAACCGTCTTGCGTAATAAAAAATCCAAGATGGCTGCCACTCTGAAAATAAAATGAGGCTCGCAGACAGATACCAAGAATGCAGTTAAGGAGAAATTCAATTATTATACTTTTATTTTACTATTATCTATTCTAAAGATTATATCAGTCTATTCATTCTTATTCATTGGTTCAGATAAAAATCAAAGATAAAAACAAACTGATTATTTGATGATATTTTTGAGACGAGATATTGGTGTTATTTACATCATTAAAATCAAATATAAAACCATTTAAAAAATTTTAACGGTTTTCCTCATCTTTGTTGTTGTTATGTTCATAACGTTTCGGCCGTTATGCCCACTGACTTCTTCAGTTGTCTTTTGTTTTCGTCGGTCACCTTTTGGGAATTCAAAACTGAACCACTTATTTAATCCACTCAGGTGAAATGTTCTCATTCCGCATTCCATACCTTTAAGATATCTTGTATCAGTTTATTTATTTTCAGTTCCTTCACCAGGGATTGAACTCAAAATTCCTAGATATAATACACTCTAATTCCTTTATCTATTAGTCCAATCTAATCTAAGCTGATTTTGGGGGAGTGATAAATTTAATGCCTTTAATATGATTATTTACTTATACTCATATTGCGTGTAAGTGTATAATGATACAGGTATACAATCATACTAGACGTGGGGTTTATAAATCCCAGCAAATCCTAGTGGATATAAAGGGTTAGGGGTAGGGTTAGAGAGATTCTAGAGTGAATTCTACACAGAGGTTGAGAGTTCAAATTAACTGATATAAAATATCTAAAAGGCATTGTTTAAATAAATGGTTCAGTTTAAAATTCCAAAAGGCACGCAGAGAAGGCCGAAGAGTACACGTCTTTTTAACCTTTATCAAAATATAACAGCAACAAAGGAAGAACGCAAAAATGCAAAACACACATCCGGGATTCTATTTATTCACTTTCAGAACGGTAAAGCAAAATAAAGACCCTAACCCTAACCCTAACAGAAGAACAATAATAGAAAATAACATATAATGAATTCCACAAAAAGCCCTGTATGTAGATCCCATTTTTGTGGCACAAAATGAGTCAGTGCAATAACCTGTGTAATATTATATGAAGCTTTACTTTGGTGAGTGTTAATTTTGGTAGGGGTCAAAAGACTTTCAGACCATCCTGTACAATGGCCGTAATGTTTTTAGCATAACAATAACAATATTAGGACAACAGTCCGAAAAGTAGATAAGATAAATACTTTTGTTTCCTGATGTTTCTGTCTTATCTCGACCGATG
Source organism: Sepiola atlantica (assembly GCA_963556195.1). Taxonomy (NCBI): domain Eukaryota; kingdom Metazoa; phylum Mollusca; class Cephalopoda; order Sepiida; family Sepiolidae; genus Sepiola; species Sepiola atlantica. The sequence goes on from OY744529.1 coordinate 46,028,890, forward strand.
TAGAATACATGTATGTGCATTTAAAAAAAATAAGCGCTCATAACAAGAAAATTGCATTCATCATTGACAAATTATCAATGACATTTAAAAAAAATGTTCTATATATGTTTTTCCAATACACTCTTCATTCTTCTTTAAAAGATCATGTTGTTTCTTTTGTATATTCCTTTTCAGGCTCAAATAACACATTAAAGCATGTTTTTATAAAAAAAGTGGATCTTTTATAAATAAGGATCTTTTATAAAAATAGGATCTTTTATAAAGAAGATCTTTTATAAAAATAGATCTTTTATACAGAAGGATCTTTTATAAAAAAGGATCTTTTATAAAGAAGGATTTTTTATAAAACAGGATCTTTTCTAAAGAAGGATCTTTTATAAAAAATGATCTTTTATAAAAAAGGATATTTTATAAAGAAGTATCTTTTATAAAAAAGGATCTTTTTTAAAGAAGGATATTTTATAAAAAAGGATCTTTTATGAAGAAGAATCTTTTATAAAAAAAGGATCTTTTATAATGAAGGATTTTTTATAAAAAGGATCTTTTATAAATAAGGATCTTTTATAAAGAAGGATCTTTCATGAAAAAGGATATTTTATAAAAAAGGTTTTTTTATCAAAAAGGATATTTTATAAAAAAGGATCTTTAATAATAAAGGATCTTTTATAAAAAAGGATCTTTTATATAAAAGGATCTTTTATAAAAAAGGATCTTTTATAAAGAAGGATCTTTTATAAAAAAGGATCATTTATGAAGAAGAATATTTTATGAAAAAGGATCTTTTATAAAAAAGGATCTTTTATAAAAAAAGATCTTTTATAAAAGAGGGTCTTTTATAAAAAAAATCTTTTATGAACCAGGATCTTTTATAAAAAAGGATCTTTTATAAAGAAGGGTCTTTTATAAATAAGGATCTTTTATAAAAAGGATCTTTTATAAAAAGGATCTTTTATAAAAAGGATCTTTTATAAAGAAGGATATTTTATAAAAAAGGATCTTTTATAATAAAGGATCTTTTATAAGAAAGGATCTTTTGTAAAGAAGGATCTTTTATAAAAAAGGATCTTTCATAAAAAAGGATCTTTTATAAAGAAGTATCTTTTATAAATAAGGATCTTTTATAAAAAAGGATCTTTTGTAAAGAAGGATCTTTTATAAATAAGGATCTTTTATAAAGAAGTATCTTTTATAAAAAAGGATCTTTTATAAAGAAGGACCTTTTAAAGAAGGATTTTTTATAAAGAAGGATCATTTATAAAAAAGGATCGTCTATAAAGGAAGATCTTTTATAAAAAAAGGTTCTTTCATAAAAAAGATCTTTTATAAAGAAGGATCTTTCATAAAAAAGGATCTTTTATAAAGAAGGATCTTCAAGTTTATCATGAATATATCATATCTATTATTTTTGCTTTCAGTGCAAGGTGATGCAGCATTCCCAGATAGTGGAGCCCCAGGTACATTTATCAATTATAATCCTATTAATAAACGAAATGCACAAATAATGAATGAAAGATGTATTCTATATATTTTATTCCGTCAGTTCAAATATTTCTAAAAAAACATTTGATAGCTTATATGGGATAAATACTTTTTAGCCTTTAACTGGGGAAAACGTAATATACATGAAGTATTTATTATTCTAAATAATAACACATTTTATTCATACACTAAGATCATTTTTTCATTTGAATGAAGTGAGTAAATATTAGAAATTTCTTGTAAATTAAAGTTTATTTTATAAGATTAACTATATTCTAAATTCACATACATATATATATATATATATATATATATATATATGTGTGTGTGTGTGTGTGTGTGTGTGTATTACTATTTCATGTATCCACATCACATTTTATAAGGGGATACAAATTTCTATTATCAATTTTCAGTATTTACTTCAACAGTGCTCGATATGTAAGTAGAGCTAGGTAGTAGGCTATGAAAATATATTTATGGCAATTAAGCTACACAGAGGCTCCCACGTTTCATCCTAAACTTTAAAGACCCACGAAATCTACTAAACTGTAGAAGTGAGATAGCAAACAGCTACGTACACAGAAATTAATTTACCTTAGGCTAACTATACATAAATAAGTAAAATAACTAAACTAAACAAAAGCCTTTACAATATAAAAATTGAAACCTAAAATACAAATACAAGGAACCACTTGTTAAAATAAATTCACCCATTATATTGATACAACAAAGGAAGCAAAACAATAGAAAACAGAACAATAGCACAGGATATAAGAAGTAACACTAACCACACCTTTGTTCGTGGGAAGCCCAACGATTGGCTAAGAGAACAACAAAGAATCTAATTGGTTAACTAGCTAGCCGTGTTATAAAAACACCCGGCAAAAATAACTCCATGCATTTTAGCCTGAGGATTCCCCCGGGGATGAAACGCGGGAGCCTCTGTGTAGCTTAATTGCCAAAAATATATTTTCATAGCTTACTATATATATGTATATATATATATATGATATATATATATATGATTATATATATATATGATTATATATATGTATATGATATATATATAATTATATATATGTATATGATATATATATGATTATATATATATATATATATATATATATATATATATATATATATATATATATATATATATGATTAATTCGTGTATGGTTTTGTTTTTATTTAAAACGTATTTATCGGCTAAAAGTGATGATTTTTTTTTTCACATTTATAAAATAAAAGATAGCCTCGTGGAAAGCATAAAAAGGTGCAAGTCTAGCTTGTAATATACGTTTGAATATTTCGGAACGTCCTCTGTCTTTTATCTAAATATGTATTATTTTATAAAAATGATTAAATATGAAACTTTAATAAAAAAAAAAACCCGGACATTTTAAACTTTGAACAACGCTCATTTCATATGTACTTTGATAACGTTCCCATGGCTACAAGTGTCTGTCAACCACATGTGAAAATGTACGGGGAATTTCTCTTCTTAATTGTGATTCAAACGTACAATTTCACATTGGGCGGCAGACACATTATATATATATATATATATATATATATATATATATATATATATATATATATATATATATATATATATATATATAAATTTGGGAAAGTTCATTTTTTAAGCATCAATGAAATTTAAAACGTAAAGAAAGAGGCAAAATGCCTTCAAAAACCATTTGTTAGATGCGTATATTAGTTTATTAAAATCAAAACAAATATTTTCATTTTGACTTTTCTTTTACTAATATTTCACTCGATATAACGATATATTATTTTTTGGGTACTACTCCAGGGTTTGCGCCTAATTTCCGTGACTGCTCGGCAGCAGCGAACCGACAGCTAATGGCGTCCGAGACCTGCCGAGTCGAAAACGAGGCTGGCGTCGACGTTGTATAAACAAAACTGAAAAATCGTTAAAAAAATGGAAGGTCGGCAGACGACAACAATATAACACGATGAATATACGGAAAGAAAAAGAAATGCATATATCTTTATAAAAAATGAAATAAATGAACAAACCCATAGCTGAAATAAATAAACTTTTTTTTATTATTATTTTTTAACCATTTTTTTTTTTTTTTTACTTTTTAGAAATTAACGATGAACGCTGAAATAAATAAACTGTTTTTTGGGGGTATTTTTGAACCAATTATTTTTTTAACTTTTTTTTTATGGGGGGATTTTGGCTCTTTTCCCGGAAGGGTAGCGCTTGTTTTTTTTTGGGGGGGGGGGCTTAGCGAAATACGGGCAGAAAAGGAGGATGGGGTCGTCGAGGATGTGGAAGGAGCAGAAGAATGTTGGTCGCCGACGGGATAGAGTTCAGCTATCTGCGTCAAAATGGCGTGGAATGGGTCTTTTTTGAATGTCTGACGCCACATCAATTCCCGCAGATAGTCGTCTACTAGGGTCCTGCTCGTCCCGCATTCTTTCTTGTTCCTCTGCTTCGCTTCCTTCCACATTCTCTCAACATGATTGGTGCAGGCACCCGTCGTCGGATCCACGAAATTTTCGGTGTGATTCACCGTAAGGTGTCGATACCCCTTCTCTCCTAACCTGTTATACGCCCTCCAGCAATCGGAAACGACCGTGGCCCCAGAGGCGACGTACTGCCTGATTATTGGAAGGAGGGCTTCGGCATTTCTGTTTGGTACTGTCACCAGGAAACCCTCCTTCTCTGCGGGGTGGTATCCCCCGAAGACCCAGAGCGGCTGGAGAACACGACCGACGTTGTGTTTCCGATTATTTTTTTTCCAGCAACCAGGTTGGATCAAAAAATAATTTTCTGCCTGATGAGACCTCAGCTCTTGAGAGCTGTAGATCGATAACATCGACATGCCAGTGTAGCATACCTTGTACATGTTTGAATAAAAGCATTCACAATACAGCTCTATATTTTATTGAGCACTCTTTTATAAGCCCGGTTTGATTCCCTTTGGATTTCTACCCTGTGGATTTTTACCCTACCTGGATTACTATATTATAATATATATATATATATATATATATATATATATATATATATATACATATGATAAATATTTGTTTTGTTTATTATCTATGTACGTATACGTTTCGTCCTTTATAATCGAACTCATCAGCATAGATATATGACTATTCACTACCGGTCATGTGATTCGAAACCTCGGATTCCGAGAATTTTGCAACTTTCCAGAAACAGTTTAGTTTATGCTTCAATGTTTACTTTACTTTAAATCTTCTTTGAATGATGAGGATTATTTCATGAAGAAAAATAATGTATATTCCTAAATAATCAACAATTAATCAACAATATCCAATTAATTTCTATAACATCGTAATATTGTATTACTGCCAATATAACCAATTAGAATAAAATCGATCTCCACATGTAATTGCACGTGTTGCATATGGCAAATAATTCATAATATTATAAAACTACAAAAGGGGAACAATAGAAATTGTATTAACAAAAATTTAAAAAAAAACGAAAACACTCTTGTATTTTTGCTAATCTATTTAAATGTTTTTCATTTCTGATATTTACAGAAAATACAAAAGCTGACGTCACTTTTCTGGTCCACGTAAACAAGGGCACAGCTAAAAGTGACATGGAGAATCTCGTAAACTTTTTAAAGTATTTGCTTACTTATGCGGATATCGATTCTGGGGCTGTCCGTGTCGCTTTGGCCTATTACAAACTGAATGTCAAGGTGGACTTTGACTTTAATGAGTACAGCACTAAGCGTGATATATTCAATGCATTAGATCAGTTTAAGGAATCGAAAGCCAGAAGCCCGAAAGCAAATGTTGCGGGAGCTTTGAAATCTTTACCAAGAATATTACTTAATGCCAAAAAAGGCGATCGACCGGATGCTAAGAATTACGTCGTTCTCATTACCGATTTAGAGGCAACCATTAAGAAAAATCTTGTGCGCAATAATGCGCAAAGTCTTAAGGACACCGGTGCTCAGGTACTTACAGTTGGTGTGGGACTTCCTGATTCTGCTGAATTGAGGACGATCGCAAGTGCACCAGCAGGTCTCCATTCCTTTTTTACTGACTACAGATCATTCAATGGTGTCGTCCCAAACATTGTCCGTATGGTTCCTCCTTGTAAGTTTAAGTCAAATATTTTTGCATGGAATTTGTTCAGGTCAGTTGAGCTTTCTCACTGATTAGTAAATCCTCTGCATGTGACGAAATATTTAATTTGCCTCTAAAAGTAGACATAGTAAGAACTATTCTTCATATTTAAATAAAATATTTTGCATGCGTGTTTTTTTTTAATAATTTAGTAACACTAATAAATACTTGTATTACCAAGTTTAATTAAGCTGCTAATAACTTGAAACTAAGTTCAAGTAAATATTTATTCATGAATTCATGCTTTTCAAAGATTATTTTTAATTATATGCATGTAATAAATACATAACCTTGAACTGGCCCAGTCTCATTTTACAAATAGCAGTAAACGACAGTTGTGAAATGCAATAGTGTACTTGATATATATATATATATATATATATATATATATATATATATATACTTAGGCAGCATTTCTCTCAAATTGCAACCTGCGCCTCCCCATATCTTCTCAATCTAAATCTCCGTTCATTGGACACCTTATTAATGGACAATTACCAACTGGACAAACCCTATATCTTTTTTACACGAACTTTTTTCACTCTCCATTTCTTAATATTTTTTCAAATGTTGAATTTTGGCTTTTCCACTGCCAACTTATCTATCTATATAATTCCGCTGATGATAAGATTTCGATCTTTGAAAAGCCTTATTCAGGCGGGAAATTTGTTTGCTATCGATGCAGTATATGACAGTGAAAAATGTATCTAAGGTGTATGCAAATTAATAAAACGAAAGAAAAAACAAATCATATGAAAAGTTCAGAAAAAAAATTCACTTGGTGTTGAATATTATAATGTCCAAATTCAGGGTTCTTATGAGTTTATTTGGTTTTCTTTATCGTTTTATTAATTTACATACACCATGGATACACTTTTCACTGTTATCTACTGCATCGATAGCAAACAGATTTCCCGCCTGGATAACTTTTTCGTTTTCGGAATACCATTCACCACCTGGATTGTTTTTTAATCAACCTCTTTGATATCTTTCTTGAAGCTGTTTTAAACTTTATGACTTGGATTAACTGTATAAGTTTAGCAAAAAAGTATGTTTTGGGCCGATATATTTGATGTTTTATATACTTGTATGTATTTTTATGTAAATTTTTAAAATATATTTTCAAAGTTTAATTTTATTACCTGCAGTAATGTCATTGTGGTAATGGTCCTCTGAAGTACTTTGCTTGAACATTGAATGCTAATAAAATTTGATTCGCACCTTATTTTATTCTTTCATTGTATCTAGTGCTATATATATATATATATATATATATATATATATATATATATATATATATATATATATATATATATATAATTTAATACATAATTAAAATAATAAATGATATAATTTTAGTTATTTACCCACATAAAGATGCAACTAGAAACCATCTTTTCATTGGTCTGCTTTAGGAAAATGGAATAAATAAGTAAAATGAAGAGAACGATTTTGATGTTAACGGTTCTGTGTTTTGGGCTTTTAATTTGATTGGGATAAAAATCCAGTGGAAAAGCCTTTTGGAAACAATAAATGAATCGTTCGACTTTTCCATGTACCAGTAGCGTCACTTAAATAATTATAAACTCGTCATCCGATTGGTCTAAAATTCTGACACAGGCTATTTGAAGGTTAGTACTTAGTAAAAAACTTTTCTCATATTTCATCCTACTTATAACAACATATATATATATATATATATATATATATATATATAGAGAGAGAGAGAGAGAGATTCACTCAAAAGTGTAAGCATAACCAGCATGGTATCCAATAGCATGCCAAGATGAAACAAATTTCCAAATGACTTTTATAAATTTTATTTCTTTTTATTTCTCTTTAGTTAATCCTCCAAGGATTCCCGCCACAACAATTCCAGCTCCGAGTAAGTAATATGTTTGTTTGTTTCCTATTCTTATCCAAATGCTGTATTTTTACTTTTATAAGATACTTTTATAAGATATTATATAAGATACTTTGATAAGATAAAATGTAAGATACTTTTATAAGATAAAATAGATAAGATACTTTTATAAGATACTTTTATAAGATGAAAAAGATAATATACTTTTATAAAATACTTTCATAAGATACTTTTATAAGATAAAAAAGATAAGATACTTTTATAAGATACATTTATAAGATACTGTTATAAGATTTTAAAAAGTATACTTTTATAATATACTTTTATAAGATAAAAAAGATAAGATACTTTTATAAGATACTTTTATAAGATACTTTTATAAGATAAAAAAGATGAGATACTTTTATAAGATACTTTTATAAGATACTTTTATAAGATACTTTTATAAAATACTTTTATAAGATAAAAAAGATAAGATAATCTCATAAGATATAAAAGATAAGATACTTTTATAAGATACTTTTATAAGATACTTAAAGATACTTTAGGGTTAGTAATAGATGTTAAGATACTTTAAGATACTTTTATAAAATACTTTTATAAGATACTTTTATAAGATAAAAAAAATGAGATACTTTTATACAATACTTTTATAAGGTACTTTTATAAGATACTTTTATAATATACTTTTATAAGATACTTTTATGATATACTTTTATAAGATAAAATAAAGATAAGATACTTTTGTAAAATACTTTTATAAGATACTTTTATAAGATACTTTTATAGGATACTTTTATAAGATAAAAAAATAAGATACTTATATAAAATACTTTCATAAGATACTTTTATAAGATACTTTTATAATATACTTTTATAAAATAAAAAAAGATAAGATGTTTTTATAAGATACTTTTATAATATACTTTTATAAAATAAAAAAAGATAAGATGTTTTTATAAGATACTTTTATAATATACATTTATAAAATAAAAAAAGATAAGATGTTTTTATAAGATACTTTTATAATATACTTTTATAAAATAAAAAAAAGATAAGATGTTTTTATAAGATACTTTCATGAGATATTTTTTTTTGATTTAATGTTATATTCTTATGTCTGTTATGTACAAAAGTTTAAAATCACTTTGCTAAAATGTTGTTGTTTTTCAAGTATTGCTTTTAAATAATGCGACGACCCTTAATGTTTAAATTGACATTAGCAACACATAGATTAGGATAAAACTATTTTGTTGTTGGCAATTTAAGAACATTGTGATTATTAATATGTTGTGAGTAAAAGTTACAGGTACAAAAAATTCAATGTAATAAATTTAAAAGGCTCAAATTGTGGCTATATTACGATCATTCTTCACATACAATTAACATTAAAGTAAGTAGAAGCAAATGAAAAGTTCACAGTGCCATTTTGAATTTGAAAAAAATATGGTCTTTAAAGACAATGAAATTAGTGGCCACTAAAGGAAAACAAATACTAAAAATAAACATTTGATCTGTATCTGTATTTGTTGTGGCATCCTTTTTAAGGTTCACAAGAATCCTTTTATGTTCCTCGTTGCCAGTTGTTGTGGTCCTGTCAAAGGTCCGGGAAAGAAATCACGAATTCGGAGTTTAGAGAAACAAGTTATTGAACTAAATAATGTCCAAGTGACGAATAAGGGATTTATTAATTATTTATTGTATTATTAATCTGTTAGTTTAATTTTTCACCGAATAGATCAGTGTAATTTATTTGTTTTTTATTTTGTTTAAAAAAATCTATTTTTATCTATGTAAATAAATATGTTGAACTTTTAGTGTATTAAAAAAAGTAAAATTCAACAGATAACAAGATTGGTGGTATGTCTGTCTTGACTACAAGTATTCGACTGGTGTGGTAACAGGTATTTAATTGCTTCCACCACGGGAAGATGTGGCACAAATATTCGACTGGTGTGGTTACAGGTATTTAATTGCTTCCTACCACGGGAAGATGTGGCACAAATATTCGACTGGTATGGTTACAGGTATTTAATTGCTTCCCACCTACGGGAAGATGTGGCACAAATATTCGACTGGTATGGTTACAGGTATTTAATTGCTTCCTACCACGGGAAGATGTGGCACAAATATTCGACTGGTATAGTTACAGGTATTTAATTGCTTCCCACCACGGGAAGATGTGTACCAAGTATTCGACTGGTGTGGTTACAGGTATTTAATTGTTTCCCACCAGGGGAAGATGTGGCACAAATATTCGACTGGTGTGGTTACAGGTATTTAATTGCTTCCCACCACGGGAAGATGTGGCACAAGTATTCGACTGGTGTGGTAACAGGTATTTAATTGCTTCCTACCACGGGAAGATGTGGCACAAATATTCGACTGGTATGGTTACAGGTATTTAATTGCTTCCCACCACGGGAAGATGTGGCACAAGTATTCGACTGGTGTGGTAACAGGTATTTAATTGCTTCCTACCACGGGAAGATGTGGCACAGGTATTCGACTGGTATAGTTACAGGTATTTAATTGCTTCCCACCACGGGAAGATGTGGCACAGGTATTCGACTGGTGTGGTTACAGGTATTTAATTGCTTCCCACCACAGGAAGATGTGGCACAAATATTCGACTGGTGTGGTTACAGGTATTTAATTGCTTCCCACCACGGGAAGATGTGGCACAGGTATTCGACTGGTGTGGTTACAGGTATTTAATTGCTTCCTACCATGGGAAAATGTGGCACAAGGTTGAAAGGTAGGGCAAGAATCAAGCCAGTGCCCCTTAAAGGAGGAGCATTCTGGCCTAACAAAAATAGCCTGGGCAGCCCAGTTGACATTCCCGGTCAGGGCGCCTCAGGCGGTAAGCAATGAACTTACTCCACTCCAAAGAGGGGCGGAAAGGTATGGGAGGGTGCACCTTTTAGAACAAACTAAGACCGAATACCTCAGTTCGACAGATAAAAGGCCACCGAAATGGCTCAGTTTCTGTCGGACTGATTGTCGAAAACGAATCCTCAAATAGTATCACCCTACCCACTACCGAAGTTCTCAATCAACCGAAGTTAATGAGAGGCTGAATGGGCTGGGGTTTGCACAACCCTGAGAGACAAATTTTCATGCTTCTCTATCTGTGTTATGGTTTCACGTAACAAAAAAAATCGAGTATGATCGCTTCGTTATTAGTCCCCCATAAAAAAATAATTCGAATTACCTCCCCTTTCGATTCACTTCTCTAGAAATAAGGACGGGAATTTTGTTTGTCGCCATTTTGTTGCTATAATGCAGAAGCACCGAAATTAGTTCTGAATATAGTAACCATAATCACTAGGCACCTTTTAGTATCATGAATATAATCTCCAGATTTAAAAAATTGCTTATTAGCATCAATTATAGAAGAATATTTCCTTAGAGAGAATAGAAATCCATTGTGTTCATATGCTTAAATGCAATCAAATCTAAGTAGTTCTAGTAAAATTGCCTTTTATAAATGTAATACTTTACTGTGTAACTAGTAATTACTATGTTCTTATATGAATAGATATTTAGTTGAAACCATTTTTCGAGTTTGTGGTTTAAATCGGGAAGAAAATCAGAATGATGAATTTTCTTTGAAGAGTAATACGTCTGGCCGAATCTGACTGAAATAGAAATGTTACATAAGCAAAAATGGATCACCGTTCGTCCACAAAATAAATAATGGCCCCACAACTAAATAGGTATGAACTTTTATTCGCGGGAACACAGGAACAAAATGAAGAGAGTACAATGGGCTGATTCATGTCGGTTAGATGAAGTGGTTGTATCCCGGAGTTCGATATCTCACCCACCCAGGGTTGAGGCTGGGTAAGAATGGAAAAAGGTGCGTCCTGTCAGCTAGGGAATTTCTTGCGAACTTAAAGTTCACCTCGCCTATGAATCTCGTTACATGTAGGTGTGTTATTCGCCCATGCGGTGAAAAGGCGATGATTACAATCTCGCTGGCAGTCAGAAAATAGTTTGTTCATGCAACTGCTACAAATGTATTGAGATTTGATATATTTTTGTATGAAAAACAGATGATAAGAATGCTATTATCTGATAAGTTTAGATTTTTAAAAATTATTTGCTTTTTAGTATCAATTAATTCGCTTGCTCTTTTAAATCAAGGAACTTGAGCATAGCCGGTTTTTAAATGAAAGGTATTAAAAAGTGCAGTCTAATTATTCTTTCTTGTGGATTGAATCATAGATTATATTATTTATTTCCAATTGAATTATGAAAAGCGAATATCTTATGAAAACGAACTATGAAAAGGGTCAACCGGTTGCCATTTCTTTACTCATCAGAGCCCATCGAAACACAATAAATGAATATATAAACAACTAGAATCATTTGTTTAAGAGGGTTAGGGTTAGGTAACATATATCATGACGGAACAGGAGTTCTAAGAAAAAACAAGGAAATAATGAGCAACCCTAATCCTAACCCTTACCCTAACCCTAACTTTAACCCTAACCCTAACCTCCACTGCTTAGAGAGTGTTGCTAACACTTAATGTAAGTTGTTTCTAAAATTTTAAGATGAAAGAATAGGCTTTGCTTAACGTGGAAAAAGTATCTTATAATATAACGAGCAGGTTCTCTGTCTAGCTGTCTGTCTGTCTGTCTGTCTGTCTGTCCATCGGCGTGATTTTTTGTAAACGTAAGAGAGGGGGCGGGGGACAAGTAATTACTATTTAATTAATTAATTTTTTCAAGTCAGCATTCATAATATTTGTATACCTTTAGAATTAGGAAACTATTAACTAATTAATTTAGATTAGATAACATTAAATAACATTAGATAACATATAAACAAAGTAGAAGGAAATTTCAAGACGAGACTGCGATTCGAACCCACAAAGTGTTAAGAATCTTACTTAAACTAATACTCTTTCAACTTCTTTATATACTGTTACCAAAACTCGCTTAGACACCAGGCGGGTTTTGAAATTTAAATAATTCATTTCACACAACTTTTTTTATCAAATACTCACAGACTTAAATTACAAAGATTAGAAAATTGTCTATCATGAATCTTTACAGGTAATTGGTGAATTTTACACTCAAATTTGAATCCCTATAAGTAATTTTGTCAATAATTGTATTAATAAAGAATTTGATAAAACATTTTCTATTCTTAAGGTTATATTAAAAAAAAAGATTTGCCATAAAATAAACCATAAATAATACTGTTTACTGGTGTTTAATTTTCACTTTTTCTCACGATTTTTATGATCTTTTTATTTCACTGCCTTTTTGTTTTTTCATAAGATATTTTACTGTCATAATCAGAATATTTTAAATTTGTTTTATGATTGTAGCCATAAAACAAATGCAAAAACTAAGGATATCTTTAATTTAGCAATTTTAATAATCAAAATTATAAAGAAAAAGTATATAATAAAATAGTAATTTGTGGAAAATGTAAAACTTTTATTTCATAAAAATCGTTACCCTTTTTCGTTTGGAGATCTACAAGCATATTTTAAATTGGTTTTGTGCTATGGTTACTCGTGTTGGGGTAGTGGGGTGGAACCATTTCAACCAACAGGAGCAGTAAGGCGCCTCCGTCCCCCCGCTAGCACGTAGGAGACCGTTTCAGCACAACCTTCCATTTGAAGTTACAAATATTTCAGATTTGCATTAAATTTGATCCATAGTCATTAAAAACGAATTAAACACGATTTCCTGAATTTGAATTTCTTTTTAAGACCCCTTAATCTCAAGCCTTTCATTTTAGACATTTTATAGAATCAAAATCATGTAATGGATTTTGAACAAGATTCGAATAAGGATTCTAGACATAAGGTTTAGTATCATTACATGTTGATTTTAATCTTCACAGAAGTAGCCAATATACCCATATATAGTAATATATATATATATATATATATATATATATATATATATATATATATATATATATATTGGGTAGTGGGTGGAAACATTTCCACCAACAGGAGCAGTAAGGTGCCTCCTTCCCTCTGCTAGCCTGTGGTAGACTCTTGGTCAAGGTCGAGTACCCACTTACCCCCCCCCCCCCTCCGATCAGAGTACATGAAGTCATGGCAGGCAGGTGATGGATGGAGGGTGGAGCAGCCTAATGGATTTTAGAAACTGGTCAACCCTTCGTTTTGTGTTAGGCAGATGATACTGATTTTTGTACAACGGCTAAGACTTCCTGCTCTGTAAGAACACTGCTCCTATAGAAGGTAACTGCAACCCACTATAGGTAACCTCTTTGCAAAGAACATCATGGGGAAACAAAATATTGGAGAGCCATGATCATCGATGGCTGAAACAAACCTGATACCTGAAGAAGAAGAAGAAGAAGAAGAAGAAGAAGAAGAAGAAGAAGAAGAAGAAGAAGAAGAAGAAGTAGAAGAAGACTATGGTTATTAACGAATCTATTTTAGCATTTGAATTATGATTTTTTTCCACTGCCTATTTTTAAGAATTTTCTTAAATGTTGTACACATCTACAAAAATGTTTTTTCTTACTTTTCAGCGAGAAGAGTAGATCCTAGGATTTATACAAGTGAGTATTAACATATGCTTAAATATAAAATGTATCTATATGTATATGTGTGTATACGCATTTAGTAAGCATTATTTATTGTGCGTGAGTGTATGCATATATGAAATTGTAATTTCAACTGAAAATATATTTGTGTACATGAAAATGTGTGAGCAATATAAATTTCTTAATTTTATTCATGACCACATAACAAATATAATGTAAATGTCATGTTTCAGTTTGTCATGATAAAAAAACATAACTGATTTTAATGCAGTCATGTTTTTCTTTCTAATATCTTCTAATAATGTCTGTCAATTTTAAACGTATATAGTATACTTGTTATATTTTATATTAGGTTATATTCCTTAACTTAATATTTGAGATAAAAAAGGAAATTTTAAATTTGATAATGTCTTGAAATGTATATTTTCTTTCATTTTATTTCTAAAAATAACAAATAAACTTAACTATTATATAGAACTGTAATTTATATATATATATATATATATATATATATATATATATATATATATATATATATAAGAGGGAGCTGGTATGTGGTCTTAGTAATATAATACATACTCTTATTGTTGTTGTATGCCCCCACTTTCTCCTAGTCAATCTAAAAAAAAGTGGCAATTTATTGCATCTGGTTTTAAGTTTTCTTGATAAATATACATAAATTTATAATTATGGTAAATTGCAACGAATAAAAGCTGATAACTATGTTATTTATTGTGTTCACCCGTTACGTACGTTCCATACTTCTTGCAATCTTCTGACAGGAATAAATGTATTGTTCTGGCAGTACCTATGATTCAAATTATTTCTCACTCTTGATATGGTTTGGCCAATGTCCGTATATGGAGTCACTATGTCTGCTCAATTGTCTTCAAACATTTCAATACGTCCTTATTTTTATGTCGATGTTTTTACATCAGTTCATCTCTCGTGTTTAATCGTTTTTCTCTTTCCCCTGGTCAGTATTATCACCATTTTCTTCCTCTAGCCATCCTTTTTTGTAGGAACTGCTTTTATAAAAATTAAATTCCATTGTATTATTGAAGTCTTTCCCTTTTTTATTTTCCAAATTATTTTGATAATTGTTCAAAATTACTATTTTGTTGATTTAAGAACACACATAAACAATTATACTTGGCTATTGTCTAATAAACATTGATTATAACCAGAAATTAATTTCTAATCGACAATCTAAAAGCTTAGAAATTATTTTTAAATTTCGCCCAGCTACAAAGCAAACAAATGCTGACCATCTTTTTTTTTTCAATTACTAATGTAAAAAAAAAGATGGCCACCATCGACATTCCACCTTTAATTCAAACCAGAAAATCGTCAGTTTAATGACGATTTTCTGGTTTGAATAAAAGTTGACAGACTAAAGTCGATTATTATTATTAATTTGTAATTTCTGACAGCTCTTCTGTTGTATCATAGCATTCTTTTAATCTTACTTTAGAATCTACGAGAAAAGTAATTTAAACTATCAGGAAAATATATTTCTCTTTCTATACAATAATTAGACATCTTCATTTGATACGTTCGAGACTTTAAATGTTTATCGGCTCCTGAAAAAATAACCGTAACTTTTGTTCTCTAACGTGACTAACTACTTTTTGGGGGAGAGGGATTTCAATTACGTTCAACTCAAACAAAAAGCAAAAATATTATCTCCTGACCCCCGAAGTGAAATCTCAGAAGCTTCTTATTAGTTAACATTAAAATTCACATTAAATATAACATTTGTATATCTACCAAAAAGACGTCTTCAATCGATACGCTCGAGACTTTAAATGATTATTATTATTATTATTATCATTATTATTATTATTATTATTATTATTATTATTATTATTATTATTATTATTATTATTATTGTTATTAAATTTGATATTTCCTTCTTGCAATGGTTAATCAATTTATTTGTGGTTTAAGTGGTAGCAAGTTTCTAACTAATTTCAGTAGTTCTGCCATCTTTATAGTCTGACAGATTTGTAAATCTTTTAATATTCGTCCAGGTCCTTTAGGCTCATTTTTATAGATTCAACTAAATGTTGCGTCACTGTTGTCATCATATTCCATAGTTGTTCACTCAGTTCAAATACTTATACATATTAGTTATTATTTCAAAAGCGTTCACATTAGCAAAAGTTAATGGTTTCCACTGAAGTCCATTTGAAATCAAATTTGTTCAACATTTGAGATGATTGTTTAGATTTTCTTTACATTTTAGGCATTAAAATAATAGGCAATCTTCTAGACTCTTGAATGATCTTCATGAATCTCAAAGGTTCAAAGAATTTTGTAATCTATTTTCTAAGAAATTTCTATAGATCCTTGTAGATCGCCGTTCTTTATCATCCAATAATCTGTTAAGGTGCATCAACAGGGCCAACTTTCTAAATCTGCTTTATTTATTTTTAATCATTAATTATTATTATTACTATTTATTATTATTATTATTATTATTATTATTATTATTATTACTATTACTATTATTATTATTATTATTATTATTTATTTATTTAAGTTTTATTTTCTTAAGACAACTAAATATATATTCATGTATGTCTTTTGCAACCATAATAAATATTTATACATAATATTAATAATGAAAAATTGAAAATTTAAATCATTAGACTTTCCTTCGAAAATATTCTTCCAATTGAATAAATCCAAATTCTCCTATATCATGATGCAATTTTTCTGTAATGGAAAATATTTTGTAAATGTTATTCTTCTATAAAAAAATTATTTCAACGATGCAAGAAAACTATTTCTTTAACATGTTTCTCTCAATCATTTCCAGTACATATTTCTTATCTAATAAATCTTCTTACAAAAACGTTCAGTTCATATACAAGAAGGCTAAAATTAGAATTTTCTGAACAGTATTTTATTTTTGTATATCAATAAATAGCTAAACATATCTTCAAAACAATTTCCTTATTATTATTATTATTATTATTATTATTATTATTATTATTATTATTATTATTATTATTATTATTATTATTATTATTATTATTATTATTATTATAAGACCACATAACAGTTAAATTGATAAACCATGTTTTATACATCATTTAAAGCTGTTGCTTATTCTTAACTTCTGTAGCACATTCTCATGATTTATGTAATAATCTTATCCATGTTCCAATATCCTTACAAACAATCAGAATGACATCAACTTATTCATAATAACCAAATGCATTATATAATAATCATACTTGCATTATATTTACTATCAAGGGAACACAAGAAACATTTCTGTTTGCCTACATTTACATCTATATTACTGAACATCTTATTTCAATATAGCAGATTCAACGCCAAATCATCAACAAGTGAAATATCTACAGGGACACTGCAGCACAGAACGTATTCCACACTCTCTACAGAACCAACTTGATTTACAGACAACAAAATGATTCACAAAACCTTTCATGGCTGGGCATCAATAACACAAGCACTACTTAAATGATTGCACCCATCCTTTCTTGGGGGGGTAGGAGTATATATAACACATAGCAGAAAAGTAGAATGCAGCCTGATTTTATTGTACCACTTTTCTTCAAGATTTTTCACGTCTGTTTTCATTTAGTAACGATGCACAATAACTGAAATTCTCATTGCAATCAAATCACACATTATTTCCACACTTTTGACTTAGAATGCAGCCTTTACATTAACACTACTTTCATCTCAACCTTCACTCATATCTTTATTTCTTACGAGCACACTGAAAATGCACCTTGCATCACAAAACGAATGCTATGCACAACATAATAACAATTACAATTATAATCATAATATTAATAGTAATAATAGTAATAGCCTAATATGCATGCTCATTAGTATAAAGTATAAAGTCCCATTTCTTCCACTTTTTCAGCTTCTGAGGAACTGGATCTTGTGTTTGCCTTTCACCTATCAGAGAAAGTTAATGATGTAGAAATACGAGAACTTATGGTCTACCTGAAAGACCTCCTTGAGAGGGTAAATATTGCTCCTGGTAAGGTGAGGGTTGGGGCTGTTGCCTACACGAGTGTAGGATCGATACTATTTAAGCTGAGGGAATTTAGAAACGTCTCACAAATCACTGAAATACTAGCCAGTGAGCTTAGCAAACACAAGTCGGAGTCAGCTAACGTAGCCAACTTGTTGGAAACAGTCCGCACCAAAGTGTTTGGCGACTCAGCAACTGATCGACCAAATGTACCAAATGCTTTATTAATCATAACAGACAAGACTTCTAATATGCAGCTTGATCAAATATCAACTCAGGCTGAACTGACCCGCAATCAAGGAAATCGAATCTTCACAGTTGGAATTCAGCTTTACGACAAAGCAGAATTGGAAACAATTTCAAGCAAACCAACAGACCAAAATGTATTTGCAGTGACCTCCTATAATGAGCTTCCATTTACTAAAAGAGAACTAGTCAGCCAGTTATATGCTCGTGAGTACAATTCACACACGGAAAGAAGACTTATAATGATAATCATTACATGAGTTATTTATTAACTATAGCCTCATTTAAAAAATGTTAAATTAATTAATTACAGTAATGATTTCTCATCTAACTAAAATTCAATAATCATTTTTTTAAATTTAAACAACGTTCATCAGTAAAATATATTTATTTTATTATAATTGTTTTATTTGTGTTAAATAAAGTTCTCATTTGAATATTAAAATTATATTTTAAAAACTAAAATTAAAAAAATTAAAATCATTATAGAACAGATATTTTAACCTAATTTTAATGAGTAAATTTCAAAAAAGATATATAACTAGAAAATATTTCATATCAGATTCCAAAATGGACACACTGACAATATATATTATATATAACATTTATACGTTATAGACAATTAATTACATAAAAATAAGATTTGAAAAAAAAAGGTTAGACCTGAATAATATGTACATAAATATGTTTTTTTTAATCATTATCACATTTGTTTTCCAATATTAATTCAAATATGAAAGAATCAGATACATCAGATATTCTTAACTTATATTGTAGAAATTTATATATACCTTACTTATAAATATTGTTTGAAGCAAGCATATAATTCGTATGTCCTAATCCCAAAAGATTGCATCAACTCTTTATTCTCACAAGATTATTAATTGTATAGAGAATTCTCTTTTCATGATCTCTTTTAAAAACATATTTTATAAGCAGCATTTATATATACACTAACTCAATACGTGTGATATTTACATATTATTTTGATACTTAAAAGTAATTCAGCTGAAACTGTTAAAATTTTATTTGTTTTATCAATTATTTTTAACTTGATATACATTTTAGCAGATCATGTCAATACAATTTCATGCCTTGATTTGATTTTTTTTATGCTTTCTTCCCATGGCATTCAAAATAGCTATGTAAATAATTTTAAGACTTCATTATATAACTAATGCAAACCATATTAATTCTAGGTATGTTTTTTAATAATTACATGGCTTCAAATTTGTAATGAGTCCCTTTAAAAAATATGTAATGAGTCCCTTTAAAATATGTAATGAGTTCCTTTAAAAAATATGTAATGAGTCGCTTTAAAAAATATGTAATGAGTCGCTTTAAAATATATGCCATGAGTCCCTTTAAAAAGTACGTAATGAATCCTTTTAAAATATGTAATGAGTCCCTTTAAAAATATTTAATGAGTCTTTTTAAATATATGTAATGATGCGTTTTAAAAAATATATAATGAGTCCTTTTAAAAAATATGTAATGAGTCCCTTTAAAAAATATGTAACGAGTCCTTTGAAAAATATGTAATGAGTCCCTTTAAAAAATATGTAATGAGTCGCTTTAAAAAATATGTAATGAGTCCCTTTAAAAAATATGTAATGTGTCGCTTTAAAAAATATGTAATGAGTCCTTTGAAATATATGTAATGAGTCGCTTTAAAAATATGTAATGAGTCACTTTAAAAAATATGTAATGAGTCGCTTTAAAAAATATGTAATGAGTCCCTTTAAAAATATGTAATGAGTCCCTTTAAAAAATATGTAATGAGTCCCTTTGAAATATGTAATGAGTCCTTTGAAATATATGTAATGAGTCCCTTTAAAAAATAAGCAATGCGTCCCTTTAAAAAATATGTAATGAGTCCCTTTAAAATATGTAATGAGTCCCTTTGAAATATGTAATGAGTCCCTTTAAAAATATGTAATGAGTCACTTTAAAAAATATGTAATGAGTCTCTTTGAAATATGTAATGAGTCCTTTGAAATATATGTAATGAGTCCCTTTAAAAATATGTAATGTGTCGCTTTAAAAATATGTAATGAGTCCCTTTAAAAATATGTAATGAGTCCCTTTGAAATATGTAATGAGTCCTTTGAAATATATGTAATGAGTCCCTTTAAAAATATGTAATGAGTCACTTTAAAAACTATGTAATGAGTCCCTTTAAAAACTATGTAATGAGTCCCTTTAAAAAATATGTAATGAGTCCCTTTAAAATATGTAATGAGTCCTTTGAAATATATGTAATGAGTCCCTTTAAAAATATGTAATGAGTCACTTTAAAAAATATGTAATGAGTTCTTTTAAAAAATATGTATGAGTCCCTTTAAAAAATATGTAATGAGTCCCTTTGAAATATGTAATGAGTCCTTTGAAATATATGTAATGAGCCCCTTAAAAATATGTAATGAGTCCCTTTAAAAATATGTAATGAGTCCCTTTAAAAAATATGTAATGTGTCGCTTTAAAAAATATGTAATGAGTCCCTTTAAAATATGTAATGAGTTCTTTTAAAAAAATGTGTAATGAGTTCCTTTAAAAAATATGTAATGAGTCTTTTAAAAAAATATGTAATGAGTCTTTTTAAAAAATATGTAATGAGTTCCTTTAAAAAATATGTAATGAGTCGCTTTTAAAAATATGTAATGAGTCCCTTTAAAAATATGTAATGAGTTCTTTTAAAAAAATGTGTAATGAGTCACTTTAAAAAAATATGTAATGAGTCTTTTAAAAAAATATGTAATGAGTCTTTTTAAAAAATATGTAATGAGTTCCTTTAAAAAATATGTAATGAGTCGCTTTTAAAAATATGTAATGAGTCCCTTTAAAAATATGTAATGAGTCCCTTTAAAAAATCAACTAATTGCTATAACTAATAAAAGAATAAATATACAAAAAATTATTAAAATATAGAAAAAGATAAAAACAAACAATATTTCAAAATGTTAAACTACAATATTAATTATGTGAATGAATTATAATTCATTCAGAGTTGTACTTTAACAAAAATTTCTTTTGTCATGCAATCCTTACAAAAATGTCTGATCATATATATATATTTCGAAAATGTATATAATAATTCCTTGTTTTTACTTGAACCTAAACAAAACTACACATATTTCCATAAATGTTTCCTATCAAAATAAGTAAATGATGATTCTTTATTCAAAAGTAATTGGCACTAACTTCCCTTGGTGTCTTACTCACAGTTCGTGCTGATGCACCTGTCACAACTAAAGTTGCACCCACAGGTAAGTAATTACTAACATCTATGTATCTATACATATGTGACAAAAAATTACTTTTTGCTTCTAGTTTTAAATCATAAAACATGTAAACAAATCTTATTAGCTTAAATTTAAAACATATTTTAATTACTTACATGGCAAAGTTAGAAGCTAAGGGATTCTCGGTGAATCTGTTTTTTGCAATTATACCATTAATAAGTGATTAAAATTTATATTTTCAGCCTTAAAACTTTTAAAACTTTTTAATACTTTTTAATAGTTTTTAATAGTTTTTTAATACTTTTTAATACTTTTTAATAGTTTTTTAATAGTTTTTTAATAGTTTTTAAGCATTTCTGTTGAGGATAATATATAAATGATATGCTTTTCTAAGTGCAGTTACTAGGAGTAAATAAGATATATAATTCAAGCAATGGAGATAAAAAGAAATGTACTAACATTGTGAGTAAATTTCTGAAAATTATGCAAAAATTAAACCTACACAAAAAAACAAACTCTAATTCTTCCTTTTCAACTAATGCTAAGATAATAAACTATTTGCATTATGCTGTCTTCCAGTGCCAAATGCCGGTGTCTTTACCGATTATATAGAATGTACCTTGGTCATTTGCTTTTATTTTCTAGCAAATTTCTCTTTTCTTAATAAAAACCAAACATATTGCTGGTAGCATGCGGTTAGTCATTTTCCATTTTAATTCGGATAAAATTTAGCATGTAGAGATGATCATTTTTTTTATCCAATAATAACTCCATGTTCGTACGTCATTGTCTTGACTACAAATAAAAACGAGAGTGAATTGATGACAAAAATAATGCCGGAAGAAGAAATCAAATTTGCCAAAGTAATTCTCAAGATGTGTGAAAAATGATTTTGCTACAAATGATTATTATGAAAATATTTTGGATTGACAAAATGGAAAGTTACGAGAAAGCAGCAAAACGAGAAAAGAAACAAAAAGAACACAAAGAAATAACGGAAGAAGAAGATCAAGTTGATAATGGTGTGGAGCTGTCCGAACATATTTCGATTTCAATTAGATTTGATTCTCATGATTGATTCTGATTTCATGATATTATACATTGATCCTCATATGATTGTCAAAATGTTGTGGTATTTCTTTATTTTATTTATTTTAAATTAATCGATTTCCAAATGTGATGCTACAGGAAACAATGCAGGCAATGTTACAGTGCATCAAAGAATGGAAAGACCCGTTCAAACGTTACTAATATTACTAAATGAATTAGAATGGTACAACTTTGTTGACCGGTTTGATTCTGTTGTCGGCATTTTTGCAGGAGGGACCACGTAATGGTTGTCAATATCCCTAAGTGAAAGTGGTATTGTGGAATTGACTGGATTCGAACTTGGCACGCCATGTTGTCAGTCTGCGTCGTTATCCACTTAACCACCATCACCTCCCAACTAACATTACTGATATTGTAACACTGCTTCAGACACTAATTATGAATTGTTGCAAAACTATATCTTGTTTTGTTGTGCATGCTATCAATAAATCTTTGCTTTATAAATTCATAAAATTATGCATTTTCTTAATCTGATTGTATGTTCTGATAGAAGATCTCATGATACATGGTTTCTGTCTCTGATAATTCCATTTTACGTTGTCATAAAATTTACACGTAGTTGTGTTTTACTTTTACACTTAAGAATTATACAGTTTTAGATGCTTCACTTTTATTAAGTTGTTTAGAATAGTGAGTCTCTTTATTCATGTTTTTTTTTTTACATAAAGAATCTGTGTTCTTACAATTATTTATATTTTCCTATCGTACATGAAATCATCCCATTTTTCACATCTTTTATAGAATTTAATTCATAAGATATTTCGGTGCTTCCGCTGTGTATGCACAATATTAAAATACTTAAAGAAATGTATAAACTTTCTTATGTACTTACGTGTTAGCTGAAAATTACATTGTACAGAAAAGAATTATGCAAATTCATCCAGCATTTATTAAATTATAAGAAAAAGAAAAAAAACGATCTTAAGTTTCGTTAGACATTGTCACTTATGAAAAATAACAAGGGAGATAACTCAAATTTTGTTTACTGGTTTAGCAAAAATGGCTACCGAATGATAAAATCGTTTTTTTTTTTTAAATTTTTAATTTAATAAATACTGGATGAATTTGCGTATTTTTTGGTGTACAGTCTTCTTTTCAGCTACCACGTAAGTACATAACAAAGTTTATACATTTCTTTAGCTATTTTTTTTAAAGAGAGGCCTAACATGTTGTGCCTAAACAGCAGAAGTACCGATATTTCTAATTCAATGTGTTTTTGGTGACACATTCTACCTCTCCTCCTTCGCCTCCTCATCTTTTTCATCACCATCATTATCTCGTGCTCACTTCACAATTTGAAGTTGACAGCCATGTTTCTCCAAGCAATTCTTTTTCCAATCTTTTTTTTTTTACTTTCAACCATGCCTACACCAAATCTTAGGGTTAGGTTTAGGGTTAGGATTTTTTGTCACGATTATATAATACTCCCAGCCTAGCAAAAATAATGTGACCAGAGAGAGCATATATTTGCTAATTTTAAAAAAAATAGGATTTTAAAAAGTTTGTTTTAATACT
>OY744529.1:46058061-46198061 GCA_963556195.1 Sepiola atlantica
AAAGTCGCGTGTGGCGGGGCCTATCACTCCACTGGTCTCCACAGCGATCAATTGAAACACAAATCTGTCAAGAAGACTATTGTGTAAAGTTGAATTAACTTGAAATAGGGCGTTTTAGCGTCATCTTTAGTGGGCGAAATGGGTCCAACTTTCGTATTTATTCATTTAGATAGTTCGTCAAAATTTACTTGACAGGCCGAGAGCAGACTTAAGGCGTTTCCACGAATAATGGCGATAGAGAGGCGCTCGTAAAGCCAAGACAATCCTGATTGTCTCCGATGTTGCACGTCATTAATAGACCAAGGCTACCGAGGAAGTCGCGCGTGGCAAAGCCAATCACTCCACTCGTCTCCACAGCGATCGGTTGAAATACAAATCTGTCGAGAAGATCAGCATATTTTGACCGCTTGTGGCTGTCTGCTGACGCTGCTGCATGTCCAGAGTTTGTTGCTGATTCTATCACTGACGAGGGCGCAAAAGTGTCGACACAAGTCGCATCCCATATCAGTGACTTACGTAAAGGGAAACACTGTCAGGCCATCAAGTCATTTGCCATCCCCTCTGTCAAGGCCAACCGGTTCGAGGATCAACAAGAAGCCAGCGATGTCTAGTTTACTAAAACTATTATGCAAATTAGTTAACGTTCACACTGATATTGCATATACATAAGCAGTATATAAAAAAGATATGTCTGCTGTGTAAAGTTAAATTAACTTGAAATAGGGCGTTTTGACGTCATCATTAGTGGGCGAAATGCGTCCAACTTTTGTATTTATTCGTTTAGATAGGTCGTCAAAGTTTATTTTTTACCTTCTACAAGGCTTAAATTAAAAAATAACCCTCCCCCCAACAAAAAAGACAGCATTAACTAATAATTGCAAAATATTTGAAAGTGTAAGCATGGTTTGCATGTTTCCTGTCTGCATGTATTCTTTTTATTCTATGAATGAATGCAACATTGTTACATCAGCCAATAAAGGCCATACATTTTGTGAATCAAATAAAACACTTAACATATCCCTTATTTAAAAACAAATATGCACAAACTTGCAAACACTGTGCATCCCCTCTAATGCATACATGCTTTTACATGAAGCGAAACTTAAGAAACAATTACAAAAATGCACACCCAATTTACATGAAATTTTAAAAAAAGGATACTATGCATGGCAAAAAATATATTTTATAAGAAAATGTCGACAATAGCCAGAGAAAGTATCTTTAAGACAAAATTAAAGTGAGAAAAACAATGATATAAATAATACAAAAGTTAAATAACATATAGGATTATTTGCTATTGAACAAGAGATTGTGCGGCCATGCTATCCATGCTATTTATGATATCCATGATATCCATGCTATCCATGCTATCTATGCTATCTATGCTATTCATGCTATCCATGCTATCCATGTATCACTATCATAATATTTAGTTGCTGTTTTATGAAATGGAATATCTATAATATAATACCAAACAATTAATTATTATGGTTGAATCAATTAAATCTAAAGCAACACATAAAAAAACGATAACGATAATGAATTCTCCTATCTTATATTTATATATATATATTTATTTATTTATTTTGATACAGAAAAATTAGTACAACATTCGTACCGTCGGTTTCAAGCACAGAAGGACTTAGCCATCCGGCTCTCTTCAGCTTCTGTTGTCATCTGTTTCGGAAATGTGAAGTAACGTGTCACTCTCGTTTGGACGCGTTGCCACATGGCTAAGTCCTTCTGTGCTTGAAACCGACGGTACGAATGTTGTACTAATTTTTCTGTATCAAAATAAATAAATATTACGCTCTTAATTTTCAATTTTTAACTTTAATTCTCAATTAATTGAGCACTCTGCTGGGATTTTTCCTGCTATATTACAAAGAAGTATATATATATATATATATATATATATATATATATATATATATATATCCACTCGGCCACCGGAAACTGTCACGTAATTAAGGGAAATTAAGATCTATATGTACCTAGAAGCAGGTATAGATAGAAGACTAGTCAAGTCTGTTCAACGAACGTATTCGGAACTTTGCATATATATATATATATATATATATATATATATATATATATATATATATATATATATATATATATACATATGAATAAATGAAAGGATAAAATAATCCGACGGTGTGAAATTAAAATGGAATAAGCGGAAGACCTAAAAAGCTCAACGTTTCGCCCAAATGGGATTTGTCAAGAGCGAACGAACAAATGCAAAAAATGACAAAAGACGAGAAAGTCTATAAATTATGAGAAATATATATAGTGGTAGGGTTAATGTAGAGAGGGAAGATGTGTAAATATGTAAAGTCAAAGATAAATACATAGCAAAAAGAAAAAGAAAAATTAGTAACGGGAAAGAAAAGAAAGAATAAAGAGTATTGATTTACTCCTCTCCAGGAGTTAGGCACAAGGCCAGTTTTTATCTTACTCCCACAAGTAAGATGTGACCCAAGGTCGGGTCGGGAAAGTGGGGTTTAAAAATTGCCTGGGCTGCCCCGTCGGCATTCCCCGGTAGATGCGCCTCAGGCAGTAAGCAATAAACTTACTCCTCCCCAAAGAGGGGAGGCGAAGCCTGGGAGGGTGGACCTCCTAGAACTGCACAGGACAGACCCATAGACCGGCATAAATCAAGCCACAAAGGCCAAGACAATACCAGTCTATGGGGTGCAGTATCCATTCGAACAGATACTACACTTTGATCTTAGCCAAAAGGCCAAGAAAGAATAAAGAGTATTGATTTACTCCTCTCCAGGAGTTAGGCACAAGGCCAGTTTTTATCTTACTCCCACAAGTAAGATGTGACCCAAGGTCGGGTCGGGAAAGTGGGGTTTGAAAAGCCAGCGCCCGAGAGGTGAGCACTCTGGCCATTAAAAATTGCCATGGTAGCCCCGTCGGCATTCCCCGGTAGGGGCGCCTCAGGCAGTAAGCAATAAACTTACTCCTCCCCAAAGAGGGAAGGCGAAGCCTAGGAGGGTGGACCTCCTAGAACTGCACAGAACAGACCCATAGACCGGCGTAAATCAAGCCCCGAAGGCCAAGACAATACCAGTCTATGGGGTGCAGTATCCATCGGAACAGATACTACACTTTGATCTTGGCCAAAAGGACCGGTTGATTCCCTGAGTTTTGAATTGTCTTCCTTTGGACCCCCTTTCTACTCTTTATTCTTTCTTTTCTTTCCCGTTCCATATAACATTTGGGTGAAACGTTGAGCTTTTTAGGTCTTCCGCTTATTCCATTTTAATTTCATATATATATATATATATATATATATATATATATATATATATATATATATAAATATATATAAACTACAATAAGAAGCACACACATCCACGCATATAATATGCAAGTACTTCATATCAACCATGACATAAATTATCAAAATATGTTATTTGATAAACGCTTAGAATATGAAAGTGCAATTTGACGCTTTTGCAAGTCTCATGTCATGTACATATTTGTTATGCCGGTCATTTATTAATTGTGCTATTAACGATGTTGTTATTTTGGCCGCGTTTTCAAGTGAGGTAAGTCAAGATGGATAAGTATTTCTATTCATTTTTATTTCAATTTAGAGCGATTAATTTTTTCTTTTTATATACATGTTCTGGAACAGTTGATTTATTACTTCCAGTAAATAAGGTAGAAAAAGTAAATAGAAATGTTCCATGAATTTGAATAAAACACACTGATAATTCTTCATTTTCTTAAGTTTATATGTTCCAGATGCAATTAACATTTCACTTCCTTTTTAGTTAAAGAAACACTTTTATTGATGCATGCAGATTTTTGGGTACTACTCCAGATGAAGCGCTTAATTTCCGTGACTGCTCGGCGGCAACGATCGGGCAGGTCGCGTAAGCGCCTGAGAGCTGCCGAGACGAAAACGAGGCTGAAGCAGAGCTGATGCTGCCAATCATCTGCGCAACAAAAGAAGCAGTAGGAAGACCTTTCGAACCGGCCGCAAATGTATCCGTAAACCCTGGCCCTCGATGAGAAAATATATGAAATTCCTCCCCCTCCCCCCAAAAATATACAAAAGAAACTTGCCTAAATATCTTAAGAAAAATAACATAATTTTTTTTTTGTTAGAAAAAAAAAGACAAAAAAAGTTGCCTAAATATCGTAAAAGAAATAGCATTTACTTCTTTGATTTATGTAAAAAAAAGACAAAAAAGAATTAAAATGGTTCATTTGGCCCACGAAAAAAAAGAAAAAAAAAGTGTATTTATAGTTCTTCAGCTATGGTTTGTCCATTTTTTTTTTTCATTTTTTTCAATTATATGTATTTTTTTCCTTTTATTGTCTTATATTGTCGTCTGCCACTCTTCCATTTTTACGACTTTCAGTTTTGCTTCAGCCTCGTTTTCGTCTCGGCAGCTCTCGGGCGCTTCCGCGACCTGCCCGATTGTTGCTGCCGAGCAGTCACGGAAATTAGGCGCTTCATTTGGAGTAGTACCGATTTTTGCACTTCCAAAATTATATAAGTACTTTTATTATGAATATATTATTTCCTTCCTGATTTTAATCATTTATGAATTCCTTATAATTAACAGTTGCTTGCTTATTATGTGTTCTTGTAAGCGGATTGATTAACATATTCGACTTTCTTTTATTCATTTAAGCACAAAGAAAAATCTGATACTGGCGCGTTAGATATATTTTATTGCATTTAATTTGAATAAGAAAAAAAAATCCATTCGGAAAATCAGTCCAGCATGTTAAATGAAAATTTTATATTTTTCATGATAAAATTCTAATTTAGAATGGAATCGTTAAAATTAAAATATGAAAAGAGGTTATAAAAACAAGCCAGAAACTAGGTTCCAAATCAAAGAGGCAAAATGGTATCAAATAAGTCGAGATCCCAAATAAAAAGAAATGTATTTTCATGTTTGAGCTTTCTGTTCCAGGATGTCTTAACGAGAAAGCAGATCTTGTATTTATTTTGGATACGTCTGCGAGGGTAACAGAAGCCGATTTCAGAACTATGCTGCAATTCAGCAAACAGCTCGTCAACGATCTCGCCATCGATTCCGGAAACATCAGACTTGGATTTCTGACGAGCAGCGCCAAAGTGAAAGTACACTTTCACCTGAGAAGATATCAAAAGAAGGTCGATATCTTAAATGCAATCAACCGGATTCCATACGTCAAGGGTGCCACAGACACATCAGAAGCCCTTAAAATACCGAGGATAATGTTTTTACCGAAAAAAGGCGAACGTCCTGATGTGACAAATGTTGCTGTATTATTAACGGACGCAAGAGCGAACATCAATTCAAAGAAAGCGATTCTGCAAGCGACACGAGCACGTGACAAGTTTTATAAGATTATTGCAGTGGGCATTGGTTTTCCTGGTGAACAAGAACTCAATCGAATCGCAAGTGATCGTCTCAGCTTTTCCACTCAAAATTTCCGAACGCTTTCCACGCTACTGACACCTGTGGCCCAGGCCATTTGCTCAGGTGAGTTATACTTTCTTTCATGTTTAATTAAAGTTTTGCAAGTGAAAAAGTTTATGTTTTACAAAGAAAAAACTCAACTTTGAAAATATATGCGTTAAAAATAGGTTACTTAGCGAAAACGAGTTATTTTGTGTACCCAGGTAGAAAACAAATAAACGTTCTTGTTTTTTTAAGTTCACAAACTTTCATGTAAAATCGATTCTAAATGTCATTTTTTTTAATTAAAAATATTATAGTTTTAGACAAATAAATTTTAAAATAACATAGAGTAAATAATTTAGAGTTATAACAGCAAATACTAAATGCTCTAAACCTAACCTTAACCCTAACCCCCTCAAAATAAAAATGAACCCAAACTTTTGATGGGCCTTATTTCTTAATTTCCTGCAACAATTAAATGAAACTTTCGTTATAACCGGTTTTATTGTGTTCAGAACTAAATTAGTAGGAGGAAAACAGTCAGGTTATAGGTAGGAGGGAAACAGTCAGCAGGAAGAGAGTTCCATATGCCTGCAATTCTTGGAAAGAAGCTACTGGAACCTGAGTGGGAAATTTTGGAAGAAGTCAGAGTCAGATTGCTAAGAATACTACGAGTTGGAGTCAAATTGTTTAATCTCCAAAGAATCAACAGACAGTCTGAATATTAGAAGATTTTAAAATAAGAAATCTGAATCAGAGATTTTGGAATCCTAAGAGTCAGAGTCCGGGTTATACTTTATGCCTTCCGACTCCACAACCTTGAATAGAAGTATGGGTAATAATAGTAAAACAAAAATAATCATTGAATAAGAAAACAAAAAACAAAAACGAATAGTTAATTAATGAGAATTTGTTCTTTATTCTCGAACATTTGTTTAAGATGGCCTCCATTTAGCTCGGTGCCTTTATTGAGGCCCAACACAAATTTATCTATGACATCTTCATAGACCGACTGCGGTATTGCTCTGGCCGCCTTCCTGATGGCTTCTTTCACATGCATGATGGTCCTGGGTATCCGTGCATAACTCTGTCTTTAATGTAACCCTAGAGAAAGAAATTGCAGGTGGGGGACTAAGGTTTGGCCTGTGAGATACCTTCTCAACAGCAATCTTGAAACTGATCACACAGCCTTCAAAGTTTTCTTTTAGTCAATCCTGGGCAGATTTTAAATTTAAGAGCTTTCTCTATTTTGCTGTAACAAGAAATTTGTAATAAGCGACGAGTACAGAGTCTCCAGGTCATTTTTGTGCACTCTGT
Organism: Sepiola atlantica; assembly: GCA_963556195.1. Taxonomy (NCBI): domain Eukaryota; kingdom Metazoa; phylum Mollusca; class Cephalopoda; order Sepiida; family Sepiolidae; genus Sepiola; species Sepiola atlantica. The sequence continues at coordinate 46,064,802 of OY744529.1, forward strand.
TTGGAATTCTGTTGAACTAACGCTCTCATGGTATCGATCAGCTCAGCTGTAGACTTCTTGAGGCATCTTGAATGACTTGAACGATTGTCACTGGATGCAGTGCGGTTCTTCACTATTACTTCGTTCTCAAAGTCATCCACCTAGTCTTGAATAGTGCTCTGATGCACGAATGTATCCTTCTCCTTATTTTTTTATGGAAATCGATCCAGACAAGGTATGAAGCCACTTGATGTAAGGAGCTAACAAGAATGAAATATGATTATCGCAAAGACAGAAGATTGCCCTTAGTCTTGAAAAGACCAAGGTTGTAGGTAGGAGAAAAACAGAGTTCCACCAACCTGTGGTTCTTGAAAAGAAGTTACTGGAACCTGTCTTGTAGTAAAGTTTAATGCAGTGTATTCTTTGATGAATTTTCGGCTGAGATCTGGTTGGTTTCACATGTTTTACTTTCACCATGTTCTGCAAACTGAGAATGCTTGATGAATTAATAAAAGATATATAACAAAAAGTGCGTAGGGGGCCGTTTTTTTTGGGGGGGGGGAGTCACTCTGTATTATTCTTTGTCAAACATTGTATTAACAATCTAAAATGATTATATTATTCTCAAATAAATGATTCCCATGTTACGAAAATGATTTGAATGTTATCAGTAAATTTGATGATGCAAGAAAATTAACTTAACTGAATAATTCAATTCTATTTAATTAAATTTAGGTAGGCATTTAACTGAATAATCTAATTCTATTTAATTTAATTTAGGTAGGCATTTAACTGAATAATTTAATTCTATTCAATTAAATTTAGGTAGGCATTTAACTGAATAATTCAATTCTATTTAATTAAATTTGGGTAGGCATTTAACTGAATAATTTAATTCTATTCAATTAAATTTAGGTAGGCATTTACCTGAATAATTTAATTCTATTTAATTTAATTTAGGTAGGCATTTAACTGAATAATTTAATTCTATTTAATTTAATTTAGGTAGGCATTTACCTGAATAATTTAATTCTATTTAATTTAATTAAGGTAGGCATTTAACTGAATAATTTAATTCTATTCAATGAAATTTAAGTATGCATTTAACTGAATAATGTAATTCTATTTAATTAAATTTAGGTAGGCATTTAACTGAATAATTTAATTCTATTTAATTTAATTTAATTTAGGTAGGCATTTAACTGAATAATTTAATTCTATTCAATTAAATTTAGGTAGGCATTTAACTGAATAATTCAATTCTATTTAATTAAATTTAGGTAGGCATTTAACTGAATAATTTAATTCTATTCAATTAAATTTAGGTAGGCATTTAACTGAATAATTTAATTCTATTCAATTAAATTTAGGTAGGCATTTAACTGAATAATTCAATTCTATTTAATTAAATTTGGGTAGGCATTTAACTGAATAATTTAATTCTATTCAATTAAATTTAGGTAGGCATTTAACTGAATAATTTAATTCTATTCAATTAAATTTAGGTAGGCATTTAACTGAATAATTCAATTCTATTTAATTAAATTTGGGTAGGCATTTAACTGAATAATTTAATTCTATTCAATTAAATTTAGGTAGGCATTTAACTGAATAATTTAATTATATTCAATTAAATTTAGGTAGGCATTTAACTGAATAATTCAATTCTATTTAATTAAATTTGGGTAGGCATTTAACTGAATAATTTAATTATATTCAATTAAATTTAGGTAGGCATTTAACTGAATAATTTAATTCTATTCAATTAAATTTAGGTAGGCATTTAACTGAATAATTTAATTCTATTTAATTAAATTTAGGTAGGCATTTAACTGAATAATGTAATTCTATTTAATTAAATTTAGGTAGGCATTTAACTGAACAATGTAATTCTATTTAATTAAATTTAGGTAGGCATTCAATATCCTCCGAAAATTTCCATAACTGAATAATTTAATTCTATTTTTTATAGCGTTTCCATTGATACAAAACATTTAAAATGTCTCATCTTTTTAATTGTTAATAAATGAGAGGAAGGAGTTTAAAACTTTCAGATAATTTTAAGTTAACAATTCTTTGTTTTTCTAAAGAAATTCTTAGACTTTTATATTGCTATCTTCTCAAATAAATGATTCCCATGTTAGACTCTAAACACCATTATAAAATACAGAATCTATCTCGCACCTACTTTACAGAATTTAAAATTGCTATTTATGGTTTTAAAACTGTCAAAATTAACTTGCCTTTACTATTCAATATACTGCAATCCCCCCCTCTCTCTCCTCCCTCTCTCTCTCTCTCTCTCTCTCTCTCTATATATATATATATATATATATATATATATATATATATGATTATTTATATTTATACATACATGTACAAAAAGCCGCTACACTGGCATGTCGATGTTATCGATCAATAGTTATTAGAAACTAAGATATCATCAGGCAGAAAAAAATCTGATCTATATATTATGAAAATCTCCCTCCCCTCTCTCTCTCTCTCTCCCTCTCTCTCTCTCTCTCTCTCTCTCTTCCAACCCTACTCTCTGGCATCAATTTTGACGAATTCTTCTCACAGACGGACTTTTCCTTTGGTGTCTATTTTTGACAAAGGGAAGATTTTCCTGAAATATTAAATGATTTTTAATCATCATCCGGACAACACATACAACCGACACCACACTTGCTGTTATGTAAGATTGTAAAGAAAATAAATAGTAAGCCCCCTACACCCACCCCATTCGATTTATTATTTTTGTTCTTTCCAGCTTCTCATCAATCCGGCACTCTGCATTGACCCCAGCCTTCTTAACATATATATATATACTCTTTAATATACTGCAATCTCTCTCCTCTCTATCTCTCCCCCCTTTCTCTCTCTCTCTCTCTCTCTCTCTCTATATATATATATATATATATATATATATATATATATATATATATGATTATTTTTATTTATACAGACATGTACAAAAAGCCGCTACATCGGCATGTCGATATTATCGATCAATAGTTAGTTTTATTTTGTTTACTTATAAATATTTTACAACAATACTTCTTCTAATATGAATGTGGTTTATTTAAAACTGTTTGAATTTGTGCCGTCTTTTTTGTTAGTTAATAAATATTAATAACATTTTGTAACAGTTTTGTAACATGTTGTAACAGTTGACATTTTTATTTCCAATAAAGCAACGAGATTTGATATTTTTTGTTAATAACTCTGTTGAATCTGTATCCTGTTGCAGAAATTGACCTGGACTATTGCATCCCGGAAAAAAGGACGGCCAAACCCGTTTGATTGCAGTACTAAGCAGTAATAATTAAGAATATTGTTATTGTGTTTCACTTCTGTTTTTATTTTGACATCGAAAACCAATGAGTGGAGAGCCAACAACAAAGAAACAATGCTGCCGAGATTGGTTTCTGTCTATTTGCCAAATCAGGATTTCTTTGTGTCTTAACATCTCATCATTTCCTATCAACTAATAAACATTTTCTATTTGTATCCACACTTGGAAAAGGTTTAAAGAGAACTAATTCAATATTAAAAAAATCTTTCAAACTCTTAATACATTACTTAAAAAAGTGAGAAACTGAAATATTTAAATTTAATTATAGTAGGCGCACCAGGGTAGAAATACCTACGTATATAAAAGGCACAAACAGAGGTTGTACTTTTAATAGAAATATGTCATACTTTTGCCCTGGGCAACGGAAGAGGAAGGGTGGGGAAGAGACAGCTTTCGCCGAAGGCAACAGGGAAAAGATGGCAACTGGGAGAGGGGGCGGTGAAATGGGGTCAGCAACGCCGAGTATTTATTTACTCCTCTCCAGGAGTTAGGCACAAGGCCAGTTTTATCTTACTCCCACAAGTGAGATGTGACCCAAGGTCGGGTCGGGAAAGTGGGGTTTGAAAAGCCAGCGCCCGAGAGGTGAGCACTCTGGCCATTAAAAATTGCCATGGCAGCCCCGTCGGCATTCCCCGGTAGGGGCGCCTCAGGCAGTAAGCAATAAACTTACTCCTCCCCAAAGAGGGGAGGCGAAGCCTGGGAGGGTGGACCTCCTAGAACTGCACAGGACAGACCCATAGACAGACGTAAATCAAGCCCCGAAGGCCAAGACAATACCAGTCTATGGGGTGTAGTATCCATCGGAACAGATACTACACTTTGATCTTAGCCAACAGGCCAAGAGCGGTAATAATTACAACAGAGACATATCTAATGTTCTAATGCCAGAGTCCATAAAAAGGAACCATGGAGCACCACGCAATGTACTTTTAGAGACTCCCCCAAATAATAAAATCTGTCACTGAGTTCGGGTTGTATCATCTTATGCTTAAGTTATAGAATACAAAATCGAATGTAAGTCTGTTTGTCATGCAGGTTTGGAATAGCATTTTCGTGGGTCTGTCATGCTTAAGTTGCCAACTGCCTTTGTATAACAAATGTCTTGTTTAATGTTACATGCACTCCTACATCTATGATTTTATAGTTTTGTCAATAAACAATGACTCTCGAAGCAACACCAATGATTACATTATCTGTATATTGTGGTTTTATCACTTTATTCATGCAAATAACCAATTATTATTATTTTTAGTGAAGATTTTTAGTTGCGTTTTTAAGATAAACATTAAAAACATAATGAGGAAACGCAGTAGATGACTGTCAATGTACATCGCCTTCCACCAAGAACCCTTATATAGCATCTTGTTCTGGCCGCCAACCACAGTTTTTCATTCATTTTTAATTTTATTAAATCTTATCCTTAAATTGTATGCTCCTCGATGTTGCATCCCTAAGCGATCATCTATGGCAGGGGCGGGCAACCTTTTCAGAGTGAGGGCCAGATGAGACTTTTGGAAGGAGATCGCAGGCCGGAGTGAAAAAGGAAATCTTAGAATTACTATATTTTGTTTACATGAATAAATTGTACAAAAATTGCATTGAACACTCTACAAATCTGATATTTTTTCTCAAGAGACTTCTGTATGTGATGTTATAAAAGGCGCCGACGAAGAGCCATTTTAGAATCATAAAAAATAATGACGGGGGAAGTAGCAAGTTGATCCAGCATTCGTTTTGACACACCTCATATAAGTTCTCTGTTTTATGCCCTTTCCTCGTCTCTCGTTTCTTCTTTGCTTCTCTCTTTCTCTTTTTCTATTTTCATCTCAGGCCAAGGATTTGAAATTAAGAGTTAAAAAAAAATGAAATATACATGCATCATCGCTCGCTGATATTCATACATTTTTATCCCACTGTAAATCTTAATTGAAACCTACTTTTACGTCTATGTCACAAGATGAGATGAGTTTTACTGGGAGGTCCGCGGGACGGATTGCAATAATAAAGCATAGCAGGGTTGCTGGGCCGGACAATAAGCCTTTGCAGGCCGGATATGGCCCGCGGGGCCGGAGGTTATCCGCCTCTGATCTAGGGTATCGCCATTCATGACTAAAGTACTCTACCCAAGTTCATGAATTGGAAAAAACGAATTTAAAAAAAATCATTAGTGAAATATTTAACTCCTTTGTGATTTTTATAAAAAATATTGAATTACAAATGTGAATTAATATTATGAATCATTAAATTAATTATTAAAATAGTATTAATTTAAATATGTTTTTAACCTTTATCGTGAAAGAAGTCACCTTTAACCTTCATGGTCGAAGAAGTCAGTTTTAACCTTTATTGTCAAAGAAGTAACCTTTAACCTTTATTGTTGAAGAAGTAACCATTAACCTTTATGGTGGAAGAAATAACCTTTAATCTTTATTGTCGAAGACGTAACCTTTAACCTTTATTGTCGAAGAAGTCACCTTTAACCTTTATGGTCGAAGAAATAACCTTTGACCTTTATTGTCGAAGAAGTCACCTTTGACCTTTTCCAAGTGTTCATTTTTGTTATGCTTTGCTTTCTATTTCCAGCATCTTTATCTTTTTATTCAATTTACCACCGTGATTAATATCCTGGTCCCCTTTCACTAATTGTCAACCTTCATTACACACGTACACACATAAACACACGCTCACTGGCATATGCATAACAAACATACACACACACCCTCGTGTGTGTCAGTAAGTGTATGTGTGTATGTGTATGTGTGCTATTAACCTTCCTCTATTCTCTCAGTCCTCCTGATATAAAAACAATATCTACTCCAAGTTGCCTTGAACCTGTGTAAACCATGTCTACATGCATGTTCACATTTTCGTTTTTTTGTATTTCTTTTACAGCAGCTCACAAAGTCTTTGGTCTAATGTTTTACTGATTAACTACTATTTCTTTTTCCTACATCAAAAAGCAGAAAATAAAAACTGGGGATAAAGTACATTTCAAGTACCTGAAGTAACCATGGACGCCATATACCTATGACAGGTTTCTTCCGTAACAAAAATAAGTTCTTTAGAAAAAAAGTCGTACGTTTATAGAAATAATCTTTCGTTTGATTACAAATTTTGGTGTTTGTGCATTATCGCAACAAATAAAATTTACTAAAATAGGAATCCCCAAAGAGTCTTTTTTTTATGGAGACTCATAACGAAACGATCATATTCGATTTGTTTTTCCTCACAGGGAAACGGTAACACTATTACATGATAATTTTTCAGAAGAAATATTTAAAAACAGTATTTTTGTAAAAAAATACATTAAGAAACGGTATTAAAAAGGAAATAAATTAGATTTATTTTAATAACTTTGACATCATATAAAATATAAAAATATAGAAATAGAAAGTAGATATTTGTAACAAAGTTTCACACCGGGTAGAAATTTGTCTGTGCGCTTGCCAAAAAATCGACTAACTTCGCCTAATCTCTAGTTAAATATAAAATGTCTTGAAGATTTAACGTATTGACGTCCATTTTCAGAAAATTAAGAAACGAATAGTCACTTCAGTTTTTATTTTCTGACTTTTTACACATTTTACCATCACTTTATTTATATTCTCTGTATTTTAATGATATCATGTACTGATTTCGAATTAAGATATTACATATTTCATGAACCGGAACTTATTCCATTAAAAGCAACCAATGTCTACAAGTGTCTACATATAAATATGATGAAAAACATATTTTACTAATTTTATTGAAATTGGTGTAATCATGCAATCGGTAACATCTAAAAGTAAATTGCTGGATATCAAGAGTGGACTCATCCGGAGGTGCATGATCATTAGCACAGATGCATGACAAATCAGTTATTGATCATTTCAATATTGCAGAATTACTGTTAAAAAACTGGTCAACAAATTCTTTTCTTGAATTCTTCATTAACCCAACATTATTTTCTCTTACAATTCTCATTTGGAACATGCCTTATAATTTCTATGATTTTGTTCTCCCATAAAGGAGTACATGTTGATGGTATAATTACATACTGATTATTAAGCTAAAACTTTGCCATTATGATAGTAATATCACATTAAAACAGAAATTGCAATATGAGTGTTGAAGTTCATAATTATTTAGATGTTTGTACTTCATTTAACTGTATTGATTTGCTTTTAAAGTCTACTCCCCTTTTCTTAAAAATATCCAGAAAATGTTGTTGTTATTGTTGTTGTGGGTTGTGCTGTTGTTCTTAATCTCGAGTGGAGAGTAATCGGCATCTAGGACTTATTGCTTGATACTGAAGACTGGGGAAAAATCAGTGATTTTAGAAACATTATAATTTTTAACTAATGTTATATGTTATTTTTGTTTTCTAGAACTTTCTTAGTTTGACTTTCATTGCCATTGCAATGAGTTTTATGAGATCTTCTGTTTCCTGTAACTGAATATCAGGTGCAGATTTGTAAACGAATGAGACAAATAACAAGAAAACAAACAATAAAAGCGAGATATGCACCAAACTAGCACAATGGTGTAATAGTTAATTTCATGAATATTAATGGACCACAGGATTTAAAAAAAAAACACTGATATGCCGCAGTACAAAAAGCAAATATTCTCTTTAAAAAAAACCCAACATTTTAGTCCGATTTAGCATCACATTAATTACAAAGTAATTTAGTGGTACAATTTATAAAACTTGTCTTTATATGTGAATGCATCATAATGGAATTCGGGATTGTTAGGGTTTAAGTTTTCCCACAACTGAACTAGCTTTAGTGGAACTCTCTAACGTCAATGAAACAGTTCCATTTTTTTTTCTAAAATTATTTATCTCAAAGGTTGTCAATTATCAATATCTATTCATGAATATATATATATATATATATATATATATATATATTTAATATATATTTTTTTGTTTAACTCTTATGACGCGTCCACATGTAAAGGCAATTATATCAATTGCAGTACGAAATATTTCAAACTTTATATTATAGAAGTAGATGCGTTCACACCCAGGCGATCCATCAAACAGGCCTGGCAAATGTGCGGCTGGGGTCCACGACTGCGAACGGACATGTGAAGACCAAAATTAATACTAGACAATAATTACCCAGAAAATTTTTAGTAAAAGATTTCTTAGTAATGTCCAGTAATTAGAAACTATACATATTATTAGGAAGTAGCTTACAATAATTGATTTATTTTCATCAAATCAAATGTAAAAAGTACGAAAATATAAAAGAACTAAATTCACAAAAAATCACTCTATTCGCCATGAATTTTTTTGATATTTCAAAATCCGTGAGTCAATTGGTTCAGACACAAAGCAATCAAACTTAGTGTTTTTTTAGAACTAATTGAAGAAATGTAAAGTACTAGAATATGTGGTATTAGGGTTATGGTTAGGGTTAAAATAGCTTCAACATTTTGGAGAATTTCCAACCCAAATTTTAATTACATATTCATGGTTAGTGTCATAAGCGGCACCAATTTTCAGAAAGACCGCTCATTATGCCCCACCCTGTATATGCTGTTTCTTTCGAATTCGTTATGTGCTTTCTTTATATGCATTTAAAACATATAACATTGAAGTCTTAAGTTTAAGCGGTCTTAAGAAGAAGTTGAAATTCATGGAATCTTGCTTAATTTGAACTTGCTTAATTGGTGTCTAATAGGATGTTGTTGACATATTACGCGCCCTAAAACGACTTTAAAATACTCCGAATACACTTAAATATATTAATGCCTAATAACTATTGTTAAAATTTCACAAAAATCCGAGGAATCTGAAAGTTTATGAAGGGCTCCCTCCCTTTTTACTCCTTTGCATAAAACTAACTTAATATAGCCCACATTAAAACGTCTGATGCCTAGCAACTGTGTTTGCAAATTCATAATGATCATTTAATTGGTTTAGGTTTGAATCCTGTACATATAGATATTTAATGCCCCATCCTGTATAATCTGCTGTAATGAACAAACATCACAGACTTTTATAATAGATAACGCAGAAGAGATGTTTACAACGGCGCCTCTTTTGCGGACAGACAAACAGCCAGAAGACTCTCATCATATAATAGATAAGGGAAGAAGAGATGTACACATTCATAAATAAAAAGCAACCACTAAAAATTAGCTTCTAATTTTCTTTGCACAGAATGTAGTTTTAAGTGCAAATGATTGGTTTAGAATTGAAGTATTTTCTATTAAAAATGCAAACAGTGTTCACATTATTTCATGTAAGTAAAATTAGAGTTAGATTTGTGTTTATTTGAAATGGTTGAATGTGTTATTTGTTTATTTAATTTGCATATAATCTAATGGTTATGTAAATGTTACGACTACCAAGTATTAGGAATAGATTTCTGTATATTTCTGTATATATATATATATATATATATATATATATATATATATATATTTGTATTTGTTTATTTAAATATGTGAATCAAACAAAAACATATATTTGTTACAATATCTTTTTTGCAGCTGCTGCACCTGAAGGTAAATTTAATTTATTTCTTTTGTTTCTAATATCCAACAAAATAATTAATATATATTTTATCATATATATATATATATATATATATATATATATATATATATATATATATATATATATATATATATATATAATAATACGATTTTAATCTTTGAAAAGCCTCGCTTAAGGAAAAAATAAACATGTTTTTATCAAGTACACCTTGCATTGAAAAATCGAAGATGAAATAGATTTGTCATCCGCACATCTTTATCTCTCTCCCTTCATTTAATCCAAATCTATTTAGTTTCCGTATAAAAATATGACTACCAGAGTGATTGTTACTGCTCTGATTAGGTCTGTGATCGAAACATGAGTGCATTTATGTGATCATTCATCATATACTTTTATATATATATATATATATATATATATATATATATATATAGAGAGAGAGAGAGAGAGAGAGAGAGAGTAAGATGATACTTTAAAGATATAAATAATATCTTTAACCAGTAGACTATCAAGATAAAAACAAAGCTCAATATAGTGTATAGAGCAATAATATAAATAGATTGAATGACATAATAAAATTAAAAATTAATGAGATTTTATTAAAATACAAAAACAAGGAGTGATACTGCGTCCTTAACCCATGAGTTTTCAAAGAAACTCTTCTCAGAGAACCATTACCGCAATGACATTACTGCGGGTAATTAAAATTATTTTCATAACTTACTATATATATATATATATATATATATAGTAAGTTATGCAATATATTTATGGCAATTAAGCTACATAGAGGCTTCCACATTTCCTCTCCGGAGGGAATTGTCAGGCTAAAATGCCCTCCGGGGATTAAACATGGAAGCCTCTGTGTAGCTTAATTGTCATAAATATATTTTCATAAGTTACTACCTTGCTCTACTTACATATCGACTACTGTTTAAGTAAATACTGAAAATTGATGCATAAAAAAATATATCCCCGTATAACATTTTATGTGGATACATGAAATAATATATATATATATATATATATATATATATATATATATATATATATATATATATATATATATATAGATAGATAGATAGATAGATAGATAGATAGATAGAGAATGAAGATTGTAAAATTCAATATCTATGACGTCTTTAGTTGCTCAAAACAAGATGTTTCAAATTAAAGTAATTTATTTGGGTTAAAGAAATACAAATAAATGTCTTTTATTTTAAACACCTGTTTTGAGCCACTAATGACTTAATAGATATTGCATTTTACAATCTTTATTCTTATCTTTTACGTGTCTATATAATTGCTCTATCTCGTATATCGAGCATCGATTCTTTCATGATAGGTTCTAATTTAAAGGTATACATTATAGCTTTATTTTTCTGTTCTCTCTCTCTCTCTCCCTCTCTCTCTCTAGATATATATATATATATATATATATAAAGAGAGACTATATGCTAAAAATTTAGAAATATAAATCTAATATATAAATATAATATATATATATATATATCATATATAAATATATAATATATAAATGTCATATATAAATATATAATATATAATATCATATATAAATATATAATATATAATATATAGATATTATATATGAATATATAAATATATAATATATAAATATCATATATAAATATATAATATATAAATATCATATATAAATATATAATATATAAATGTCATATATAAATATATAATGTATAATATCATATATAAATATATAAATATATACTATATAAATGTCATATATAAGTATATAAATATATACTATATAAATATCATATATAAATGTATAAGTATATAATATATAAATTTCATATATAAATATATAATATATAATATCATACATAAATATATAAATATATACTATATAAATATCATATATAAATATATAAATATATAATATATAAATGTTATATATAAGTATATGAATATATACTATATAAATATCATATATAAATGTATAAGTATATAATATATAAATTTCATATATAAATATATAATATATAATATCATATATGATTATATAAATATATAATATATAAATATCATATATAAATATATAAATTCAATGAATATTGAAAAACTGTTTAGGTTGTGAATATATATCTACCCTTCATTATTTTTTTATATATACATTGCGATATATTTAATTTATTGTATTACAATTTCATCATTAAAATATATCAGAAATTGCAATTATATCTATCATAATTTTTTGTTCTATTTTTTAGCTATAACTGAAGGTAAGTGTCATTTTGTTTCAGTATTATTATCCAATTAAATACATCTTGTAAATTTTTTTTAATTTTAATATTAAAAGACAAAATCTATCCAATTAATATCGAAGTGCTAACATAAAATCCACTTTTCAAAATAAATTATGAGAATGTAAATATGTGTTAAAATTTAAATTCAAAGTGAATTTGCATTTAAAAGATAGTTATCGAAAAACGGTGTGAAAAAATGCTGGATAGCAGTAAATCATTTTTTGACAAATATATTTTTCTTAAATCATAGAAAAGAAGTGATTATATTTGAAGAGGTCGAATGCAAACCGCGATAAATCCAATTTGTTGAAATCGAGACATCAAACAATAAAAGGGAGAATATATTAAATCTAGACTTTGACTGAAAGCTTATTTTAATTTAAAGCAAAGCAAAATTATGCCGGTATTATATTATATAAAACATGATTTGGGGGTTTGGTCGGGTGTTGAAAGGCAACACCTTTTTTAGTGATAGCTTTCCAATTTAGAAAATGGCGTTTATCGCGTTTTGTATTCGAACTCTTCATTTAGTTAAAGATATTTTTCTTATTTTCTTTGAGTGTTATTCATGACTAAATACTTTTCATTGTTATCCTTATTTTTAGCTCCAAGACCAACGCAACCTGGTAAGTCAATCAATTCTAACTGGTTCTTTATTATGATTTTTCTGCAAGAAATGGAAAGATATTTTATGATGAGTTTTTTTTTTTTAGATGATACTACTACATTTTGCTTCTTTCTTTTTGATAAAAAATCTAAACTCTTGCTTTTAAATGCACACACAGATACACTCACATAAAACCAAGTATACATTTCCTGTTAAATTTATTATATTTTAAGATATTATAGAGAAATTAAAGTATTATATATATTTATATACATACGTACATATATATATATACATATATATACATATATATACACATATATATACACATATACACATATATATACATATATACATATAAATATACACATATATATACATATAAATATACATATATATACATATATATACAGATATATACATATATATAACACATATATACACATATAGATAGATATACACATATAAATAGATATATATACATAAACACATATATATGTATACATATACGTATATATACATATATAGACATACATATAAATATACATATACTTATATATATATACATATATATATACACATATATATACTCATACAAATATACATGTATATATACATATATATATATATATATATATACATACATATATACATACATATATACATATATATACACATACAAATATACATATATATACATATATATATATATACATATATATATACACACACATATATATAACAAATATATATACATACACACACACACACACACACACACACATATATATATATATATATATATATATATATATATATATATATATATATATATATATATATATATATTAGTTAAATGAAATAATAAAATGAGAAATTAATCAGATTTTATTAAAGTTCAAAATCAAGGAGTGATACTGCATCCTTAACTCATGAGTTTTCAAAGAAAATCTTCTCCTCAGAGGACCATTACCGCAATGACATTACTGCAGGTAATAAAAATTAAGCTTTGAAAATATATAAAAATATATAAAAAAAGAAACGTCTAGTTTTAGATCTCCCCGTTTCCATTTTACATCATATATATATATATATATATATATATATATATATATATATATATATATATATATATATATATATATATATATATATATGTGTGTTAATATATGCATGCTATACAATTTATGGGAACAAATATAGAATTAGTTAATGAAGTACTGTCATTAAAAGACAAGGAAGTGAATGCTTTAATGACAATGCTGACAATCCTGAATGTTTTCTTCAACAAATAAAAATTTGATTCTATGAAATAATTGTTCAAACACATCCAACTTGATAATGAAAATTCTTTCTTCATCCGTTATCTTTCTTATTTGCTCTATCATTTGTTTTTCAGTATTGCTTCTATATATTTAACACACTTCCACAATCTATCTACAAACGGTTGTGTAAAGATAAGATCTAGCAGATTATAATCTTTGATGACTTTTAGGGAGCCATGTAAGCCCCACTTATGAAAAAAAGAAGAAAATCAACACTTGTCATAAAATCACGTGTTATTTGCACTGCAGTAAAAATAAAAAAATAAAAATATAATGCATTTTTCTAAACTTTCAGCTTACACTTGTGCAACTTGCTTTCAAGTATTCTGCAATAATTGTTGAATTCACTCTTGCTAATCTTTGATTTTCTGTCTTTGAATCAACATGAATTGTTCTCCTGAAAATGATTTTTCATTCTTACTTTTCAAAACTTTTGTATACTAAACCTAACTATTCAACTAAAAATCTTAATCGGTTCTAGAAGATTTCTTAAACTAACCTAAAATGCGAATACCTGTTGTAAATAAAAGTTACCATAATTTTTCTCTGCATTCACAGCATCGTAAATGGTACATTCACCATCTCAGGAATAGAGCAATTATTGTGATTAAGCTGATCTTACTCATTCCAAATATGAAATTTTTAATAGACTTTAGTAGCAAGTTTGAGTAAATCGAATCATCTCGTTTTTATATAAATATATTTCAAAAGCTTTCTTACTGTATATTTCTAAATTGACTGAACTTTTACAAACGCATATAGAGTTTTTTGTTTTTTAAAACTCTGGTTAAAAGACTGACCTGCAGAATTATCTCCCCATAAGTGATCTTCTGCTCTTGGCTAAAATCTTGAATCATTAATCAATCTAGCGATAGTTCGTCACCTTGTAAATGCTAAACTTCTTTCTGACCAACATTATGGATTTAGGCAAGCACGTTCTACTGCAGATATCCTAACGGTCATCTATTAATGCATATACGATACACTAGATAAGGCAGGAGAAGCTAGGGCGATAGCACTGGATATATTCAAGGCCTTTGACAAGGGTTGGCAAAAAAAGTTTTTCAGGAAAATTAATTCGGACAGTATTACTGGACGAATATTTAATATAATCAGATCCTTTTCGGCTAAAAGAAAGATCTAGATTGTTCTCAATGGATTTACACCCAAACAATATCCTATTAATGCTTGTGTGCCTCAGGGATCGATCCTTGGACCTTTATTATACTTGATCTTCAGAAACGACCTCCCTGATGCAATCACGTCCGAGATGGGTATATTTGTCGATGACACGATGCTCGATTCTCGGCATGCAGGCAAATCGATCACACATATATCCAAGGCAATGGCTAAATGGCTAAATCCTTAAAAACGCCCCCAGTCTGTAGTAGAATGGGGACAAAAAAGGATGGCTACATTTAATGCTACCAAGTAAAGCTCCTTTCCTTTAACAATTATACAAAACCTTTCCACCTACCAATTATCATGGCTGATAGCACCCATCTCGAGAGTCCAACATTCAACCTTCTCAACCTAACATGCACAGACAACATGAATTGGAATAAATACATAGATGATACTGCCAAATCTGCAGCAAAGAAGATGGGCTCCCTCTACCCGGCTAGAAAACTTCTCACCCCTGCCAGTATCCTATACTTCTATGATGCTACCATGCATAGAGTATTGTTGTCCCATCTAGTCTTTCACTTTTGGGCAGGGTACAAAAAAGAGTCTATAACCTAATCGGTCCTGCACTGTCTACCAAGCTCCACTCCCTGTCCCAGTCACCGAAATGTTGTATCCCTGTGTTTTTTTTTTACAAGTAATTCCACGGAACATGCTCCAATGAACATACTACAATTGTACACCCTAAACATAAATACTTCCAACAAACCCAACTAGCAGCAAACTCCCACCCCTTCACCGTAGAAGTCCCCAGATGCCGGAAAACTTTCTACTCTAATAGCTTCTTTTCTCTTACTGCTCGCCGTTGGAATTCCTCCCTCTTCCCTGTTTTTCCGATTGTATCGACGTGCAGAAATTTAGATGTAATGTGAACAAACATCTTGCTGCACAACTTCTCACTTAGGATAGCCCCTATAAATCTGGCCCCTAATCACAGTAGCCCTTACGTTTTAGTGGCAATATGTCTTGTTTAGGGTGATTAAAAGTAAAAATAAATATTTTAAGTTAATATTAATAATATTTTTTAGTGGCAATATGTCTTGTTTGGGGTGATTAAAAGTAAAAATAAATATTTTAAGTTAATATTAATAATATTTTTTAGTGGCAATATGTCTTGTTTGGGGTGATTAAAAGTAAAAATAAATATTTTAAGTTAATATTAATAATATTTTTTAGTGGCAATATGTCTTGTTTAGGGTGATTAAAAGTAAAAATAAATATTTTAAGTTAATATTAATAATATTTTTTAGTGGCAATATGTTTTGTTTGGGGTGATTAAAAGTAAAAATAAATATTTTAAGTTAATATTAATAATATTTTTTAGTGGCAATATGTCTTGTTTAGGGTGATTAAAAGTAAAAATAAATATTTTGAGTTAATATTAATAATATTTTTTAGTGGCAATATGTCTTGTTTAGGGTGATTAAAAGTAAAAATAAATATTTTAAGTTAATATTAATAATATTTTTTAGTGGCAATATTAATAATAATATTTTAAGTTAATATTAATAATAATTTTGATTAAAAATATTACGACACATTATTTTTAGAAGTAACAGATATGAAATTAATTGTGAGTTTACTATTTGTCACAAATAGGCAAGATTGAATATACATTTTAAAGACAATTGTTTTTAATATACTATGAATTGACCTACATTAAAACAACGTTATAATTGCAGTCAATAAAATGTTTAACTACTATTACATTCATGTTTATTTCATCTGATGCATGTTAAATACTATTTTGTTTTTAGTTTATTATACTACAAATTATAAAAATGTCTAAAAAAGTCTTTTAATTCTGAGTAAAATGCTTTTTCTTTTTCTTTTTCTTTAATATGCTTTGCAATTGCTTTTACTAACATCAAATCAGCAAGTACTGTAATTATTTGTCATTATTTTATAATTAATTAATTAAGATTAGTTATATGATGAAAATAAAGTTTTTATTTTAATCAGTTTAATTATTACATAACCATTATTCTAATCTTGTAATAATTTTAATTTTGCGGCTGTTCTTGATTAATTCTCTGCTTTGAACTGTAATTACCTGCCATTATTTTATAATTAATTAAAATTAGTCATATGATTAAAATAAAGTTTTTATTTTAATCAGTTTAATTATTACATAACCATTATTTTAATCTTGTAATAATTTTAATTTTGCGGCTGTTCTTGCTAAATTCTCTGCTTCAGTCTTACTATATTTTTCTATTTGCTAAAGCTCTATTACTATTTTATGCGCTGTTCTCCAGGCTTCAGATGTAACTCCAAAGCGGATGTAGTGTTCCTGTTGGACTTTTCAACAAGTGTTCGCAATAAAAACTTTCCTAAGATCATTCAGTTTGTCGAAGACTTTCTTTCAGGCGCTAACATTGACTCTGGCTACATCAGAGTTGGCATTCTCAGTTTTAGTGACGATGCTCAAATACTGTTTCATCTGAATCAATATAATTCTGCAGAGGGCGTGAAAGAAGGACTGCGCAAGATAAAATATTTGTATGGTGGTACGAACACAGCTAATGCCCTTAACATTATGCGAACACAAATGTTTAGGGAGGAAAACGGTGACCGTCCAGATATACCGAATATAGTTTTTCTCATAACTGATGGTGTGTCGACAATTAACAAAGTCCGCACCATTCCCGAAGCTGAAGCAGCACGTGCTAGAAACATTCACATATATGCCATTGGTATTAAATTGAAAAGCACGATTGAATTGGAAAGCATTGCATCACCACCTATGCAGGAGAATGTATTTACGACTGATGACTTTGATGGCCTACAGGACATAAGAGAACACGTTTTCCGCAAATTCTGTGAAGGTGAGTGATGTTGGTATAGATGCTATCAATAAAATCAAAAGAGCCGTAGCAAGTCTGGTCTAGGTCTCAATTCATATTGTAATCAATAATGTCATCAAGAAACTAAGGGCGCAGCTGGGAAGTTCTTTTCAGCTATTTCCATATTACAGTCACAATACGACACCAAGCAGACACCTATATAAATATATATATATATATATATATATATTAATTTTAAATAAATAATATTTTATTATTTTTTGAATTTTCTTTTTTATTTTATTTTATCTTATTCTTTTAAATTATTATTATTATTATTTTATATATATATATATATATATATATATATATATATATATATATATATATATATATAGAGAGAGAGAGAGAGAGAGAGAGGTATTGATAAAATGATCTGACGTAATGGAAAATTAAAAAACGAAAGCCACAAACTATATTATTTATGTATTCATCAACGTTTCGTCTTTATTGTGAGACTTCCTCAGGATGAAGAAAAAATGCAGAAAAAATCATCAAATCATCAATTTTGATCTGCCTGAGAGCAGCGGGCCTCGACTGTACTCTGAGTGATTTCTGTTTTTCAGTACGGCCGAGGTCCGCTGCTCTCGAGCAGATCAAAATTGCTGATTGTATAAGTTTATTTTTAAAGAAGTAATTCTTTTTGAGGATGTAGAAAAAAAAGCTGCTTACAGCATCTGGTATTCCCAAGTGGTCACCCATCGAAGTACTGACAACGCGTTATATTGCTTAACTCCCCTGATGTAACGCGGACCTGTGTATTCAACTTGATATGGCCGTAAGCGATGAAATACAACATTTGAAACTATATCACTTTCAAAATTGAATAAGTCTGTGTTTTAAAAGTGAAGTAGCATAAAATGTTGCACGTTCTCACTTACAACCATATCACATTCAAAGCAACGTAGAGCCTGTTCAGTACTTAGATGGGTGACCGCTTGGGAATACAAGGTGCTGTAAGCAGCTTTTTTCTAAAAGAAAATAAATAAGTTTTGTTTTAAAGTAGTAATTATTTAATAGCATATTATATGTAAAAAAGAAAAATGTGATGAAAAAATTTCAACCTAATTTATGAAAATGAAATTAATATATCTGAATAAGGTATTTAAACTAAATAAATAACAAAATATAAAAATATTACGTATCCAAAATAAAGAAAAATGAATAACAGAAAGCTACTATTTCATTCAAAAAAGGAATTTGTTCAATCTATTTAACAACTATTAGAGTAGCATATTAGTTTTAACATCACTCAGTATTTCCCTTGAACACCACTCAGTATTTCCCTTGAACACCTCTCAGTATTTCCCTTGAACATCACTCAATATTTCTCTTGAACATCACTCAATATTTCTCTTGAACATCACTCAATATTTCTCTTGAAAATCACTCAGTATTTTCCCTTGAAATTCACTCAGTATTTCCCCTTGAAAATCACTCAGTATTTCCCCTTGAAAAGCACTCAGTATTTTCCCTTGAAAATCACTCAGTATTTTCCCCTTGAAAATCACTCAGTATTCCCCTTGAACATCACTCATTATTTCCCCTTGAAAATCACTCAGTATTTCCCCTTGAAAATCACTCAGTATTTCCGTTACAATAAAAATTTAAAATGTACAAATGATAAAGTAATCTTATGAATCAATTTAAAACTGTTATTTATAATATTTGAACATTTTTTTAAATTCTATCAGCAAAAACTAATTTTTATAAACCAATGAGTAAATAAAAGACATTATTATTAATTTATTTTTTCTTCATTTTAACGAAAACTCAACAGATACAATACTCAGACCAGTATACATCTTAATTCTACATTTAGATGTAAATTATTATTTCAACACTTCTGATAATAAAGTGTAGTTATAAAGTATAAATGTATAATTTGGATTATTCGGACTACTGTTCTCATCTTGAGTTTTATCATCACAACGTTTCGACCGCTGTAATCTCTGGCATTCTTCATGCGTATCTCTTTGAACTCGAGAATATTTCTGTCGAACTCCGGAATCTGGACAGAATTTCGAATGGAACCTTTTATTTAATCCACGGGGCTCTTGTTCTGTCAGCTATAATTGAGAGAAGTAATGAGTAATTCGCAATTCAGGTGACGGCGGCCGAAACGTTGTGATGGTAACCCTCAAGATGAGAAGAGTAGTCCGAATAATCGAAGTTATACAAATTATGAATCCTCATCTCAAAAATTTAGAAACGTAAAGTTTGAATGTTTAGATTTGCGATTGAATCTGGAAATTATATAGGTTGGATTGAGGAATATTCAGACCAAAATTGTGTGCTCTTTTTCGTTTTTATGTTGATAGCATTTATACCCAGGAGTCTGGTTCCACTGATAGACTGCATCCTCCCCTGATAGCCGTGTGATGAAAGACGTCACATTGCTACTGAATACACACCATACCATTGAACACATGTCCACCAGTAGAATCTTCACATGCACCACCATCGCCACCACCACCACCTCCACCACCATTGTCACCTCTACCAAATCCACTGTAGACACTTGTCATCTTGCTCATACAACCTGCACTTGGGTTTAACTGTCAAAAGTCAACATTTTTACTTGACCTTTTCTGATCAGTTTTTAATCCTTTCTACTAATTGTGTCTTACTAATGTACTAAAAAAATGTATGTACTAATTCATAAACGTTTTTACAGGATAAACTACGAAGCAGCAATATACAATTGTTTTTTTTTTGTTTTTTTTTTCCAACAAAAACTAACAGAATTATTACACTCATGATCAATGCTGGATTACGACTTTGTGGACCTACACAAATGTTGTCCAAAATATACATCAAGTAAAACTTGTATAACTTTGAATATTTTCATACAAATATAACAAGAATTGATATTCTTGAGAGGCGTCCATTCAAGCAGTAAAAATGCTATTTCAAATGTGACAAGCGTGACAGACGAAAGGAAATGTCATTTAAAAATAATGTATAACAGACCAACGAAAATGCTATTAAAATAACATTTTTATTAAAGCATGATGGACTTCCAAAAAATGCTATTTTAGATTTAAACCCACAAAAAATCTAGTTCGAACTCAATCATGACAAACCGACCGAAAAAAAAGAAGCTTGTTATAGAGACGATTAGACGCATCTAAAATAAGATACGTCCATTCAATCTGCACATTTAGGGATGAATATGCTATTTTAAACTGTGGTGTGACAAACTGACAGACGGACAAAGCCTCTCATAGAGATGTAAGGACGCATCTAAAAACTGATACCTCTGCTATTACATTTCTGTTTCTTCAAAATTAAAAAATAGGTTTTAAAACTTTTTTAGACTCTTTTTGTGAATTCTGACGATTCTGAGAGTCTAAGCTGTAGGCTTTTTTAGATTAGACCTAAATCTGACACTTTTTATCACAATGATCTGTTTGTGTAGAAGTGGTCCTGAATGAAAGCATGTGACAAAAAATCAATGAATGCTAATGAAAACCAAGGATAATGTCTTTTAACAGAAAATGAACTACTATTTCATATATATATATATATATATATATATATATATATATATATATATATATATATATATATATATATATATATATATATATTATATTTTAAATGTGAGATGATATATATAATTATTTCCACAAACCATGAAAGCCACAAACCTGAAGTCTTAGACTCGAGTTTCGCCCTCCTTTGGGCCCATCAGTAGAACATATCCGAACTCAGGATTCGAAACCCGAGTCACTTGCATACGAGGCGAGTACTCTGCCACTGATATATATATATATATATATATATATATATATATATATATAGTGTGTCAGGTTGTATATGAAAAGAAATCAAATAAAGTGCTCGATCATATAAGAGAGCTAATATGATTTATTTAGATACTGTATATTACATATTTCAGCAATGTACCACGGTTTCAACCAAAAGGGCAGATTTAGACATCTTTAGTAAATATCCGTGCCCAGTGGAATCATCGGCAAGCTGAAACGATTGTAGTCACGATCGGGCGTGACTACAATCGTTTCAGCTTGCCGATGATTCCACTAAGCACGGAGATTTACTAAAGATGTCTAAATCTGCCCTTTTCGATGAAACCGCGGTACATTGCTGAAATATGTAATATACAGTATCTAAATAAATTATATATATATATATATATATATATATATATATATATATATATATATATATATTAACGAAAAATACGTCCTATAAAGTTAAGGGCGACTAATAATGCAATTATCTGCCTCTTAATCACTTAGGATTTGAAACAATCAAAATATTAGTAGTAAGCAAACAAAAAAAAACAACGAACGCTGCAATAATCAATAAAGATTATTACATAAACATACATTAAATATTTAGGTGATAAAAATCGTACATATTTCCAGACGGGGCGTCTTGGTCCGATGGTAAAACACTGGACTATAGACATCAATATCGAAGGTTCGATCCTTGTCTACGTTAGCCATGCTGATGACGGCTGTGAGCCAGAAACACGTGTGCATGAATTACGTTTATGTACGTATAAACTAAATTAAAAAAATAAAAATATATATATATATACATAAAGATAAATGAAGGAAAAGAGATAAATATGTACGAATGGCAAATCTATTTCAACTTCGATTGTTCAATGCAAGGTATACTCGATAAAAACATGTTTATATTGCTTTCCTTAAGCCAGGCTTTTCAAAGATTAAAATCTTTGGCTTTGGCTTAAGGAAAGAAAAATAAACATGTTTTTATCGAGTACACTTTGCATTGAACAATCGAAGATGAAAAAGATTTGTCATTCGTACATCTTTATTTCTCTTCCTTCATTTATCTTTATAATTGCTCTATCTTGTATATTGAGCTTAAACAATTTCACTATAGGTTCAATTCTCTTAAAGTATACTTTTAGTTTCATACTTTATTCATGTATATATGTATATATAATATGTATATATGCATATATATATATATATATATATATATATATATATATATCACAGAAATTTTATATATTTTTTGGAAATGTGAAAAAATAAAAATATTAAAATAAAACCATGGTTATTGGAATATAATATAAACTGACTTATATATATATATATATATATATATATATATATATATATATATATATATATGTATATGTATATATGTATATATAATATGTATATATTTATATGTGTATATGTATATATAATATGTATATATGTATATGTATAAATAATATGTATATATGTATATGTATATATGTATATATAATATGTATATATTTACATATGTATATATAATATGTATATATGTATATATAATATGTATATATGTATATATGTATATGTATATATGTATAATATGTATATATGTATATATGTATATGTATCTATCTATTTATAATATGTATATATGTATATATGTATATATAATATGTATATATTTATATATGTATATATAATATGTATACATGTATATATGTATATGTATATATGTATATATGATATGTATATCTATATATGTATATATAATATGTATATATTTATATATGTATATATAATATGTATATATGTATATATAATATTTATATATTAATATATGTATAAATAATATGTATATATTTATGTATATATGTATATATGTATATGTATATCTGTATATGTATATCTGTATATGTATATATGTATATTTAATATGTATATATAATATGTATATATAATCTTTTAATTAAAAGTAAAGTGATGCTCAAATGTGCACCATAAGTGTATAAATACACTTGCTGTGTTCTAATACAATTGAAAACTAATTTTTATCCTTCTATTGTTTGACTTTATCTTCTGAGCAATAAAATGATAAACAACCCGTAGAAATAAGAGAATGAACATTTTAAATAAAAGAAAACAAATATTAAGAAAAATTAAGATATCACTCTTGCACCAGAGAACACAAACAAAGAAGAACACCGAAAATATTTAGCATGATAGTCAAACTTTACCAGTTTCCAATAAACAATAATCTATCTATTATAAATGAGGAGACATTTTGCAGTAGACATTATCAAAATTACTTTTACCCAATATAATATCGTTTCTCATTAAAAAAAAGTAGTTTATAACGCTATGTTTACTTAAATAATTCAACTTTCAAATTATTGGCTTAATGTTATCAGCTGATTGTCATAAAAGGACAGCAGTCCTAAAATGATCGTGTGGCTTCCCGAATTTCAAAAATTATATCTCTGACAAAAATTGACATGAACAAAAATTTTTATTTTATTTGTTAGAAACTATTTTCGCAGATATAAAAATATGTTATGTTATTCAGTTATAAGTTGTAAAGCAAACACTTACCCAAACTTCCCTTATTTAGTACCTTATATAGTATTCCATGCTTGCAACCCTACACTCCTACTCCCTCACATATGATGTTTAGATATCATTTGCAATGACCCCTGTAGTTGTCAATCCATCCATAAATGAAAATATGATTGGTTACTGAAAGCCGATATCAAAATGCTGTGCCTGCATTCCTACACTCCTACCCTTTTGCAGTATAACTGGATATTTGATAACTGCAATGAGCCCCAACATAGTAAAATACCAAATGATATTTGGTTTTTGCTCTGCTTGCAATTCCTTATATGTTATCCCTTGCTATATCAATGGCTATTATTGATATCATGATCTGAAAATAATTCTTGTTAATATCACTATCAATTATCTTATTATCATTTAGTAATATTGTGAAAATTCATTTATTTCATAAGCATATTTTTTATGTCAACTATAACAGCATTATTACGAAATAGTAACAATCATCACTATTGATTCGTAGAATTTGGTACATTAGGACTACTGTTCTCATCTTGGGTGATTTATCACAACGTTTCGCCCGATGTAACCTCCGACCTTCTTCAGGTGTACCTTGTCGAACTTGGGAATCTTTCTATCAAGCTCGGAAATCTGAACGGAATTTTGAACGGAACCCTTTATTAAATCCATGGAGGTAGCATGCTCTCGTTCCATCTGCCATGACTAGGAAGAAGTCTTCAGTAATTCGCAATTCTTCGTATCGCCCGCATTGAGGATTCCGTTCGAAATTCCGTCCAGATTCCCGAGTTCGACAGAAAGATTACCGAATTTGACAAGGTACACTTGAAGAAGGTCGGAGGTTACATCGGCCAAAACATTGTGATAAAAACACCTAAAATGAGAACAGTAGTCTGAATATACCAAATTCTACAAATTATCAACCCTCATCTCAAAAATTCCGAAACATAATTGCTAGTATTTTACATTTATCATTTTTATTTAAAACTACAAAGGTTAAGATGAATAAATTGATAACAAAAATGGTTGCCATTGCCTGTATACGAATATTCAAAATGAATCAACATACAACAAAAGATTATTTTTAGGTACAGATTTATATAATTGTGATAAATGAATTCATAGGACAGTAGAATGTTACCTGATGTTTCTCATTTGTAATCTCATGTTTCTATTTGCTATTCAGATTCACGGATAAACTAGTCAGACATTGAATGGATGCGAATTCTTGGGTTAATAGATGTAGAACAGTTGATGTAACATAATCAGTTGGCTGGGAAAGGTGAAGGTAAACATGGGAGGAAGTGACAAAGTTCGATTTAAAAGAAAGAGGGATACATAAAGACCTGCCCAGAGATAGGTTCGTTTGGAAGTCAATTAAAAAAAAGCCGTCAAACATATGGATAAGAATTCTTTGGTTAGTAGATATAGAACAGTTGAGGTAGCAGGGTCGTTTGGCAGGGAAATGCCTAGCTGAATCTTGCTTCCACGATAGCTGGAAAATTGCCTCTGTGGTACCAGTCTACAAGAGTTCTGGGAATAGAACCGATCTTCAGAACTACCGCTCAATCAGTCTACTGCCGATCTTTGCTAAAATCTTTGAATCCTTAATCAATCTAGCAATAGTACGGCACTTAGTTAATGCTAAACTTCTTTCTGACCGCCAGTATAGATTTAGACAAGCACGATCTACTGCAAACATCCTAACGGTCATCTCTGAACGCATGTATCATACACTCGACAAGGCAGGCGAAGCTAGGGCAGTAGCGCTTGATATATCCAAGGCCTTTGACAAGATATGGCATAAAGGGCTTCTCCTGAAAATACGCTCATACGGTATTACTGGGCAATTACTTAATATAATTAGATCCATCCTAAACAAAAGAAAAATCCAGGTTGTCCTCAATGGCCGTTCATCTAAGCAACATGACATAAATGCTGGTGAACCCCAGGGATCTATCCTTGGACCTTTGTTGTTCCTGATCTATATAAACGATCTCCCTGATGACATGGAGTCTGAGATTGGTTTATTTGCGGATGACACCATGCTTTACTCTCACCATGTTGGCAAAACAGACGCGATCATATCCGAGGCAATGGCTGAATCCTTAGAAAATGATCTCCAGGTTGTAGCCAAGGCTGCCGCAAAGAAGGTTGGCTCTCTCTACCGTGCTAGTAAACTCCTCACACTTGACATTATCCTGTATCTCTACAAAGCCACTATCCGCCCATGCAGTATTGTTGCCACATCTGGGCTGTTGCATCATCTATTAGTCTCTCCCTCCTTGACAAGATCCAAAAAAGAGTTGCCAACCTAATAGGTCCTTCACTGTCAACCAAGCTCTAGTCCCTGTCCCATCGCTGCAATGTAGCATCCTTGTGCTTGTTTTACAAATACTTCAATGGATTATGAATTGGCTACTCTGGTGCCCCCTCGACGTAAATTCACTAGACCAACTCGACAATCAACTAAATCCCATTCATTCACTGTGGAGGTCTCCAGATGCCGGAGAGCCTTCTACTCAAATAGCTTCTTTCCTCGTGCTGCTGGCCTCTGGAACTCCCTCCCTGCCCCTGTTCCCCGACAATACTGACATGCAGAAATTTAAAACTAATGTAAACAGACATCTCACTGTGCAGATCCCAATTTAGGTTGACCCCCCCCCCCAACCTTCTCCCTTTTTCTTTTTTCTCAGTAGCCCCTTACGTCTACAGTGGCGGCCTACCTTGTTTAGGGTGAACTATGTTAAAAAATTTTAAACAAAGAGCAAATAAAATATGGGGGAAGTAATATGTATGAATTTGATAGAAAGAGATAAATAAAGACCTGGCCAGAGATAGATTAGTTTGGAAGCCAATTAAAAAAAAGCCATGTAACACATGCCAACGTGTAGAACAGACGATTATGAAAGAATGATTGAGAGTATTTGGGTTAGGAGATTTAGAACATGTCTACTTATTTATGTTTTACTAGTTTATTGGTGGACCTGAATAGCAAATAGAAAACACGAGATTAAAAATGCGAAACATCAGATAACATTCTAATACATAATACTCTATTAAACTACACTCCTATAAAATTTATAATATTATTTAGATTTAAAAAGGTAAACTATTTTAGATGAATCTTAAAATAATGTAAATCACAAAAATTAATTTATAAAATATTTTAAATAATAAAAATTAATTCATCAAATATTTTAAATCATAAAAATTAATTTATAAAATATTTTAAATCATAAGAATTAATTTATAAAATATTTTAAATCATAAGAATTAATTCATAAAATATTTTAAATCATACAAATTAATTTATAAAATATTTTAAATCATAAAAATTAATTCATAAAATATTTTGAATCATAAAAATTAATTTATAAAATATTTTAAATCATAAAAATTAATTTATTAAATATTTTAAATCATAAGAATTAATTTATAAAATATTTGAAATCATAAGAATTAATTTATTAAATATTTTAAATGCATAAAAATTAATTCATGAAATATTTTAAATCATAAGAATTAATTCATGAAATATTTTAAATCATATAAATTAATTTATAAAATATTTTAAATCATAAAAATTAATTGATAAAATATTTTAAATCATGAGAATTAATTCATGAAATATTTTAAATCATACAAATTAATCAATAAAATATTTTTAAATCATAAAAATTAATTTATAAAATATTTGAAATCATAAAAATGAATTCATAAAATATTAGAAATACATAAAAAAATAATTTATAAAATATTTTAAATCAGAAGAATTAATTTATAAAATATTTTAAATCATAAGAATTATTTTATAAAATATTTTAAATGATAAGAATTAATTCATAAAATATTTTAAATCATTAAAATTAATTTATAAAATAATTTTAATCATAAGAATTTATACATGAACAATTTGCTTCAATTTAGTTCATCCAACACCAACATATCAGAAAAGAATATCCTGATTGTTGGTGATTATCTACTTAATTAAAAAAAAATGTGTCTGTTCTACTGTTGAGTTAATGTGATGCCATATTGTCTGTTATTTCCTTTTCAGATCGTGTTGAAGTGCCTACAAAGAGTAAGTCATACAAACTATATGATTTTGATGCTGTATTGTGAGTAAATCATTTCAGTATATGTATCTTCAGTTATTCATTCACTTAAGTAAGTCTTATGAAGTTAATTCAAAGGCTGTTACATATAAATTAGTCTTTTGCCTGTGTAAGTATATTTTTTATTTTTTAAAATTTAGTTCATTTATTTCTTCTTTTAATAATGTAGGGGTGGAACATAATTAACACTATTCAGTTAAATATATCCTTAATCCATGGATTTTCAAATACAAACTCTATTGATTGCTCTATTCAATATATTGAGCTTTATATTATCACGATAGATTTATAAAATGATACATCGCTTATCTTTAATTTAATATTAATTATAATATTAATATATATATATATATATATATATATATATATATATATATATATATATATATATATATATATATATATATACTCTTATGTAAACGTGACCATTCAGATCTGGGGATTACAAACTTAGATCCTCGCGACCGCCAAGCCTGAAGTGGAAGACTTCAATCAAGACTGACAGGAAGGTCATACCCTCTTATAGAGGACTAATCAAAGGCCTGTTCAAAAATAAATAGGATGAAGAAGAAGATAATATAAAGCTCAATATATTGAATAGAGCCATCAATAGAGTGTATCTTTGAAAATCCATGGATTAAGGATATGAAACTCCTTGCTTTGAACTTCTGATGTTTTAATAAATATTTTATCTTTACAAATTTTAATTCTCATCTTTCTATCTCTAGAATTGATTGCTCTATTCAACATATTGAGCTTTATATTATCACGATAGATTATTATTAAACGATAATTAAATTATCTTTAATTTAATCTAACATAATATTCTAATATTAAAGAATATATACTTTCAAATTATTTGAAAATAGAAAACAGATAAGTTTTCAATTTTCAAATAATTCTTGGGATTTGAAGATTAAAATAAAAAATGTCATAAAAATTTAAAAAAAAGTTTTGTGGGTATTTCATTTTTTCTATAGCATGTTAAACACATCATGAATACTATATGATAAAAGTATTTATGAATATATTTGGTGTAACACTATATTCAAGAAGAATAAGGATACTACATGAACGAAAAGAGGGGGATGGGTTATAGTGATGAGGTTAGTAGAAGAAAGGGTTAGGGTGATGAGGTTAGTAGAAGAACGAATTAGAAAGAACATACTCACAGGGAGATTAACTATTTATAATTTATTGTAAAAAAGTACAAAATATGATTTGAAAGAAATAATTGTAAAATGATATGTTTGTTTGACTTTATATTTTAATTTTAATACTTATTTAAAAATAAAAAAGTGCATTATAATCTAAAATCTTCTAATTGATTTAAAATAAGATATAATATTAAGTAGTTGTTTTATTTCTTAGCAGCGAGCCATTTTTAGGTTTTATAATTATCCAAAATCAAAATAAATTAATGTTTTCTCATGGTATAGATACACTAGTTGTATAATGGCTTGGATGAATTTTAAAATGTGCATTTAACCTGATTTGACTACTTGAAACCATTTCTGAAATATATCTTATCGCATAATGTTATTTATTTTTAAGCAGCATAAGAATGTGTAATGACAAACATTTTATTATTTTTATGCGTATAAATCTATACAAATAGAGACATTTTCCAATGAATTATCTTTATTCTATCTTCATACTATTTTTCGATAAATCCAATATTATTTTTCAGATGAAGTGTCTTTCGTTCTACTGTTGCTATTTTCTGTAAAAGTCAATGAAACTTGATGTGTCTGTTTCATGTTTTATGTTAGTCGCTCACAAAATGAATGTCTTTTTTCTTCAAAACTGAGTTCTTTTGTATTTGTGTGTGTCTC
Source organism: Sepiola atlantica (assembly GCA_963556195.1). Lineage (NCBI taxonomy): Eukaryota > Metazoa > Mollusca > Cephalopoda > Sepiida > Sepiolidae > Sepiola > Sepiola atlantica. Next base: position 46,095,147 of record OY744529.1, read on the forward strand.
AATGTTACTCCAATATTCTATGTCAATGTTTTATATGCGTGTGCACCATAACCATTTCTATTCATTTATGTAAAATAACTTTTTTCTGGTGAATAAAGGTATGATTCACGATACGTTATAAGCAAAATAATAACTCAAAGCTAATTCTTAAATGTAATTAATACTAAAAAAAAGGTGTTTTCATCTTTAAAATATAAAGCAGGAAAAATAACTAATGATTTCTTTTGGGGAAAGCTTTTTCCCGTAATAACCAGACAAAAACCGCAGAAATAATAACTAATGATTTTTTGGGGGGAAGCTTTTTCTCGTAATAACTAAAAAAAAAGCAGAAATAATAACTAATGATTTTTTGGGGAGAAGACTTTTTCCCGTAATAACCCCCAAAAAAGAAGAAATAATAACTAATAATTTTTTGGGGAAGACTTTTTCCCGTAATAATCAGAAAAAAAACGCAGAAATAATAACTAATGATTTTTTTTGGGGGGAAGCTTTTTCCCGTAATAATCAGGAAAAAAACGCAGAAATAATAACTAATGATTTTTTTTTGAGGGGGGGGGGGAAGCTTTTTCTCGTAATAACCAAAAAAACCGCAGAAATAATAATTAATGATTTTTTGGGGGAAAGCTTTTTCTCGTAATAACCCAAAAAAGAAATAATAACTAATGTTTTTTTTGGGGAAAGCTTTTTCTCGTAATAACCCAAAAATGAAATAATAACTCATGATTTTTTGGGGGAAAACTTTTTCTCGTAATAACCCAAAAAGGAAATAATAACTAATGGTTTTTTAGGGAGGAAGCTTTTTCCTGTAATAACTAAAAAAAAAGACATAATAACTAATAGTTTTAGAGGAAAAACTTTTTCCTGTAATAACCAAAAAAAAGTAAAAATTCATAAAAATTTGAAACATCAATAACTTACAAAACTTTAGCATTAATTATAATTCAGACTTAATTTAACCATATTTGTTTACATTAACCCTAAACTACATTGTAATTCTTAGCAGTAGCATCACATTCAAAATTGTACAATATAATAGCAAGAATTTGTATTTAAATGTACCAATAGTTTAAAAACAATTGTCTGAGACTAAATATTCCCCAAAAACATAAAATATAATAGCAGATCACTTATTTGGGGTACTTAATTCGAGATTACTTAGAAAAAGTTTCTTTAAAATTGCATTTAGCATTAATACATAATACACACTGAGGCAAAACTATTCTTTTGATGATGGAATCATTCAAAGGTCACTCTCTAACTATATTTATATTTCAGTGATTGACAAATGTTGACAACTGTAGTGATCTTAAAACTTAAGTTGTTTTTTTACCTTAAAGATTTACTGAATAAACGTTCTGAAAATCTTCAAGGTATTTCCATCATATGAATATCTAATATATGGTATAATTGGAAATAAATGTACACTTAACTTGTCAAAGACAGCAATTTCAACAACTGTACAATCATAAGGTAAGTTTGGTGTTCAAAGGTGCCGCAGTGGTGGTCAACTAAGGTTTTCAAAATTTAATTTATTCGCTGAAATGTCTTCAACTGTAAGCAAATCTGTAATAATGATTAAAAATGCGTTTATAGATTGTTTTCCCTCTAAAATATTGGATCACTTTACAAGCATCGGTTATGAAAACTGATTGTCATCATTATGGATTTCGGTGTTCGGACTGACTTCCTCATCTTGCCATGCTCACAATGTTTCGGCCGTTCTGCCCTCCGGCCTTCATCAGGTGTCTTGTTTCGAACTCGGAAACCGTCTGTCTGGACTCTCGAACCCAATACCTTTGTTGTCACGGGGGTACCATGCTCGGATTGTATTCATTTTTCATATACTATATATAAATTCATGAAGTTTTTACGGATGTATCGAAATAATTTGATATTGATGTATACAAGTATTGGAAATTCACGCAAACATAATTTGATGCACGCACCAGGCGTATATAAATATACATGTTTAATAACATTAAACTTAACAGAAACATATATTTTGATGCCATATTTAATATTTGTATAAAGCGATAGTTTTCCTTCAGATTTTGAATGATATCAGTTGAATAAATTCAGCTTCATCTGTGATTGTGGTGTTATTTATGTTATCTTTCTGTTTTGAATTTATAAAATTCATTGATAAACTGTCGCCCTGCAGTATTCTTTTACTATTTCATACTTTGCTGGTCACCTTTGATCTGGTTTACCCTATTCTCTCTACATAGTTGTGCTAGTATCCTTTTCTATTGCGTGTAATCTCATTACATTTTTCCTTTGTGCCCTACATTTTGTCAATGTTTGTCTATGTGAACAAGCTAATTATTACTTTTGAAGTCTTCGATCTATTTCTATATTCTATTCTTTCACCTGAATCTCTTTCTAGTTGTTGTTGTTTGTGTTCAACCGATACAGTCTTATGAATCGAATGTTGTGTCATGCTTCTTGCATTCTGATATCTTTCCTGTTTCTTTGCTTCAGTGTCAACAAATACACATCTTTTTGAAATAAGTATGTATTTATATGAATCCAATCTCTCATCTTTTAACTTCTTCAATTGTTCATGAATTCAGCTTCTAAAATCCTAGTTTTTCTATTCTTTTCTTATTGTCTAATCTACTGATTTGTTTCTCATTTTTTTCTATTTTAAAATCGTATTTGTCAATCAGTTTATTTTTGTGAATTTTTCTTATTGTCTAATCTACTGATTTGTTTCTCATTTTTTTCTATTTTAAAATCGTAATTGTCAATCAGTTTATTTTTGTGAATTTTTCTGACATTTTTTTGATTAATGCTCTGTTTGATTATGTTTTAGAAAGTTCATTTAAGTCAACATAAGCAATGAAATTACTGACCCTGTACTTTTAATTCTTTCAATTTCACAGGACCTTGGGTTCCTGCTAGGGGTAAGAAGACTTGCATGGTTTAATATGTTTCATAGCACCCTGCACAATTTTTCATTTCCCATATAAACACTTCAATATTAGTCTATAGTACATTTTAAACAAAAACTTAATTAAAATATTTCTAATGTGTACCTGGATTTCATAGAATCTGACTGCTAATTAACGTATCAGTAAATACTTATATGTATAGAAGGCAATACAATGCAAAGGTGTGACGAATCGACACAAGTTGGAGCAAATAAGAGATATAATGGTGGAACAGGTTAAATAGTTTCACCCTTAATACAACACACACACATATGTATATATATGGGAAATGAAAAAGGAAAATCCAAAAAGGATGTTTTTTTTATATATTCATCAACATTTCGTCTTTATTTGTAAGACTTCCTCAGGATGATAATTGACGAGAAAAAGTAGTAGCCACTACTGGGTGCTCAGGCTCGAGGTCCGGGCTCAGTGAAGTCAGTAAGGATTTGAATGCCTACTTGACACCCCTCTCGGGTGTCTTCGGTCTCTCTGTACAGGCGTTTGTCAGAGACTCTGACATGAGGATACTTTTTACTTGAAGTAAACCCTGACCAAATATTCAAAGAAAAATGGTGTGCTGTCTCCTCAAGCCATCCAACACGTCTCCCGAATTGCGGACGGGGGCACCCCCTCTATTAATAGAGGGCAGCTTCGAATAATGAATTAGACGTCGTTGACAATGAAGAAATAAATAATAAAAAATATGAATAAAAACAAAAATAAATACTGGCAGGCCGGCACCCAGGATAAAAAAGGCCCATCAACCCGTTCATACACCAAGATGGAAGATGTAAGCAATGGTGTGAACCTTCCTGCCTATTGAAATAGTGCTCCAGCCATGACAGAGGCCAAACAGGGTCAGCCATCAGGTATTGAGTAAAAAGGTCCTGGCCCCCTATCTCCATCAAATACAGCAACAAAAAAAGAAACATAAGAAGCTTAAAAGCCCAACCATGGACTGTTGCACAAAAGAAGGTGCTATTGTTTTGCTACCACTACTCAAAGTTTGAAAAGTGGAGCAAAACATCCAATGAGATTTTAGCTGATAAGATGCAAGAATCTACCCTCCCCGAAGAATATATATATATATATATATATATATATATATATATATGTATATTTAGGCAGCAAGTCATTATCCAAGCAATCGTTGTTGAACGTCATGGAATTGTCTCGTTTGTACATCTTCTTTGTGAGGTTCTCAAACCATCGAGCTATCCTTCTGGTTTCAATGATACCTATAAAACATTAACTCAAGTCTTATTTTAAAAAACCTAATCCTGAAGACGACTAAGAAAGTCGAAAGCGCTTGAAAAAGATGGCCGAATTAAGAACAATCAAGAAAATACTCTACGGACGGCCACCTGAAACCAGAAGGATAGCTCGAGATTTACAAACGAGAAAGTTCCGTGACGTTCAACAACGCTTACTTGGATATATATATATATATATATATATATATATATATATATATATATATATATATATATATATATATATATATATATATATATATATATATATATATATATATATATATATATATATATTTGCAAACACACATATATCTGTCTATATACACAGTGTTACAATGTCATGTAATACCTGTATCAAAATGGTCTGGTGGAAAATCTATATTATATTATAATATTTTGGGAACTCATCTTCTTCAGAACCGTGCTCAACTTAAGTTGAAACGTGCATATATGTGTGTTTGTAAATAAATGAATAAATAAATATATATATATGTATGTATACATTGTATAAAAGGTGAAACTATTTAACCTGTTCCACCATTATATGTCTTATTTGCTCCAACTTGTGTCTATCCGTCACACCTCTGCATTGTATTGTCTTCTAAGTATCACATTTCTATATACAAGTAAACAATGCTTCAAACAAACTACATAAACCTCATATATATATGTATATATTTTCACTTGATAATCGTGTAAGTTTTCAGAATTCATTCTTAAAATGTTAAAAGTTAAAACTGTTTTAATATTAATATGCATGTAGGGTTACTTCCCCACAAATGACTAAAGCCTTAAAAAGTAATCTTAGTTTAATTTATTTTGTCTTTATGCACAACTTTAGGATATAAACTGAGCACCCCTTTAAAATATGCACCGTCAAACTTGATCAAATCATGTAAAATGTCGTCACTATTCTCTAGGTGAATGCCACGGAGCAGAGTCTGACATCATCTTCATTTTGGATTCTTCGACTAGTGTGAGAGAACCTAACTTTAAAAAAATGCTACGGTTTGTCATAGACTTTCTCTCATCTGCCGACATTGATTCTGGTAGTGTACGCATCGGGGCTGTTATCTATAGTACTGACGTACATATCCAGTTCAATTTAAATACCTATAGAACAAAGCTCGATATTCTAGATGCTTTTGGAAAAATACCTTTTATATATGGAAGCACAAACACTTATGGGGCTTTAAACACCATGAGGACTCAGATGTTCACCAGAGAAAATGGAGATAGACCAAATATTCATAATATAGTCATGTTAATAACAGACGGTGTGTCCAACATAAATCCAACGCTCACAGTTCCTGAGGCAGAGAGGGCACGGGCTGAGCACATTCACATCTATGCCATTGGCATTGGTTTAGCTGATACAACTGAATTGGCAAAAATCGCATCGGAACCGGCTACAGAAAACACATTTACCGTTCAAGATTTTGCTGAACTTGATGAACTAAAGCATAAAATATTTGATGCTTTTTGTCAGGGTATGTATCAGAAAGATTATATATATATATATATATATATATATATATATATATATATATATTTCAGTGTGATGCAGCACTTTTTTTCTTGCTGCTCCTTCTATTTCTTTCGGATGTGAGATTGTGTTATTACTTTGCCTCCACTATACTATAACCTCCCTTATTTTCAATCTGATCTTTTCGTCTTGAATCTAAATCTTTTCGTACAGCATTCTTTGTTGAAGTATTCTTTTCTGTCCTCGATCTGTTTTTAACAGTTTTCTTGAAAACTATATTTTGTTAAAAAAATCAAAGGATACTTTAAAAATAAAATATTCGGAGACAAAAGTTTAAAACAAGTGAAAAGTAAAATAAAATTACACAAAACGTTTCTGATTATTAGAATTAAGATCTTATGGAATATTAATTTTAAGGAAGATTCTTTATTATTATAAGAATAAAACTTATCTTTATTCATATATATATATATATATATAAGAATATTAATTTTAAATAAATATATCAAATTATTTTTAACTACATACGTTAGCGTTCCAAGCTTTCGTTCTCATCAGTGCAGGGATAAAATTTTCGGACGGTCGCACGGTTCGAATCCCTGCCACAGAATCAACCTAGACTTTGTAACCATTAGGCCACGGGACATTACCACATTCAAGAAAGGAATTTAAGTTTTATTCATGCGAAGAGCGGCATGTGAAAAAAGACTGACTAATTAATTTAATATATAAATAAATACAATTGATTTATACAAATAAATTATTTTTTTATTTATACAAACACGTATGTATTTGTGTAAATAAATAAATAAGTAAATAAATAAATATTAATATTAATATTAATAGCTGTATTTATTATTTATCACTATTATATAAACCCGGTTACAATTCTGTAGATTTTTACACTGTGAATACATACTTAACCTGGATTACTATATATATATATATATATATATATATATATATATATATATATATATATATATATATAATTATAAATCTATGTATTGTTAAATTAAATGACTTAATTATATCTTTATTTTTTACTTTGACCAAATACCCATTCATATTTAAAGTCAGTACATTGGGTTAAAAATATTGAAATTGAAATTTTAGTAATTTTTTTTTACAATTATATTTTTCTGTTTCTACTTTATTTCTTCTATTATTTTCTTATTCTGAATACTCTTAAAATTTCATATTCTTTTACTGTCGTTTGAAGGGATTTCAATTTTCGAAGTGTTTGTAAGATTTTGAGAGCCTGTGTTCCTGCTCTATTCTTGTGTCGTTCTCTTTACTCAACAGTGATTCTTCAGTTTTTACCGCCTCTCTAATCTTATTTTGTCTTGAAAATTTACTTGTATATTTTTACTTTATTCGTCTTGGATTTTAATTTATTACGAAATAGTTTTTAAAATAAATGAATTCTTTTGATGCATCAGTCTTTATTTTATATAATCTCTATCAATCAGATCTTTCTTTTTTTCTTTTAATTTATTTGCTATTATTTTTCGCTTTACAGTTGTTCCACTTCAACCAACTCATCCTCCAAGAACTGGTAAGGCTTTTCTTCCAAAGTTAGGTAAACAGGTTGATAGGCCAATTAAATACATCTCAGATGTTGATGTCTATTTTGAAATATTAGTAACTCACCTTTAAAAATTGTAAGATAATACAATGTCTATATCAATAGAATGTTCTGACAAACGTAAAAGGCTTGGTTTTTAAAACAAGGCCACTTATTCTTAGATTTATCATGGAGTCAGATTATATGTAATTATTAGATCATTATAATGTTTTATCATTTCTCACTAGAGTCGACTCAAAGAATTGTTTTTTTTTTTAGTTTCATACTTCAAGTTTTAAAAATACTTGTTATTAGTTTTAGTCAACTTTTGATTGGACTGTGAAGAATTCGGTTCTGATAAATAAACAAATATGTCAATTTATCTTTTTTATATCATGAGATATCAAATAATTTTGATAATTATTATCTCATCTGAAATGTTACAACTTTGTCTTCCTGTCTTTAATTACAGTCACTATTATTTTGTCCTGGCAAAGGTCAAAATATATTTCTGTCTATTTTCTTGAATCTTTTGTGAGTTTAAACTTTTGTTAATTTTCCATTTGGATTTTATTATTTGTAAGATCCTGTTCTTGATTTTATTTTAATTATATAAATTATTTCAGTGTTAAACTATTTTAAATTTAATTTTAAAGTTAGAATTAAATATATATTTTTCTGTCTAATATTTTACTTTTAAGACATTCTAATTGCTATTGATTTTAGTACGATCTGACAAGAAATAGATGAATGTTGATTTGAAAACGATGGGTTTTATTTGTTTAATAACAGGGATTGTATGGGTGTTTCAGTCATTCATTTCCTACTGACATTTTAATTACAAATTTAAGAAGATATTTTCTAAGAAATTATTAAAGTTTAAAAATGTCAAATACATAGTTGATTATGTTCCGTCATTTGGTGTTTATTGTTTCCCTTTATGTTGACACTGTGTCCATGTTTTGTCGATATATCTATAATACCTTTATAAGTGTTGCATTAATGCAATTATTACTTCTAAAAATATATAATTTACAATTTTTCATTTCACAGTACCAGTTCGAACTCGGGCTCCACCAGTTGTTGGTAAGGTTTTGCTTTTAGGGGAGGGTAATTTCTTGTTAAGTGAGTACAAACAAAACTTAAAAAGTGATCATGAAAATTGCTTAATCTTCCAAAATGTTTTCATATACGATAAATCTAAACATTTTCTATTTGCAGTTTTAAGTATTTACCATTTCGCAGATGAATACTAAAAGTAGTAAACACGAAAAAATTGCTGGAAATATTGCTTAATAATGCTAGAAATAAATTACATTTTCAATAAAATGGAATTAATATTTCTAAATAATGCAATAAATGAATTAATTTTTCAATAAAATGGAATTAATATTTCTAAATAATGCAATAAATAAATTAAATTTTCAATAAAATGGAATAAATATTTCTAAATACTGCAATAAATAAATTCAATTTTCAATAAAATGGAATTAATATTTCTAAATACTGCAATAAATAAATTAATTTTTCAATAAAATGGAATTAATATTTCTAAATACTGCAATAAATAAATTAAATTTTTCAATAAAATGGAATTAATATTTCTAAATAATACAAGAAATACATGAAATTTTCAATAAAATGGAATTAATATTTCTAAATAATGCAAGAAATAAATATAATTTTACATTAAAATGGAATAAATATTTCTAAATACTGCAATAAATAAATTAAATTTTCAATAAAATGGAATTAATATTTCTAAATACTGCAACAAATAAATTAAATTTTCAATAAAATGGAATTAATATTTCTAAGAAATAAAGTTTAATTAAACATTTACAAAAGTTCATTACAGTTTCACAAAAAATAAAAATTTAACATAATTAAAACATATATTTTATTCAGATATTTATTTAATTATGCAAATACGGAAAGTATTGTCTGATTAATATTTAGTATATCCAACTGATTATGAAAATATGAACAATGACTAAAAATGTTATATGCAAAATTTTCTTAAAATCTCAATATTTCCTTCAGATATTTGTTTTATCATGCAAATACGCATTAGTTTAGTATATCCAACGGATTATGAAAATATGAACAATTACTGAAAATTTTACAGGCAAAACTTTCTTGAAATCTCAATATTTCATTCAGATATTTATTTAATTATGCAAATACGCATTAGTTTAGTATATCTAACTGATTATGAAAATATGAACAATTACTGAAAATGTTACAGGCAAAACTTTCTTAAAATCTCAATATAAAAAAACATTAAAGAAAATTATGTACTTTTTATTTATAAAAATAAAAACAAAATCACAAGCGAAAATTTTTTTGGGAAATATTTTCTAGAAAAAGAATAAAGAATGATCATATATGCAATGCAAATATAAGCGTATAGTTCAAATGTGTTAATGCATTGAACTCTGAACATTTTATCACTTTTTTTATTTTCGTTTCTGATTATGAACATATAGACAATGACTGAAAATGAGAACCTGAAAGAAATCAAGAATTCACTTGTTTACAAATTACTTTAAATTCATAGTTATGCAAGATCCAATTGCACATCTGCTGTGAGGAAACATTTATGGGAAAAAAAGAAGATAAAAAAGGATTGAAACAAAAAAACTAAAAAATAAAACAATTGGACAATTCTTCATATACTGGTAGAATGTTATCGACGTTTTAACTTTTTTAAAGAAAAGTTTGTTTGTTAATATTCAGACAAAAATCTTAATCATTGTCTTCCGAAAAAATGAGAACAAAAGAAAAAAATAGTTTGAAGGATAACAACAACTAGGCGTTATTTGAGAACTTTAAACAAGATTGAAAAAAAACTTTCTTAAAATCTCAATATAAAAAACATTAAAGGAAAATAACAACAACTAGGCGTTATTTGAGAACTTTAAACAAGATTGGGAAAAAAAACTTTCTTAAAATCTCAATGTATAAAAAAAAACATTAAAGGAAAATCATGAAATTTTTATTTATAAAAAAAAGACAAAAACACTAGCGAAAATTTTTTGCAGAAATATTTTCTGGAAAAGTATAAAGAATGATCATATATAAAATAGAAATAGAAGAGTTCAAATGTGTTAATGTGTTGATAGCATATAATGGACTCTGCCCATTATAAGAAAAGCACTTGAACATGAAATGGCTCTGTGAATTCTATAAATCTAAAGTTTTTGTTTAATACATGCATTTTTTTTTATATATAATAGATGACTATAATTATTGTGTGAGCATAAATATATAGAAAAAAAGTACAGATGTAGTGATGGAAATTAAGAAATAGACAATGTCCGAAACCGAAGCCAATTTTTCTTTTACGCCGTAAAAAAAATTATGAATTCTTCTTCTTTCGTGTTAATCAGATGATTCCAGTGTTGCCATTAGTTTCCCCGATGTTTTTCTAGTTAGAAATCTTTCTGGAAAGACATCGGGTACTTACGGGAAGGACAACGAGAAGGTTGCCAACATCCCTAAGTGAAAGTGGTACGGTGGAACCGACTGGATTCGAACTTGGAGCACCCAGGTCTTCAGTCCGTGTCGTTATCCACTTGACCTCCAAATGATAAATTGATTTTATGTCAATCAGTTGAAATATATGAAGTTAGAATCAAGTCGTCGTGTTGATAAATTGGTTTAATTTTATGATTCTGCTGTGCATCCATAATTTTAGAATTGTTCATTTTCTTTCAGAGAACTTGTATGGATTTAAAGATAAACATTGATCTCGTTTGATGCTATTATGCAAATAAGATCTCTTTTTTCATTTTCGTTTCTTTGCTGTTGTTTGTTTATCCTTTCATAATTTTCAATCGTCTAATCTGTTCATTGTCTTCAATAAAATGTTTGCTGTACGACCACCCAACCATATTTCGAATGCGTAAAACTGTAAAAGACATGTGTACTATGTCTACGTTATACGTGTATGTTTTGTCTCAGTTTTGATACCGTCTAAAAACTATACTAAAAATGGTGTTCATATGAATAGGGTAGTTTTATTTTCACTGTATCAATACATGTTTTTGCGATGTTCGCTTTGTTGCTGTTGCTTTCTGTTTCTTTCTCGTTATGGACAAAGCTTTTAACGAGTTTGTTAATTCTGTTTTCGAATAGAATATCGTAATATATTTATTTTCAAATCATTTTGTAATTTGCTGCTCAAACCGCCCAATAAAAATATAACAATGATAAGAAGTAAAGTTGTTGAAATAATGGAGATTCAAAAACAGATGATTGTTTCACTGTGTATAACGTTTAAAATATGCTTATCTGTGTATGTAACAATAACCGACTGCTTTGTAACATTCTTTCTGCCAATTCTCTTTCACGTGTTGTCACTTGTAATGTAATTCTGTGGTAAATAATTTGGTCAAGTTTCCAGAAAAAAGATTAAGATAAGATGGTGTCATCATTCCTTTTGTAACTTATATTCTGTCAGTTTTCTTCCATGTGTTGTGCGTTGTCATGTAAATTTGTAGAAAATAATTTGGTTACATTTTTAGATTATAATAATATTTTGTCATCATTTCTTTAATGAGCATTTGTTTCTTCATCATTTTGTGTGTTTTATATCAAATCTGTATCTTGAGTGAGAGATTATGTCCGTATTCTGTAGGTGGATGTGGCCATGCTGAGTCTGACATCGTCTTCATTCTGGATTCTTCAACTAGTGTCACTGCACCGAATTTTGAGAAAATGCTAGATTTTATAGTTCATTTTGTATCTGTTGCTGCTATCGATAATGGAGACGTACGTATTGGTGCTGTTCTCTATAGCACGGACGTTCAAATCCAATTCCACATGAATGAATATCACACAAGACAAGATATCATAAATGCAGTCAAGAACATTACATATGTCTATGGCAGTACAAACACTTATGGTGGACTTCATATTACTCGCACTCAAATGTTTACACAGCAGAATGGAGATAGACCTTCAGTTCCCAACATTGCAATTCTTCTCACTGATGGCGTCTCAAATATCAACGCTTTTGAAACAATTCCCGAGGCTGAAAGAACAAGAGCTGACAACATTCATATATATGCAGTTGGTATTGGCTTGGCTGACACAACGGAATTGAGCCAGATTGCTTCTCGACCAATCTCTGACAATATGTTTGTAGTTGATGACTTCCATGCTCTCAAAACTTTGGAAGAGAAAATACTTGATCAATTTTGTCCAGGTAGTTATATGCAATATAAGAGCTATTTCTCACGCTCTCCTTTCTCTCTTTTAACTCACATAATTATCTATAAGAAAAATCTAATTTCTTGCTTTTTTTTCACTATCTTTTATTCTCTTAATATACTCTATATCTTCATAACCTTCTTCTTTCTATTTTGGTTTTCCGTATACCAACAAGTTGTCATTAAACACACCCATTAGTCATCACTGGATTTATCTCAGCTATTTTTCTCTCTTTTAACTTGCATTCTTATTTATCTGAAAATCTTTATTACTTGCCTTTTTCCGCCACTATCTTTATTTATCTGATTTTTTTTATTTATTTCTTGCCTCTTTTTGCCACTACCTTAATTGATCTGACAGATCTAATATCTTGCATCATTTTTCCACCATATTTCATTCTCTTATGCTCTATATCTTACAAGAGCTCTTCTTTCTTTTTATTCATTTTATTGCTTCTACGTTTAACTTTAGACTCTTCTTCTTACTTATCGGTCGATCTATCTCATCTATTTTTCCTAACAAAGTTGTTAATATTTCATCTAAAATGAGTGGTCTTCATTTCCTTTTCATTTCATTTACTCAAAAAGACCAATCCATAGTATAAGAATCTTATTGTTAAATCCAACTTTTTCCTTCATAATCCCGTTTGAAATAAATATTAATGTTGCTTTATGCTAAGTGACATAATTATAAATGCTGTGTACAAGTTAGATACAACTGAAAACTTTCATCCTTTGTAAATTCACATTTTTTTAACATTTATCTATTTTTTTAATATTTCCGTTTGTGATTACTTTCTACAGTATTAGACTATTTAAATATATCAATAATCTATAGGTCATATTCAAATATGTATATAAACATTTTGATATAATTAATAATATTTGGTGTCTGGTAAATTTATAAAATCTTCAATCACATCTACTAACAACAAAAATATATGGCGAAATAAGTTATTTTCAAATCAACATATTTTTATACCGTAAGAATTAAACTTAAGCTGATGTGTGTTTTGAATCGAATCTTTATCTTGAGTGAAAGATTATGTCCGTATTCTGTAGGTGGATGTGGCCATGCTGAGTCTGACATCGTCTTCATTCTGGATTCTTCAACTAGTGTCACTGCACCGAATTTTGAGAAAATGCTAGATTTTATTGTTCATTTTGTATCTGTTGCTGCTATCGATAATGGAGACGTACGTATTGGTGCTGTTCTCTATAGCACGGACGTTCAAATCCAATTCCACATGAATGAATATCACACAAAACAATATATCATAGATGCAGTCAAGAACATTCCATATGACATAACGCAGCTTAGCAAGTAATTACACTGCAAGCTGAATCCCACCTCACACAAATATAGATGTTATATACATTTCAATGATTGTATTATAGGTATGATTTATTTTCCCCCTTCAACGGAGAAAAGGGAGAAAATCTATTTATTTTATTTTTTCATATGCGAAAATAAATATCTCTTCTTCATCTAACAGACTCACACATTTTGATAGATCTAGTTAAATCATATTCTCTGACATCTTCAATATCATAGTATATAAAAATGCCATATAAATCATGCGTTGAATTATTTTAGGAAAAATTACACATCTTAAGCAGTGTAGGTTAAGAAAATATTAATTTCTTCTAATGTTCATTTTTAATTGATTGAATTATATATCATAATAGCTAGCAGAAGTACTCGTGTATACCAGGGGGGGGGATATCTTAATACATGTTAACATATAAAAGTGAAAATTTGTTATATGACGAAAATTGCTATACAAAATATTCTACATAGTTATGTTGGGCATAGTGACTATTTATGATGATCTTCAGGTCCAGAAATAAAATAATAACAAAGTTCCGACCCCATATATATATATATATATATATATATATATATATATATATATATATATATATATATATATATATATATATATATACATATAAAGTATATATACATATAAAGTATGTTATCTATGAAGCTGCTTTTTATTGAGGGTATTATTTATGCGGGTAGTATTGCTAAACAAATGATTTATTTAATCTGTGGTATTGGATATAAATAAAGAATACTACAATGTTAAAAATCAGACCCGCAGATGGTCGAGTCTTATCTTTCACTTTGTGGTATTCTTTATATATATCCAGCCCCACGAACTAAAAAAATAGCTTGTGTAGTAATATTACCGAAGAAAACTTTAGTTCCAAAAAATAAAATCATCTTAATACATAAGATACGATATACTGTCGGAAATAAATTTCCAATATTAAAAACATTGTTTTTTTTTAATACGACTGATTTCGGATTAAAGATATTCTCTATGTATGATTCAAAAGTAAAACTCTTTGGTTTACAATATGTTAACATATATGAATGCTTTAGTTGAGAACATATTAATACTGAATTGAAAAGTTGGGCGAGAGTTAGGGTTAGGATTAATTAAAACTGAATTGAAAATTTAGGTGAGGGTTAGGGTTAGGATTAATTAAAACTGAATTGAAAAGTTGGGTGAGGGTTAGGGTTAGGATTAATTAATACTGAATTGAAAAGTTGGGTGAGGGTTAGGGTTAGGATTAATTAATACTGAATTGAAAAGTTGGGCGAGGGTTAGGGTTAGGATTAATTAATACTGAATTGAAAAGTTGGGTGAGGGTTAGGGTTAGGATTAATTAATACTGAATTGAAAAGTTGGGTGAGTGTTAGGGTTAGGATTAATTAATACTGAATTGAAAAGTTGGGTGAGGGTTAGGGTTAGGATTAATTAATACTGAATTGAAAAGTTGGGTGAGGGTTAGGGTTAGGATTAATTAATACTGAATTGAAAAGTTGGGTGAGGGTTAGGGTTAGGATTAATTAATACTGAATTGAAAAGTTGGGCGAGGGTTAGGGTTAAGATTAATTAATACTGAATTTAAAAGTTGGGTGAGGGTTAGGGTTAGGATTAATTAATACTGAATTGAAAAGTTGGGTAAGGGTTAGGGTTAGGATTAATTAATACTGAATTGAAAAGTTGGGCGAGGGTTAGGGTTAGGATTAATTAATACTGAATTGAAAAGTTGGGTGAGAGTTAGGGTTAGGATTAATTAATACTGACTTGAAAAGTTGGGTGAGGGTTAGGGTTAGGATTAATTAATACTGAATTGAAAAGTTGGGCGAGGGTTAGTGGTAGGATTAATTAATACTGAATTGAAAAGTTGGGTGAAGTTAGGGTTAGGATTAATTAATACTGAATTGAAAAGTTGGGTGAGGGTTAGGGTTAGGATTAATAATTACTGAATTGAAAAGTTGGGCGAGGGTTAGGGTTAGGATTAATTAATACTGAATTGAAAAGTTGGGTGAGGGTTAGGGTTAGGATTAATTAATACTGAATTGAAAAGTTGGGCGAGGGTTAGGGTTAGGATTAATTAATACTGAATTGAAAAGTTGAAAGATTTTAATTAAATCTAGTCAATTAAAAAATACTTTAACAATTTATTTGTTAATTATTTAAATCAAGACATTATGAATTTCTATTCAAAAATAATACTATTCTTAAGTTGCTTTTGATTCGATTTGCGAGTTTCAGAAAATGCATTTTTAGTAAACGTAAGTAAACTATAAATTTTATATGTAGTTTAGTTTTAAGCAAGCTGCTGGTTCTGTTTTTTATCACGAGAAATACTTTCTGAAATTCCGATTAGCCGATTTATTATGCACTAACAATATGAAAATCAATCACAGACAAATTGTATTATGTACTATAAAATATTTGTGTGAATATTTATTAGAAATACTATTATAGATCTAAACGATATTTTATGCATGTACTGTTCTATTTTTCTCCAGCTCCGAGAACTACTCCTGTTCCTATACAACCTAAGGGTAAGACATCCGTTCTATGTCTAAATCAAAACCACATATAAATTCTCTGTTTTTATTTCATGAAATAACAATTTCATGAATCATGTCCGTAACAATTTGTAACGTTCACAAGTATTTGTAACAGTTGGTGTTCAATCAAGGTTTCTTGTGTTTCTCTTTTTTTCTATACTTTGGTATGTTGTAGCGTCTTTATTCTGTTTTTGTAAATCATTTTTGTACTTAATGTAATACTTTATTTACATAGTGTTATTCTTAACATGTCTCGTCTTATACTGCGTCTATCTACTAACCCTAACCCTAAACCTATACCACATAGGGGTAAGACATCTGTTCAATGCCTTAATCTAAACTACATGTGTATTCTTTGTTTGTGTATCATGCAACATCAAGTTCATGAATCATGTCCCTTGCAATATTTTACTTTAACAATTATTTGTAATGGTTGGTATTTCATCAGATTTTGTTGTTCGTCCTTTCTTTTCTTATAGTCTGATATGTTGTAGGTGTCTTTGTTCTGTTTCTGCAAATCATTTGTGTATCTAGTGTAATTATTTATTTAAATTGTGTTACTTTTTGTGTGCCTTCGTCTTTTTATGTGTTTCTTACTGTCCAACTTATGCTATTCCCTTCCTAAGAATAATGTGTTTACATAGTACTTACCTGTTATATTTATGTTTGTGAGATCTGTGAATTTAACAAACGTAAAAATAATGATTCTACAGACTGATTACAAATACATCTTTGGATACTGATATTATAAACATTCTCATTTTATAAACATTGAACATATCCAATCGGCATTCAAATACCACTATGAAAGAATATATGAAAATAACAGAGTTTTTTGTAACTTATATTCTGTCAGTTTTCTTCAATGTGTTGTCCGTTGTTATGTAAATGTGTAGTAAATAATTTGCTACGTTTTTAGATTATGATACTATTTTGTTATCATTCCTTAAATGATCATTTGTTTCTTCATCAGTTTGTGTGTTTTGAATCGAATCTTTATCTTGAGTGAAAGATTATGTCCGTATTCTGTAGGTGGATGTGGCCATGCTGAGTCTGACATCGTCTTCATTCTGGATTCTTCAACTAGTGTCACTGCACCGAATTTTGAGAAAATGCTAGATTTTATTGTTCATTTTGTATCTGTTGCTGCTATCGATAATGGAGACGTACGTATTGGTGCTGTTCTCTATAGCACGGACGTTCAAGTCCAATTCCACATGAACGAATATCACACAAAACAAGATATCATAAATGCAGTCAAGAACATTCAATATGTCTATGGCAGTACAAACACTTATGGTGGACTTCATATTACTCGCACTCAAATGTTTACACAGCAGAATGGAGATAGACCTTCAGTTCCCAACATTGCAATTCTTCTTACTGATGGCGTCTCAAATGTCAACGCTTTTGAAACAGTTCCCGAGGCTGAGAGGACGAGAGCTGACAACATTCATATATATGCAGTTGGTATTGGCTTGGCTGACACAACGGAATTAAGCCAGATTGCTTCTCGACCAATCTCTGACAATATGTTTGTAGTTGATGACTTCCATGCACTCAAAACTTTGGAAGAGAAAATACTTGATCAATTTTGTCCAGGTAGTTATGCACACGATTATAAATATTTGACACGTCTGCTTTTTATATTTTCTATCTTGTGGCTATATTTTTGCTTATCTGCCAATCTAACTTAATTTTACTATTAATTTTCATCAGATGCTATTAATATTTACTCACGGATCATACCACTCTCACCATCTTTATTTTTATTTTCCTATTTAAAAAAAAATATTTTTTGCATATAACTTTTAATATCGTACTTCAAGAATAGATTTACTTACATATTCTGTATGTTTGATAGGGAGGTGTTATCCAACGATTGATATTTCCATATAAATCTACTTGAAAATGTTTTACTTTTTGTTACCGTAGATTTAAAATATTACTTAATAGATGGTTTCCTCTTTAAAACTTAAAATAGTTAATCAATTGTATAAATTCAATCGTCATCCATCATTGTAAATTCTTACTCATTAAGTTAGCAATAAAGAATACGATATACGTTTTATCTATACCTCACATAGTTTTAGTTAAAGAATAGTTAGTTTTAGAAAGCCAGAATTCTGCAATAAACCTGTATAGAAAAACATAGACCGAATAAACAAATTTAAATATATTGCATTGAAGTTTTCATTGCAATTAAAACAATAAAATGATCACAAATTGAAACTATTTTATTTAACAAAGGAACAAGTGTTGATTGGTATGATAGGAATCGTACACATACCACAGATTAATGTAACATCTCCAAATATAGAATTTTATCAAAGATATTTAGATATACTTGTCTGTATTTAAATATGGACAGCATTAAACTGATCACAAACAAAACCTTCCTATATATGTTTCATTCTTCTGTTGTATAGTAATGACTTAAACAACAATATGTCTATGAATTACTTTGAATATCTCACCTATTATTCATATAATGACTTAAACAACAATATGTCTATGAATTACTTTGAATATCTCACCTATTATTCATATAATGACTTAAACAACAATATGTCTATGAATTACTTTGAATATCTCACCTATTATTCATATAATGACTTAAACAACATGTCTATGAATTACTTTGAATATCTCACCTATTATTCATATAATGACTTAAACAACAATATGTCTATGAATTACTTTGAATATCTCACCTATTATTCATATAATGACTTAAACAACAATATGTCTATGAATTACTTTGAATATCTCACCTATTATTCATATAATGACTTAAACAACAATATGTCTATGAATTACTTTGAATATCTCACCTATTATTCATATAATGACTTAAACAATAATATGTCTATGAATTACTTTGAATATCTCACCTATTATTCATATAATGACTTAAACAACAATATGTCTATGAATTACTTTGAATATCTCACCTATTATTCATATAATGACTTAAACAACAATATGTCTATGAATTACTTTGAATATCTCACCTATTATTCATATAATGACTTAAACAACAATATGTCTATGAATTACTTTGAATATCTCACCTATTATTCATATAATGACTTAAACAACAATATGTCTATGAATTACTTTGAATATCTCACCTATTATTCATATAATGACTTAAACAACAATATGTCTATGAATTACTTTGAATATCTCACCTATTATTCATATAATGACTTAAACAACAATATGTCTATGAATTACTTTGAATATCTCACCTATTATTCATATAATGACTTAAACAACAATATGTCTATGAATTACTTTGAATATCTCACCTATTATTCATATAATGACTTAAACAACAATATGTCTATGAATTACTTTGAATATCTCACCTATTATTCATATAATGACTTAAACAACAATATGTCTATGAATTACTTTGAATATCTCACCTATTATTCATATAATGACTTAAACAACAATATGTCTATGAATTACTTTGAATATCTCACCTATTATTCATATAATGACTTAAACAACAATATGTCTATGAATTACTTTGAATATCTCACCTATTATTCATATAATGACTTAAACAACAATATTTCTATGAATTACTTTGAATATCTCACCTATTATTCATATAATGACTTAAACAACAATATGTCTATGAATTACTTTGAATAATTCACCTATTATTCATATAATGACTTAAACAACAATATGTCTATGAATTACTTTGAATATCTCACCTATTATTCATATAATGACTTAAACAACAATATGTCTATGAATTACTTTGAATATCTCACCTATTATTCATATAATGACTTAAACAACAATATGTCTATGAATTACTTTGAATATCTCACCTATTATTCATATAATGACTTAAACAACAATATGTCTATGAATTACTTTGAATATCTCACCTATTATTCATATAATTACTTAAACAACAATATGTCTATGAATTACTTTGAATATCTCACCTATTATTCATATAATGACTTAAACAACAATATGTCTATGAATTACTTTGAATATCTCACCTATTATTCATATAATGACTTAAACAACAATATGTCTATGAATTACTTTGAATATCTCACCTATTATTCATATAATGACTTAAACAACAATATGTCTATGAATTACTTTGAATATCTCACCTATTATTCATATAATGACTTAAACAACAATATGTCTATGAATTACTTTGAATATCTCACCTATTATTCATATAATTACTTAAACAAGAATATGTCTATGAATTACTTTGAATATCTCACCTATTATTCATATAATGACTTAAACAACAATATGTCTATGAATTACTTTAAATATCTCACCTATTATTCATATAATGACTTAAACAACAATATGTCTCTATGAATTACTTTCACCTATTGTTCATATAATTTTCATCAAATTTTCTCATCCAACAGAAATAATCATGAAAGATTTTAATAAAATCTAGTCAATTAAAAAAATACTTTAACAATTTATTTGTTAATTATTTAAATCAAGACATGATTAATTTGTATTCAAAAATAATCCTATTCTTAAGTTGCTTTTGATTCGATTTGCTAGTTTCAGAAAATGCATTTTTAGTAAACGTAAGTAAACTATAAATTTTATATGTAGTTTAGTTTTAAGCAAGCTGCTGGTTCTGTTTTTTATCACGAGAAATACTTTCTGAAATTCCGATTAGACGATTTATTATGCACTAACAATATGAAAATCAATCACAGACAAATTGTATTATGTACTATAAAATATTTGTGTGAATATTTATTAGAAATACTATTATAGATCTAAACGATATTTTATGCATGTACTGTTCTATTTTTCTCCAGCTCCGACAACTACTCCTGTTCCTATACAACCTAAGGGTAAGACATCCGTTCTATGTCTAAATCAAAACCACATATAAATTCTCTGTTTTTATTTCATGAAATAACAATTTCATGAATCATGTCCGTAACAATTTGTAACGTTCACAAGTATTTGTAACAGTTGGTGTTCAATCAAGGTTTCTTGTGTTTCTCTTTTTTTTCTATACTTTGGTATGTTGTAGCGTCTTTATTCTGTTTTTGTAAATCATTTTTGTACTTAATGTAATACTTTATTTACATAGTGTTATTCTTAACATGTCTCGTCTTATACTGCGTCTATCTACTAACCCTAACCCTAAACCTATACCACATAAGGGTAAGACATCTGTTCAATGTCTTAATCTAAACTACATGTGTATTCTTTGTTTGTGTATCATGCAACATCAAGTTCATGAATCATGTCCCTTGCAATATTTTACTTTAACAATTATTTGTAATGGTTGGTATTTCATCAGATTTTGTTGTTCGTCCTTTCTTTTCTTATAGTCTGATATGTTGTAGGTGTCTTTGTTCTGTTTCTGCAAATCATTTGTGTATCTAGTGTAATTATTTATTTAAATTGTGTTACTTTTTGTGTGCCTTCGTCTTTTTATGTGTTTCTTACTGTTCAACTTATGCTATTCCCTTCCTAAGAATCATGTGTTTACATAGTTTTTACGTTTTATGTTTGTGTGATCTGTGAATTTAACAAACGTAAAAATAATGATTCTACAGACTGATTACAAATACATCTTTGGATACTGATATTATAAACATTCTCATTTTATAAACATTGAACATATCCAATCGGCATTCAAATACCACTATGAAAGAATATATGAAAATAACAGAGTTTTTTGTAACTTATATTCTGTCAGATTTCTTCAATGTGTTGTCCGTTGTCACGTAAATGTGTAGTAAATAATTTGCTACGTTTTTAGATTATGATACTATTTTGTTATCATTCCTTAAATGATCATTTGTTTCTTCATCAGTTTGTGTGTTTTGAATCGAATCTTTATCTTGAGTGAAAGATTATGTCCGTATTCTGTAGGTGGATGTGGCCATGCTGAGTCTGACATCGTCTTCATTCTGGATTCTTCAACTAGTGTCACTGCCCCAAATTTTGAGAAAATGCTAGATTTTATTGTTCATTTTGTATCTGTTGCTGCTATCGATAATGGAGACGTACGTATTGGTGCTGTTCTCTATAGCACGGACGTTCAAATCCAATTCCACATGAACGAATATCACACAAAACAAGATATCATAAATGCAGTCCAGAACATTCAATATGTCTATGGCAGTACAAACACTTATGGTGGACTTCATATTACTCGCACTCAAATGTTTACAGAGCAGAATGGAGATAGACCTTCAGTTCCCAACATTGCAATTCTTCTTACTGATGGCGTCTCAAATGTCAACGCTTTTGAAACAGTTCCCGAGGCTGAGAGGACGAGAGCTGACAACATTCATATATATGCAGTTGGTATTGGCTTGGCTGTCACAACGGAATTGAGCCAGATTGCTTCTCGACCAATCTCTGACAATATGTTTGTAGTTGATGACTTCAATGCACTCAAAACCTTGGAAGAGAAAATACTTGATCAATTTTGTCCAGGTAGTTATATGCAATATAAGAGCTATTTCTCACGCTCTCTTTTCTCTTTTTTAACTCCCGTCCTGCTTTATCTGACAAATACAATCTCTTGATACTTTTTCTACCATCTTTTATTCTATTATACTCTATATCTGCCTAACTCTTTTCGTAATTTTCCTTAGTTTTCTTGTATCCATAAGTTGAATTTTAAACGCATACCATAATGCATAACTGGAGGCATCTCAACTATTTCTCTTCTAACAAATTGTTAATATTTCATCTAAAATACTTTGTCTTTATTTTCTTATCATTTTATACTCACATAATTAATTATCTAAGAAATTTAATCTCTTGCAACATTTATTCAACCATCTTTAATTTATCTGATGCTCTATATCTTTCAAACTCACTTCTCTCCTTTTCTTTATTTTCTCTATATTGAAAAGTGTAACTAAAAAAATATTTATATAAAGTTTTACATAAATTTTATAACGTACTGGAATTGGTGGATTTATAATGGTTCCTTACTTCATAAATAGAGGATAGCTCTTCTGTTTCTCTCAGACAAATAGAAACAAGATCAATATTGTATATTTTTCTGGTGTAGATCTGTGTTGTTTTTGTTTCTTTTTAAGTATTAAACTAAATCAAGTGGACTTTTTTTAAAAGCTCAACTCATTGGGGTTTAGAAAACATTGGTAATCAGCTATTTAAAATACTAACTTAATTAAGCTGAGAAAGATGTTGATACTATATATATTTAAATGATAGTAATATATTTAAAGACATTTATACACATAGGCAACAAAGAGACAATCGATTTAATTTATTCTTTACTTAAACTTACATAAATATCTGCTGGGAATATAACAAGCTGACACATTTCGGATTATATAGTCAATAATATTTTTCTGTCACTGCCAATCTTAAAATAAATAAAAAATATAAGTTTAATGATATGTTATTAAAATATTTTAACGAATTTATACAAATTATGAGTGTTAAAAATGATTTTTTCCTACTGCTGGAATTTAATATTTGATTTCTCCTTCAGCTCCGAGAACTACTACTGTTCCTTTACCACCTAAGGGTAAGACATCTGTTCCATGTCCATGTGTCAAATCTCCATGTTCCATCTACGTTTTCATTTTAGTGTTATTATGTTATCATGATACCAGTTTGGGTCAATAATAACGTCTGACATTCATTGTCAAATTATTGTTTCAATAATGTTCTCTTGATTGTTGTTGCTGTTTTGTTCGTCTCATTATGTTCTTTGCTATAATTTGGTTTGTTCGTTCTATGTCAAAATAAACATTTCTTCAAATCTTTGTTCTCCAATTTAAAAACTGTTCTCAAATATAAAAACTGGTCAAAATTCCCTATAACAAAGTTAAACAAGTATATATTTTTTCATTTGTACTGTCTGCTGTATTAATATTTTTCACACTTTAATTTGAATTAGTGAGGCGATTGAAAATCAGAAAAAAGTCTTTGACAAATGTATGAAAACATGCTTCTCTATCTATGTAACAAAAAACGTCTGCTTTTTTTATATTTGTCCATCAGTTCTGTTTCATCTGTTGTCATTTTTTATGCAATTCTTCTGAAAATACTTTGGTCCATTTTTGTCATCATTCCTTAAATGATCATTTGTTTCTTCATCATTTTGTGTGTTTTGAATCGAATCTTTATCTTGAGTGAAAGATTATGTCCGTATTCTGTAGGTGGATGTGGCCATGCTGAGTCTGACATCGTCTTCATTCTGGATTCTTCAACTAGTGTCACTGCACCGAATTTTGAAAAAATGCTAGATTTTATTGTTCATTTTGTATCTGTTGCTGCTATCGATAATGGAGACGTCCGTATTGGTGCTGTTCTCTATAGCACGGACGTTCAAATCCAATTCCACATGAACGAATATCACACAAAACAAGATATCATAAATGCAGTCAAGAACATTCCATATGTCTATGGCAGTACAAACACTTATGGTGGACTTCATATTACTCGCACACAAATGTTTACACAGCAGAATGGAGATAGACCTTCAGTTCCCAACATAGCAATTCTTCTCACTGATGGCGTCTCAAATATCAATGCTTTTGAAACAATTCCCGAGGCTGAAAGGACGAGAGCTGACAACATTCATATATATGCAGTTGGTATTGGCTTGGCTGACACAACGGAATTGAGCCAGATTGCTTCTCGACCAATCTCTGACAATATGTTTGTAGTTGATGACTTCAATGCACTCAAAACTTTGGAAGAGAAAATACTTGATCAATTTTGTCCAGGTAGTTATATGCAATATAAGAGCTATTTCTCACGCTCTCTTTTCTCTTTGTTAACTCACATTTTGATTTTTTTGAAAAATTTCATTTCTTTATCTTTTCTCTACCTTTTCATTCTCTTATTCTCTATATTTACATAGCTCTCTTCTTTTTTTCTATGTTACAAACAATTTGTAATTTGACAGACCTATTATTCATCACTTGAATAATCTTAGTTATTTTCCTTCTAACGAACTTGTTTAGTTTAATCATATGTTTGCTTAAAATATTTTTAAATATTTATACAAATTATGAGAAAAAAGTGTAAAATGATTTTATACAACTGCTGGAATTAAATATTTGATTTCTCCTTCAGCTCCGAGAACTACTACTGTTCCTTTACCACCTAAGGGTAAGACATCTGTTCCATGTCCATGTGTCAAATCTCCATGTTCCATCTCCGTTTTCGTGTGATGTCATTACTGTATTACAATACCTATTCATACCAATAATAACATAAAATTCATCATTAAATTATTGTTTCAACACTATTCTCTGGATTATTCTTGCTGTTTGTTTCTTCTAGTCATGTGTTTTGCTTTCGTTTGGTTTGTTTATTCTATTTTAAAATGAAATCTACTCGTGTCTTTGCTTTCCAGTGGTCAAAATTGTTCAAAATTGTTCAAAATTGTTCAAAATTCTCGTTGAAACAATTACACAAAGTTAGTTCTATTTACTCATACTGTCTATTGTAACAAAATATTTTAAAACTTTAATCATCATTATTTAATTGTAATGAACATCATAAAAAAGCCGTTGACGATTGTATCAACATATGGTTCTCTATGAATGTTTCAATAACCGACTGTTTTGTTTTTGATGGTCAATCAGTTCTCTTTTATGTGTTCTCATTTTTCATGTAATTTCATAGTTAAGTTCTTATTACTTAGATTTACATGATTTCATAGATCTTAATTTGTGTCCGTTTGTCAGAAGAATGATATTTTACTTACTGTTTAAACAATGAAAATACAAATACATCATTTAAACGTATTTGTGATACTGTCAAATATCAAAATAACCATGTAATAATTCATGGACATGTGACATTGATCATTGTCCATTCTGTAATCATATTGTACTGTGGTTCTGTGTATATAACAAAAACCGACTGATTTGTTACTTATGTCCTGTTAGTCCCCTTTCAAGTATTGTCTCTTTTCATGTAATTCCTTCATAAATAATTTCGTCCAGATAAAAATAATAATTGTGTCATCATTCCTTAAATGATCATTTGTTTCTGCATCATTTTGTGTGTTTTGAATCGAATCTTTATCTTGAGTGAAAGATTATGTCCGTATTCTGTAGGTGGATGTGGCCATGCTGAGTCTGACATCGTCTTCATTCTGGATTCTTCAACTAGTGTCACTGCACCGAATTTTGAGAAAATGCTAGATTTTATTGTTCATTTTGTATCTGTTGCTGCTATCGATAATGGAGACGTACGTATTGGTGCTGTTCTCTATAGCACGGACGTTCAAATCCAATTCCACATGAATGAATATCACACAAAACAAGATATCATAGATGCAGTCAAGAACATTCCATATGTTTATGGCAGTACAAACACTTATGGTGGACTTCATATTACTCGCACTCAAATGTTTACACAGCAGAATGGAGATAGACCTTCAGTTCCCAACATTGCAATTCTTCTAACTGATGGCGTCTCAAATGTCAACGCTTTTGAAACAGTACCCGAGGCTGAAAGGACGAGAGCTGACAACATTCATATATATGCAGTTGGTATTGGCTTGGCTGACACAACGGAATTGAGCCAGATTGCTTCTCGACCAATCTCTGACAATATGTTTGTAGTTGATGACTTCCAGGCACTCAAAACTTTGGAAGACAAAATACTTGATCAATTTTGTCCAGGTAGTTATATGCAATATAAGAGCTATTTCTCACGCTCTCTTTCCTCTTTGTTAACTTACATTTTGATTTATCTGAAAAATCTAATTTCTTGATTTTTTTCTATACTCTATATCTACATAGAACACTTCTTTCTTTTTTTTAGATGTTACACATAATTGGTCATAAAACACACTTATTAGTAATCACTTAAATAATCTCAGTTATTTTCTTTCTAACGACTTTTTAAGTTGAATGCTATGTTAGCTTAAAATATCTTAAGAATTTATGCAAATTATAAGTCAGAAGTGTAAAATGATTGCATCCGACTGTTGGAATTTAATATTTTATTTTTTCTCCAGCTCCGAAAACTACTACTGTTCCTTTACCACCTAAGGGTAAGACATCTGTTCCATGTCCATGTGTCAAATCTTCATGTTCCATCTCAGTGTTCGTTTTATGTCATTACTATATTACGATACCAATTCATACCAATAATAACATAAAGTTCATCGTCAAATTATTGTTTCAACACTATTCTCTTGATTATTCTTGCTGTTTGTGATTTCTAGTCATGTATTTTGTTTTCGTCTGGTTTGTTTATTCTATTTAAAAAGGAAATAATCTCGTATCTTTGCTTTCCAGTTGTAAAAATTGTTCAAACTTCAAGTTGAAACAATTACACAATGTTAGTTTAATTTAATATTTTTAAACTTTAATCATCATTATTTAATTGTAATGAACATCATAAAAAAGCCGTTGACGATTGTATCAACATATGGTTCTCTATGAATGTTCCAATAACTGACTGTTTTGTTTGTGATGGTCAATCAGTTCTATTAAATGTGTTCTCATTTTTCATGTAATTTCATAGTTACGTTCTTATTTTTAAGATTTATATAAGTTCATAGTTTTTACCTTGTGTTCTTTTGTCACAAGTATAATATTTTACTTACTGTTTGAAACAACGAATATACAAGTACATCATTTAAACGTATCTTTGATACTATCAAATATCAAAATAGCCATTTAATAATTTATAGACATGAGAAATTGATCATTGTCCATTCAGCAATCTCATCGTACTGTGGTTCTGTGTATATAACAAAAACCGACTGATTTGTTACTTATGTCCTGTTAGTCCCCTTTCATGTATTCTCTCTTGTCATGTAATTTCTTCATTAATAATTTCGCCCAGAATAAAAAAATACATGCGTCATCATTCCTTAGAAGATCCTTTTTTCGTCATCATTTTGTGTGTTACAATCGAATCTTTATCTTGAGTGAAAGATTATGTCCGTATTCTGTAGGTGGATGTGGCCATGCTGAGTCTGACATCGTCTTCATTCTGGATTCTTCAACTAGTGTCACTGCACCGAATTTTGAGAAAATGCTAGATTTTATTGTTCATTTTGTATCTGTTGCTGCTATCGATAATGGAGACGTACGTATTGGTGCTGTTCTCTATAGCACGGACGTTCAAATCCAATTCCACATGAATGAATATCACACAAGACAAGATATCATAAATGCAGTCAAGAACATTCCATATGTCTATGGCAGTACAAACACTTATGGTGGACTTCATATTACTCGCACTCAAATGTTTACACAGCAGAATGGAGATAGACCATCAGTCCCAAACATTGCAATTCTTCTCACTGATGGCGTCTCAAATGTCAACGCTTTTGAAACAATACCCGAGGCTCAAAGAACAAGAGCTGACAACATTCATATATATGCAGTTGGTATTGGCTTGGCTGACACAACGGAATTGAGCCAGATTGCTTCTCAACCAATTTCTGACAATATGTTTGTAGTTGATGACTTCCAGGCACTCAAAACTTTGGAAGAGAACATACTTGATCAATTTTGTCCAGGTAGCTATGCACGTGATTATAAATCATTTTCAATATTCTTTCATATATTTTTCTCGTTTTGACAACATCCATGTTGATCTGACAAACCTAGTCTGCTATTGAACTATTTGTCTTTTCTCATGGATTATCTTCTTACTTGGTTAATCTCTGTTTTTATTCTATTTCTTCTCCAGCTCCCAGAACTAATCCTGTTCCTATACCACCTAAGGGTAAGACATCTGTTCTATGTCTGAATAAGAAAAGCGTAGATATTCTCTGTTTTTATGCCATGAAATAAAAACTTCATGAATCATGTCCATAGAAATTTGTCACGTTCAGAATTATTTGTTTAATCAAACTTGTAGTGCGTTATTTATTATGTTATAATTTCATATGTTGTTGTGTCTTTTCGTCTGCAATTCATTTGTTCAATTTATTCTGTGTTTATTTACTCTTTTTCTTCAGTGATATTCAATTTCCAAGTTTAATGTGTTTTCAGAGATCTTATTTTGTGTTGTTCTGTTTCACATATTAATCGTTTTACTAAATATTAAAAACAATTATGATAAAACGTATTTGGGATATTAGAAAATATGAAAATTATCATTCTATACTATGGGATATGAGAAATTCACCATTAAGCATTTATTAATCTGTTCTTCTGTGTATGGAACAGTAATCGACTGTTTGGTTACTGATACTTTGTTCGTTCTCGTAAATGTGTTGTACGTTTTCATGAATCATGTCCATAGAAATTTATCACGTCCTAAATTATTTGTAATAGTTGAAGTTTCATCAAATGTTTGTCTGTTCTTTATTTTGTTACAGTGTGATATGTCGTAGTGTCTTTTTCTGTTTCTGCGATTCATTTGTTTAATTAGTATTTCAGTCTTGTCCAGTCGTATTCTGTGTTTATTTACTGTCTGCAATCGTGACATCCTATTTTTAAAGTTAATCTGTCTTCATAGTTTTACCTTGTTTTGTTCTGTTTCACAGTTGCATCGTTTTACTTATTGTTTCAACAATAAATATACACATTCATGATTAAAACGTATTTGTTAAACATCGAATTTGTTGTCTTTTTCGTAATAGTTTAATATGTTATATAAAGCGTTTCTTGTCTGTTTCTGCAATTCATTTGTTTAATGAATATATTTTGCTTGTCTCGTCTTATTCTGTGTTCATCTATTGTTTTCTCTAGTTATATTCTTATTTCCAAGATTAATATGATTTCATAGTTATTACTTTGTTCTCTTTGTCACAGATATAATATTTTACTTACTATTAAAAACAATGTACATACAAATTAAACACATATTCGTTATACTATCAAGTATCAAACTTATCATTCTATAATTTATGGACATGTGACATTGATCATTGTCCGTTCTGTAATCTTATTGTACTGTGGTTCTGTGTATATAACAAAAACCGACTGATTTGTTACTTATGTCTTGTTAGTCCCCTTTCATGTATTGTCTCCTGTCATGTAATTCCTTCATAAATAATTTCGCCCAGTAAAAAAAAAATATATTCGTCATCATTCCTTAAATGATCATTTGTTTCTGCATCATTTTGTGTGTTTTGAATCGAATCTTTATCTTGAGTGAAAGATTATGTCCGTATTCTGTAGGTGGATGTGGCCATGCTGAGTCTGACATCGTCTTCATTCTGGATTCTTCAACTAGTGTCACTGCACCGAATTTTGAGAAAATGCTAGATTTTATAGTTCATTTTGTATCTGTTGCTGCTATCGATAATGGAGACGTACGTATTGGTGCTGTTCTCTATAGCACAGACGTTCAAATCCAATTCCACATGAATGAATATCACACAAGACAAGATATCATAGATGCAGTCAAGAACATTCCATATGTCTATGGAAGTACAAACACTTATGGTGGACTTCATATTACTCGCACTCAAATGTTTACACAGCAGAATGGAGATAGACCTTCAGTTCCCAACATTGCAATTCTTCTCACTGATGGCGTCTCAAATGTCAACGCTTTTGAAACAATACCCGAGGCTCAAAGAACAAGAGCTGACAACATTCATGTATATGCAGTTGGTATTGGCTTGGCTGACACAACGGAATTGAGCCAGATTGCTTCTCAACCAATTTCTGACAATATGTTCGTAGTTGATGACTTCCAGGCACTCAAAACTTTGGAAGAGAACATACTTGATCAATTTTGTCCAGGTAGCTATGCACGTGATTATAAATCATTTTCAATATTCTTTCATATATTTTTCTCGTTTTGACAACATCCATGTTGATCTGACAAACCTAGTCTGCTATTGAACTATTTGTTTTTTTTCATGGATTATCTTCTTACTTGGTTAATCTCTGTTTTTATTCTATTTCTTCTCCAGCTCCCAGAACTACCCCTGTTCCTATACCACCTAAGGGTAAGACATCTGTTCTATGTCTGAATAAGAAAAGCGTAGATATTCTCTGTTTTTATGCCATGAAATAAAAACTTCATGAATCATGTCCATAGAAATTTGTCACGTTCAGAATTATTTGTTTAATCAAACTTGTAGTGCGTTATTTATTATGTTATAATTTCATATGTTGTTGTGTCTTTTCGTCTGCAATTCATTTGTTCAATTTATTATGTGTTTATTTACTCTTTTACTTCAGTGATATTCAATTTCCAAGTTTAATGTGTTTTCAGAGATCTTATCTTGTGTTGTTCTGTTTCACATATTAATCGTTTTACTAAATATTAAAAACAATTATGATAAAACGTATTTGGGATATTAGAAAATATGAAAATTATCATTCTATACTATGGGATATGAGAAATTCACCATTAAGCATTTTGTAATCTGTTCTTCTGTGTATGGAACAGTAATCGACTGTTTGGTTACTGATACTCTGTTAGTTCTCGTAAATGTGTTGTACGTTTTCATGAATCATGTCCATAGAAATTTATCACGTCCTAAATTATTTGTAATAGTTGAAGTTTCATCAAATGTTTGTCTGTTCTTTGATTTGTTACAGTGTGATATGTCGTAGTGTCTTTTTCTGTTTCTGCAATTCATTTGTTTAATTAGTATTTCAGTCTTGTCCAGTCGTATTCTGTGTTTATTTACTGTCTGCAATCATGACATCCTATTTTCAAGGTTAATCTGTCTTCATAGTTCTTACCTTGTTTTGTTCTGTTACACAGTTGCATCGTTTTACTTATTGTTTCAACAATAAATATACACATTCATAATTAAAACGTCTTTGTTAAACATCGAATTTGTTGTCTGTTTCGTTATAGTTTCATATGTTATATAAAGCGTTTCTTGTCTGTTTCTGCAATTCATTTGTTTAATGAATATTTTTTGCTTGTCTCGTCTTATTCTGTGTTCATCTATTGTTTTCTCTAGTTATATTCTTATTTCCAAGATTAATATGATTTCATAGTTCTAACTTTGTTCTTTTGTCACAGATATCATATTTTACTTACTATTAAAAACAATGTACATACAAATTAAACACATATTCGTTATACTATCAAGTATCAAACTTACCATTCTATAATTTATGGACATGTGACATTGATCATTGTCGGTTCTGTAATCTTATTGTACTGTGGTTCTGTGTATATAACAAAAACCGCTTGATTTGTTACTTATGTCTTGTTAGTCCCCTTTCATGTATTGTCTCCTGTCATGTAATTCCTTCATAAATAATTTCGCCCAGTAAAAAAAAAATATATTCGTCATCATTCCTTAAATGATCATTTGTTTCTGCATCATTTTGTGTGTTTTGAATCGAATCTTTATCTTGAGTGAAAGATTATGTCCGTATTCTGTAGGTGGATGTGGCCATGCTGAGTCTGACATCGTCTTCATTCTGGATTCTTCAACTAGTGTCACTGCACCGAATTTTGAGAAAATGCTAGATTTTATAGTTCATTTTGTATCTGTTGCTGCTATCGATAATGGAGACGTACGTATTGGTGCTGTTCTCTATAGCACAGACGTTCAAATCCAATTCCACATGAATGAATATCACACAAGACAAGATATCATAGATGCAGTCAAGAACATTCCATATGTCTATGGAAGTACAAACACTTATGGTGGACTTCATATTACTCGCACTCAAATGTTTACACAGCAGAATGGAGATAGACCTTCAGTTCCCAACATTGCAATTCTTCTCACTGATGGCGTCTCAAATGTCAACGCTTTTGAAACAATACCCGAGGCTCAAAGAACAAGAGCTGACAACATTCATGTATATGCAGTTGGTATTGGCTTGGCTGACACAACGGAATTGAGCCAGATTGCTTCTCAACCAATTTCTGACAATATGTTCGTAGTTGATGACTTCCAGGCACTCAAAACTTTGGAAGAGAACATACTTGATCAATTTTGTCCAGGTAGCTATGCACGTGATTATAAATCATTTTCAATATTCTTTCATATATTTTTCTCGTTTTGACAACATCCATGTTGATCTGACAAACCTAGTCTGCTATTGAACTATTTGTTTTTTTTCATGGATTATCTTCTTACTTGGTTAATCTCTGTTTTTATTCTATTTCTTCTCCAGCTCCCAGAACTACCCCTGTTCCTATACCACCTAAGGGTAAGACATCTGTTCTATGTCTGAATAAGAAAAGCGTAGATATTCTCTGTTTTTATGCCATGAAATAAAAACTTCATGAATCATGTCCATAGAAATTTGTCACGTTCAGAATTATTTGTTTAATCAAACTTGTAGTGCGTTATTTATTATGTTATAATTTCATATGTTGTTGTGTCTTTTCGTCTGCAATTCATTTGTTCAATTTATTCTGTGTTTATTTACTCTTTTTCTTCAGTGATATTCAATTTCCAAGTTTAATGTGTTTTCAGAGATCTTATCTTGTGTTGTTCTGTTTCACATATTAATCATTTTACTAAATATTAAAAACAATTATGATAAAACGTATTTGGGATATTAGAAAATATGAAAATTACCATTCTATACTATGGGATATGAGAAATTCACCATTAAGCATTTTGTAATCTGTTCTTCTGTGTATGGAACAGTAATCGACTGTTTGGTTACTAATACTCTGTTAGTTCTCGTAAATGTGTTGTACGTTTTCATGAATCATGTCCATAGAAATTTATCACGTCCTAAATTATTTGTAATAGTTGAAGTTTCATCAAATGTTTGTCTGTTCTTTATTTTGTTACAGTGTGATATGTCGTAGTGTCTTTTTCTGTTTCTGCGATTCATTTGTTTAATTAGTATTTCAGTCTTGTCCAGTCGTATTCTGTGTTTATTTACTGTCTGCAATCGTGACATCCTATTTTTAAAGTTAATCTGTCTTCATAGTTTTACCTTGTTTTGTTCTGTTTCACAGTTGCATCGTTTTACTTATTGTTTCAACAATAAATATACACATTCATGATTAAAACGTATTTGTTAAACATCGAATTTGTTGTCTTTTTCGTAATAGTTTAATATGTTATATAAAGCGTTTCTTGTCTGTTTCTGCAATTCATTTGTTTAATGAATATATTTTGCTTGTCTCGTCTTATTCTGTGTTCATCTATTGTTTTCTCTAGTTATATTCTTATTTCCAAGATTAATATGATTTCATAGTTATTACTTTGTTCTCTTTGTCACAGATATAATATTTTACTTACTATTAAAAACAATGTACATACAAATTAAACACATATTCGTTATACTATCAAGTATCAAACTTATCATTCTATAATTTATGGACATGTGACATTGATCATTGTCCGTTCTGTAATCTTATTGTACTGTGGTTCTGTGTATATAACAAAAACCGACTGATTTGTTACTTATGTCTTGTTAGTCCCCTTTCATGTATTGTCTCCTGTCATGTAATTCCTTCATAAATAATTTCGCCCAGTAAAAAAAAAATATATTCGTCATCATTCCTTAAATGATCATTTGTTTCTGCATCATTTTGTGTGTTTTGAATCGAATCTTTATCTTGAGTGAAAGATTATGTCCGTATTCTGTAGGTGGATGTGGCCATGCTGAGTCTGACATCGTCTTCATTCTGGATTCTTCAACTAGTGTCACTGCACCGAATTTTGAGAAAATGCTAGATTTTATAGTTCATTTTGTATCTGTTGCTGCTATCGATAATGGAGACGTACGTATTGGTGCTGTTCTCTATAGCACAGACGTTCAAATCCAATTCCACATGAATGAATATCACACAAGACAAGATATCATAGATGCAGTCAAGAACATTCCATATGTCTATGGAAGTACAAACACTTATGGTGGACTTCATATTACTCGCACTCAAATGTTTACACAGCAGAATGGAGATAGACCTTCAGTTCCCAACATTGCAATTCTTCTCACTGATGGCGTCTCAAATGTCAACGCTTTTGAAACAATACCCGAGGCTCAAAGAACAAGAGCTGACAACATTCATGTATATGCAGTTGGTATTGGCTTGGCTGACACAACGGAATTGAGCCAGATTGCTTCTCAACCAATTTCTGACAATATGTTCGTAGTTGATGACTTCCAGGCACTCAAAACTTTGGAAGAGAACATACTTGATCAATTTTGTCCAGGTAGCTATGCACGTGATTATAAATCATTTTCAATATTCTTTCATATATTTTTCTCGTTTTGACAACATCCATGTTGATCTGACAAACCTAGTCTGCTATTGAACTATTTGTTTTTTTTCATGGATTATCTTCTTACTTGGTTAATCTCTGTTTTTATTCTATTTCTTCTCCAGCTCCCAGAACTACCCCTGTTCCTATACCACCTAAGGGTAAGACATCTGTTCTATGTCTGAATAAGAAAAGCGTAGATATTCTCTGTTTTTATGCCATGAAATAAAAACTTCATGAATCATGTCCATAGAAATTTGTCACGTTCAGAATTATTTGTTTAATCAAACTTGTAGTGCGTTATTTATTATGTTATAATTTCATATGTTGTTGTGTCTTTTCGTCTGCAATTCATTTGTTCAATTTATTATGTGTTTATTTACTCTTTTACTTCAGTGATATTCAATTTCCAAGTTTAATGTGTTTTCAGAGATCTTATCTTGTGTTGTTCTGTTTCACATATTAATCGTTTTACTAAATATTAAAAACAATTATGATAAAACGTATTTGGGATATTAGAAAATATGAAAATTATCATTCTATACTATGGGATATGAGAAATTCACCATTAAGCATTTTGTAATCTGTTCTTCTGTGTATGGAACAGTAATCGACTGTTTGGTTACTGATACTCTGTTAGTTCTCGTAAATGTGTTGTACGTTTTCATGAATCATGTCCATAGAAATTTATCACGTCCTAAATTATTTGTAATAGTTGAAGTTTCATCAAATGTTTGTCTGTTCTTTGATTTGTTACAGTGTGATATGTCGTAGTGTCTTTTTCTGTTTCTGCAATTCATTTGTTTAATTAGTATTTCAGTCTTGTCCAGTCGTATTCTGTGTTTATTTACTGTCTGCAATCATGACATCCTATTTTCAAGGTTAATCTGTCTTCATAGTTCTTACCTTGTTTTGTTCTGTTACACAGTTGCATCGTTTTACTTATTGTTTCAACAATAAATATACACATTCATAATTAAAACGTCTTTGTTAAACATCGAATTTGTTGTCTGTTTCGTTATAGTTTCATATGTTATATAAAGCGTTTCTTGTCTGTTTCTGCAATTCATTTGTTTAATGAATATTTTTTGCTTGTCTCGTCTTATTCTGTGTTCATCTATTGTT
Organism: Sepiola atlantica; assembly: GCA_963556195.1. Lineage (NCBI taxonomy): Eukaryota > Metazoa > Mollusca > Cephalopoda > Sepiida > Sepiolidae > Sepiola > Sepiola atlantica. The sequence continues at coordinate 46,131,736 of OY744529.1, forward strand.
TTCTCTAGTTATATTCTTATTTCCAAGATTAATATGATTTCATAGTTCTAACTTTGTTCTTTTGTCACAGATATCATATTTTACTTACTATTAAAAACAATGTACATACAAATTAAACACATATTCGTTATACTATCAAGTATCAAACTTACCATTCTATAATTTATGGACATGTGACATTGATCATTGTCGGTTCTGTAATCTTATTGTACTGTGGTTCTGTGTATATAACAAAAACCGCTTGATTTGTTACTTATGTCTTGTTAGTCCCCTTTCATGTATTGTCTCCTGTCATGTAATTCCTTCATAAATAATTTCGCCCAGTAAAAAAAAAATATATTCGTCATCATTCCTTAAATGATCATTTGTTTCTGCATCATTTTGTGTGTTTTGAATCGAATCTTTATCTTGAGTGAAAGATTATGTCCGTATTCTGTAGGTGGATGTGGCCATGCTGAGTCTGACATCGTCTTCATTCTGGATTCTTCAACTAGTGTCACTGCACCGAATTTTGAGAAAATGCTAGATTTTATAGTTCATTTTGTATCTGTTGCTGCTATCGATAATGGAGACGTACGTATTGGTGCTGTTCTCTATAGCACAGACGTTCAAATCCAATTCCACATGAATGAATATCACACAAGACAAGATATCATAGATGCAGTCAAGAACATTCCATATGTCTATGGAAGTACAAACACTTATGGTGGACTTCATATTACTCGCACTCAAATGTTTACACAGCAGAATGGAGATAGACCTTCAGTTCCCAACATTGCAATTCTTCTCACTGATGGCGTCTCAAATGTCAACGCTTTTGAAACAATACCCGAGGCTCAAAGAACAAGAGCTGACAACATTCATGTATATGCAGTTGGTATTGGCTTGGCTGACACAACGGAATTGAGCCAGATTGCTTCTCAACCAATTTCTGACAATATGTTCGTAGTTGATGACTTCCAGGCACTCAAAACTTTGGAAGAGAACATACTTGATCAATTTTGTCCAGGTAGCTATGCACGTGATTATAAATCATTTTCAATATTCTTTCATATATTTTTCTCGTTTTGACAACATCCATGTTGATCTGACAAACCTAGTCTGCTATTGAACTATTTGTTTTTTTTCATGGATTATCTTCTTACTTGGTTAATCTCTGTTTTTATTCTATTTCTTCTCCAGCTCCCAGAACTACCCCTGTTCCTATACCACCTAAGGGTAAGACATCTGTTCTATGTCTGAATAAGAAAAGCGTAGATATTCTCTGTTTTTATGCCATGAAATAAAAACTTCATGAATCATGTCCATAGAAATTTGTCACGTTCAGAATTATTTGTTTAATCAAACTTGTAGTGCGTTATTTATTATGTTATAATTTCATATGTTGTTGTGTCTTTTCGTCTGCAATTCATTTGTTCAATTTATTCTGTGTTTATTTACTCTTTTTCTTCAGTGATATTCAATTTCCAAGTTTAATGTGTTTTCAGAGATCTTATCTTGTGTTGTTCTGTTTCACATATTAATCATTTTACTAAATATTAAAAACAATTATGATAAAACGTATTTGGGATATTAGAAAATATGAAAATTACCATTCTATACTATGGGATATGAGAAATTCACCATTAAGCATTTTGTAATCTGTTCTTCTGTGTATGGAACAGTAATCGACTGTTTGGTTACTAATACTCTGTTAGTTCTCGTAAATGTGTTGTACGTTTTCATGAATCATGTCCATAGAAATTTATCACGTCCTAAATTATTTGTAATAGTTGAAGTTTCATCAAATGTTTGTCTGTTCTTTATTTTGTTACAGTGTGATATGTCGTAGTGTCTTTTTCTGTTTCTGCAATTCATTTGTTTAATTAGTATTTCAGTCTTGTCCAGTCGTATTCTATGTTTATTTACTGTCTTCAATCGTGACATCCTATTTTCAAGGTTAATCTGTCTTCATAGTTTTACCTTGTTTTGTTCTGTTTCACAGTTGCATCGTTTTACTTATTGTTTCAACAATAAATATACACATTCATGATTAAAACGTATTTGTTAAACATCGAATTTGTTGTCTGTTTCGTTATAGTTTCATATGTTATATAAAGCGTTTCTTGTCTGTTTCTGCAATTCATTTGTTTAATGAATATTTTTTGCTTGTCTCGTCTTATTCTGTGTTCATCTATTGTTTTCTCTAGTTATATTCTTATTTCCAAGATTAATATGATTTCATAGTTATTACTTTGTTCTCTTTGTCACAGATATCATATTTTACTTACTATTAAAAACAATGTACATACAAATTAAACACATATTCGTTATACTATCAAATATCAAACTTACCATTCAATAATTTATGGACATGTGACATTGATCATTGTCCGTTCTGTAATCTTATTGTACTGTGGTTCTGTGTATATAACAAAAACCGCCTGATTTGTTACTTATGTCCTGTTAGTCCCCTTTCATGTATTGTCTCCTGTCATGTAATTCCTTCATAAATAATTTCGCCCAGTAAAAAAAAAATATATTCGTCATCATTCCTTAAATGATCATTTGTTTCTGCATCATTTTGTGTGTTTTGAATCGAATCTTTATCTTGAGTGAAAGATTATGTCCGTATTCTGTAGGTGGATGTGGCCATGCTGAGTCTGACATCGTCTTCATTCTGGATTCTTCAACTAGTGTCACTGCACCGAATTTTGAGAAAATGCTAGATTTTATTGTTCATTTTGTATCTGTTGCTGCTATCGATAATGGAGACGTACGTATTGGTGCTGTTCTCTATAGCACGGACGTTCAAATCCAATTCCACATGAATGAATATCACACAAAACAAGATATCATAAATGCAGTCAAGAACATTCAATATGTCTATGGCAGTACAAACACTTATGGTGGACTTCATATTACTCGCACTCAAATGTTTACACAGCAGAATGGAGATAGACCTTCAGTCCCAAACATTGCAATTCTTCTCACTGATGGCGTCTCAAATGTCAACGCTTTTGAAACAATACCCGAGGCTCAAAGAACAAGAGCTGACAACATTCATATATATGCAGTTGGTATTGGCTTGGCTGACACAACGGAATTGAGCCAGATTGCTTCGCAACCAATTTCTGACAATATGTTTGTAGTTGATGACTTCCAGGCACTCAAAACTTTGGAAGAGAACATACTTGATCAATTTTGTCCAGGTAGCTATGCACGTGATTATAAATCATTTTCAATATTCTTTCATATATTTTTCTCGTTTTGACAACATCCATGTTGATCTGACAAACCTAGTCTGCTATTGAACTATTTGTTTTTTTTCATGGATTATCTTCTTACTTGGTTAATCTCTGTTTTTATTCTATTTCTTCTCCAGCTCCCAGAACTACCCCTGTTCCTATACCACCTAAGGGTAAGACATCTGTTCTATGTCTGAATAAGAAAAGCGTAGATATTCTCTGTTTTTATGCCATGAAATAAAAACTTCATGAATCATGTCCATGGAAATTTGTCACGTTCAGAATTATTTGTTTAATCAAACTTGTAGTGCGTTATTTATTATGTTATAATTTCATATGTTGTTGTGTCTTTTCGTCTGCAATTCATTTGTTCAATTTATTCTGTGTTTATTTACTCTATTTCTTCAGTGATATTCAATTTCCAAGTTTAATGTGTTTTCAGAGATCTTATCTTGTGTTGTTCTGTTTCACATATTAATCGTTTTACTAAATATTAAAAACAATTATGATAAAACGTATTTGGGATATTAGAAAATATGAAAATTATCATTCTATACTATGGGATATGAGAAATTCACCATTAAGCATTTTGTAATCTGTCTTTCTGTGTATGGAACAGTAATCGACTGTTTGGTTACTGATACTCTGTTAGTTGACGTAAATGTGTTGTACGTTTTCATGAATACTGTCCATAGAAATTTGTCACGTTATGAATTATTTGTAATAGTTGAAGTTTCATCAAATGTTTGTCTGTTCTTTGATTTGTTACAGTGTGATATGTCGTAGTGTCTTTTTCTGTTTCTGCAATTCCTTTGTTTAATTAGTATTTCAGTCTTGTCCAGTCGTATTCTGTGTTTATTTACTGTCTTCAATCGTGACATCCTATTTTCAAGGTTAATCTGTCTTCATAGTTTTACCTTGTTTTGTTCTGTTTCACAGTTGCATCGTTTTACTTATTGTTTCAACAATAAATATACACATTCATGATTAAAACGTATTTGTTAAACATCGAATTTGTTGTCTGTTTCGTTATAGTTTCATATGTTATATAAAGCGTTTCTTGTCTGTTTCTGCAATTCATTTGTTTAATGAATATTTTTGCTTGTCTCGTCTTATTCTGTGTTCATCTATTGTTTTCTCTAGTTATATTCTTATTTCCAAGATTAATATGATTTCATAGTTCTAACTTTGTTCTTTTGTCACAGATATCATATTTTACTTACTATTAAAAACAATGTACATACAAATTAAACACATATTCGTTATACTATCAAGTATCAAACTTACCATTCTATAATTTATGGACATGTGACATTGATCATTGTCGGTTCTGTAATCTTATTGTACTGTGGTTCTGTGTATATAACAAAAACCGCTTGATTTGTTACTTATGTCCTGTTAGTCCCCTTTCATGTATTGTCTCTTGTCGTGTAATTCCTTAATAATAATTTCGTCCAGATGTGTCATCATTCCTTAAATGATCATTTGTTTCTGCATCATTTTGTGTGTTTTGAATCGAATCTTTATCTTGAGTGAAAGATTATGTCCGTATTCTGTAGGTGGATGTGGCCATGCTGAGTCTGACATCGTCTTCATTCTGGATTCTTCAACTAGTGTCACTGCACCGAATTTTGAGAAAATGCTAGATTTTATTGTTCATTTTGTATCTGTTGCTGCTATCGATAATGGAGACGTACGTATTGGTGCTGTTCTCTATAGCACGGACGTTCAAATCCAATTCCACATGAACGAATATCACACAAGACAAGATATCATAGATGCAGTCAAGAACATTCCATATGTCTATGGAAGTACAAACACTTATGGTGGACTTCATATTACTCGCACTCAAATGTTTACACAGCAGAATGGAGATAGACCTTCAGTTCCCAACATTGCAATTCTTCTTACTGATGGCGTCTCAAATGTAAACGCTTTTGAAACAATTCCCGAGGCTGAAAAGACGAGAGCTGACAACATTCATATATATGCAGTTGGTATTGGCTTGGCTGACACAACGGAATTGAGCCAGATTGCTTCTCGACCAATCTCTGACAATATGTTTGTAGTAGATGACTTCAATGCACTCAAAACTTTGGAAGAGAAAATACTTGATCAATTTTGTCCAGGTAGTTATATGCAATATGAGAGCTATTTCTCTTGCTTTCTTTTCTGTCTTTTAACTCACATTTTGATTTATCTGAAAAATCTAATTTCTTGATTTTTCCTACTACCTTTAATTCCGTAATACTCTATATCTACATTGAACTCTTCTTTTTTTTCCATGTTCCCCATAATTTGTCATAAAACACACTTTTTAGTCATCACTTAAATAATCTCAGCTATTTTATTTCTAACGACTTTTTAAGTTGAATGACCTGTTAGCTTAAAATATCTTAAGAATTTATGCAAATTATAAGTCAGAAGTGTAAAATGATTTTATCCGACTGCTGGAATTTAATATTTTATTTTTTCTCCAGCTCCGAGAACTACTACTGTTCCTTTACGACCTAAGGGTAAGACATCTGTTCCATGTCCATGTGTCAAATCTCCATGTTCCATCTCAGTGTTCGTTTTATGTCATTACTATATTACGATACCAATTCATACCAATAATAACATAAAATTCATCGTCAAATTATGGTTTCAACACTATTCTCTTGATTATTCTTGCTGTTTGTTTCTTCTAGTCATATGTTTAGCTTTCGTTTGGTTTGTTTATTCTATTTTAAAATGAAATCTACTCGTGTCTTTGCTTTCCAGTTGTCAAAATTGTTCAAAATTGTTCAAAATTCTCGTTGAAACAATTACACAAAGTTAGTTTTATTTACTCGTACTGTCTATTGTAACAAAATATTTTAAAACTTTAATCATCATTATTTAATTGTAACGAACATCATAAAAAAGCCGTTGACGATTGTATCAACATATGGTTCTCTATGAATGTTTCAATAACCGACTGTTTTGTTTGTGATGGTCAATCAGTTCTCTTTAATGTGTCTTCATTTTTCATGTAATTTCATAGTTAAGTTCTTATTACCTAGATTTACATGATTTCATAGATCTTAATTTGTGTCCGTTTGTCAGAAGAATGATATTTTACTTACTGTTTAAACAATGAATATACAAATACATCATAAAAACGTATTTGTGATACTGTCAAATATCAAAATAACCATGTAATAATTCATGGACATGTTACATCGATCATTGTCCATTTTGTAATCTTATTGTACTATGGTTCTGTGTATATAACAAAAACCGACTGATTTGTTATTTATGTCCTGTTAGTCCCCTTTCATGTATTGTCTCTTGTCGTGTAATTTCTTAATAAATAATTTCGCCCCCCCCCCCAAAATACATGCGTCATCATTCCTTAAATGATCATTTGTTTCTGCATCATTTTGTGTGTTTTGAATCAAATCTTTATCTTGAGTGAAAGATTATGTCCGTATTCTGTAGGTGGATGTGGCCATGCTGAGTCTGACATCGTCTTCATTCTGGATTCTTCAACTAGTGTCACTGCACCGAATTTTGAGAAAATGCTAGATTTTATTGTTCATTTTGTATCTGTTGCTGCTATCGATAATGGAGACGTACGTATTGGTGCTGTTCTCTATAGCACGGACGTTCAAATCCAATTCCACATGAATGAATATCACACAAAACAAGATATCATAAATGCAGTCAAGAACATTCCATATGTCTATGGCAGTACAAACACTTATGGTGGACTTCATATTACTCGCACTCAAATGTTTACACAGCAGAATGGAGATAGACCTTCAGTTCCCAACATTGCAATTCTTCTCACTGATGGCGTCTCAAATGTCAACGCTTTTGAAACAATACCCGAGGCTCAAAGAACAAGAGCTGACAACATTCATGTATATGCAGTTGGTATTGGCTTGGCTGACACAACGGAATTGAGCCAGATTGCTTCTCAACCAATTTCTGACAATATGTTCGTAGTTGATGACTTCCAGGCACTCAAAACTTTGGAAGAGAACATACTTGATCAATTTTGTCCAGGTAGCTATGCACGTGATTATAAATCATTTTCAATATTCTTTCATATATTTTTCTCGTTTTGACAACATCCATGTTGATCTGACAAACCTAGTCTGCTATTGAACTATTTGTTTTTTTTCATGGATTATCTTCTTACTTGGTTAATCTCTGTTTTTATTCTATTTCTTCTCCAGCTCCCAGAACTACCCCTGTTCCTATACCACCTAAGGGTAAGACATCTGTTCTATGTCTGAATAAGAAAAGCGTAGATATTCTCTGTTTTTATGCCATGAAATAAAAACTTCATGAATCATGTCCATAGAAATTTGTCACGTTCAGAATTATTTGTTTAATCAAACTTGTAGTGCGTTATTTATTATGTTATAATTTCATATGTTGTTGTGTCTTTTCGTCTGCAATTCATTTGTTCAATTTATTATGTGTTTATTTACTCTTTTACTTCAGTGATATTCAATTTCCAAGTTTAATGTGTTTTCAGAGATCTTATCTTGTGTTGTTCTGTTTCACATATTAATCGTTTTACTAAATATTAAAAACAATTATGATAAAACGTATTTGGGATATTAGAAAATATGAAAATTATCATTCTATACTATGGGATATGAGAAATTCACCATTAAGCATTTTGTAATCTGTTCTTCTGTGTATGGAACAGTAATCGACTGTTTGGTTACTGATACTCTGTTAGTTCTCGTAAATGTGTTGTACGTTTTCATGAATCATGTCCATAGAAATTTATCACGTCCTAAATTATTTGTAATAGTTGAAGTTTCATCAAATGTTTGTCTGTTCTTTGATTTGTTACAGTGTGATATGTCGTAGTGTCTTTTTCTGTTTCTGCAATTCATTTGTTTAATTAGTATTTCAGTCTTGTCCAGTCGTATTCTGTGTTTATTTACTGTCTGCAATCATGACATCCTATTTTCAAGGTTAATCTGTCTTCATAGTTCTTACCTTGTTTTGTTCTGTTACACAGTTGCATCGTTTTACTTATTGTTTCAACAATAAATATACACATTCATAATTAAAACGTCTTTGTTAAACATCGAATTTGTTGTCTGTTTCGTTATAGTTTCATATGTTATATAAAGCGTTTCTTGTCTGTTTCTGCAATTCATTTGTTTAATGAATATTTTTTGCTTGTCTCGTCTTATTCTGTGTTCATCTATTGTTTTCTCTAGTTATATTCTTATTTCCAAGATTAATATGATTTCATAGTTCTAACTTTGTTCTTTTGTCACAGATATCATATTTTACTTACTATTAAAAACAATGTACATACAAATTAAACACATATTCGTTATACTATCAAGTATCAAACTTACCATTCTATAATTTATGGACATGTGACATTGATCATTGTCGGTTCTGTAATCTTATTGTACTGTGGTTCTGTGTATATAACAAAAACCGCTTGATTTGTTACTTATGTCCTGTTAGTCCCCTTTCATGTATTGTCTCTTGTCGTGTAATTCCTTAATAATAATTTCGTCCAGATGTGTCATCATTCCTTAAATGATCATTTGTTTCTGCATCATTTTGTGTGTTTTGAATCGAATCTTTATCTTGAGTGAAAGATTATGTCCGTATTCTGTAGGTGGATGTGGCCATGCTGAGTCTGACATCGTCTTCATTCTGGATTCTTCAACTAGTGTCACTGCACCGAATTTTGAGAAAATGCTAGATTTTATTGTTCATTTTGTATCTGTTGCTGCTATCGATAATGGAGACGTACGTATTGGTGCTGTTCTCTATAGCACGGACGTTCAAATCCAATTCCACATGAACGAATATCACACAAGACAAGATATCATAAATGCAGTCAAGAACATTCAATATGTCTATGGGAGTACAAACACTTATGGTGGACTTCATATTACTCGCACTCAAATGTTTACACAGCAGAATGGAGATAGACCATCAGTCCCAAACATTGCAATTCTTCTCACTGATGGCGTCTCAAATGTCAACGCTTTTGAAACAATACCCGAGGCTCAAAGAACAAGAGCTGACAACATTCATATATATGCAGTTGGTATTGGCTTGGCTGACACAACGGAATTGAGCCAGATTGCTTCTCGACCAATCTCTGACAATATGTTTGTAGTTGATGACTTCAATGCACTCAAAACTTTGGAAGAGAAAATACTTGATCAATTTTGTCCAGGTAGCTATGCACGTGATTATAAATTATTTTCTCTATTCTTTCATATATTTTTTTCGTTTTGACAACATCCATGTTGATCTGACAAACCTAGTCTGCTATTGAACTATTTGTCTTTTCTCATGGATCATAGTAGCTATAGTGATGAATCATTCTTTCAATTTTGTACCAAAAATATTCTATTTTTTAGCCATTTAAAAATATATTTCTTTTTTGTTCACATATATTATCTACATGTGAATACCTTATTTTGAACTTCTCTGACATATGATGAGGATTTTCAATTGTGTTTGATTTTACAATAATGATTTTTTTATCATGTTTTCATCACTCTACATAATTAATAACCGGTGTTAAAAATAACATCATTAATTTGTTTAAATTGTCTTGTTTTTCAGTCGGCGTGATATGGTAGTCCTAGTCATGCTAATATACGTGCTGTTAATCAACATATATATATATATATATATATATATATATATATATATATATATATATATATATATTATGTAAATCATCCATATTTAATATGTATTAAATAAGGTATACATTTCATTTAAATTGGACTTATTTGAATTTCTGGTGGGCCTATGGTTTAAATTTCAGTGTGTGTCTTGAGAGGGAGACTTGTGCCCCCGGAGACCCTATTAATATTATCAAAATTTGTTGAAATTTTGGTAATAGACATCATTTTCGGTTATTTACCTATGGTTTGAATTTCATTTGAATGAAAGGGAAAACAGTTTTCAGAGGGAGGGAGCGGGGCCCTCTTAATATTATCAAAATTTGTTGAAATTTTGGGAATATACATCATTTTTGGTCATTTACCTATGGTTTGAATTTCATTTCAGGGAAAACAGTTTTTAGTCTGGGGACCCCCAGCGTTTAAGTGATATATTTCTTATATAGCCTATGACCTTCACTGAGAGATGAATAGTCCACATGTCAATTTTCAAGCAATTCTGTCCAGCGGTTTGGGTGAACATAAAACACAATGAGCAGGGTGACACATATACACACAGAGTTACTTTATATATATATATAGATAGATTGAGTTTTCCTTAATATATGAAGTTTTATTACAGACTAGATGACCAACGTTGGTCTATTGTATGTTATATTAATAGTGAGATAGATAAAAAAATTAAATGTTAGACAGGTTCACTGATGTAAATCTCTTAAACAATACTAACAAAATACCAACTTTTCAACACGCCTGATTTTCAAAACATCCAAAGATTTCAGAATATAATGTTATGTAATAAAAGATGCTCTCTTTCTTTTTCCCCCTCTATCTTCTTTCCGCTCTCCGAGATATATTAATTCGCTTAAATTATCAAAATAATTCCTTCCAAATTCCTTTCAAATATTGAAGGGTCACAACTGAATAATTGTTTTCAACTATTAAGAAAATATTTACACCGCTGATTTGTTTACGAAGAAGTCGAAATTCATTCCGTTAGATTTGATTTCGTCCGTAAATTATTGTTTTAAATTGGATTTTAAAAAGTTACAGTATTGCATTTCTTATTTCTATTAATGAGCAATTTTTGTTATCATCATTTACTAAAACTATATATCACCTTTTGAGTTTTGTTTCATTTTTACGGTTTTGTATTGTTTTTAGATGATTTCATTATTTTGAGCCGATAAAATTCGTCTTACATTCTCGTTTCACTTATCATCTCTGGCTTTTTTCTTCGAATAAATAAATGTCAGGTTTTTTATTATTACATTAGTTTTTTTTTTACTTTTCAAGACGATAATAAAATAATACATCGTACTTCTATTTTAACTTTGCATCGACGAAATTCATATAATTTCAAATATGGAAATTTACTATAAATGTTTTCAAATTCGAAATTAAATTAGTTAGATTGTCGTTTATTATATCTGCAACTGCGTTTGTTATTTCAACACATAAATTAGAATTAAATTTGAAAATAAAGTTCATGATATAAGAGTCATTTTTGAAACGGCAAAAGCGTTTAAAAAAATATTGTATTGATAAGTAAAGAAAATGCGTTTTTGTTTTAAGATCAGATTTGAATGATTAACTTTACATAGAAATATAGTTTGCTTTTATATTTGCATTTAATGGCGAAATATAAGTTAATATATAATATATAATCATCTTAGTCTTGAGGAAAGAAACAGTTTCCCCCAAAATGTGAGCTGATAACTCAACCTATGCTTTCAAAATATGCATATTTAATAAATATTGAAATGTATAATCGAGCTAAACTTCTATGAAAAATAAAATATATATCACTTGTTTGAATTTTAAAGTGGCTTTTTTAGTTAACATAATCAATGTTGCTCGGAGTCATTTCTTAACCCTACCCCTAACCATAATCAATGTATACTTACAGAAGAAGGAAGAATAGGTCTTGTCTAATCACAAGATTACTCAAAGAGTAATAAACGGATGTTGATGAAATTTGTGAAAAGGTGGATGGTCAAAATAATAATTGATTTGATGTTGGTCGTGATCGGAATGAACATCCAGATATAGGACATATTTTAAGAATTGTTTTAGTTTTATTATTTTTATAAAATGGTGGAATCGTATGATCTCCTTTTGATCACCATCACATCATTTCAAACATTTAGCATCATTGAATATGTTTTACATATAAACAATTTGCAAAAGGCACATTAAAAATTCGAATCATTACATTTAAATCCCTCTCCCTCAAAAAAAAGAAAATATATGAGAAAGTTAAATATTACAATTTTTCAACCGTTATTTTTCAATGTTTCTTAGGGAGAAATAAAATCTTTAGCCCATCTATTAAGAAATTTAACGTATTATAATTATAAAGAATACAAATAAAATTATTTTAAGTAAATTGGTAAAAGTAGTACATATTTTCTTCATCTATGGTGCTAATTTTTCATATATATATATATATATATATATATATATATATATATATATACATATATATATATCATGTATAATGCCAATTCCTCACATATATATCATATATACTGCTAATCCTTTATATATATATATATATATATATCATACATAATGCTAATTCTTTATATATATACCATATATAATGCTAATTCTTTATATATATATATATATATATATATATATATATATATATATCATATATGATGCTAATTCTTTTATATATGTATATATATATATATGATATATAATGCTAATTATATATATATATATATATCATATACAGGGTGGGCAAAAATAAGGGTCCTATTTTTAAAAATTCATAACTTTTTTATTTATTGATTTTTTAAATTTTTTTTTTAGAATAAGTAAAGGACCCCTTCCGAAGCAAGCATGAGCCGTATTAGCCCTAAGGAATGTACCCTCATTTAGAAAACATTATTTTTGCTTAAAAAACTCAAAACAGTGTAAAAAACAATACTTTAGTTTTTGTAAGTTTTAAGAAGTGTTTTTCGGCTAAAATTTGTTTTGTTTATTTCAAAAAATCTCGGAAGGGTCAGTCTACACACACATAAAGTTTGGTGAGTTTAACTTTTATTTTGTGGAAGTTATTCAAATTCAAGTTATTCAAATTTAAAGATAGGACCCTTATTTTGGCCCACCCTGTATAATGCTAATTATTTATATATATATATATATCATAAATAATTCTAATTATTTATATATATATATCATATACAATGCTAATTCGTCATATATATATATCATATATAATGTTAAGTCTTTATATATAGATATATCATATATAATGCTAACTCTTTATATATATATATATATATATATATATATATATATATATATCATGTATAATGCTAATTCTTTATATATATATCATATATAATGCTAACTCTTTATATATATATATATCATATATAATGTTAATTTTTTATATATATATATTATATAAGTCTAATTTTATATATATATATATATATATATATGTATATATATAGCATATATAATGCTAATTCTATATATTTATATGAATATATATCATATATAAGTCTAATTCTTTATATATATATAATGCTAATTTTTCATATATATATATTTCATATATAATGCTATTTCTTTTATATATAACGCTAATAATAGTTGTCAATTTACTACTGTTCTCAGTTTACTACAGTTGTCAGTTAAGTAAAGTTGTTAGTTTACTACAATTGTTAGTTTACTAAAGTTGTCAGTTTACTACACTTGTCAGTTCACTACAGTTGTCAGTTTACTACAATTGTTAGTTTACTACAGTTGTTAGTTTACTACAATTGTTGGTTTACTACAGTTGTCAGTTTACTACACTTGTCAGTTTACTACAGTTGTCAGTTTACTACAATTGTTAGTTTACTACAGTTGTCAGTTTACTACAATTGTCAGTTTACTACAGTTGTCAGTTTACTACAATTGTTAGTTTACTACAGTTGTCAGTTTACTACAATTGTTAGTTTACTACAGTTGTCAGTTTACTACAATTGTTAGTTCACTACAGTTGTCAGTTTACTACAATTGTTAGTTTACTACAGTTGTCAGTTTACTACACTTGTCAGTTTACTACACTTGTCAGTTCACTACAATTGTTAGTTTACTACAGTTGTTAGTTTACTACTGTTCTCAGTTCACTACAGTTGGCAGTTTACTACACTTGTCAGTTTACTACAGGTGTCAGTTTACTACAATTGTTAGTTTACTACAGTTGTCAGTTTACTACAATTGTTAGTTTACTACAGTTGTCAGTTTACTACAATTGTTAGTTTACTACAGTTGTCAGTTTACTACAATTGTTAGTTCACTACAGTTGTCAGTTTACTACAATTGTTAGTTTACTACAGTTGTCAGTTTACTACAATTGTTAGTTTACTACAGTTGTCAGTTTACTACACTTGTCAGTTTACTACAGTTGTCAGTTTACTACAATTGTTAGTTTACTACAGTTGTTAGTTTACTACTGTTCTCAGTTCACTACAGTTGGCAGTTTACTACACTTGGCAGTTTACTACAGAATGCCACGATGTACATCCATTACCAATAGTAAACTATAATGTTTGTAAATACAATTTTATATTGTATACAATATTGGTTTAATTAATTAAATTCATATTAAAGAGAGACAGTGTATGATCAATTGTATATAACTGCATTTCTTACATGTAAATATGTCAGAACGAACGGACTTATTGTTCAAAATTCATGTTATAGCAAATCATTATCGTTCACGAATCCAATTATGTGATCAAATCCAATTTTGATGGTTTTGTGTTCTTTTTGTTGTTGTCACTTGTCTTTGAGAATGTCTCATGTTTTTGCTTTGTTCACTTGTATTTCAGTTGCTTTCGAAAATGTGTTTTGTTGTTCTTGTCATTGTTGAAAATATTCTGCTATTTTTTTACAATATTATGAAATAATAAATGCAAATAAAATACAAATGCTGATAATAGTAAAATATATCTTATTAATATAACGCTGACTTATCTCCAATATCAATAAGATCATTGTTTTCATGTGTTGATCCATAAAGTTTTCTTTAATATGTGAACAATACGCATTATTCAAGAAAAATGTGGCAAAATATAATTTATAACCGTGATTGTATATGAAATCTTTTATTTTAAAAATATGTATATGTTATGTTTCAAGTTATTGTAAGTGTGTGTTTTTTTGTGTTCGAATTGGTTGTGTATGTTACGTTTCTCAATGTTGATGCATATGTTATGTTGCGTTTCAAGTGATTGTAAATGTGTTTTCTGTGTTCGAAGTGGTTGTGTATGTTATATTTCTCAATGTTGATGTATATGTTATGATGTGTTTCAAATGATTGTATATGTGTTTTTGTATTTCAAGAAATTGTAAATGTGTTTTTTTTTCAATTTCAAGTTGTTGTGGGTTGTGTATGTTGTTTAATTTCTCAATATTCTTCTTGAGTGATTGGTTATGTCAATATTCTTTAGGTGGATGTACCAATGCTCAGTCTGACATCATCTTCATTTTGGACTCATCCACTAGTGTTACTGCAGCAAACTTTGAGAAAATGCTAGATTTCATTGTTGATTTTGTATCCGTTGCTGACATAGACAGTGGCAATATGCGATTTGGTGCTGTACTATACAGCACAGATGTGGAAATTCAGTTCAACTTGAATGAGTATAGCACAAAACAAGATGTGATAGATGCAGTAAAGAAGATCCCATATGTTTATGGCAGTACAAATACTTTTGGTGGACTCAACGTTATGCGCACTCAAATGTTTACGCAGCAGAATGGAGACAGGCCTTCAGTAGGCAATATTGCTATTCTTGTCACGGACGGTGTATCAAATGTAAATGCCTTTGATACAATTCCTGAAGCTGAAAAGGTTAGAGCTGACAACATCCTCATCTATGGTATTGGAATTGGCTTACGTGACACCAATGAATTGAGCCAGATTGTATCAGCACCAATCTCTGAGAATATGTTTGTGGTGAACGCCTTTGACGAACTTTCTGTATTGAAAGATAAAGTATTTGAGCAGTTTTGTCCAGGTAGATATGAGCATGATAATATCACTCGATGATGCTTTTTTCTTTGCTAAAACAAACATAATTTTATTTACATTTCATGATAACTAACATATAATACATATTGATGAGTATGCAAGTGTGTTTGTGAATATGATTGTGTAATTTAAATGTGATTATGAAATATGCTACATTAATGAAGATTTCACACAAACAATCTTGATAATTTTATGAAATTTAAACTGCATGACATGTCAGACATAATTACAGATTTTCTAATACTATTTGGGTTAAATAAAATATTGCTATTCAATTTAACTTTACATTATCTTTATTAGTAATATCCTGGTAGCTGGAAAAGCTGAGAAAAATACATTTGAATGTATAATTTCTCTGACTAGTTCAACTCATTAAGGGACACAATCATATAAAATTCAACTTCATGAATTTTAATGACTCTATTCTTTCTAATTCTAATCTATATGATTGTGTAATTTAAATGTGATTATTAAATATGCTTCATGAATGAAGATTTCAGCAAACAATCTATATAAATGTTTTTTTATTTAAACTGCATGAAATGTAAATATAATTACAGATTTTCTAATACTATTTGGGTTAAATGAAATATTGCTTTCTAATTACAGTTAACAATTCCTCTATTTGTATTATCGTGTTTACTGAAAAAGAACATCATCCATACATTTTAAGAATGACTTCTCTGACTTGTTCAACCTATTACTGGACACAATTATATTTAATCAAAGTTCATACATTTTGATGACTTTATGTTTTCTTATTTATGTATTCTTATCAATGTGATAAATGTCTGTTGTTATAGTTTAGGTGAACATTTGGGAAGTATTATACATTATAAATCACACTTTATCTTATTTATATTAGTGAAAATAATTGAATTAATGAAAAAATTGAATGAGTAGATTGGCATGTGTTGTGTGCATCGATTTCGCTTTTATATAATTGTGCATATAAACACACATATAGATGTTTACTTGTTTTGTTTTCTATAAAGGAGGCGCCATACAACCATCTCGGACACCAGTGATTCGATTTCCAATCACTGCGGTCCCTCGCAGAAGAGGTGAGATCATTGCATATATCTTATTTACATATATACGAATGGAAATATAATCAACATTCAATATTATTACAATAATCATACTTCAACGAAATAATTCATTGATATAATAAAGATTGTTTTCATACTCGATTATGAATAATATAACAATTTAATATGTTATAAACAATATTTTGAATTATGCTACTATATCAAGCAATAACTGTCATTAATATGATATAGAGTTTTATTTCAGGATAAATTAAAAGTTGGTTATTAACAATATAATAATTAAAGATTGTATCATTTATTTAAATTTAATATGGTACTCTCAGTTTATCTTTTAAATGTACAGATCTGTTGTTAATAATTTCTCGTATTGATAATGTTATTTTCAACTCATCTATGTATAAATGTAAATTCTTCATGTTCTGGTCTTCTGGTGTTCTGTTCAGTTTTGTTATTGTCAGGTTTTTGAGAATGTCTTCTGTCTTTGTAATGTTCTTTTTTGTCCTTGTTTACTACAGAGAATATACTTTTGTTTGTTTTGTCATTGTTCTAAGATGGCTTACCGTCTATTTATTTACAATTCAGTAGCTTCTTTCCAAAGAACAACAAACTTTTAAAACTTTCATCCTGCTGACTGTTTTCCTCCTACCTATAACCTTGGTCTTTTCAAGACTAAGGCCAATAGGCATCTTGTGTAATTGCAATAACCATATTTGTTCTTGTTAGCTCCTTACATCAAGTGGCTTCATGTCTTGTCTGGAGCCATTTCCATTAATATATATATATATATTAAAATAAATAATGTCAATATATTAAAAATTCACATCTGGTTTTCTACTAAAAACAGTTTTAAAAAGTGTTAATATGTATGTAATTAATATTATGGTGTCTTATCTTCCGATAATTGTTTTACAAATGTGTGTTCATGTATAAAATGTGCTGAAAGTTAATGCGTTAATATATATGCAGCAAGATGCAATTAGTGATTTGATATTTTACCTTTTCTTTTAAGTGGTTGTATGTGTTAGATTGTGTTTCAAGTGATTGTATATGTGTTTTCTTGTGTTTCAAGTGATTGTATATGTTATTTGTGTTTCAAGTGATTGTAAATGTGATTTTTTGTTTTTCAAGTGATCGTAAAATGTGATTTTTCAATTTCACATCGTTTTTAATGTTGTTATATTTCTCAATGTTCTTCTTGAGTGATTGGTTATGTCAATATTCTTTAGGTGGATGTACCAATGCTCAGTCTGACATCATCTTCATTTTGGACTCATCCACTAGTGTTACTGCAGCAAACTTTGAGAAAATGCTAGATTTCATTGTTGATTTTGTATCCGTTGCTGACATAGACAGTGGCAATATGCGATTTGGTGCTGTACTATACAGCACAGATGTGGAAATTCAGTTCAACTTGAATGAGTATAGCACAAAACAAGATGTGATAGATGCAGTAAAGAAGATCCCATATGTTTATGGCAGTACAAATACTTTTGGTGGACTCAACGTTATGCGCACTCAAATGTTTACGCAGCAGAATGGAGACAGGCCTTCAGTAGGCAATATTGCTATTCTTGTCACGGACGGTGTATCAAATGTAAATGCCTTTGATACAATTCCTGAAGCTGAAAAGGTTAGAGCTGACAACATCCTCATCTATGGTATTGGAATTGGCTTACGTGACACCAATGAATTGAGCCAGATTGTATCAGCACCAATCTCTGAGAATATGTTTGTGGTGAACACCTTCGATGAACTTTCCGTTTTGAAAGATAAAGTATTTGAGCAGTTTTGTCCAGGTAGATATGAGCATGATAATATCACTCGATGATGCTTTTTTCTTTGCTAAAACAAACATTATTTTATTTACATTTCATGATAACTAACATATAATACATATTGATGAGTATGCAAGTGTGTTTGTGAATATGATTGTGTAATTTAAATGTGATTATGAAATATGCTACATTAATGAAGATTTCACACAAACAATCTTGATAATTTTATGAAATTTAAACTGCATGACATGTCAGACATAATTACAGATTTTCTAATACTATTTGGGTTAAATAAAATATTGCTATTCAATTTAACTTTACATTATCTTTATTAGTAATATCCTGGTAGCTAGAAAAGCTGAGAAAAATACATTTGAATGTATAATTTCTCTGACTTGTTCAACTCATTAAGAGACACAATCATACAAAATTCAACTTCATGAATTTTAATGACTCTATTCTTTCTTATTCTAATCTATATGATTGTGTAATTTAAATGTGATTATTAAATATGCTACATGAATGAAGATTTCAGCAAACAATCTATATAAATGTTTTTTTATTTAAACTGCATGAAATGTCAAATATAATTACAGATTTTCTAATACTATTTGGGTAAAATGAAATATTGCTTTCTAATTACAGTTAACAATTCCTCTATTTGTATTATCGTGTTTACTGAAAAAGAACATCATCAATACATTTTAAGAATGACTTCTCTGACTTTTTCAACCTATTACTGGACACAATTATATTTAATCAAAGTTCATACATTTTGATGACTTTATATTTTCTTATTTATGTATTCTTATCAATGTGATAAATGTCTGTTGTTATAGTTTTGCTGAACATTTGGGAAGTATTATACATTATAAATCACACTTTATCTTATTTATATTAGTGAAAATAATTGAATTAATGAGAAAATTGAATGAGTAGATTGGCATGTGTTGTGTGCATCGATTTCGCTTTTATATAATTGTGCATATAAACACACATATAGATGTTTACTTGTTTTGTTTTCTATAAAGGAGGCGCCATACAACCATCTCAGACACCAGTGATTCGATTTCCAATCACTGCGGTCCCTCGCAGAAGAGGTGAGATCATTGCATATATCTTATTTACATATATACGAATGGAAATATAATCAACATTCAATATTATTACAATAATCATACTTCAACGAAATAATTCATTGATATAATAAAGATTGTTTTCATACTCGGTTATGAATAATATTACAATTTAATATGTTATAAACACTATTTTGAATTATGCTACTATATCAAGCAATAACTGTCATTAATATGGTATAGATTTTTATTTTAGGATAAATTAAAAGTTGGTTATAAACAATATAATAATTAAAGATTGTATCATTTATTTAAATTTAATACGGTACTCTCAGTTTATCTTTTGAATGTACAGATCTGTTGTTAATAATTTCTGGTATTGATAATGTTATTTTCAACTCATCTATGTATAAATGTAAATTCTTCATGTTCTGGTCTTCTGGTGTTCTGTTCAGTTTTGTTATTGTCAGGTTTTTGAGAATGTCTTCTGTCTTTGTAATGTTCTTTTTTGTCCTTGTTTACTACAGAGAATATACTTTTGTTTGTTTTGTCATTGTTCTAAGATGGCTTACCGTCTATTTATTTACAATTCAGTAGCTTCTTTCCAAAGAACAACAAACTTTTAAAACTTTCATCCTGCTGACTGTTTTCCTCCTACCTATAACCTTGGTCTTTTCAAGACTAAGGCCAATAGGCATCTTGTGTCATTGCAATAACCATATTTGTTCTTGTTAGCTCCTTACATCAAGTGGCTTCATGTCTTGTCTGGAGCCATTTCCATTAAAATATATATATATATTAAAATAAATAATGTCAATATATTAAAAATTCACATCTGGTTTTCTACTAAAAGCAGTTTTAAAAAGTGTTAATATGTATGTAATTAATATTATGGTGTCTTATCTTCCGATAATTGTTTTACAAATGTGTGTTCATGTATAAAATGTGCTGAAAGTTAATGCGTTAATATATATGCAGCAAGATGAAATTAGTGATTTGATATTTTACCTTTTCTTTTAAGTGGTTGTATGTGTTAGATTGTGTTTCAAGTGATTGTATATGTGTTTTCTTGTGTTTCAAGTGATTGTATATGTTATTTGTGTTTCAAGTGATTGTAAATGTGATTTTTTGTTTTTCAAGTGATCGTAAAATGTGATTTTTCAATTTCACATCGTTTTTAATGTTGTTATATTTCTCAATGTTCTTCTTGAGTGATTAGTTATGTCAATATTCTTTAGGTGGATGTACCAATGCTCAGTCTGACATCATCTTCATTTTGGACTCATCCACTAGTGTTACTGCAGCAAACTTTGAGAAAATGCTAGATTTCATTGTTGATTTTGTATCCGTTGCTG
This sequence comes from Sepiola atlantica, assembly GCA_963556195.1. Taxonomy (NCBI): domain Eukaryota; kingdom Metazoa; phylum Mollusca; class Cephalopoda; order Sepiida; family Sepiolidae; genus Sepiola; species Sepiola atlantica. The sequence continues at coordinate 46,152,926 of OY744529.1, forward strand.
ACATAGACAGTGGCAATATGCGATTTGGTGCTGTACTATACAGCACAGATGTGGAAATTCAGTTCAACTTGAATGAGTATAGCACAAAACAAGATGTGATAGATGCAGTAAAGAAGATCCCATATGTTTATGGCAGTACAAATACTTTTGGTGGACTCAACGTTATGCGCACTCAAATGTTTACGCAGCAGAATGGAGACAGGCCTTCAGTAGGCAATATTGCTATTCTTGTCACGGACGGTGTATCAAATGTAAATGCCTTTGATACAATTCCTGAAGCTGAAAAGGTTAGAGCTGACAACATCCTCATCTATGGTATTGGAATTGGCTTACGTGACACCAATGAATTGAGCCAGATTGTATCAGCACCAATCTCTGAGAATATGTTTGTGGTCAACGCCTTTGACGAACTTTCTGTATTGAAAGATAAAGTATTTGAGCAGTTTTGTCCAGGTAGATATGAGCATGATAATATCACTTGATGATGCTTTTTTCTTTGCTAAAACAAATGCAATTTTTTTTACATTTCATAATAACTAACATATAATACATATTGATGAGTATGCAAGTGTTTGTGAATATGATTGTGTAATTTAAATGTGATTATGAAATATGCTACATGAATAAAGATTTCACACAAACAATCTTGATAATTTTATGAAATTTAAACTGCATGAAATGTCAGAGATAATTACAGATTTTCTAATACTATTTGGGTTAAATGAAATATTGCTATTCAATTTAACTTTACATTATCTTTATTAGTAATATCCTGGCAGCTGGAAAAGCTGAGAAAAATACATTTGAATGTATAATTTCTCTGACTAGTTCAACTCATTAAGGGACACAATCATATAAAATTCAACTTCATGAATTTTAATGACTCTATTCTTTCTCATTCTAATCTATATGAGTGTGTAATTTAAATGTGATTATGAAATATGCTACATGAATGAAGATTTCAGCAAACAATCTATATAAATGTTTTTTTATTTAAACTGCATGAAATGTCAAATATCATTACAGATTTTCTAATACTATTTGGGTTAAATGAAATATTGCTTTCTAATTACAGTTAACAATTCCTCTATTTGTATTATCGTGTTTACTGAAAAAGAACATCATCCATACATTTTAAGAATGACTTCTCTGACTTTTTCAACCTATTACTGGACACAATTATATTTAATCAAAGTTCATACATTTTGATGACTTTATGTTTTCTTATTTATATATTCTTATCAATGTGATAAATGTCTGTTGTTATAGTTTAGGTGAACATTTGGGAAGTATTATACATTATAAATAACACTTTATCTTATTTATATTAGTGAAAATAATCGAATTAATGTAAAAATGTAATTTTAATTTAAATGAGCCTTGTCGCATATTCTTTAATTATGTGTAAGAAGGGTTGACTTTTTATATATTAGTATTTAAGATGTTGTTTATGAAAATTGTATATATTTAATATACTTTTTGGGCATTGAAGATGATTGTATACAAGATTTAGGCAACTCTTAATCGACTCAGGAAGATTATAATGGTGTCAGGTTTTTTAAAATAATGTGTATAAAATATTTTCAAAGAATAAAAAATTGCATAGATTTTTATATGTAGATGTGGTATAATGTAGATACTTGAGGGCAGTGTATATTAACTATGTCAAAATATTTTAATGAATTTATTTGCAAAAAACACATATGCCTAAAAATTTGTTGAGAATCTCAAATAAGTTCAAAGATAATTTCATTAACATTGCATAAATATATCATAAACATTTAACAAGTAGTTATCACATGATATGAACGGTGATTACTAGTTTGGGCCAATTGATTTATCCCACGGCTGCTCCCAAAGCAATATTCAAAGAGTCTGATTTGAAAACTGAAAATGTCTGGAACAGAGTAAGACATTGAAAATAGATCTTGAAAAAAATGTCACAGATGTTTATAAAGATGTGTTTAGATTAATGAAAACTGATCACTGACTTTTCTACCATTGAGATAACTACACTACATATATATATATATATATATATATATATATATATATATATATATATATATATATATGTCTTAATATTAATTTAAAGTAAATAATATAAAATTATTTTTATCTATATACGCCAGCGTTTCAAGCTTTCTCTATTATCAGTGTAGAGGATTATAATCTCAGACGGTCGCCAGTTTCAAACCCCTGCTACAGAATCAACTCAGACTCTGCAAGCTAGCGTCATAACCATACGAGCACTAGACATTACCACATCAACAAGAGAATATAAGTTTTATTCATGCGAAGGGATACACATATAGAAATATATATATATATATATATATATATATATATATATATATATATATATATATATATATATATATATACAATAAAATTTTTATAAATAAATATTAATTATTTAAATACCTACAGACATCGATGTTTCATGCTAATGCAATCTTCAGTGTAGGAACTAATTCTCACAAATCGCCACTGATTCTTAGTCAGGGAACTTATCCATCGGCCATAGCCAATTAGGTAGTAAATATAGAGGAACTTTAAATGTAAATAGCGAAATCAGCGGCTATGTACCAGACAGTATAGAGTGATCTACGAAACGGCGTATATATATATATATATATATATATATATATATATATATATATATATATATATATATATATATATATATATATATATATATATCAATAAAAAATATCAAAATATGCCAACTATAAACACTAAAATTGAAGATGCATCAATTGACAACTTCTGTCGAGCAGTATTTATGTTAGGTGGCATTTAACTGAAAGTGGGATTTTGACGAATTATTACTAAATTTAAAATTGTCCTATTGAATGGTAAATAATTTTCCATCAAAATACCTTATATCCAAAAGATAATAATTATCATAGCAATGACGCTAGAAAATATGGAAGAGTACTTATCTTTTCTAAAGTGTGTTGCTTCGATTGAGTAGATTGGCATGTGTTGGTGTGCATCGATTTCGCTTTTACATAATTGTGCATAAAAACACACATATAGATGTTTACTTGTTTTGTTTTCTATAAAGGAGGCGCCATACAACCATCTCGGACACCAGTGATTCGATTTCCAATCACTGCGGTCCCTCCCAGCAGAGGTGAGATCATTGCATATATCTTATTTACATATATACGAATGGAAATAATCAATATTCTATATTATTACAATAATTATACTTCAACGAAATAATTCATTGATATAATAAAGATTGTTTTCATACTCGGTTATGAAAAGTATTACAATTTAATATGTTATAACAATATTTTGAATTATGCTTACTATATCAAGCAATAACTGTTATTAATATGGTATAGATTCTTATTTTAGGATAAATTAAAAGTTGGTTATAAACAATATAATAATTAAAGATTGTATCATTCATTGAAATATAATATGTTTATCTTTTAAATGTACAGATCTGTTGTTAATAATTTCTTGTATTGATAATGTTATTTTCAACTCATCTATGTATAAATGTAAATTCTTCATGTTCTGGTATTCTGTTCAGTTTTGCTACGTCTGGTTTTTGAGAATGTCCTCTGTCTTTGTGGTGTTCCTTTTTGTCCTTGTTTCCTACAGATTATATCCTTTTGTTTGTTTTGTCATTGTTCTAAGATGGCTTACCGTCTATTTATTTACAATTCAGTAGCTTCTTTCCAAAGAACCGCAGGTTTGTGTAACTCTCATCCTGCTGACTGTTTTCCTCCTACCTATAACCTTGGTCTTTTCAAGACTAAGGCCAATAGGCATCTTGTGCCATTGCAATAACCATATTTGTTCTTGTTAGCTCCTTACATCAAGTGGCTTCATGCCTTGTCTGGAGCCATTTCCATTAAAATATATATATATATTAAAATAAATAATGTCAATATATTAAAAATTCACATCTGGTTTTCTACTAAAAGCAGTTTAAAAAAGTGTTAATATGTATGTAATTAATATTATGGTGTCTTATCTTCCGATAATTGTTTTACAAATGTGTGTTCATGTATAAAATGTGCTGAAAGTTAATGCGTTAATATATATGCAGCAAGATGCAATTAGTGATTTGATATTTTACCTTTTCTTTTAAGTGGTTGTATGTGTTAGATTGTGTTTCAAGTGATTGTATATGTGTTTTCTTGTGTTTCAAGTGATTGTATATGTTATTTGTGTTTCAAGTGATTGTAAATGTGATTTTTTGTTTGTCAAGTGATCGTAAAATGTGATTTTTCAATTTCACATCGTTTTTAATGTTGTTATATTTCTCAATGTTCTTCTTGAGTGATTGGTTATGTCAATATTCTTTAGGTGGATGTACCAATGCTCAGTCTGACATCATCTTCATTTTGGACTCATCCACTAGTGTTACTGCAGCAAACTTTGAGAAAATGCTAGATTTCATTGTTGATTTTGTATCCGTTGCTGACATAGACAGTGGCAATATGCGATTTGGTGCTGTACTATACAGCACAGATGTGGAAATTCAGTTCAACTTGAATGAGTATAGCACAAAACAAGATGTGATAGATGCAGTAAAGAAGATCCCATATGTTTATGGCAGTACAAATACTTTTGGTGGACTCAACGTTATGCGCACTCAAATGTTTACGCAGCAGAATGGAGACAGGCCTTCAGTAGGCAACATTGCTATTCTTGTCACGGACGGTGTATCAAATGTAAATGCCTTTGATACAATTCCTGAAGCTGAAAAGGTTAGAGCTGACAACATCCTCATCTATGGTATTGGAATTGGCTTACGTGACACCAATGAATTGAGCCAGATTGTATCAGCACCAATCTCTGAGAATATGTTTGTGGTCAACGCCTTTGACGAACTTTCTGTATTGAAAGATAAAGTATTTGAGCAGTTTTGTCCAGGTAGATATGAGCATGATAATATCACTTGATGATGCTTTTTTCTTTGCTAAAACAAATCCGATTTTTTTTACATTTCATAATAACTAACATATAATACATATTGAAGAGTATGCTAGTGGGTTTGTGAATATGATTGTGTAATTTAAATGTGATTATGAAATATGCTACATGAATGAAGATTTCAGCGAACAATCTTTATAAATTATGGTAATTTAAACTGCATGAAATGTCAGAGGTAATTACAGATTTTCTAATACTATTTGGGTTAAATAAAATATTGCTATTCAATTAAACTTAACATTATCTTTATTAGTAATATCTTGGTGGCTGAAGAAGCTTAGAAATATACATTTTAATGTATAATTTCTTTGACTAGTTCAACTATTAAATTCAACTTCATGCATTTTGATGACTATATTCTTTCTAATTCTAATCTATTTTCGTCAATGTGATGAATGTGTTTTCTATTCTTTTTCTTTTCTCATGAAATAATTTTCCCTTACATTCCTGCCCCATTCATTTCTTTCATTCTTAAATACTCTATCAATCTCAATATCCCGTTTGCAAAATCATACCCAGTTTGAGAAATTATTTGCAAAAACCTTTGATGAAAAGACAATTAATAAAAAGGTATACTATTATTTATAATGCTGGCATAACTGTCACAAATGATGTCAATTTAAAATGTCAAAAGCAATGCAAGATCTCTGGTGAAAATTGGGGATTATTACATGTCATATATAGCAATTAAATTGTTAAGAAATGAACAAACTAAATTTTAATTCAAACAGTCCGTGTCAACTACGTTTAAGTAAGGATGGGCGTTTATGTGAGTATTTAGGGAGTTCCTTTCTGCATTTAATATTCCTAAAGCACATCTTGGGCATTAAAAATGATTGTAGACACAATTTTGAGACCTATGAATCGTCATCATGCACTGAAACTTATGGGTTACATTTAATAAATACTAATATGTATAAAATATTTTCAGTGATCAAATATATATATACAAAAAATTGGATAGATTTTGTACGGGTACGTTTTACATGACATAGACACTGGGGCGCTACATTTAAATTAATATCTCATCATTAATATTTAAAGTGCTGCAACTAATATGGCTAGAATATGTATGGAATCAAAGATGAATTCAAGGATAATTTTATACAAAATGAACAAGTAGTAACATAATGTTATTAAGACTGATTACTGACTTTTGGCCAATTGATGTATTCTCCAGCCATCTTAAATCGAAATAAACAAATTACAAAAGTCTGATTTAAAAAAAAATGTCTGAAACAATCAGAGCTTTTGAAAATCGATCAAAAGAAAATGCCCTAGATTTTTGTCAAGAAGTTTTTAAATTACAACCGATCACCGACTTTAATACCGTTGGTATAACTGCATCCCATATATATTATTTAGATAAGCATTAAAAAAATAGTATGCCCGAGATGTACATACAGATTGAAGGTTCATCAACCGGAAAGTTCATAGATGCTCGTTGAGTTAGTTATACATAAGTTAAATACAGGGTCATGTCGTTTTATCCATTGACAGTAATCTCCCTTTGACATAACTACTTTGATGTTTGATTTTGTAAATATGCCAATAATTAACTCTAGAAGAGAAGATACATCAATTGACGATTTCTGTCGAGCAGTTTTTATGTTATGTGGCATTTAACTGAAAGTGGGATTTTGACGAATTATTACATACTTGAAAATTGCCTATTGAATGGTAAATAATTTTCCATCAAAATACCTTATATCCAAAAGATAATAATTATCATAGCAATGACACTAGAAAATATGGAAGAGTACATATCTTTTCTAATGCGTCTTGCTTCGATTGAGTAGATGGGCATGTGTTGGTGTGCATCGATTTCGCTTTTATATAATTGTGCATATAAACACACATATAGATGTTTACTTGTTTTGTTTTCTATAAAGGAGGCGCCATACAACCATCTCGGACACCAGTGATTCGATTTCCAATCACTGCGGTCCCTCCCAGAAGAGGTGAGATCATTGCATATATCTTATTTATATATATACATATAAATCATAATATAATTCCTATCATCTATGATATCAATAATTATATTTCAACAAAAAAAAATATATAGTAAAGATTGTTATACTCGGTTATGAAAATAATTATAATCAAATTAATCTTAAGCCATATTTTGAATTATGTTAATACTACTAAGCAAATATTGTTCAGTATTGTTATTTTAGCATGGATCAAAGTTGGTTATAAACAGCATAATAATTAAAGATTGTATCATTAATTGAAAATTATATGTTAGTTTCTGATCATCGCTTACAGATATGTTGTTAATAATTTGATGCATTGCAAATGTTATTTTCAAAACATCTGATTATATGTTTTTAATATGAATTTAATTTTTGTTGCTGTCACTGATTATTCAGAATGGCTTGTGTGTTTGTCTTGTTCTTGTTTGTCTCAATTGCCTTCAGATATTTTTGTTGGTCATGTAATTGTTCGAAGATATTGTAATGTCTATTTGTTGCATAATATTATGAAACCAAAAATGTCGATGAATTCAAATATTATAGAAAATATATTTAAATTGTGTGAAACTATAAATTATGATGCCTTATCTTCCGATATTAATAGGATCATTATTTTTCCAATATGTGTTCTTGTATCAAAATGTTCTAAAATTTTGGTCAAATCGCATTAATAAATAATACAGCAGGTTGAACTCTAGAACAATTATTATATATATTATGTTTCTTTTTAGTTGTTGCATATGTTATATTGTGTTATATTATAATAAGCAATTACTGTCATTAATATGTAAGCATTGCTATTTTAAGATTGATTCAAATTTAGTTATAAACAATATCATAATTAAAAGTTTGTATTATTCATTGAAAATTAATATTTTACTCTCTGTTCATCTCTTAATTGTTCAGATCTCTTGTTAATAATTTCTTGCATTGCAAATGTTATTTTCAACTTATCTGAGTATATGTTTTCAATTAATTTTCAATAATGTTCTGTTCTATTTTTTTTTGCTGTCACTGGTTATCGAGAATGTCTTGTGTTTTTGTCCTGTTCTTTTTTCTCTCTGTTTTTGTTCTTGTTTCTGTTTCTGTTGTCATATTTCTGAGATGTTCAACGGTCTATTTGTTTACAATAGTATGAAATTAAAAATGTCAATGTATTTAAAATCAACATTCAATCATTACTGAAAATAGTTTAAAATAATGTGAAAATCTATGGGTTTTTTATTAAAATGAGTATTTACTTTCTGATAAACCTAGTATAATTGTTTTGTCAATCTGTGTTCATGTGTGAAATGTTGTACAACTTTAATCAAAGGCAAAAGAAAATACAGCAAGATTAAATTCAGAAAAATAGTTGTACATGGAGTCTTCTGTCTCAAGTGGTTGTATATGTTATGTGTCAAGTAGTTGTATATGTTATGTCTCAAGTGGTTGTATATGTGCTTTTGTGTTCAAAGTATATTTCTCAATGTTCTTCTTGAGTGATTGGTTATGTCAATATTCTTTAGGTGGATGTACCAATGCTCAGTCTGACATCATCTTCATTTTGGACTCATCCACTAGTGTTACTGCAGCAAACTTTGAGAAAATGCTAGATTTCATTGTTGATTTTGTATCCGTTGCTGACATAGACAGTGGCAATATGCGATTTGGTGCTGTACTATACAGCACAGATGTGGAAATTCAGTTCAACTTGAATGAGTATAGCACAAAACAAGATGTGATAGATGCAGTAAAGAAGATCCCATATGTTTATGGCAGTACAAATACTTTTGGTGGACTCAACGTTATGCGCACTCAAATGTTTACGCAGCAGAATGGAGACAGGCCTTCAGTAGGCAACATTGCTATTCTTGTCACGGACGGTGTATCAAATGTAAATGCCTTTGATACAATTCCTGAAGCTGAAAAGGTTAGAGCTGACAACATCCTCATCTATGGTATTGGAATTGGCTTACGTGACACCAATGAATTGAGCCAGATTGTATCAGCACCAATCTCTGAGAATATGTTTGTGGTGAACGCCTTCGATGAACTTTCCGTTTTGAAAGATAAAGTATTTGAGCAGTTTTGTCCAGGTAGATATGAGCATGATAATAGCACTCGGTGATGCTTTTTTCTTTGCTAAAAAAAATCCGATTTCATTTACATTTCATAATAACTAACATATAATACATGTTTAAGAGTATGCCGGTGTGTTTGTGAATATGATTGTGTAATTTAAATGTGATTATGAAATATGCTACATGAATGAAGATTTCAGCAAACAATCTATATAAATGTTTTTTTATTTAAACTGCATGAAATGTCAGATATAATTACGGATTTTCTAATACTATTTGGGTTAAATGAAATATTGCTTTCTAATTACAGTTAACAATTCCTCTATTTGTATTATCGTGTTGACTGAAAAAAAACATCATCAATACATTTTAAGAATGACTTCTCTGACTTTTTCAACCTATTACTGGACACAATTATATTTAATCAAAGTGCATACATTTTGATGACTCTATGTTTTCTTATTGTTATATATTCTTATCAATGTGATAAATGTCTGTTGTTTTATTTTTGCTTAACATTTGGGAAGCATTATATATCATGAATAACACTTAATCGTATTTATATTAGTGAAAATACTCGAATTAATGAGAAAATTGAGTGAGTAGATGGGCATGTGTTGGTCTGCATCGACTTCGCTTTTATATAATTGTGCATATAAACACACATATAGATGTTTACTTGTTTTGTTTTCTATAAAGGAGGCGCCATACAACCATCTCGGACACCAGTGATTCGATTTCCAATCACTGCGGTCCCTCCCAGAAAAGGTGAGATCATTGCATATATGTTATGTTTATATATATATATATATATATATATATATATATATATATATATATATATATATATATATACAAATGGAAATATAATGCCGAAACTTATTACAAAAATTATACTTAAAAAAATGTCAGTAACATAATAAAGATAGTAATCATACTACGTTATCAAATATGTTATAATAAGTAGAAAGGGGTAGACATATTATAAACCATTGTTTCGTAAAAGTATTATAAATGTTATTTATTTTCACACACACATTGTTATTGTTTTCTTAACAACAACAAACTACTTATACGAAACAATGGTTTAGAATATGTCTACCCATTTCTACTAATTCTAACTAGCGTAGCCATGCTAAAAGACATACTGGATTTTTCTTTCTGACCCAGAAGTCCATATAACATCACACGATGAAAATAAAAAAAGAAGAAAAAAGAAAAAACAATTAGATTTTACAATGGAAAATTCTAATTTTTCAAAAGCTTAAAATAAATAACATTTTTTTAAATCTAACACACACATTGTTATGGTTTTCTAAACAACAAAAAAATAATATGTTATAATAAAATATATTTTAAACGATATTTTGAATTACGCTAACTATAATAAGCAATTACTGTCATTAATATGTAAGCATTGCTATCTTAAGATTGATTCAAAGTTGGTTATAAACAATATCATGATTAAAAGTTTGTATTATTCATTGAAAATTAATATTTTACTCTCTGTTCATCTCTTAATTGTTCAGATCTCTTGTTAATAATTTCTTGCATTGCAAATGTTATTTTCAACTTATCTGATTATATGTTTTCAATTAATTTTCAATAATGTTCTGTTCTATTTTTTTTTGCTGTCACTGGTTATCGAGAATGTCTTGTGTTTTTGTCCTGTTCTTTTTTCTCTATGTTTTTGTTCTTGTTTCTGTTTCTGTTGTCATATTTCTGAGATGTTAAACGGTCTATTTGTTTACAATAGTATGAAATAAAAAATATCAATGTATTTAAAATCTACACTCAATTTTTGCTGAAAATAGTTTAAAATAATGTGAAAATCTATGTTTTTTTATTAAAATGAGTATTTACTTTCCGATAAACCTAGTATAATTGTTTTGTCAATCTGTGTTCATGTGTGAAATGTTGTACAACTTTAATCAAAGGCAAAAGAAAATACAACAAGATAAAATTCAGAAAAATAGTTGTATATGGAGTCTTTTGTCTCAAGTGGTTGTATATGTTATGTGTCAAGTAGTTGTATATGTTATGTCTCAAGTGGTTGTATATGTGCTTTTGTGTTCAAAGTATATTTCTCAATGTTCTTCTTGAGTGATTGGTTATGTCAATATTCTTTAGGTGGATGTACCAATGCTCAGTCTGACATCATCTTCATTTTGGACTCATCCACTAGTGTTACTGCAGCAAACTTTGAGAAAATGCTAGATTTCATTGTTGATTTTGTATCCGTTGCTGACATAGACAGTGGCAATATGCGATTTGGTGCTGTACTATACAGCACAGATGTGGAAATTCAGTTCAACTTGAATGAGTATAGCACAAAACAAGATGTGATAGATGCAGTAAAGAAGATCCCATATGTTTATGGCAGTACAAATACTTTTGGTGGACTCAACGTTATGCGCACTCAAATGTTTACGCAGCAGAATGGAGACAGGCCTTCAGTAGCCAACATTGCTATTCTTGTCACGGACGGTGTATCAAATGTAAATGCCTTTGATACAATTCCTGAAGCTGAAAAGGTTAGAGCTGACAACATCCTCATCTATGGTATTGGAATTGGCTTACGTGACACCAATGAATTGAGCCAGATTGTATCAGCACCAATCTCTGAGAATATGTTTGTGGTGAACGCCTTCGATGAACTTTCCGTTTTGAAAGATAAAGTATTTGAGCAGTTTTGTCCAGGTAGATATGAGCATGATAATATCACTCGATGATGCTTTTTTCTTTGCTAAAAAAAATCCGATTTCATTTACATTTCATAATAACTAACATATAATACATGTTTAAGAGTATGCCGGTGTGTTTGTGAATATGATTGTGTAATTTAAATGTGATTATGAAATAAGCTACATGAAAGAAGATTTCAGTAAACAATCTTCATAAATTATGGTAATTTAAACTGCATGAAATGTCAGAGATAATTACAGATTTTCTAATATTATTTGGGTTAAATGAAATATTGCTATTCAATTTAACTTAACATTATCGTTATTTGTAATATCTTGGCTACATAAAAATTATTGAAAAATACATTTGAATGTATAATTTCTCTGACTAGTTCAACTTATTGTGGGCCACAATTATATTAAATTACACTTCATGCATTTTGATGACTCTATTCTTTCTAAGTCTTATCTATTTTCATCAATGTGATAATTGTGTTTAATTCTATTTTTTTCACTTAAAATAATTCTTCCTTTTCTACCTTCCCCATGTATTTCTTTTATCTGTAAATACTCTATCAGTCTTAATATCTAGTTTGCAAAATCCTACCCAGTTTGCAAAATTATTTAAAAAAACCTTTGATGAAAAGCTAATTTACAAATAAGATATACTATTATTTATAATGCTGGCATAACTGTCCCAAATGATATAAATTAAAATTGTCATAAGCAATGCAAGATCTCTGGTGAAAATTGGGATATCATTAGATGTCATATATTCCAATTAAATTTATTTTCATTGGTAAAAATATGTGTAAAAATGAAAAAACTTCATTTTAATTCAAGCAATCCATGTCAGCTATTCACTAATTACGTGTAAGTAAAGGTCAGCGTTTATGTGAGTATTTAGGGAGTTTTTTTTTGTATTTAATATTCCTGAAGCACATCTTGGCATTGAAGATGATTTTATACACAATTTGGAAACTTACGAATCGTACTCATGCTCTGAAACTTATGGGTTATGTTTAATAAAACGAATATGTATTAAATATTTTAATGTATCAAATATATATATACAAAAAATTTGATAGATTTTTATGGGAACGTTTTACATGATATAGGCACTGGGGAGGGAGCATTGATATTAATATCCCACTAACAATATTAAAAGTACTGCACCTAATATGCTTTGAATCTGTATGAATCAAAGATGAATTAAAGGATAATTTTATACAAAATGAACAAATAGTAACATAATGTTATTAAGACTGATTACTGACTTTTGCCCAATTGATGTATTCTCCAGCCATCTTAAATCGAAAAAAAGCAATTACAAAAGTCTGATTTAAAAAAAAATATGTCCGAAACAATCAGAGCTTTTGAAAATCGATCAAAAGAAAATGCCATAGATTTTTGTCAAGAAGTTTTTAAATAAAAACTTATAATCGACTTTGGTACCGTTGGTATAACTGCATCCCATATATATTATTTAGATAAGCATTCAAAAAATAGTATGCCCGAGATGTACATACAGATTGAAGGTTCATAAGCTGGGAATTTCATAGATGTTCATTGAGTTAGTTATACATAAGTTAAATACAGGGTCCTGTCGTTTTATCCATTGACAGTAATCTCCCTTTGACATAACTACTTTGATGTTTGATTTTGTAAATATGCCAACAATTAACTCTAGAAGAGAAGATACATCAATTGACGATTTCTGTCGAGCAGTTTTTATGTTATGTGGCATTTAACTGAAAGTGAGATTTTAAGGAATTATTACTTGCTTTAATATTGTGTATTGAATGGTAAATAATTCTCCATCAAAATACCTTATATCCAAAAGATAATAATTATCATAGCAATGACACTAGAAAATATGGAAGAGTACTTATCTTTTCTAATGCGTCTTGCTTCGATTGAGTAGATGGGCATGTGTTGGTGTGCATCGATTTCGCTTTTATATAATTGTGCATAAAAACACACATATAGATGTTTACTTGTTTTGTTTTCTATAAAGGAGGCGCCATACAACCATCTCGGACACCAGTGATTCGATTTCCAATCACTGCGGTCCCTCCCAGCAGAGGTGAGATCATTGCATATATCTTATTTACATATATACGAATGGAAATAATCAATATTCTATATTATTACAATAATTATACTTCAACGAAATAATTCATTTATATAATAAAGATTGTTTTCATACTCGGTTATGAAAAGTATTACAATTTAATATGTTATAACAATATTTTGAATTATGTTTACTATATCAAGCAATAACTGTTATTAATATGTTATAGATTTTTATTTTAAGATAAATTAAAAGTTGGTTATTAACAATATAATAATTAAAGATTGTATCATTCATTGAAATATAATATGTTTATCTTTTAAATGTACAGATCTGTTGTTAATAATTTCTTGTATTGATAATGTTATTTTCAACTCATCTATGTATAAATGTAAATTCTTCATGTTCTGGTATTCTGTTCAGTTTTGCTACGTCTGGTTTTTGAGAATGTCCTCTGTCTTTGTGGTGTTCCTTTTTGTCCTTGTTTCCTACAGATTATATCCTTTTGTTTGTTTTGTCATTGTTCTAAGATGGCTTACCGTCTATTTATTTACAATTCAGTAGCTTCCTTCCAAAGAACCGCAGGTTTGTGTAACTCTCATCCTGCTGACTGTTTTCCTCCTACCTATAACCTTGGTCTTTTTAAGACTAAGGCCAATAGGCATCTCGTGTCTTTGCAATAACCATATTTGTTGTTGTTAGCCCCATTACATCAAGTGGCTTCATGCCTTGTCTGGAGCAATTTCCATTATATATATGTGTGAATATCATGAAATGAAAAATGTCAATGTATTTAAAATTCACATCTAGTTTTCTACTAAAGACAGTTTTAAAAAGTGTCAAAATGTATGTAATTAATATTATGGTGTCTTATCTTCCGATATTAATAGAGTAATTGGTTTACCAATGTGTGTTCATGTGTAAATTATTCTGAAATTTAATTCGTTAATATAAAATGCAGCAAGATGAAATCAGTGATTGCATATTTTACCTTTTCTTTTAAGTAATTGTATATGTTATCTTTAGTTTTAAATGGTTGTATGTGTTAGATTGTTTTTCAAGTGATTGTAAAAGTGTTTTTTTGTGTTTCAAGTGACTGTAAATGTGTTTTTTTGTGTTTGAAGTGATTGTAAATGTGTTTTTTGTGTTTCAAGTGATCATAAAATGTTTTTTTTCAATTTCAAGTAGTTGCATATGTTGTTATATTTCTCAATATTCTTCTTGAGTGATTGGTTATGTCAATATTCTTTAGGTGGATGTACCAATGCTCAGTCTGACATCATCTTCATTTTGGACTCATCCACTAGTGTTACTGCAGCAAACTTTGAGAAAATGCTAGATTTCATTGTTGATTTTGTATCCGTTGCTGACATAGACAGTGGCAATATGCGATTTGGTGCTGTACTATACAGCACAGATGTGGAAATTCAGTTCAACTTGAATGAGTATAGCACAAAACAAGATGTGATAGATGCAGTAAAGAAGATCCCATATGTTTATGGCAGTACAAATACTTTTGGTGGACTCAACGTTATGCGCACTCAAATGTTTACACAGCAGAATGGAGACAGGCCTTCAGTAGCCAACATTGCTATTCTTGTCACGGACGGTGTATCAAATGTAAATGCCTTTGATACAATTCCTGAAGCTGAAAAGGTTAGAGCTGACAATATCTTCATCTATGGAATTGGAATTGGCTTAGATGACACTAATGAATTGAGTCAGATTGTATCAGCACCAATCTCTGAGAATATGTTTGTGGTCAACAGCTTTGACGAACTTTCCGTTTTGAAAGATAAAGTATTTGAGCAGTTTTGTCCAGGTAGATATGAGCATGATACAATCACTCGATGATGCTTTTTTCTTTGCTAAAACAAATGCAATTTTTTTTACATTTCATAATAACTAACATATAATACATATTGATGAGTATCCAAGTGTGTTTGTGAATATGATTGTGTAATTTAAATGTGATTATGAAATATGCTACATGAATGAAGATTTCATCAAACAAACTTGATAAATTATGGTAATTGAAACTGCATGACATGTCAGAGATGATTTCATTCTTTTTAAATACTATTTTGGTGAAATGAAATATTTATAAATGTTAATAATCAATGTTTATAATTTTTTTATTTGAACTGCATGACGTGTCAGAGATAATTACAAATTTCTAATACTATTTGTGTTTCAACAATTAATGCTATTCAATTAAAGTTAGCATTATCTATATTTGCAAGATATTGGTTATTAAAAAGTATTGTAAATTACATTTGGATGAATGGCTTTTCAGACATTTTGCAGCCTATCGATGAAATAAATAAACTATGTGAATGAAGATTTCATCAAACAATCTTCATAAATATTGTTTTTTTAAACTGCATCACATGTGAGAGATGATAACAAAATTCTAAAACTTTTTTGCCCAAATATACATTTGCTATTCAATTAAAGTTTACATTATCTTTTTAGTAATAACGTGGTTGCTGAAAAAGTCTGATTTGAACATTCAAAATGTCTGGTACAGAGAAAATATTGAAAATAGATCTTAAAAAGAATGTCACAGAACTTTATGAAGATGTTTGTAGATTAAATGAAAACTGATCACTGACTTTTCTAACATTGAGATAACTACACTACATATATATATATATATATATATATACATATATATAAATATATATATATAATATTTGTTTTGTTTACTATCTATGTACGTATACGTTTTGTCCTTTATAATCTGGACTCATAAGCATAGAGATATGACTATTCACTACGATTCGAAACCTCGGATTCCGAGTGTTTAACAACTCCAATCTCGACATATAGAACGACTGGACCACCGCTGAATAGCGAATAAACTGAAAATTTTAACACTTTATCCGGCGGCTTGGCGTCATATGAGCGTTCTAACTGAATGAAAAGAGCGATGCATTTATAGATGGCCACATCATTCTGTGTTAATACTACACTTACAGTGCCCTTCAAGAGGGTTTTTCTAGGAGCTACAAATAATAAATATTTGTTTTGTTTATTATCTATGTACGAATGCGTTTCGTCATTTATAATCGTGACTCATCAGCATATATATACACATATATATATATATATATATATATATATATATATATATATATATATATATATATATATATATATATATATGAATTAAAAATATCAAAATATGTCAATAATAAACACTAAAAGAGAAGATGCATCAATTGACAATTTCTGTGGAGCAGTTTTTAAGTTATGATTTATTTAACTGAAAGAAGGATTTGGCCAAGTTATTACATGCTTAAACATTGTGTATTGAGTTGTTAATAATTTTCCCTCAAAATACTTAATATTCAAGAGATACTAATCATAAAAAAGACACTAGTAATTATATAGGTATATTCATCTGTTCTAAGGCGTCTTGCTTTGAGTGAGTAGATGGGCATGTGTTGGTGTGCATCGATTTCGCTTTTATATAATTGTGCATATAAACACACATATAGATGTTTACTTGTTTTGTTTTCTATAAAGGAGGCGCCATACAACCATCTCGGACACCAGTGATTCGATTTCCAATCACTGCGGTCCCTCGCAGAAGAGGTGAGATCATTGCATATATCTTATTTATATATATATATGAATGGAAATATAATTCCGAAACTTATTATTACAATAATTATACTTTTTAAAAAATTCAGTAATATACTAAAGATTGTAATCGTACTATGTTATGAAATATGTTATAATAATTAGAAATTGGTAGACATATTATAAACCAATGTTTCGTAAAAGTATTAGAAATGTTCTTCATTTTTACACACACATTGTTATTGTTTTCTCAACAACAACAAAAAATACTTTTACGAAACAATGGTTTATAATATGTCTACCCCTTTCTACTGATTCGAACTAGCATAGCCGGACTAACAGACATACTAGATTGTATTGTCTGACCCAGAAGTCCACATAGCATGAAAATGAAAAAGAAAAAACAGAGAAAAAACAATTTACTTTGACAAGGAAAAATGTTATTTATTTTAACACACACATTGTTATAGTTTTCTCAGCAACAAAGAAATAATATGTTATAATAAAATATATTTTAAACAATATTTTGTATTATGCTAATTATAACTAGCAATTACTGTCATTAATATGTAAGCATTGCTATCTTAAGATTGATTCAAAGTTAGTTATAAACAATAAATTAAAAGTTTGTATCATTCATTGAAAATTAATATTTTACCCTCTGTTCATCTCTTAATTGTTCAGATCTCTTGTTAATAATTTCTTGCATTGCAAATGTTATTTTCAACTTATCTGATTATATGTTTTCAATTAATTTTCAATAATGTTCTGTTCTATTTTTTTTTGCTGTCACTGGTTATCGAGAATGTCTCGTGTTTTTGTCCTGTTCTTTTTTCTCTCTGTTTTTGTTCTTGTTTCTGTTTCTGTTGTCATATTTCTGAGATGTTCAACGGTCTATTTGTTTACAATAGTATGAAATTAAAAATGTCAATGTATTTAAAATCTACACTCACTTTTTGCTGAAAATAGTGTAAAATAATGTGAAAATCTATGTTTTTTTATTAAAATGAGTATTTACTTTCTGATAAACCTAGTATAATTGTTTTGTCAATCTGTGTTCATGTGTGAAATGTTGTACAACTTTAATCAAAGGCAAAAGAAAATACAGCAAGATAGAATTCAGAGCAATAGTTGTATATGGAGTCTTTTGTCTCAAGTGGTTGTATGTGTTATGTGTCAAGTAGTTGTATATGTTATGTCTCAAGTGGTTGTATATGTGCTTTTGTGTTCAAAGTATATTTCTCAATGTTCTTCTTGAGTGATTGGTTATGTCAATATTCTTTAGGTGGATGTACCAATGCTCAGTCTGACATCATCTTCATTTTGGACTCATCCACTAGTGTTACTGCAGCAAACTTTGAGAAAATGCTAGATTTCATTGTTGATTTTGTATCCGTTGCTGACATAGACAGTGGCAATATGCGATTTGGTGCTGTACTATACAGCACAGATGTGGAAATTCAGTTCAACTTGAATGAGTATAGCACAAAACAAGATGTGATAGATGCAGTAAAGAAGATCCCATATGTTTATGGCAGTACAAATACTTTTGGTGGACTCAACGTTATGCGCACTCAAATGTTTACGCAGCAGAATGGAGACAGGCCTTCAGTAGGCAACATTGCTATTCTTGTCACGGACGGTGTATCAAATGTAAATGCCTTTGATACAATTCCTGAAGCTGAAAAGGTTAGAGCTGACAACATCCTCATCTATGGTATTGGAATTGGCTTACGTGACACCAATGAATTGAGCCAGATTGTATCAGCACCAATCTCTGAGAATATGTTTGTGGTGAACGCCTTCGATGAACTTTCCGTTTTGAAAGATAAAGTATTTGAGCAGTTTTGTCCAGGTAGATATGAGCATGATAATATCACTCGGTGATGCTTTTTTCTTTGCTAAAAAAAATCCGATTTCATTTACATTTCATAATAACTAACATATAATACATGTTTAAGAGTATGCCGGTGTGTTTGTGAATATGATTGTGTAATTTAAATGTGATTATGAAATAAGCTACATGAAGGAA
This sequence comes from Sepiola atlantica, assembly GCA_963556195.1. Classification (NCBI taxonomy): domain Eukaryota; kingdom Metazoa; phylum Mollusca; class Cephalopoda; order Sepiida; family Sepiolidae; genus Sepiola; species Sepiola atlantica. The sequence continues at coordinate 46,172,308 of OY744529.1, forward strand.
GATTTCAGTAAACAATCTTCATAAATTATGGTAATTTAAACTGCATGAAATGTCAGAGATAATTACAGATTTTCTAATATTATTTGGGTTAAATGAAATATTGCTATTCAATTTAACTTAACATTATCGTTATTTGTAATATCTTGGCTACATAAAAATTATTGAAAAATACATTTGAATGTATAATTTCTCTGACTAGTGCAACTTATTGTGGGCCACAATTATATTAAATTACACTTCATGCATTTTGATGACTCTATTCTTTCTAAGTCTAATCTATTTTCATCAATGTGATAATTGTGTTTAATTCTTTTTTTTTCACTTAAAATAATTCTTCCTTTTCTACCTTCCCCATGTATTTCTTTTATCTGTAAATACTCTATCAGTCTTAATATCTAGTTTGCAAAATCCTACCCAGTTTGCAAAATTATTTTTATAAACCTTTGATGAAAAGCTAATTTACAAATAAGATATACTATTATTTATAATGCTGGCATAACTGTCCCAAATTATATAAATTAAAATTGTCATAAGCAATGCAAGATCTCTGGTGAAAATTGGGATATCATTAGATGTCATATATTCCAATTAAATTTATTTTCATTGGTAAAAATATGTGTAAAAATGAACAAACTTCATTTTAATTCAAGCAATCCATGTCAGCTATTCACTAATTACGTGTAAGTAAAGGTCAGCGTTTATGTGAGTATTTAGGGAGTTCTTTTTTGTATTTAATATTCCTGAAGCACATCTTGGCATTGAAGATGATTTTATACACAATTTGGAAACTTACGAATCGTACTCATGCTCTGAAACTTATGGGTTATGTTTAATAAAACGAATATGTATTAAATATTTTAAGGTATCAAATATATATATACAAAAAATTTGATAGATTTTTATGGGAACGTTTTACATGATATAGGCACTGGGGAGGGAGCATTGATATTAATATCCCACTACAAATATTAAAAGTACTGCACCTAATATGCTTTGAATCTGTATGAATCAAAGATGAATTCAAGGATAATTTTATACAAAATGAACAAGTAGTAACATAATGTTATTAAGACTGATTACTGACTTTTGCCCAATTGATGTATTCTCCAGCCATCTTAAATCGAAAAAAAACAATTACAAAAGTCTGATTTAAAAAAAAAAATATGTCCGAAACAATCAGAGCTTTTGAAAATCGATCAAAAGAAAATGCCATAGATTTTTGTCAAGAAGTTTTTAAATAAAAACTTATAATCGACTTTGGTACCGTTGGTATAACAGCATCCCATATATATTATTTAGATAAGCATTCAAAAAATAGTATGCCTCAGATGTACATACAGATTGAAGGTTCATAAGCTGGGAATTTCATAGATGTTCATTGAGTTAGTTATACATAAGTTAAATACAGGGTCCTGTCGTTTTATCCATTGACAGTAATCTCCCTTTGACATAACTACTTTGATGTTTGATTTTGTAAATATGCCAACAATTAACTCTAGAAGAGAAGATACATCAATTGACGATTTCTGTCGAGCAGTTTTTATGTTATGTGGCATTTAACTGAAAGTGAGATTTTAAGGAATTATTACTTGCTTTAATATTGTGTATTGAATGGTAAATAATTCTCCATCAAAATACCTTATATCCAAAAGATAATAATTATCATAGCAATGACGCTAGAAAATATGGAAGAGTACATATCTTTTCTAATGCGTCTTGCTTCGATTGAGTAGATGGGCATGTGTTGGTGTGCATCGATTTCGCTTTTATATAATTGTGCATATAAACACACATATAGATGTTTACTTGTTTTGTTTTCTATAAAGGAGGCGCCATACAACCATCTCGGACACCAGTGATTCGATTTCCAATCACTGCGGTCCCTCCCAGCAGAGGTGAGATCATTGCATATATCTTATTTACATATATACGAATGGAAATAATCAATATTCTATATTATTACAATAATTATACTTTAACGAAATAATTCATTGATATAATAAAGATTGTTTTCATACTCGGTTATGAATAGTATTACAATTTAATATGTTATAAACAATATGTTTAATTATGCTTACTATATCAGGCAATAACTGTTATTAATATGTTATAGATTTTTATTTTAGGATAAATTAAAAGTTGGTTATAAACAATATAATAATTAAAGATTGTATCATTCATTGAAATATAATATGTTTATCTTTTAAATGTACAGATCTGTTGTTAATAATTTCTTGTATTGATAATGTTATTTTCAACTCATCTATGTATAAATGTAAATTCTTCATGTTCTGGTATTCTGTTCAGTTTTGCTACGTCTGGGTTTGGAGAATGTCCTCTGTCTTTGTAATGTTCCTTTTTGTCCTTGTTTCCTACAGATTATATCCTTTTGTTTGTTTTGTCATTGTTCTAAGACGGCTTACCGTCTATTTATTTACAATTCAGTAGCTTCCTTCCAAAGAACCGCAGGTTTGTGGAACTCTCATCCTACTGACTGTTTTCCTCCTACCTATAACCTTGGTATTTTTTAAGACTAAGGCCAATAGGCATCTCGTGTCTTTGCAATAACCATATTTGTTGTTGTTAGCCCCATTACATCAAGTGGCTTCATGCCTTGTCTGGAGCAATTTCCATTATATATATGTGTGTATATCATGAAATGAAAAATGTCAATGTATTTAAAATTCACATCTAGTTTTCTACTAAAGACAGTTTTAAAAAGTGTCAAAATGTATGTAATTAATATTATGGTGTCTTATCTTCCGATATTAATAGAGTAATTGGTTTACCAATGTGTGTTCATGTGTAAATTATTCTGAAATTTAATTCGTTAATATAAAATGCAGCAAGATGAAGTCAGTGATTATATATTTTACCTTTTATTTTAAGTAATTGTATATGTTATCTTTAGTTTTAAATGGTTGTATGTGTTAGATTGTTTTTCAAGTGATTGTAAATGTGTTTTTTTGTGTTTCAAGTGACTGTAAAAATGTTTTTTGTGTTTGAAGTGATAGTAAATGTGTTTTTTGTGTTTCAAGTGATCATAAAATGTGTTTTTTCAATTTCAAGTAGTTGCATATGTTGTTATATTCTTCAATATTCTTCTTGAGTGATTGGTTATGTCAATATTCTTTAGGTGGATGTACCAATGCTCAGTCTGACATCATCTTCATTTTGGACTCATCCACTAGTGTTACTGCAGCAAACTTTGAGAAAATGCTAGATTTCATTGTTGATTTTGTATCCGTTGCTGACATAGACAGTGGCAATATGCGATTTGGTGCTGTACTATACAGCACAGATGTGGAAATTCAGTTCAACTTGAATGAGTATAGCACAAAACAAGATGTGATAGATGCAGTAAAGAAGATCCCATATGTTTATGGCAGTACAAATACTTTTGGTGGACTCAACGTTATGCGCACTCAAATGTTTACGCAGCAGAATGGAGACAGGCCTTCAGTAGCCAACATTGCTATTCTTGTCACGGACGGTGTATCAAATGTAAATGCCTTTGATACAATTCCTGAAGCTGAAAAGGTTAGAGCTGACAATATCTTCATCTATGGAATTGGAATTGGCTTAGATGACACTAATGAATTGAGTCAGATTGTATCAGCACCAATCTCTGAGAATATGTTTGTGGTCAACAGCTTTGAGGAACTTTCCGTTTTGAAAGATAAAGTATTTGAGCAGTTTTGTCCAGGTAGATATGAGCATGACAAAATCACTCGATGATGCTTTTTTCTTTGCTAAAACAAATGCAATTTTTTTTACATTTCATAATAACTAACATATAATACATATTGATGAGTATCCAAGTGTGTTTGTGAATATGATTGTGTAATTTAAATGTGATTATGAAATATGCTACATGAATGAAGATTTAATCAAACAAACTTGATAAATTATGGTAATTGAAACTGCATGACATGTCAGAGATGATTTCATTCTTTTTAAATACTATTTTGGTGAAATGAAATATTTATAAATGTTAATAATCAATGTTTATAATTGTTTTATTTGAACTGCATGACGTGTCAGAGATAATTACAAATTTCTAATACTGTTTGTGTTTCAACAATTAATGCTATTCAATTAAAGTTAGCATTATCATATTTGCAAGATATTGGTTATTAAAAAGTATTGTAAATTACATTTGGATGAATGGCTTTTCAGACATTTTGCACCCTATCGATGAAATAAATAAACTATGTGAATGAAGATTTCATCAAACAATCTTCATAAATATTGTTTTTTTATACTGCATGTGAGAGATGATAACAAAATTCTAAAACTTTTTTGCCCAAATATACATTTGCTATTCAATTAAAGTTTACATTATCTTTTTAGTAATAACCTGGTTGCTGAAAAAGTCTGATTTGAAAATTCAAAATGTCTGGTACAGAGAAAATATTGAAAATAGATCTTAAAAAGAATGTCACAGAACTTTATGAAGATGTTTGTAGATTAAATGAAAACTGATCACTGACTTTTCTAACATTGAGATAACTACACTACATATATATATATATATATATATATATATATATATATATATAAATATATATATATAATATTTGTTTTGTTTACTATCTATGTACGTATACGTTTTGTCCTTTATAATTTGGACTCATAAGCATAGAGAGATGACTATTCACTACGATTCGAAACCTCGGATTCCGAGTGTTTAACAACTCCAATCCCGACATATAGAACGCCTGGACCACCGCTGAATAGCGAATAAACTGAAAATTTTAACACTTTATCCGGCGGCTTGGCGTCATAAGAGCGTTCAACTGAATGAAAAGAGCGATGCATTTATAGATGGCCACATCATTCTGTGTTAATACTACACTTACAGTGCCCTTCTAGAGGGTTTTTCTAGGAGCTACAAATAATAAATATTTGTTTTGTTTATTATCTATGTACGAATGCGTTTCGTCATTTATAATCGTGACTCATCAGCATATATATACATATATATATATATATATATATATATATATATATATATATATGAATTAAAAATATCAAAATATGTCAATAATAAACACTAAAAGAGAAGATGAATCAATTGACAATTTCTGTGGAGCAGTTTTTAAGTTATGATTTATTTAACTGAAAGAAGGATTTGGCCAAGTTATTACATGCTTAAACATTGTGTATTGAGTTGTAAATAATTTTCCCTCAAAATACTTAATATTCAAGAGATACTAATCATAAAAAAGACACTAGTAATTATATAGGTATATTCATCTGTTCTAAGGCGTCTTGCTTTGAGTGAGTAGATGGGCATGTGTTGGTGTGCATCGATTTCGCTTTTATATAATTGTGCATATAAACACACATATAGATGTTTACTTGTTTTGTTTTCTATAAAGGAGGCGCCATACAACCATCTCGGACACCAGTGATTCGATTTCCAATCACTGCGGTCCCTCGCAGAAGAGGTGAGATCATTGCATATATCTTATTTATATATATATATGAATGGAAATATAATGCCGAAACTTATTATTACAATAATTATACTTTTTAAAAAATTCAGTAATATACTAAAGATTGTAATCGTACTATGTTATGAAATATGTTATAATAATTAGAAATTGGTAGACATATTATAAACCAATGTTTCGTAAAAGTATTAGAAATGTTCTTCATTTTTACACACACATTGTTATTGTTTTCTCAACAACAACAAAAAATACTTTTACGAAACAATGGTTTATAATATGTCTACCCCTTTCTACTGATTCGAACTAGCATAGCCGGACTAACAGACATACTAGATTGTATTGTCTGACCCAGAAGTCCACATAGCATGAAAATGAAAAAGAAAAAACAGAGAAAAAACAATTTACTTTGACAAGGAAAAATGTTATTTATTTTAACACACACATTGTTATAGTTTTCTCAGCAACAAAGAAATAATATGTTATAATAAAATATATTTTAAACAATATTTTGTATGATGCTAATTATAACAAGCAATTACTGTCATTAATATGTAAGCATTGCTATCTTAAGATTGATTCAAAGTTAGTTATAAACAATAAATTAAAAGTTTGTATCATTCATTGAAAATTAATATTTTACTCTCTGTTCATCTCTTAATTGTTCAGATCTCTTGTTAATAATTTCTTGCATTGCAAATGTTATTTTCAACTTATCTGATTATATGTTTTCAATTAATTTTCAATAATGTTCTGTTCTATTTTTTTTTGCTGTCACTGGTTATCGAGAATGTCTCGTGTTTTTGTCCTGTTCTTTTTTCTCTCTGTTTTTGTTCTTGTTTCTGTTTCTGTTGTCATATTTCTGAGATGTTCAACGGTCTATTTGTTTACAATAGTATGAAATTAAAAATGTCAATGTATTTAAAATCTACACTCACTTTTTGCTGAAAATAGTGTAAAATAATGTGAAAATCTATGTTTTTTTATTAAAATGAGTATTTACTTTCTGATAAACCTAGTATAATTGTTTTGTCAATCTGTGTTCATGTGTGAAATGTTGTACAACTTTAATCAAAGGCAAAAGAAAATACAGCAAGATAAAATTCAGAAAAATAGTTGTACATGGAGTCTTCTGTCTCAAGTGGTTGTATATGTTATGTGTCAAGTAGTTGTATATGTTATGTCTCAAGTGGTTGTATATGTGCTTTTGTGTTCAAAGTATATTTCTCAATGTTCTTCTTGAGTGATTGGTTATGTCAATATTCTTTAGGTGGATGTACCAATGCTCAGTCTGACATCATCTTCATTTTGGACTCATCCACTAGTGTTACTGCAGCAAACTTTGAGAAAATGCTAGATTTCATTGTTGATTTTGTATCCGTTGCTGACATAGACAGTGGCAATATGCGATTTGGTGCTGTACTATACAGCACAGATGTGGAAATTCAGTTCAACTTGAATGAGTATAGCACAAAACAAGATGTGATAGATGCAGTAAAGAAGATCCCATATGTTTATGGCAGTACAAATACTTTTGGTGGACTCAACGTTATGCGCACTCAAATGTTTACGCAGCAGAATGGAGACAGGCCTTCAGTAGCCAACATTGCTATTCTTGTCACGGACGGTGTATCAAATGTAAATGCTTTTGATACAATTCCTGAAGCTGAAAAGGTTAGAGCTGACAATATCTTCATCTATGGTATTGGAATTGGCTTAGATGACACTAATGAATTGAGTCAGATTGTATCAGCACCAATCTCTGAGAATATGTTTGTGGTCAACAGCTTTGAGGAACTTTCCGTTTTGAAAGATAAAGTATTTGAGCAGTTTTGTCCAGGTAGATATGAGCATGATACAATCACTCGATGATGCTTTTTTCTTTGCTAAAACAAATCTAATTTATTTTACATTTCATAATAACTAACATATAATACATATTGATTAGTATGCAAGTGTATTTGTGAATATGATTGTGTAACTTAAATGTGATTATGAAATATGCTACATGAAGTAAGATTTCATCAAACAAACTTGATAAATTATTGTAATTTGAATTGCATAACATGTCAGAGATAATTACAAATTACTATTACAATTCGGGTTAAATGAAGTATTAATACATTTTTATAATCAATATATGTATATAAATGTGTTTTATTCGAACTGCATGACGTGTCAGAGATAATTACAATTGTCTAATACTATTTGGTTTAAAACAATTAATTAAATTCAAGTTAGCATTATCATATTTTATTGAATCTTATACATTTTTATGACTTCATTCTAATTATTCAATTATTCAAGTTAGCATTATCATATTTTATTGAATCTTATACATTTTTATGACTTCATTCTAATTATTCAATTATTCAAGTTAGCATTATCATATTTTATTGAATCTTATACATTTTTATGACTTCATTCTAATTATTCAATTATTCAAGTTAGCATTATCATATTTTATTGAATCTTATACATTTTTATGACTTCATTCTAATTATTCAATTATTCAAGTTAGCATTATCATATTTTATTGAATCTTATACATTTTTATGACTTCATTCTAATTATTCAATTATTCAAGTTAGCATTATCATATTTTATTGAATCTTATACATTTTTATGACTTCATTCTAATTATTCAATTATTCAAGTTAGCATTATCATATTTTATTGAATCTTATACATTTTTATGACTTCATTCTAATTATTTAATGACATAAATGTCAGTTATTATTTGTTTTCTTTTCTTGTCAATTATTTGTCTTTTTTCCTCTGTCTTCAACCATTCCGTTTATTTGTAAATACTCTAGTTGTCATAATATCTCATTTGCAAAATCTTAATCGTTTACAAAACAGTTTGCAAAATAACCTTTAATAAAAAGTCAATTCTATTATTATCATTAACTTGTAAAAGGGTCAAAATTAAATTTATTAACAAAACCAATGTTTAAAATGTGACAAGTATTAATGTCATAAATAAATGTTATTTCAATTAAGAAAAATGTGTGTGTTTATTGACTTCTACTGATCGTTATTATCTGAACATGAATTATATATTAAGAGTCAGTTTTAAAAATATGAGTGTTTCGGGGGTTGTTTAAGTAAACTCGTTGGAATTGAAGATTAGACATCTCTGAATGGATCCCCAGCCCTGAACACCATATATCTTTTAAATACTTTCAGCAATCAAAGGCATATCTACCGTAAGTTTCGTAGATGTTAGTCGAGTATATTTGCATTAAATAAATACATGCACTGATATAGACACGAATTTATTGAGTTGTAATTTTTATTATTGTTAGTAAAATAGGAATAAATCTACGGGCAAACATGTTTCATTTTCCGATTCCGTAGAAAGAGAGAGAGAGCAGCTTAGTAAAACTTATATCACATATTTTTAAATGTTGTTTCGTGTAAATTTACTAGCGTATTTGTACTTCAAGCAAGATTTAACTCGTGCATATGTTCTAATTTGTAAGTCTTTGCAAGATTAATTGTTCCGTTTTTTTTAACTCGTGCATATGTTCTAATTTGTAAGTCTTTGCAAGATTAATTGTTCCGTTTTTTTTTAACTCGTGCATATGTTCTAATTTGTAAGTCTTCGCAAGATTAATTGTTCCGTTTTTTTTGTAAGATTTCCTTCGCGTGCGACAACAGTATTAAATCAATTGGTATCAAAAAAAATTAAATGACTTACTACTCCCTCGGGCAAGTCGGGTAACTCTACTAGTAAATTATGTTATTTTCATAATTTGCTGTATACTAATATTTTATACTTATTATTTATTTATTTAGTTGACTTTATTTTATCAATTTCACATTTGCTGATATTAACCCCCACCATCTATCGCCAAATATTTTAAATGCTTAGTTTTTTAAAAATTTTAGATGCCTACAACTATTTTGAGAATCAAAGCTAAATTTAAAGAGAATTTCATGAACTTTTAGCGGGTAGTCACTGCAGATTATAAACACTGTAATCACTGTAATATTGGATAATTAATTTACCTCTAAATACCATACTAAAAAGATCAGATTTTAAAACCTGATACGTCTTAAGTAGTTAGCACATTCACCCTTAAATTCTTTATATTTTATATTGGTTTGAAAAAAACTTTCACTAAGTAAAAAACGTTTCATGGGGTAATATAAAGTAGTATCAATGATTTTTGGGGAAAAAAGTATATATTTATTGAACAAAATGGACAGTGAATCGATGGGATCTAGCTGATTTTCAGGTTAGTCAAGTGAATATATATATATATATATATACATATATATATACATATGTATATATATATATATACATATATATGTATATATACATATATATATAATCATATGTATATATATATATATATATATACATATATATATATATATACATATATATATAATCATATATATATATATATACATATATATATATATAAATATATATATATACATATACATATATATATATATATATATATATACATATATATATATATATACATATATGTATATATATGTATGTATATATATATATACATATATATATATACATACATATATATACATATATATATACATATATATACATATATATATACATACATATATATACATATATATATATATACATACATATATACATATATATATATATATATATATATATATATATACATACATATATACATATATATATATATATATATATATAATACTTCATATACAAAAGATAATACTTACCATAACAAAGACACTAGTTTATATATGAGGTCTGTATCCGACCTTAGGCCAGAAAAAGATATTTCAAATACGTGACGAAGTTGGGACCCTAATCCCCTTCAAAGTAGGCCACTTAGCCCACCACCGGAAACACCTCTGGAAGTCTTCTTTCAGAATGGTGTTCATCTCCTCCGTAGCATTCCACACTATCTCTTTATTTTTGCACCCTGTCAACAACAGCTGCACTCCGAGCAGTTTGAGGCCTGCCAGAAAACTGGTCACTTTTCACTGATGTGCGGCCATTTTTGAATCGGTTGAACCACTCCTTAATTTGTGTTACACCCATCACATCTTCTCCAAACACCTGCTGAATCTAACGCAATGGCGGAGATGAATACCATTCGAAAAGAAGACTTCTAGAGGTGTTTCCGGCAGTGGATGAATCGGTGAGCTAAGTGTGTGCAAGCACAAGGGGCTTACTTTGAAGGGGATTAGGGTCCCAACCCCGTCACGTATTTGAAATATTTTTTTCTGGCCTATGGTCGGATACCTTTTAGACAGGCCTCGTATAAGCATGCTTATTTTTACCAACATGTCCTGCTACACGTGAGTGGATGAGCATGTGTTTGCGTGCATACATTGCACTTTTATATACATGTGCATATAAACAGCTCCTAACTTAGGATGACCTCCATAAACTACACCCTAAATCTCAGTAGCCCTTTTTCTCAGTAGCCCCTTATGTCTACAGTGGCGGCCTGCCTTGTTTGCGGTAAACTATGTTAAAAAAAAGAGAATACATAATTTACCAAATCATTACAGTTAAATTTGTATATAGAATGTTAAGTAATTTTCAATTTTAATAGTTAATATACAAAACTAATTCTAATGACACTAGTACATATATATAGGTATATTGATCTTTGGTAGTTTTCCCTACTGCAAGTGAGTGAATGTGCATGTGTCTATGTGCATACATTTTACTTTTATATACTTGTGCAGAAATATAGATGTTTACTTGTTTTTTCTGTAAAGGAGGCGCCATACAACCATCTCCTACACCAGTGATTCGCAGTAAAGGTGAGATCATTGCATATATCTTCCTTACATACACACATGAAAATATAATCAATAATCCATATTATGTGAATGATTGAACATTAACCAAAAAATCTGTGAATATAATAAAACAATGTTATCATACCTGGTTAATAAAAAATTGTTATGATCAAATACAATTTAGACTCCTCGGAATGTAATTCCTGTTCCCCACCAAAACCCTCTTTAGGGGTCAACTTGGAAACAACTAATACGTATAAAATACTTTCAGGTACAAAATTAACAAAATGGTGTCATTTTTTTATGAATTAGTATGTTACTATTTTTTTATCTTTTAAATGTACAGATCCATTCTACTCATTTCTTGCATTAATATTGTAAATTTCAACTTATCCTGTTCTCAGATATCCATGTGAACGTGTTTTCTGTTTACAATAACTTACATATATATATATATATATATATATATATATATATATATATTTATGCAGACATTGTTAAAAATAACAGAATTCGGCTGTTTAATTATACTTTCTTTTTATCTTCAATTTTTCTGATGGTCGTTTTTGTATCAAAATCAAAAAAATGAATAAATGTTCCATTCCAAATGAACAAAAAAGCTGGAGAAGGAAGAGAATTTTTTAAAAGACGGTGGAGAAACGCGCATAGAACGTTTTTCGCATTGTTCCAGGAAGTCGTTGATGATTTATATTCAGCAATACTGGATGACATCACAGAACAATATCGTATTACGTTAAGCATTTTAAAATGTTTCCACTGGTTTCATATGTGATGTTGTTAATTTTAGGTTGTTGTGTTTTTATGTAGATAGCTTCCAGTATTTAAAAATTTTTTTAATTGGTTTCGGAATGTATAATTTTAGTGTCATTAACTAAAAATTGTCTTAAATACGAGGGAGGGCAGTTATGTTCTTGAATGGAAATGTAGCTAGAGTTTACAAGATGCATGGTGAGGCAACAGGATAGGGTAGTGGTTGTAAAACCAATGTAGCTATTAGCTTTTTTCTTCTCCAACTTTTTTTGTTCATTTGATTTTGACACCTGAGGATGATTCGACGAAGAATCGAAAACGTTTGTGAAACCTGTGAAACCTATGGAACGTTTATTAATTTTTTTTTATTTTAATACAAAAAAGACGATCAGAAAAATTAAAAAAATAAAAATGGTATAATTAAACGGACGAATTCTGTTATTTTTAACAATGTTTGCATAAATGAGAAAATGCTGCCTAAATACACAGAATATATATAATATATATATATATATATATATATATATATATATATATTACTATTTCATGTAACCACAGAGATATAATTTTTTATGTATCAATTTTCAGTTTTTACTTCAACAGTGCTCGATACGTAAGTAGAGCTAGGTAATATGTTATGACAATATATTTATGACAATTAAGCTACACAGAGGCTCCAGCGTTTCATCCCCGGGGGGAATCTTCAGGCTAAAATGCATGGAATTAGTTTTGCCGGGTGTTTTTATGTACACGGCGTGCTAGTTAACCAATCAGATTCTTTGTTGTTCTCTTAGCCAATCGTTGGGCTTCTCGCGATATATATATATATATATATATATATATATATATATATATATATATATATATATATATATATATATATATATATGTGTGTGTGTGTGTGTGTATGAGTGTGCATGTGTGTTTCTGAATATACTTCTGCAATTAGAATGTGATTATGTAGTCTGATAGAGTGTCAATAAAAAATGTACATAACTATGTTTTATATTTGAACTAAAGAAACTTTGACAGATTCTTATCTTCGTTTTGTCCAATGAATCATTTGCAATAATATGTAGCTGTCTGACTTTGTCAGTCCAAAAGATCATTGAAAATACATTTTCAATTTTGAGAAGTGCAACTACAGTCAAAAGAAAATCTGATTAGCTATTGCATAATGGTTTTTAACTGTATATATTGTTCAAACAGTTTAATGTAGTCTATTGTAATTGTTTTAAAAAATACTATGTTTATACAGGATGGTTGCAAGAAAAGCGAGAAATTTGAGGTTGTAAATTTTATTGCTTAAATTATATTTTGTTTAAATTTTATTGCGTCTGACTTATTCACTTCTTCGATTTGTACGGACGACATTTTGAGCATCTGTGAGTGTATTTATAATAATGATTGGTATTAAGAATCGGGAAAAATCGGAGTTTTTTGCGGATTATCGGAACCGGAAAGATTTGTGTATATTTTCCGATGACAAAAACGATTCTTTTAATTGTGGTTTTTTGTTTGTTTTTGTTTCAAGCAAAATTTTCTGTTACTTGTATTAATTATAAAATGATAAATATTTATTGATTTTAAACACCAGTGAAACTTAAATCTATAGATCACCTCCCGTAGAAATATATATTCTAAAATATATGCACATACTACAGTTTGACACATTTTCGTTGAATATTTTATTAAATAGGCATTTTGTCGGAATGTGTCTTATTTGAAACAAAAAGCATTTAAGGGTCAAGAAAAATATAGATAAACTCTTTATAAGAAATAGGGATGGTACTTATGAATGTGTTCAGCTTTCAAGACATAAATGAACATTTTGAATAAAAATGTGATGGATAAAAATGTGATGGATAAAAATGTGATGCATAAAAATGTGATGGATAAAAATGTGATGGATAAAAATGTGATGCATAAAAATTTGATGCATAAAAATGTGATGCATAGAAATGTGATGGATAAAAATGTGATGGATAAAAATGTGATAGATAAAAATTTGATGCATAAAAATGTGATGCATAGAAATGTGATGGATAAAAATGTGATGGATAAAAATGTGATGGATAAAAATGTGATGCATAAAGATGTGATGAATAAAAATGTGATGAATAAAAATGTGATGCATAAAAATTTGATGCATAAAAATGTGATGCATAAAAATGTGATGAATAAAAATGTGATGCATAAAAATTTGATGCATAAAAATGTGATGCATAAAAATGTGATGCATAAAAATGTGATGAATAAAAATGTGATGGATAAAAATGTGATAGATAAAAATGTGATAGATAAAAATGTGATGGATAAAAATGTGATAGATAAAAATGTGATGCATAAAAATGTGATGGATAAAAATGTGATGGATAAAAATGTGATAGATAAAAATGTGATGGATAAATATGTGATGGATAAAAATGTGATAGATAAAAATGTGATGCATAAAAATGTGATGCATAAAAATTTGATGCATAAAAATGTGATAGATAAAAATGTGATGGATAAAAATGTGATGGATAAAAATGTGATGGATAAAAATGTGATGCATAAAAATGTGATGAATAAAAATGTGATGCATAAAAATGTGATGCATAAAAATATGATGCATCAAAATGTGATGCATAAAAATGTGATGGATAAAAATGTGATGCATAAAAATTTGATGCATAAAAATGTGATGAATAAAAATGTGATGCATAAAAATGTGATGCATAAAAATGTGATGCATCAAAATGTGACGCATAAAAATGTGATGGATAAAAATGTGATGCATAAAAATTTGATGCATAAAAATGTGATGCATAAAAATGTGATGCATAAAAATGTGATGAATTAAAATGTGATGGATAAAAATGTGATAGATAAAAATATGATGCATAGAAATGTGATGGATAAAAATGTGATGCATAAAAATGTGATGCATAAAAATGTGATGGATAAAAATGTGATGAATAAAAATGTGATGGATAAAAATGTGATAGATAAAAATGTGATGCATAGAAATGTGATGGATAAAAATGTGATGCATAAAAATGTGATGCATAAAAATGTGATGCATAAAAATGTGATGGATAAAAATGTGATGAATAAAAATGTGATGGATAAAAATGTGATAGATAAAAATGTGATGCATAAAAATGTGATGCATAAAAATGTGATGGATAAAAATGTGATGAATAAAAATGTGATGGATAAAAATGTGATAGATAAAAATGTGATGCATAAAAATTTGATGCATAAAAATGTGATGCATAAAAATGTGATGCATAAAAATGTGATGAATAAAAATGTGATGGATAAAAATGTTATGCATAAAAATGTGATGCATAAAAATGTGATGCATAAAAATGTGATGCATCAAAATGTGATGCATAAAAATGTGATGGATAAAAATGTGATGCATAAAAATGTGATGCATCAAAATGTGATGCATAAAAATGTGATGGATAAAAATGTGAAGCATAGAAATGTGATGGATAAAAATGTGATGCATCAAAATGTGATGCATCAAAATGTGATGCATAAAAATGTGATGCATAAAAATGTGATGCATAAATGTCTCAGTTTAATTAACGTTCAAGCTTTTATTTTGCATAAATTAAGTAAAAATATTATCAAAAGTTGGCCTTAATTTAGTTATCGAGTACAGATTCGAAATGGTTTTGTTGCTATTATATGAATTCGAAGCTTTGAGAGTTTATATTTTTTAGGTAAAGCATGAAAATGTATTTTGTAATACAATATAGAATAATACAATCTACAATAATAAAATAATACAATACACAATATAGAATATAGAATATACAATAATACAATATACAATATAAAATATAGAATATACAATAATACAATATAAAATAATACAATATACAATATAAAATAATACAATATAGAATATAGATTACACAATATTCAATAATACAATATAGAATATAAAATATAGAATATACAACAATACAATATAGAATATAGAATACACAATATACAATAATACAATATAGAATATACAATATACAATATACAATAATACAATACACAATAATACAATATAAAATATACAATAATACAATATAAAATATACAATAATACAATATACAATATACAATAAGACAATATACAATAAAAAAATAGGTAATAATACAATATAGAATATACAATAATACAATATACAATAATACAATATAAAATATACAATATACAATATACAATATACAATAAACAATAGGTAACAATACAATATACAATATACAATATACAATATACAATAATACAATAGACAATATACAATATACAATATACAATATACAATATACAATATACAATATACAATAATACAATATAAAATATACAATAATACAATATACAATAATACAATAGACAATATACAATAATACAATATACAATAATACAATATAAAATATACAATAATACAATATACAATATACAATAGACAATAGACAATAGACAATAATACAATATACAATAATACAATAGACAATTATACAATAATACAATATACAATATACAATAATACAATATAAAATATACAATAATACAATATACAATATACAATAATACAATAGACAATATACAATAATACAATATACAATAATACAATATACAATATACAATATACAATAATACAATATAAAATATACAATAATACAATATACAATATACAATAATACAATAGACAATATACAATCATACAATATACAATAATACAATATACAATATACAATATACAATAATAAATTATACAATATACAATAAACAATAATAAATTATACAATATACAATAAACAATAAACAATAGGTAATAATACAATATACAATATACAACAATACAATATAAAATATACAATAATACAATATACAATATACAATAATACAATATACAATATACAATATCAATAATAGAATATACAATATACAATATACAATATACAATTATACAATATACAATAATACAATATACAAATCAAAGGGTTTTTATATTATTAGAAAAGCTGTTGTATTGGATATAAAAAAATAAACCATTTTTCAATAACATTTTCAAATAAGACTCATTTGAATACCATTCATAAAAACTCATGAAAGGTACATTTTTAGCTCAACATTTTTACTTTTCTTGCAGAATTTCACATGGAAAAGCTCTTTCATTTCAGCAGTCTTTGACAAGTTAAGCTTTGGTACATTTCTCAAAAGAAAAGTAGAAAGAAACCATTTTCCCTGGAATGCTTTATTTTTCTCCATTATTTATATATTATGATATTTATACAAAACAACATTTGTTTTTCAATTTTTATTTCTTTCAATGGCTAAGTTATTTTAAAAATGAGCAACAAATTTTAAATATTGTTTCCTCGTTGGCAGAACTTGTGAATTAATCTGGGTAGAAAAAAGGTTACTAATTACAATGAGAATACAATAAATATCAATGTTTTTAGGTAGGCAGTAACAATACAATTATTTTGTATCTATATGTAAATGGTGTCGCTTTTCAAAGCTATTTGAAAATGTTGTACCTTTAAACAATTATACAAATAATGTTGTAATCTCTCACTTCAGCCTTGGCTTGCCAACATTGTTGTTAGATATTGTTTTTCTATGAAATGTTATTTCATATTCTAGAAAACTGATTATTTTTATAATTTTACATTAAATGTTAAAAATATCAGTAACAGTTTATATTTAACCCAATTTGATAACTGTTTCTGACTATTTTTTTCAAATGTTTTCACTATGAAATAACCTTTAAAAGTATTTTTCTCTCTAAATACATGTGAAGTTATGTTTTGAATCAAAAGTCTAGCATAAATTACGACTGAAACAATCTGGTGTTTTAGACTTTTGAATTAGCATGACTTTTTGTGTCTTTTTTAAATCAATGTATTTTTCAATTTTCTTCATGTACATAATATGAATATACAAAAATGTGGAAACATTAAAATAAGATAAATAATAATTCTATTCGGCAAATATTTGCATTTAGAATATCAGCTATTCAATTTATTTGACATTGAAACATTTCAGATGTGTTTTATCTTATTTTTGCAATTATCCTAATTATGTATATTCAAATTTTATATTAAATTATTGTTGTGACATTAAACCCTTTCTTCTAATATTAGAATAAAGGGTTTAATGTCACAACAATAATTTAATTATTTATGTAATGATAATATGATAATGAAACAATAATAACAGTTGCAAGATGATCATCCTGTGTTTATCCAGAAAAATGGGACCCATTTGCATGTAAATATGCATATGCACACAAGCATATATACATACAGGCATACTATTTTAATTATTGTAAAATTTGTAAAACGTTAAGACTATTGAACCAATCAGCAGGCAGCTAAGAAGTCATTGACATTTAAACAATATGACGGCTTGTAGGAAACTGCTACATGCCCATGAAATGAAAAAATATTTTTTATCTTTCAAATTTGGTGTCTTTTTGTGTACGTTAACCCAAATCGGACTATGGAATCACATACACGGAGTACAAAACAGGGGAGATTCAAATCTTTAAATGAATCAAGTTTTTTTCAAATTTATTCCGGCAATACTCGAAGCTGCCATGGATCTCAAACTGTATAAGTAATTTTAATATTAAAAAAATATTAATATTGAAAAAAAATTTTTAATTCAGAAACCATTTTTTTTTAAATCTGGATACTTACACATTTGTGTTTCTATATTTTGTAAGGAAAAGGGGCGTGGCTTCGTAACACTCGTAAAATTCATTAGTTTACAAATTTTTGTTCATCTCTAAATGAAATGATAGTTAATTAACACTGTGAGAAAAAGCTGATTAATTGATATATTTTTTATTATTACTGATGTAATAATAAAAATATATCAATTAATGAATTGTAAGGACATATTTGATGAAGTATTTTATTCATTTTTGCTTTTTGTGACAATCAGAATTATTTGTTAGGTTTTAATAGTCATCAAATTTAGATGACTATAAAAACCTAATAATTCTGATTGTCACAAAAAGTAAAAATGTTTTAGGTTTTTACAGTTTTAATCATGGAAGTTTCGTACAACAATTAAAAACATATTTTAGTGAATAAAATCAATTATAAAGATTTTCCATTCATTTTAATTGATAAGTTAATCAAAAAATGATGAAACCCCTTTTTTTCCAGGTCCCGAAGTAAAAACTCCAGAACCAGCAACTTTGCCGCGAACTGGTAAGAACTATAATATGGTACTGTGGATATATATGCCACAAAGATGGTACCATATTATATCAAAAACAATATCTCACAAGTTTTGTTGAAACAACACTTGTTTTCAGAGATTAACATTACGTTTGTAACACAAAGGATACAAATAATGTTAAAATTTCATTGAAAAGTTGCAACATTTATATTTTTTTCATCTCGTGAGCGTCAAATGAAAGGAATTTCCAAGAAAGGAAATAAAAAGAAAAAAATATGTAAATGTTGTCGCTTTTCAAAGTTATTTGAAAATGTTGTACCTTTAAACAATTATACAAATAATGTTGTAATCTCTAACTTAAGCCTTGGCTTGCCAACATTGTTGTTAGATATTGTTTTTTTATGAAAGGTTATTTCATATTCTAGAAAACTGATTATTTTTATAATTTTACATTAAATGTTAAAAATATCAGTAACAGTTTATATTTAACCCAATTTGATAACTGTTTCTGACTATTTTTTTCAAATGTTTTCACTATGAAATAACCTTTAAAAGTATTTTTTCTCTCTAAATACATGTGAAGTTATGTTTTGAATCAAAAGTCTAGCATAAATTACGACTGAAACAATCAGGTGTTTTAGACTTTTGAATTAGCATGACTTTTTGTGTCTTTTTTAAATCAATGTATTTTTCAATTTTCTTCATGTGCATACAATGAATATACAAAATGTGGATACACTAAAATAAGATAAATAATAATTCTATTCGGCAAATATTTGCATTTAGAATATCAGCCTTTCAATTTATTGACATTGAAACATTTAAGATTTGTTTTATCTTATTTTGCAATTATCCTAATTTTGTATATTCAGATTTTTCAGCTGGTAATGGAGTTGTTTTAAAGTCTCTTTGTACTGTTATAATTGTGAATTAGATCAAAATACAGTATTTCAGTATTTAATAAAATAATTTAAACATTGTTGAACCCCTGACAAAGGGAATACAGACGATAAACTACGATAGTAAGCTCGACTAACTGAACTGATTGTTCAGCTATTTTTTAAATGTAATTTCCTTTCTAAATTAATTAGTATCTCTATTAGTAATTAATGTTATCGATATTTTTTATTCCATTTCAAAACTAAGTATTTACTCCGATTGTGTAGTTTTTAAATTCCAACTAGAAATATTTAATCATCTTTTTATCTGATTCAATGTTCTCCTTTATTGTTGCTTTTCATCACATCCTTTCTTTTAGTCAGTCTATTTTATGTTCTTGTTTTGGTTTTTAGTTAATGGAGTTCGAATATGAAAATAGAGGCTCAGATTTGAGAAATGAAAATCCAGATATAAAAGATATAAAATAATCAAAATGATCTTGAGAAAAAACAATTGATAAATTATTTAAATCTTCTGAGAAGAAAATATTGTTTCGTTTCTTTAATTTTCATGATGAAGAATCTTTTCATATTTTGATGAAAACATTTCTAACACAAGAGTTATAAAATTTATAAAATGATACTTTCAATAAATAACAATTGATAAATTATTTAAATCTTCTGAGAAGAAAATATTGTTTCGTTTCCTTAATTTTTATGATCAAGAATTTTCTCATCTTTTGATAAAAACATTTCTAACACAAGAATTTATAAAATGATACTTTCAATAAATAAAAGTTAATTTAAACTATCTTACTAATTGGAAATAGAATATCTATATTTCAAGAAATCAGTATCTGGTTTTAATGGGTATTTGTACTTTTTGATAATGAATAGGTTTGACTGTTTGCAACCAATATTAAAAAAGTATAAAAGAGACGAAATGATAACATCCTCTAAACAAGTATACCAGTAAAATAACCTAAGATGATAACATAACATATTGTCATCAGCTAGCAATGAGAGCAATCTGTATTGTCTAACATTAAAACTATTTTATTGGTCATAATAAGCAATGCAATTTTCAAATGCAACCTATAAATAGATTGCATATTTTATTCAAAGTATTTTAACTAATAAGAAAATATAGAGATCTATAAGAAAAAATAATTATTTAATATTATAGCAAAATAATTATAGGCTGCATTTAGTTTTAGATACTCGTGATCAGAAATAAAGTCTGTGGCAAAATGTTTAATTTAGTCTTGCTAAAAAGTATTAGAAAAGTTTACTTTCAGTTAAATATATTAATTAGCTAAGAGTCACTAGCGGACCAGGCCCCTGCTCGCCTTGCTGAAGAAGAAAAAAAGATATATCGTACTTATTTAATCTCTTGTGTCTGTTATTGACACGCACACATTTGTCATTTGCAATTGCCGATGACACCTGACAACTTTTGCAGACGACACCTGGCAACTTTCGCAGACGACACCTGGCAACTTTCGCAGACGACATCACAAGATTGCTTGAAGTGTAAACACGTGTAATGACAAACGAGAACAGATATAACCTGCATATTTAAATTCTTCAACATTCAAAATATTTCTACTATTCTATCTGCTCATCTAAGCAAATTCACTAGACCAACCCGACAATCTGCCAAATCCCATTCATTTACTGTGGAGGTCCCCAGATGCCGAAGAACTCCTTCCTTGTTCCCGGTTTTCCTGACGGTACTGACATGCAGAAATTTAAAACTAATGTAAACAGACATCTCACTGCGCAACTCTCAATTTAGGTTGACACCCCCACCCCCCCACCTTCACCCTTTTTCTCAGTAGCCCCTTACGTCTATAGTGGGGTGAACTATGTTAAAAAAAATGAAATTTTTTTTAAAAAAGCAGTGCCAGGAACAGTCTTTGCATATTTAAATTCTTCAACATTCAAATTTTATACTTTTATCATTCTCACCTATGCAGTGACATGTATTTATGCTAGTTTTATGACTTTTATATCTTTTAAATAGATATAAACCAAGTATCAATTCGATCCGAAATCCTCACTAACTGATTGGATAATAATCGATAGATTCTCTACCTTTTTAGCCAATATCATTTCAAAACAAATATTTTTGTAGCCTTAACATTTAATGGTGGTTTTTGATACTAATAATTGTATGCATATGATATCGCTGTAATGACAAATGAGAACAGACGTAACTTGAGAAAGCTTTATTCAGCATACAATGTCGGTACAATATTAATGCTGCTATTTATATTGTTTAGTAAAAGCAGGAGAGTTCTCTAAAGGGGAGATAATTCAAAATAGGAAAAGTTATTTGTAATTGTTCATTACAATATTATAAGCAGACAATTTAAGTAATACAAATTATTTAAAAACCCTGTATTTACTTGACAGGACACTAACCTGTTGCAGATTATACCTCATGTTAAGCTGGGAATCACTCTTTTTACCTTGATGGAGTACCTTTAGATGCGACCAATCATCTGTATTAGAAGCTCTGTCTGTCTGGCCGTTATGTTTAAATTAGCAATAAAATGTACATCGTTCTGTCATGCTTAAGTTTTAAATAGCGTTTCTATATGCGCACCTTTATAAGAGCCACCGTCAGTCTGTCGATCGGTCTGGTGGCTGGTCTGTCACGCTTAATTTTGAAATGTATTTTTCATCACTAAACTCGCAGAATTAATGAACGTATTAACTGACACTAGGGTTAGGGTTTTTCAGGATTAAAATGTTTTATTTTGTATAATGTCTAGATTAAAACATTTTCCCACGTACCTTTCTAATAGATTTTTTTTCCGCAGACTTTTATGGATGTTTAACATATCAGTTTAGATAAAAATGTGATATCCAAACAATATAACATGATATTTTGTGTACCTTTTCTACAGCTCC
The DNA here is from genome assembly GCA_963556195.1 of Sepiola atlantica. Lineage (NCBI taxonomy): Eukaryota > Metazoa > Mollusca > Cephalopoda > Sepiida > Sepiolidae > Sepiola > Sepiola atlantica. Next base: position 46,195,304 of record OY744529.1, read on the forward strand.
CCCACCACCACCGACAACAGCTGAGGGTAAGATTTTATATGCCCAACTCATTTCGGAAGCATGAATAGAACATAACTCTGTCGCTCTCAAATGTCGGAAATAAAGACAAACAACATTTCAGCTATAGAGGATATATGGATTTGATAATGGGAACTCTTTTAAATGTAGAGTTGTGACAATTACAATCCCTAAATCCTTTTCAATACAGATTATAAATTTTTAATGTGTTGGAATTATTATAGCAAGTGTGTGTGTTTCTTTATTGAAGACCCCGAGAAGGAAGAGGTCAATGTGGCATGATACTCCAGTCTTATTAACACCAAACAATATAAAGCTGTGTTTGTATTGGTAATTTCGTATTTTTGGTAATTTGTATTTTATATTTAATTTTAAGATTATAATATATTTGGTTGTCAATTCAAATACAATAGTATTAATTAATACTATTGTTATTTAGTCAGATTGTCAACAAGAAAGAACATATTTAACGCAGTCTTACAAAATACATACATTTTTTTAAATTTGTTATAAGACAAGTAATGCAATAAGAGTTCTTTCTCAGGTCGTGATATTTGTGGTAGTTCGTTGGAAAATATTCTCTAGATGCAATATCAAATAGGGTAGTGAGTGTTCGCTGGCCGGCAGTTTGATTGGCTTATGAAGAGAGTTATTGCCATATGCCCATCTCAAGCCAGAAAAAGCAGAACCAACCTTCATTCGTATTAGAAGCAACGTCCTATGCTTATATGCTTGTCAATTTCTCACCTTGCAGAGGTGTATTCGTCATCGATCTCTTGTCTGACCCAATGCACTGAGCTTCCATAGCCTCCAACCTCCCATGATCATGTATTCATTGGCTTGTCTTTGAATACCTCTAAGAATAGTCAATATGTTATAACATCCCTAATTTTAATAAGGTAGGACAATAAAGAAATAAACAAGTGAATGTGCACTTCAAACAGTGCGGAGAACTATATTACAACATGGTACTTTATTTTTCATGTACTGTTCTTGTCCATTAGTAAAAGATTAAGTAAGAGTTAAACAAAACTGAGTAATAATAAACCTGTTTTATGATTTGATAATAAGGTTTAAAATGAATCATATTTTATAAGAAGCATAATATTGAATTCTTTTTAAATGTCATGTTTCACAATATTGAAAAACTTTATAATCAACAGCAAATATGTTCATGATACTCATTCTATATGATTTACTCATTCTATATGATTAACAATTCGTTCATGCGTTTTTCTCTTTCCAAAAATTGGTTTCTTTGAGGTGAAAAATATTTGAATGTGTCTCTTTCTTTATATAAATATTTGTGTTTAATTTGATAAAAAATCCATTGCTATTTCAACATGAGATCAATACTTGATTCTAATTTCCCTCATTTACGTATGCAATTTTAAAATTTTTTTTTTTATTTCAGTTAGTTTTAACTATTATTTATATTATCAGTTTATTATTTCTAAAATAGTCAAAATATTTGAATATAAACGAAAGAAAAGGATTGCTTGATACTGCTTCTGTTTTTTACACAACTGCTTTAACATAATATTTGTTTTCAAAAAACAAAAATTAAACTTCTTACTATCCAAATTCTAAATAAATAACTATTAACACGTTCAGTTTGAATGTTTTCGTTCTTTTTAGTAGGTAAAGTAAGAAAACTGTTTACGATCGTGGTGCTGAATATTATTATTAATAATAATAATAATAATAATAATAATAATAATAATAATAATAATAATTATAATAATAATAATAATAATAATAATAATAATAATAATAATACTAATAATAATAATAATAATAATAATAATCAAGATCTAAAATGGGAATGAGTTAAACTATGGAAATGTAAAGAAGTCAAGGTGATTCCCATTGTAATTGGAACACTTGGAACCATAACGAAAAGCCACCATAATGGCTTAAACAGATTGAGGAGACAGTTTCTTTTCCAATTCTGCAAAAGGCTTGCCTGTTAGGAACGACGAAAGTGTTAAAGTACAGCTTGAATGTTTATGGTCAAGGGAATGTACTTGATGTTCAAACAAGAAAAATCCAACTAAAAACATCCAAAAGTTGAGACTACTATGAAATAATAATAATAATAATAATAATAATAATGAAACTATTAGGACTCATCAAAAGTGCATGTATATGTATGCGGTGTATGGAGTGGAATGACATCAGATGTAGTTTTGGTAATTTTTAGGAAGCATGAAGGTTTTAACAGAGTGTCTTGGCAGCCAACAACTGATGCAGGTTGTGTGTTCCATGCTTCAGGAATACTGAGTGTGAAAAAAAATGTTTCCGAAAGTCATGGAAACTGTGCGGCTTATATATATATATATATATATATATATATATATATATATATATATATATATATATTAATTTTCAAAGTTAAATGTTACCGGTAATATTTAAAGTTACATTACCGAGTTTTATCCTCTGATGAAAAGAATGTTTCTTTGAAAATACATAGGGTAAGGATAATGAAACTCCTTGCTATTGAACTTCTGATGTTTTGATAAATATTTTATTTATACAATTTTTTAGTTTCATCTTCTGAATATATATATATATATATATATATATATATATATATATATATATATATATATATATATATAGAGAGAGAGAGAGAGAGAGAGAGAGAGAGAGAAGGAGTTGGCACATCATATAAAACATTATTTCTTAAAGTTATTTGAAGAATTCAGAATACCATATTATTGCAGCCAACAATTTA
>OY744529.1:46203061-46333061 GCA_963556195.1 Sepiola atlantica
CCGGTAAGGTCATCATTTGAAAAAACAATAAGTTATAGTTTATTGCACAAAAGCATGATAAATCCTAAAAAGCATGAAATTTTCGATTCAGTAAAAACAAATCATGTTTCTTTGTTATTTTAAATTATTTTTCTGCTGACAAATCGTGAATAACATATAAATAAATGGATCTTAAAACTTTTCATCAGTGCAAATATTAACAATTTTTTTATGTTTCATAATATAAGATATTTTAAACAATTAATTTTAAAATTCAAATTAAGAAATTAGTTTTGGACAACAAGTAAATTCCAGCATTTAAATCTACCTGATTCTGATGTCTTTAATATATTTTCTTGTTTCTAAAAGTATTTAATCATCCGTATGAAATAAAAATGTTATGATAACAAAATAAAAAACTTCAGCTAAAATAGGTGTATCACATGATGTATAGTTGATTGAAAGGAAATTGACAAACAAGATAAAGATTAGAAATTACTTCAAGTCAGAATGGGGGAAATTAATTCAAAGAAAATATTTTTTGTAACTTTTCTGTGCATCAAATTTCAGGAAAACAGGAATAAAACAATTATTATTTAACAATTAATGTTTTAAGATATATTTTTAAATCATTTTCATAGAAAGTACCTTTCATATCAAACACTTCTTAAATCTAAATTTTGTTGCAAGAATTTTTGAATAGTTATTGTTACATTGTCGTCTGCTTTTGATTTCCAGAAAAATGTCTTCCATAATTCGGTGTTATTTTTGTTAATATGATTTTATTATTGTAAAAAAATTAACATCTAAAAATCTGATTTGGATGTATTTGATATATTTAATTTTTTCTAAAAGTATTTAATCATCCGTATAAAATAAAAATGTTATGATTGCAAATAGAATTACAGGAAGAGTCATGAATAACAGAAAATTGAAAACAAATTTTAAAAAAAAAATTCAGCTAAAATAGGTTCATCACATGGTGTATAGTTGATTGAAAGGAAATTCACAAACTAGATAAAAATTAGAAAATACTTCAAGTCAGAATGAGGAATATTAATTTACAGAAAATATTAATATATATATATATACTTGTTTTAAATAACACTGTACATTACTTTGATTGTCTATCGATTCCTGCGGTTTCATGGAAACACTGGATATCTAGCTTGTAGGGCCTAAAATACTAAGCACTGAATTCATTTTTCTTTCAAATCAAAACTATTATGATGCACAGGAATCAGTTTGATTGTATCGAAAGAACAATAAACACAAATAAATGTTACTCACAGATACAACATAACTTTTTAAAATATATTCTTATTTGAATTTTTTTTTCACAGTGCCCCCTCCCGCAATAACTACAACTGCTCCTCCTCCGCCACCTCCAACAACTACAACTGATCCTCCTCCGCCACCTCCAACAACTACAACCGTTCCTCCTCCACCACCTCCAACAACTACAACTGCTCCTCCTCCGCCACCTCCAACAACTACAACTGCTCCTCCTCCACCACCTCCAACAACTACAACTGTTCCTCCTCCGCCACCTCCAACAACTACAACCGCTCCTCCTCCACCACCTCCAACAACTACAACTGCTCCTCCTCCACCGCCTCCAACAACTACAACCGTTCCTCCTCCACCACCTCCAACAACTACAACTGTTCCTCCTCCGCCGCCTCCAACAACTACAACTGCTCCTCCACCACCACCTCCAACAACTACAACTTCTCCTTCCCCACCACCTCCAACAACTACAACTGCTCCCATTCTACCATCTCAAACATCTTCATTTGGTAAGATTCTGAAGTGAACAAAAAATGATACAATTTAAGCACCTAAAAGCATGCAACACCTGCCATTGCACAGTCAAAAGTAAAACATAAATACACAGGGGTTAGGGTTAGGGTTAAGTTTAAGAATGTTATAATAGTTTAAATAAATTAATAAACTATACTATTTTCTCATTAGAATCTTAATAAATAGAATACATATCACACACAGATGATATATATATATATATATATATATATATATATATATATATATATATATATATATTCAAGCAAGCGTTGTTGAACGTCACAGAACTTTCTTGATTATAAATCTTCTTTATAAAGTTCTCAAACCGTCGAGCTATCCTTCTAGTTTCATGTGGCAGTCCATGGAGTATTTTCCCGATTGTTCTTAATTCGGCCATTTTTTTCGACCGCTTTCTTAGTCGTCTTCAGGATTAGGTTTTTAAAAATAAGAAGCCTTCAGTTAATGTTTTATAGGTATCATTATGGGCGAATGAAAGAAAAGAGAGAGTGTGTGGTTGAGTTCATTTTATTCTATCGTTTGTGTGTTTGGTTTTATTGTTTATTTATTTATTTTATTAATTCTTATTTTTACTATTATTTATTTATTTATTTATTATTATTTATTCCTATTATTACTAGTATTACGACGGTTTGAGATCCTCACGAAGAAGATTTATAAACGAGAAAGTTCCGTGACGTTCAACAACGCTTGCTTGGATAATGACTTGCTGCCTAAGTATATATATATATATATATATATATATATATATATATATATATATATTACTATTTCATGTATCCACATAAAATTTTATAAGGAGATATAATTTTTTATGTATCAATTTTCAGTATTTACTTCAACAGTGCTCGATACGTAAGTAGAGCTAGGTAGTAAGCTATGAAAATATATTTATGGAAATTAAACAACACAGAGGCTCCCGCGTTTCATCCCTGGGGCATTTTAGCCTGAAGATTCCCCCCGGGGGTGAAATGCGGGAGCCTCTGTGTAGCTTAATTGCCATAAATATATTTTCATAACTTACTATATATATATATATATATATATATATATATATATATATATATATATTGGGTTAGGGTTAGGGTTAGGGTTAGGGTTACATATGGCTGCTTGTGAAACAACGTAAGCCACATTAGTTCTAGTTTTATAATAATTTGGTTCAGTTTTTAATTTGGTACTTCTGCTTAAATAAAGAAGTTGGTGGAGAATTTGTGGAGAAATATGAATTCCTGGATAATCATTTTATGTTAAACTTGCGAATAAAACTCCCCTGACCCGACCCCTGCTAAAAATTGAACAACTAATAGTATTTACATATTTTTATAATCAGAAAAATTGGTGCTTATATGATAGGGGTTCGTTTGTATACGTCTGTCGCAATGTTTTACTCAGAATAAGTGGCGAAATTGAGTTTAATGGTCCCGTAGACTACGTTGAATTTTACTGGTCTCGTCATATTCACGTTGCGCGAACTTTTCCGTCTTTATTTTTTTTGTCATCTGGACTAAGGGTTAATGGTAGGATTAAGGAAGGGCATGTGTTTTTACGTTGACATTTTTATACTAAAGTTTGAGCAATTGTGTAGAATAGTCAACAGAAAAAAGAGGTGAAAAAGCAAAACAAATAACTGTTACCAAAGGCAATAAAAGTTACTTTTCTACCTACCTGGACATTTTTTTAAAAGTATTTTAAAGTGTTTATATTTCATCTAAATATTTCGTTCAAATCCGATATTGTGAGACTTAGATTTTGCAATGGCTGCCGTCGGATTTCCGGAAATAATCGAAGTTTGAGCGATGTGATTTTCGTTTTGGGGGTGAAAAAAAAATACAACAAATAACGATTTTAAACGCAATAGAACTTACTTTTCTGCCTAATTGAAAGGAGAGAATGACAAGAAAGAATGTTACAGACTTTGATGGTTTCCGGAAACTGGAGGCAGCCATTTTTTATTTTCCCTCTAATCAGATCGTATTTAAACGAAAAAGTTAAATGTAAATAAAAAAGATTTCGAATACTTAAAAACATTATTTTAAATTACGCATGTAGGTAGAATCGTACATTTTCTTGTGTTTATTTGGTAACAATTATTTGTTCAATATTTTTCACCCATTCTTTCCTGTTGACTATACTGCACAATCGCCAGTTAATGTTCTGGATCAAATTTTAGTATAAAACACGTCAATGTAACACATGCTCCTCTATTAACCCTACCGCTAACCCTAAGTGCGGGTGGCAATACATATGAAAAATAAATCTTAAAAACTCCCTTTTTAAAAAAAAAAATAATGGGATCGTTAAAACTTAATTTCCCCCAAATAAGTTTTTAACTTAAATCAGCATGTGTGCAAAAATGTGCAACGAAAGTGCATTCGGTCGTTAGTTATGGTAGTTTTAAAATCCAGGCAACAATTCCGTTTAAGGTATCCAAAATCCAACATGGTCGCCATAAAAAATGTTATGAAGAATAGAAAATATGTCGAACGATTCAATTAGAACTTTAACGAAAATAAACATAAATATGCAACCGTTACTATTAACAACATAAAAGATTTTAAAGGGAATATAGTCGAGAAATTAGTCCAAATACATGTATTTTGGTTTATTCATGTCTGATGTATTTACGTTAAAAACAATTTAATATTTAATATCTAATAGAAAATATAAGCAAGTGAAATTACCGTTAATATTAGTCATCCGGTGGCGGCCATGTTTTTTCTTCCGGAAGTTAGGGTTACAATGATGACTATGACGAAACGCCAATATTAACGGTAACTTCACGTGCTTATATTTTCTATTAGATATTAAATATTAAATTGTTTTTAACACAAATACGTCACACATGAGTAGGTAAACCACAATAAATAGTTTGGGACTAATTTCCAAACTATATTTCTATTAAAATCTTTGATGTCGCCAATAGTAACGTTTGCCCACAAATACACATTATAGCAATACATTTTTGAGCACTTATGCAGTTTAGTAAACAGCATAATTTTATGCAAACCCAGCAATAATCATCAATGCAATATTTTCCTTGGAATGACATTGACAGTTGGCATTTATCGCAGATATAATGGTTGATGATTAAGCCATTCCGTGTCAACCACCTAATGTTATCGGAAGTTTACATGACTATATCTATTATAGAAATGAATAAAAAAATTCTGAAATATCAAACAGGGCAAAAATGATATGGTGCATTATTTTTGCCCTGACACCGGTCAAAATGTCACACAAAACATTTGGCTGCCATATATTTTTTTTAACTACTAGTATTAGAACTGTGCAAAGCGAAACAATGCAGATTACTTATTGTATATGAGACATGCTTAGCTTGTGTCGGCCATGTTGGAATCCGGTACCAAATTTAAACTGCACTAAAATATATATTTCATTTTTTAAAGTTATTACTAAACTAAAAATGTTTTAATACATTTGTTGCATGGATCATCCTTAATTAAATTTTATTACATCATTTGAAAAAAAAAAAATTTTTTCTAAATCTGATATGCATTTTTTTAACTTAATGTTTCTGTGCGTTTTGTTCCCTGGTGAAGTTGTTGTTTAATAAATGACACTAACAATAAAATCTGGGAACTCTTCATAATTATCAACACCACAGATAATTAAAATGCGTATCGACATGGAGGTTTGAAACCTCAATGATGAATGTGCATTGTCATGCTCTAATCATTTTAATGGAAGAAATGAGGTCTTAAAGAAAACAACTTTGAACGTCATTATGTTGGTTTAATGATATGACAGGTGCGTGGTGAACAAATATTGATTTTATTTGGTTTTGAAGCACAAATGAGCCATGATACTTAACTTTTGATTTTAAACTTTAATTCTAGCCCAAATTTACTTTCAGCTAGATGATAGTTTTGCAGACAAAAAAGTGGAATAATCATACAAAATTTAACCAAATTTTTAGAGAATATTTTTTTAATAAAAATAAAAATTATTTGGTAATTATTATTAGACATGTTTAGTGTCTCGACTGCCACCACTGTTACATGAGGCAAAGCTGAATTTAGGGTCCAAACATATTCGATTATCACAACATAAATTATGAGGCATGTCAAATATAAAGTATAAGAGTTTGGCACTATTCTCGATCGCCAACTCGGACTTAAGGTTAGTATTGGAGTTAATGAATGGCATATTTTGTTAAGGAAGAATTGCAGAACTTTCTAATGCTACGAATATATTTTTATATTTTCTTATTAAAATTAGCAGATTTATTCCCTTAATGCCTTTTTTGTTTTTTGTCTAACTAAACCGTCATCGTGTCATACTTTCTCATCAGCACTTTAAAGGCTTCAAAGTCACTTTACAATTTGTTATGGCCACAAAATAAACAGATGTCAGCCATCTTTATTTTCCTTTATTAATAAAGATGGCTGACATCTGTTTACTTTGTCAGTATTAACATTTAAAAGACATGCTCTTAAAAGGTTGATTAGGAAATAATTTTTGGCTAGAATTAAAGTTTATAGGCAAAAGTCAAGTATTATTATTCTTTTGTGCCACTTAACCAAAGAAAAATAGGTTCTTTTTTCTTTACTACACCCCGGTCGTATCATTGAACTATCTTTATCCTGTTCAGTTAGGGAGAGGTATTTTTTTTACTTTGGTTTGTGTTGTGAGTTTAAAATAAAGAAGCAATTTTCATTTGAAATGGCTAATATTTTTTAACAATGAGAGGTCATTAGATTGAAAAAGTGTTTCATTTAATTTATTTTTTGACGATTATGAAAATATCAGTTATTTGCTTAATGTTTCTTTACCTACAAGCCAAAGTTATGCAATTTTCCCCTACCAAACGAGTAATGTTTTGGGCTGCTTCTTGAATTGGCCTCCTCCACTATAAATATATATTGGCCTCCTCCACTATAAATATATTTTGGCCTCCTCCACTATAAATCTATATTGGCCTCTTCCCCTATAAATCTATATTGGCCTCCTCCACTATAAATCTATATTGGCCTACACTATAAATGTATATTGGCTTCCTCCACTATAAATATATATTGGCTTCCTCCACTATAAATATATATTGGCCTCCTTCACTATAAATATATATTGGCCTCCTTCACTATAAATGTAAATAAGATTTTAATTCTATTTCATGCAGGCCTGTTGTTATGTTGGGAATTATTATATCCCTAGCTCGAGTGAAAATTTTCTTACCTTTTGGACACATATTTGTAAGGCAGATATTCTGACTGCTCTGCAATTGGTAAACAAGGCGAGACCAAACCTGGGTGTTGATCGGCCCCTCTGAATGCAAGATGAAACCAAATTTAGGATCTTGACTGGCCCCTCTGAATTTCAGGTGAAACTAAATGTGGGATCTTGACCGGCCCCTCTGAATTTCAGGTGAGACCAAATTTCGGGTGTTGACCGGCCCCTCTGAATTTCAGGTAGAACCAAATTTGAGATCTTAACCACGATCCTGGCATTCTCGACTGCCGACCTGAATTTAGGGTTAGTGTTTGTGTTAATAAACGCCATGTTTTTGTCATGATCATCAAATAAATTCGAGACTGATCATCAATCATGATTTGTCGTATTCATGGTGTTTTATACTACAGGCCAGGGTGAAGCTGAGAACATCTTGAAGCCTATTCACAAATATTTGATTTTAAGAAATCTTTGAAGGAAATTAAGTCAACTATATTTTAAAATACATACAATAATAATATTCTGACCCATACCCGAGGATAAGAAGATGTGTTGAAAGATAAGTAAATAAAAATATACATGTGGATCATATCTTTTACCAGACATAATAGTCATCTCTTATTTGAATTATTCAGACTACTGTTCTTATCTTGCGTGTTATTCTCACAACGTTTCGACCAATATGACCTCCGACGTTCTTCAGGTGTGTCTTGTCGAATTCGGGAATCTGCACGAAATTTCAAACGGAACCCTTTATTTAATCCATGGGGTGGTATGCTCTCGTTCGGTCAGCTATGACCGGGTAGAAGTCTTCAGTAATTCGCAATTCCTAGCATTTCCTGCACTGCGGATTGAATCTTCAACTGTCATGGTTGATTGAACGAGAGCATGCTACCCCCGTGGATTAAGTAAAGGGTTCCGTGCAAAATTCCGTACAGATTCCCAAGTTGGACATAAAGATTCCCGAGTTCGACAAGATACACCTTAAGAAGGTCGGAGGTTATATCGGCCGAAACGTTGTGAGAATAACATTCAAGATGAGAATACTAGTCCGAATAATCCAAATTATACAAGTTATCAATCCTCATCTAAAAAATTCTGTTACCTCTTTTTGTTTGACACCTATCAGTTTCTACAACAAACATATGTATTTTCGTTATTCATCTTTCAATGCATCTTCTTATCCTTAGATATGCATCAGAATGTCATTCTATGTATTTTCAAATATAGTTGATTAATTTCTTCAAAAATCTTTGAAAATCAAACATTTGTCAATCCGCCTCCAGTCATGCATCTCAGCTGCACCATGAAGTGACCTGGAGTATGGAATGGCATGAACACATGATTTTTATTGTAGTCATTTTACTTGTAAAAGGGATGGTATAATTTTAAATTTCGCAGTTAATCATACACACTCCTTTTAAATGAAACAAACGTTTGTGTAGCTAACTTGTCATAAGTATGTGTGTGTGCGTCTATAATATACCTATATATAATAATATTTACAAATAAATATTGAATTATTTATACCTACATACGCTGGTGTTTCAAGCTTTATGCCTTCATCAGTGTAGGAAGTGACAGTTTCAGAGGGGCACAGGGTGCAAACCCAGTTCACAGAGTAAACCAAGACTCTGCACGCTTTCGCTCTATCCCCACAGCCATCAGAAGTTATCACGTGATACAGTAGTATAGAACGTTTTGGTTGTATCATACGTTTTCTTTGCTAATAATCCGCAAAAGTGCTGTCTTATGAACTTACGTCCGAAAGGTAATCATATTTCAAAGTTTTAAATATAAAAACAAAAATATTTCTTTGTTGGCACTCAAACTTTGAAAAATAATTCTCAATGCAACAACCAGCCTTCATCGCAATAACATCAGCGTCTTATTTACATATTTTAGCAGTGAATTCAAGAAATGCCAACTTTTATTTCCTCTGACATTTTTTTCTGTTTTACCAATAATCTGAAATCAAATCCAATCATTGCATTTTATCTACCAATATTTAAAAAAAAATTTTTTTTATTAATTAACTTTTTATAACTGTTATCTTTTAAAAATCTTTATAAAGGTAAGTCAGAAGCTGAATCCTGAGAATTCAAAATATTTTCTTGTTTTGATTTGACAATATTTTCATTGACTGTTGAACTCTGTGTTGGTTGCTTTTAATAGGAAAACAAAGAGGGTAAACTATTTGATTCAGATTGTAGAATAGGTGTACCTTTGAATAAAAAAAAAACACCTATTTTGTTTTGTTATCGCACAGATTTCGGGTAACATTGTTGGTCTTAAATTGTATTTTTAGTCGTACAATACAATTTTAATTCACATTTAAAGAATTTTAAATTTTAAGTAAAGGTTTGACTCTCGGCCAGACATTTTTGCTTTACAACTATTTTTATTAATAAATTATGTCGACCGTCTTTATTTTTTTAATTTAAAGAATTTAACAAATTAAAAGCAACAATGAAGAAGGTTCATTTGAAGAGTAAGTTTTTATTTGTTTCCCTTGAGCAAAGGGATTGCTTCATAAACGTTGACAAATCTCAGAAGGTGCATTGTTTCAAATTGGTTATTTCATTTGTGTTTTCATTATTTTTTCTACAGAACCGATTATTGAATCAGTGATAACATCAGCTGGTAAGGGTTTAACATTCGGGAAACATGTAGTTTCCTTCTTCTGCACAGATATTGCATGGATGAATACTCTTCTAAATCGTGTGTCGTTTCTGTTTACAGGCATTTACAAAAATTTGTTCTTTAATACAACAGGGGAGCTGAAAAAAGTGCATGTTTTTCGTTGATTAGGGAGCTCAAATGAACGATAATACTTGACTTTTACCTTTTAAACTGTTATTATTTTAGCTAGAAATTTATTTCTAATCGACATTTTGAAGGCTAGAAAATCACTTTCGAATTTTTCATGCCCACAAAGTTAACAGATTTGGACCTAAATACAACAATACAGTGCAAATATAAGATTCAAGATAGAGACCCTTTGGAATAAGGCTAGGAGGGCAGCTGAAACAAAAGTGGTTGGATAACTTAAACCAATATCTCAAGATGGCCTTAGACCATGCATGGTGTAGGGAGAAATTTCATTTGGTCCTTGTTGGGTGGGATAAACGCAGAAGAAAATGATGATGATGAATTAATGATAGATTAAAATGACCGGCACCGAACTTTGACGATGCGATGTCACGGAAAAACGGTGCGTTCTCTATAAGAGTACCAGTTAAAATGACCGGCACCGAACTTTGACGATGCGATGTCACGGAAAAACGGTGCGTTCTCTATAAGAGTACCAGTTAAAATGACCGGCACCAAACTTTGACGATGCGAAGTCACGGAAAAACGGTGCGTTCTCTATAAGAGTACCAGTTAAAATGACCGGCACCAAACTTTGACGATGCGATGTCACGAAAAAACGGTGCGTTCTCTATAAGAGTACCAGTTAAAATGACCGGCACCAAACTTTGACGATGCGAAGTCACGGAAAAACGGTGCGTTCTCTATAAGAGTACCAGTTAAAATGACCGGCACCAAACTTTGACGATGCGATGTCACGAAAAAACGGTGCGTTCTCTATAAGAGTACCAGTTAAAATGACCGGCACCAAACTTTGACGATGCGATGTCACGAAAAAACGGTGCGTTCTCTATAAGAGTACCAGTTAAAATGACCGGCACCAAACTTTGACGATGCGATGTCACGAAAAAACGGTGCGTTCTCTATAAGAGTACCAGTTAAAATGACCGGCACCAAACTTTGACGATGCGAAGTCACGGAAAAACGGTGCGTTCTCTATAAGAGTACCAGTTAAAATGACCGGCACCAAACTTTGACGATGCGAAGTCACGGAAAAACGGTGCGTTCTCTATAAGAGTACCAGTTAAAATGACCGGCACCGAACTTTGACAATGCGAAGTCACGGAAAAACGGTGCGTTCTCTATAAGAGTACCAGTTAAAATGACCGGCACCGAACTTTGACGATGCGAAGTCACGGAAAAACGGTGCGTTCTCTATAAGAGTACCAGTTAAAATGACCGGCACCGAACTTTGACAATGCGAAGTCACGGAAAAACGGTGCGTTCTCTATAAGAGTACCAGTTAAAATGACCGGCACCGTGATTCTTCTTTGTAGTGGCAATGCAATTTTAAGGTTTTAAAGTGTCGATTAGACAGTAATTTGGGCTTAGAATTAAAGAGTAAAGATAAAAGTCAAGTAGTATGGTTCATTTGCTTTCCAAAACTAAAGGGAAACATGAATTTTGAAATGTGCCCTATTGTATAAAAAAACCAAACAATTGATGGTATCTATTCTGCAATTGAAACTATATTTAATTGCATTATCAATGAATGGATATCGACAAAGTATGTTTTGTTGGTTGTTCAAGGCAGCATACAAGTAACTGCTGTAATACAGAAATGTACAAATAATTTAGAGACACTGGAATATATAGAAATATCAAGAATTTGTTATTGTGGAGGTTATTCATTTATTTGATTTGTTTCGCTCGTCAAGACTCAGTCCATCTTTTTGCATCTGAGTTTTTAAAATGATGAGGAGTGGCCTTTTTTGCATCCTTTCATCAACTCTAATCAAGTAAATGAGACTTTTTCAGAAACAAATGATTTATTTCCATAAATTCTGTATCACTGCATTTACTCACTATCAATATCAAGCGATGGAGAAACCCTATAAAGACACCTAATAAAAACATCCTAGAAAGTCTGCTTATAAAGACAGCCTAGAAAAACAACCTAGAAAGTCAGCTGATAAAGACAGCCTGGAAAGTCTGCTTATAAAGACAGCCTAGAAAAACAATCTAGAAAGTCTGCTGATAAAGACAGCCTAGAAAAACAACCTAGAACGTCAGCTGATAAAGACAGCCTAGAAAAACAGCCTAGAAAGTCAGCTTATAAAGACAGCCTTTTTTATCAACGAGTTACTTCCCTTATGCCAACTCATTTTTTAAGGAATCTTGGGAGAGTTTTATATGTGTGTGTATGTCCAGAGAGAGGAATGGGCTGGCTGGAGGAGAAAGAGGGGAGAGGGAGGCGGAAAACGGGGAAGGAGAAAGAGAGACGGATAGAGATAGGTAAAGAGATATAGGTTTTAATAGTAATATGTTACACTTTAGTCCTGGGCAATGCTGGGTAGATTTGCTAGTTTCAAATAAAGATGAAGATTAATAGAAGTTTAATTGGAAAAAAATATTAATTTCTTACAGTTTCCAGAAGATTTCTAGAAACACAAATCAATTCAAAGCAATTTTCATTCAAAGTAATTTTCATTCAAAGCAATTTTCATTTAAAGCAATTTTTAGAAATTATCTTTCTTCATTTGAACTCCGCCAATATTGTATTTACTTATTACCTTCAAGAAGAGTAACGAAAGTGTTGCTTATTCTTCAAAAACAATGATTTTATTGCCGTTACATTAAAGTTTGACGGATTTTGAACTGGAATTAGCAAGAGGTATGCACTTGGCCCAATAGATACTATCACATGCTATGGAATTTGCTATGCTGAGTTGAAACCTTCTTGGACCTATTAAAACCCTGACAAGGAAAGCACTATCACTTTAGGTCAGAGTCACTTCCCAAAGCTCTTAATTTAAGGCTTCACCACCGGATGTAGTTTAAGGACACGGACACAATCAAATCAGGGTAAATAATATTAGTAGTTTAGAAGGTTGAGAAGTAGGGTAGGCAGAAGAAAACAAATAAAGATGGTAGAAAAAGCTAAGAAAGATGGATTTTGGATGGTGTATCCGAGGCAGTCTCATGTTGTGCCCCTGATTAATTGTGTAGACAGAATGAGTTCAAAAGGTATATGAGGCAGTTGAATGCTATGTCCATGATCAATTGTTTTGACAGAATGAGTTCAAAAGAGTATTTGAGGCAGTTGTATGCTATGTCCAGGATCAATTGTTTTAACAAAATGAGTTCAAAAGGTATCTGAGGCAGTTGAATGCTATGTCCAGGATCAATTTTTTTGACAGAATGAGTTCAAAAGAGAATTTGAGGCAGTTCAATGCTATGTCCAGGATCAATTTCTTTGACAGATGAGTTCAAAAGAGTATTTGAGGCAGTTGAATGTTATGTCCAGGATCAATTGTTTTGACAGAATGAGTTCAAAAGAGAATTTGAGGCAGTTCAATGCTATATCCAGGATCAATTTCTTTGACAGATGAGTTCAAAAGAGTATTTGAGGCAGTTGAATGTTATGTCCAGGATCAATTGTTTTGACAGAATGAGTTCAAAAGAATTTATTTTTCAATTCAATTTTCTTTTAAGTTCTTTTCAGTATCAATTTTGAGCTTCTGCCATATTCTTGTATGAATCAACTTAGTTTTATAAGAAAACTGCACCTTTTATTTATTACGCATGGGCATGACTCAGATTCACGGATAAATACAAATTATATCCACATGAAAACATAAAGATATACGAAATTATATCATAGTTAGAATTCATCAGCCTATTATTACGATACTAAATACGTACAGTTTTCTGAATGATTTTATTCACATTTATTTGCAATACTGTACACTTGAAGCACACTTATTCCCTACAAGCATTCATTTATTGAATCAGATTTTAGTTATGGATGGCCTAAATAACTTGTGAATTATCTCCATCTCTCCTGAAAAACACCCAGTCTAATACTACTTAATCAACAATGGTATATAAATATAATATAATATATATATATAAATAAGTTATGTTGACATAAATTATCTCCATCTCTCTTGAAAAATACCCAGTCTAATGCTACTTAATCAACAATGGTATATAAATATAATATAATATATACATATATATAAATAAGTTATGTTGACGTAAATTATCTCAATCTCTCTTGAAAAAATACCCAGTCTAATGCTACTTAATCAGCCCTGGTATATAAATATAATATATATATATATATATATATATATATATATATATATATATATATAAATGATAATTTATTTCATTTTGACTACAAAATTGATTTTGTTTCATGAGAGCAGTTTGAGGGACCACTGATCTTCAGGCCACAAAATAAAATTAATTAGGTAATTTTATTTTGTGGCCTGAAGATCAGGAGTCCCTTAAACTGCTCTCGTGAAGCAAAATCAATTTTGTAGTCAAAATGAAATAAATTATCATTTATATTTCTGCTCTTTTTTATTGAGCACTCTCATAAACCCGGTTCAACTCCCCTGGATGTATACCCTGTGGATCTATACCATACTCGGATTTTATATATATATATATATATATATATATATATATATATATATATATATATATATATATATATATATATATATATATAAAAGTTATATTGATAGATAGAAAAACTGAGTGTTGAGAAAAAGCCAGTAGCAGAAGAAGGAACGTGTGACAAACACTAGGATAGGTCTATGACATTGTTTGTACTGGTTTAGTACTATTGAACTAAGCTAGTGTTTAGGAGAGTTGGTGGAACATACAGAAGTATAGGTTATTAGGGTTTTGTGTAACTAAAAACGTCTGGTCTTTAATGAATGAATGCTTATGGTTCAGTCTGTTTTCACATTGTTTTATACAGAGAAAATCATCAGAACTGTTTATTTTCAGTATAATGTTGTCACTAATGCTGTTGGTGTTTCATTTTTTGTCATTGCTTCCAGTCAAACATTTGTGGCGGCAGCGGAATGCGGTGATTGTTCTCTGTGAAAAGAATGTGAAAACAGAAAACGTTTTGTCCTGTCTATTCTTTTTGGATTCCTGGTAACTTTCAAAGAAGCATTTTCTCTTATTGCAAGGATTCTTCATAAGAATCAGTCTGCATACTTTGTCATGTTACCAAGATCCAAAAGGGAAAGAATAACCATTTTATTATTTTACATATCTCATGTATTCTATCGTGTATTTTCTTCACAGAGTCACCAGACATTGAGGAAGAAGTGACGGGTAAGGCTACGAATTAAGTGATATTTTTATGATTTTATCATCAGTTATTAAGCATGCAGATACTACCTAAAGATATATTCTCATTTGGTTAATGATGATGGACAAGGATCGCAGTGAGTATCGCTATACGAGTCCTTCATATTTTTGAAAGCTTTCGTAAAAACTGACCGATTATTTATTCTATCTTATCTCTTCGGGTGAACATTGTAGCCATTATCAAGGGTTCAGTACTTCTCAGCTGAAAGGGTTAGGGTTAGCGTTAGGGTAGGAAAGAATAAAACATTGGCCAGTTCTTACATGCCATATATACAACGAAAGCCCTTTTCGTTAAAAAATATGAAAGACGTTTGCAGAGATCTTTCTTCATTATCATTAACCGTATGTGAATAAAGGAATGGTCGCAGGGTTATTTAACACCATGTTCTGCTTAAATACTATTCTAAGATTTGGTTATAAACATACACACACCAAATCTTCATTATAATAATGATTTGATGAAAAGCAGTTTCATAATAATTGTAATCGCTTATTTGCCTTTGACCTTATTTATTTGCCTCCACACGAGGGCAGAGTTAGACACAAGGTCGATTTTAATGTGGGGAAGATCCAGCTCCCTAAAATGGGTCACTCTGAATTGGGACAAAAATAAATCAGCTGATTTAAAACCAAAAAAAACGGGTTGCAGATTATAAAGATATACAAAGTATAAAAAAGATCCTTAAAAAGAAAATCAATATTATAGAGAAATTGTTGAAAGTCAATCAAGCCCCGTGGTTTTTGTGAGAAGTAAATACAAATTATTGGCATTTTTTCATGGAGAAAAATGATACATAGTATTTTTTCGGTGCTTATACAGCTGAAAGCACATATGAAAAACGCATCTCCAAATAAAAACACTTGTATATACTTAAGTATCCGGCAAAAAGAGGTATCTTCACCAATAATTAGGGAAAATTATCGAGTAGATAATTATAATTAAGATGGATACCCCTTTACCGCTATTCATCATGAAAAAGGCATTTCCAAATAAAAACTCTTGTTTATACTTACGTATCAGGAAAAAAGAAGTATCCCTACCAAAATAAAAATCAGTTTTATCTTATTTTACCGGATTGGCAAAAATAGGATAAAACTGATTTTTATTTGTAATTAAAATTCGAATCGATAATTTTTTCTAATTTCTGGCGTAGATACTTATTTTTGCCTGATACGTAAGTATATCAAAAAAGTTTTCCTATTAATTTATTTGGAACTGCGATTTTCACCTGTGCTTTTAGCTGTATAAACACCATATTTTCTCTTGTGAATCGGACAATTTTAATCTGAGCGTGTTTTATAAAATAAGCAAGCAGTTTATTTATCTATTTATTTATTTTGTCTGTTTCATACTTTTAGTTGATGTGAAATCAAAATACAGTACCTCATAGAAATGATATGTGATGTCAAAATACAGTACCCCATAGAAATGTGATATCAAAATACAGTACCTCATAGAAATGATGTGTGATGTCAAAATACAGTACGTCATAGAAATGATATGTGATGTCAAAATACAGTACCCCATAGAAATGATACGTGATGTAAAAATACAGTACCTCATAGAAATGATACGTGATGTAAAAATACAGTACCTCATAGAAATGATATGTGATGTGAAAATACAGTACCTCATAGAAATATGTGATGTCAAAATACAGTACCTCATAGAAATATATATATATATATATATATATATATATATATATATATATATATATATATATATATATATATATGTAGAAAGAGAGAGAGGTGGAGATAGATGCTAAATAATAAAATAATAGTATATATACGATTTTAATATTTAAGTGCATAAAAAAATCTACCTATATATATATATATATATATATATATATATATATATATATATATATGTATAAATTATTGTATAAAAATATATATTTGTATATATATATTTTAATCAATAGTCAAAACCTTTCAAAAGAAAAGCTCGATGAATGTTAACATTAACAACAGCGCATTAATAAATAAACAATATATATATATATATATATATAAATATAATAGGTGAATATGGTTTGCTTGAAGCATTGTTTAGTGCATATAAGGGTTATTTATAGAAGGCAATACAATGCATAGGTGTAACGGATAAACAGGAGCTGAAGCAGATGAATACATTACGGTGGAGTACGTTTTACAATTTCCTCCTTTTATTAACACAATCTTTTTTCTCTGTCATTTTTATATTATATTACAATCTGACTTGCATGAGTGCAGTTCGATGGAAGTTCTGTATAACATAATATTTTGGGAAAAATATTTCCCTTCATCAGATGTGTGTTCAACCTTAATTCAAACGTGCACAGAAAAACTGTTGCCGGTCAGGAATATTCAGCAGAAAATAAGATAAATTTAAAATGATTTTTATTTTTAAAAATCTGTCTCAAATCTTTTGTTCGTCTTCTCTCTCTCTCTCTCTCTCTCTCTCTCTCTCTCTCTATATATATATATATATATATATATATATATATATATATATATATATATATATATATATATATATATATATATATATTTATATATATATATAATATATATATATATATATATATATGATTATTTTTATTTACACAGACACGTACAAAATCTGCTACATTGGCATTTCGATGTTATCGATCAACAGCTATTACAAAGTGAGATCTCATCAGACAGAGTTAGAATCCGATTTTAACCTTAGATCATATTTGGAAAGCTTCCAAATATAGTTTCCAAATATGATCTAAGGTTAAGATCGGATTCTAACCCTGCCTGATGAGATCTCAGTTTATAATAGCTGTTGATCGATAACATCGACATGCCAGTGTCGCAGATTTTTTACATGCCTGTGTAAATAAAAATAATCATATATAAAAGCTCTATTTGATATTGAGCACTTTTTATAAACCCGGTTGAAATTCTTTGGATTACTACCCTGTGGATGTTTTACCTGGATTATTATATATATATATATATATATATATATATATATATATATATATATATATATATATATATATATATATATATATAAGTGCAGATTAGTCGTCCGAGGCTGTAGCAATGCGATGTAGTTGCCGTAAGGTAGAAAAGTGAAAAGAAATAAACGAAGAGAGAAAGTGAAACTCAAAACGATTTATTAATAATTTCACGAAACTGATTAAATACCAAAATAGTAAATACTGTCTGGTAAGTAACAGTTCAGCAAAGGGTAATCTTAAATTTTCGAAAGAAAAACTTTCATTTTCAGAAGACAACAATAAAAGACCGGGTGGGTCGAAAAAACGGAAAAAACCGGTGTCAAAACATCGAAATATGGCAGCAGACAATTGGAAATAGGAACGCAGAAAATGTCAAAATTCTATTAAGCAATTATACAACTAAAGTGAAGATATTATAAAAATTTGCTTATTAATATACTAATTATTATAATTTTATTATATTTTATTTTATATGATTTATTAATTAATTTTTGTATTTCTCTCTTTTTCTTTATTCAATTCAAATTTAAATTTACGTGTGGGTAGTTATTATTGTAATATGCGTCATCAAAGGGGGATAACTTATATATATATATTATTTGTATAAGGAATATTTATAAAGGAAATCATAAATGTAGGATATGTATGAGGTTCATTTGCTGTAGAAATGTAGAGGCACTGACTAAGAGTTGAAAGTTCTGCTTTCATAACTGGCAGATGAGGAATGTAATACAAGCATTTAACGTTTTAAGTCCTATTGATAATAAAATCGATTCTGCATGATAATAATACACGTTATAATTATTTTGTCTACGTCTTATATGAAAATTATATTGTAGGGACACTGTCTAAGAGTTGACTAAATCTTTCTGCCTTCATGGCAGGTGAGGAATATAATATAAGCATTTAACTTATATTCCCACGAATTCCTCTCACCAGTATCCTTACAAAATATCCCAAGAACAAAGTCTCAAAACTGATTATAGAAAAGCCCTATCAAAAGTTGTGCAAATAATATTAAAATAAATCATCAAATCTCTTTGAAATGATTTTAATTGATTTCCATTGATAACATTTGATGATTGACAACTTTGTCCATTGTAGGCTTTAAATAATCAGCAAGGCTAAATTCTTACAAGTTTTGCTTTTTCAACTATTTAAACCCTTTATTTCTTTTTGAAAATTCTGTTTTAGCAGAAGTTTTAACTACAAAAGTTCCTTTAGGTAAGAATATTATTTATAATTGTTCTTTATTGAGATTTTCTTCATACTTATCCATTTATTACATAAAAATTTTACTGCTCATCTTTTTTAATGAAATATTTTAATGAAATATTTTAATGAAATATTTTAACAAAATATTTTAATGAAATACTTTAATGAAATATTTTAATGAAATATTTCATTAAAATATTTCATTAAAATATTTTAATGAAATATTTTAATGAAATATTTTAACAAAATATTTTAATGAAATACTTTAATGAAATATTTTAATGAAATATTTTCCTTAAATTGTGTATTCACTTCTTATGAAAGTGTTCAGACTAAATCAGCTTGTCAATTCGAAGTTTTTATTTATTTTTAATAATTTAATTAAAAATAAATAATTATAAGCCATTTGTCTGACCAGTTCTCCTGGGGTTTATTAATATCTCTAAAAAATATCTCTTCACGTATTCAGTTGTAAAATAATCAACATTAGATTTATTTTACGTATTTCTGGTCATATATGTCTTATACAATTTACATTAGTATCATAATTATTTTTTCAAGCCTTTTTAATATTTCCGGTCACTAATATTTACTGTTTTTTCAATTTGCCAACTTTTATGATTACCAAAGAAAGTTTTAATATTTCCATGAAAATTTTATTTGACATTTAAAAATATAAAATAACATTTCTTCCAATATTAAAACTAAATGTAAAGAATTGCTGGCCTCCAGTTGGATATTATCAAAGCATTACGTTTATTTTGGAGTATTATTTATTCTATGAGTTTAATATTTTCTGATATATTGAAACAATCTATGAATTTATTTATACTATTCTAAACTTCATTGGCTTAGTATTAACTGAAATCAAGCATGAAAAAAACTTATTAATGCAATACATATTTTTTTGTAAGAGATCACAGGTGACATAATCGTAATGTGTTTGAATGGGTATAAGTAATTGGGCAAGATCATTCTTTTATGCATGTTATTTGCATGTGTACAACACCTTGGCCAGGTTGGTAACTTTTATGGCCAGGTTGATGGTTTTTACAGGTGTTGGTCTCACAGATACCAGCCCATGTAATATGGCTGCCTCTACAATAAATGAACTGACTTTAGAATAATTTTAAATTGAAGATGCTAAATTTTAATTTATTTATTGGTACTTCTATCGAACATGAACCAGTGTCCATGAACTTTACGTCGGCAGCATTCGGACATGCTACGTAAACACCCGAGAAAGGCCAAACGATTAACCAATCTGTTGTCAGCGATCAGACGACAATTTTCTAACCAGTATTGAAATTGATTAAAGCCAGTGCATGTTTATTTCCTGTCATCCCCCAAAAATGACTTACTAAAAGCTGTGTAGTAGTGTCGAATCTCCTGAAGGAGTAATTTCTTTCTGCCAGGAAAGAAAGCTATTGACAAAAAAACATGCCAGAAATGTTATTAGATGTACCGGTTAATAGAAAGAAAAGGAATAACGGGCAAGTATTCATGGAGGTGTACAAACACTAAATGTAAAGCTTGGAATTCCGTAAGAAATGGCACATTTTTTTGTTATTTGCTATCTTTCTTGAAAATAAACTGAAAAAAAAATATGTATCGAAGTTATCGGCTGCCAATATTCGCCTCGTCATCTCTCGGGTGTTTACATAACATGCCGGATGCTGCCGACGCAAAGTTTACAGAAACTGGTTCATGTTATAAAACCGATTCCGCATAATAATGCATGTTATAATTATTTTGTCTAAATTTTATATGAAAATTATATTGTAGGGACACTGTCTAAGAGTTGATTAAATCTTTCTGCCTTGATGGCAGGTGAGGAATATAATATAAGCATTTAACATATATTCCCATAAATTCCTCTGGCCAGCATCCCTACAAAATAACCCCCCAAAAAAGGCTCAAAACTGATCATAGAAAAGCTTTATGAAAAGTTGTCAAATAATACTAAAAAAAATCATCAAATCTCTTTGAAATATTTTTAATTGATTTCTATTGATTATATTTGATGATTGACAACTTTGTCCATTGTAGGCTTTAAATGATCAGCAAGGCTAAATTCTTACAATTTCTTTTCAAACTATTTAAATCCTTTATTTCTACTTGAAATTCTGTTTTAACAGAAATTATAACTGAAGAATCTCCTTTAGGTAAGGATGCTATTTATACTTTTTTATTGAAAATTTATGTCATAATTTATTCGTCCAAAATATGTAAATATTTCCCGTTTAAGTTTTGTTTATTTCACACTTTTCCAACTTTTATCATTAGTCAGGGAAGTTTCATATTTTTTGCTGATTTTCATTTCCCACTTCAAAATATGAAACCAGAACTCTTCTCGTATAAGTTTATGTTCAAAATCCACCAAAAAAGTATGAATCTTTAATCAGATATTTAAAAAGTATTAAGATGATTGTATTTCTTTTATTATTCAGATTTTAAGAAATATTTAAATCCTTGTTTTTTTTAAGTGTTACATTTGTATTAATTCATGTTTAATAGATTTTTGTTATTGAAAGCATATTTTGTTTGTAGAGATATTTTGAATGTTATTTTGGAGACTAGTTAGATGTGATCAAACACACGAATATGAGTAGCTAACTTGTTTTCTTGTATTCTCATGATTTAACTAATAGATGTCTCCACAAATTATCCAACCTCAAAGTCTTTTTACTGATCATTACAGTGAGTTGTTCAAAGTTAAGCACATAATGTATCAAGCATCCGATTCTTATCAAATTTATAAATGTTTCATAAGATTCCCATTGATAATATTTGATGATTCATAACTTTGAGGTTGATTAACTTTGAGGTTGTCTGTTTGTTTGTTTTTCTTTTTTATTACTTTTGTTGTTCTTTACTATTTAGACAGTTTTTAGCTAAGAAAATATTTGTAAATAATTTCTCTTTTTAAATATAGTTTGATTTAAAAGAAATTTCAGTCTTTCTGAAGTCTATTTTCTTGTTATTCATCTGATGTGTCAGCATGAATTATTCCGATTCATGAGAGTATGTGAAAGTGCTTCACTCCATTGATTGGTATACTTATTATTTATATTGATTTATATTGATTGGTATGATTTATTGGTATACTTATCACCTGTATACTGAATTCTTGTGTAAAGAAAAAAAAGTCTCTACAAGTCATTCATGGTTAATGAACTTTGTTCAGATGCTTTTAAAACAAGTGTATGCTTTAGATTTATGTATTCAAATAATCAATGGCTGCTAAATCATTCAGTGAATTTAATATTTTATATTTGTTTGAAGAGATTAATGTTGATGAATTTATTTCAACTTTCTTAGAAATTGCCATTAAATATACTAACGTTTAATTTCTGCATAATAATTGATGTTATCATTCAAATAATCTATGACTGCTTAATTAGTCAGTGAATTAAATATTTTATATTTGTTTTAAAAAGCATGTAAAATTATAGTGGTTATTATAATTAATGCTGAAAAGAAAGTGGGCTCCCTCTACCGTGCTAGAAAACTTCTCACACCTGACATTATCCTATATCTCTACGAAGCCATTATCCGCTCATGCATGGAATATTGTTGTCACATCTGGGCTGGTGCACAATCCACCAGTCTCTCCCTCTTAAACAAGGTCCAAAAAAGAGTATCTAATCTAATAGGTCCCTCACTATTCACCAACCTCTAGCCTCTGTTCCATCGCCACAATATTACATCCTTGTGCTTGTTTTACAAGTAATTCAATGGAATGTGCTCCGATGAACTTGCTGTTTTTGTGCCTCCTTGATGTAAATACACTTGACCAACCCGACAATCAGCTAGATCCCATCCATTCACTGTGGAGGTCCCCAGATGCCGGAGAGCCTTCTACTCCAATAGCCTCTTTAATCGAGCTGTCGGCTTCTGGAACTCCCTTCCTGCTTCCTGTTTCGTCGACTGTGCCGGCATGCAGAAATTTAAAACTAATATGATCAAGCATCTCGCTGCACAGCACCCAATTTACGATGCCCCCCTCTAAACTTTCACTATAATTCTTAGTAGCCCCTTACGTCTACAGTGGCAACTTGCCTTGTTTGGAGTGAACTAATTAAAAAAAGATTAATGTTAACAGAATGAATTTACTTCAACTTTTGTAGAAATTACCATTAAAGATACTAAAGTTTAAGTTTTTATAAATATAATTTCTGCATAATAATGGATGTTATAATTATGTTTAGGATGTATATGCAAATTATATTGTAGGGACACTGTTTAAGAGTTTATTAAATGGTACTGCCTTCATACATGGCAGGTGAGGAATATAATACAAGCATTTAACTTATATTCCCACAAATTCCTCTCACCAGTATCCCTACAAAATATCTCAAGAAGAAAGTCTCAAAACTGATTATAGAAAAGCCTCATCAAAAGTTGTGCAAATAATATTAAAATAAATCATCAAATCTCTTTGAAATGATTTTAATTGATTTCCATTGATAACATTTGATGATTGACAACTTTGTCCATCGTAGGCTTTAAATGATCAGCAAGGCTAAATTCTTACAAGTTTTGCTTTTTCAACTATTTAAATCCTCTATTTCTATTTGACAATTCTGTTTTTGTAGAAGTTGTAACTGAAAAAGCTCCTTTAGGTAAGGACTTTATTTATATTCTTTTGTATTGAGATTTTATCTCATAAAATCTTTTTGTCGATTTGTATTTAACTTCTGGGTTGTAATATTCATTTTACAATATCAACTTTTATGATTAGGGTTATAAGTAATCAAAAGTAGACTCACCTCCATTTTATTATCACCTCCATTTTGGAGAACTCTTTAGTGAACCCTACCTCCATTTTGGGGAACTCTTTAGTTAATCCTAACTTCCATTTTGGAGAACTCTTTAGTGAACCCTAACCATAACCTCTATTTTGGGGAGCTTTTTAGTGAACCGTAACCTCCATTTTGGGGAACTCTTTAGTGAACCCTAACTTCCATTTTGGAGAACACTTTAGTGAACCCTAACCTAACCTCTATTTTGGGGAACTCTTTAGTGAACCCTAACCCTAACCTCAATTTTAGGGAACTCTTTAGTGAACCCTAATCCTAACCATAACCGTTACCCTCAATTTTAGGGGACTAATGACTAGTGAAACCTAACCCTAACCCTTAATTTCGGGGAACTCTTTAGTGAACCCTAATCCAAACCCTAACCTCCATTTTGGGGAACTCTTTAGAGAACTCTAATCGTAACCCTAACTTCCATTGTTGGGAATTCTTTAGTTAAGTACGAATCTTTAAAATATCACTACCTATTTATCAGTAATTCTAAGCAAAATAAAACTTTCTCAATAATTCATGTTCTTTTTTATCATTACAATTAGTCACACAATTTCTATAGTTTTTGGTTTGTTTTCATGTGATAAAAATATTAAAACAAACATTTTCTCATATAGGTTTATGTTCAAAATCCACCTTAAGAATTATAAACCTTTAGTGAGATATTTTAAAAGTTAAGCTAGATAATTTTCTGGTTTTTATTAAGATATAAACGAAAATTAAAAAAATTATTTCTTTTAAATGTTGCATATATATTCATTAATTATAATAGAATTTTTTATTGAAATATTTATGTGTATTTGATTGTAGAGATATACTATGAGTGTTATTTTGGGGAATTGGTAAGATGTGATCAAGTACAAAACTATATGTGTAGCTTGTATTCTTGTATTGTCACGAATCAACTAATAAATGTCTGTAAATCATCCAACTACAAAGCCGGTTTACTGATCAATTCAGTCAGTTGTTCAAAGTTTAGATCATAATGTATCAATCATCAGATGAGATACGTTTAATAAGATTCTCTTTGATAATATTTGATGATTCATAACTTGGTTCATTGTCAGCTTCAATGATCAAAGTATCTTCATGTCAGGTTATTCTGACAAACCCTTGTACAGAGAGACCGAAGAAACTCGAGGACGGTGTCTAGTATGTAATTCAAACTCTCTTTTATATGTATGTGTATATGTGTACATTTGTAAGCATCTTATATAGGGTGATTCATAAGTCACTTAGCTATTTATTTTTGAAATTCTAAAGTTAAAAAATACGGTAATACAAAACAGAAAGTTTATTCACCAAATTCATTTATGGGAGTTTAAAATTACAGCAAATTTTCAAAATTTCCACCTTTGTTCTGCATGCATAGCTCCATTCTTTTTTGCAAGGAATTTACGACTCTTTGTAGCATTTTTGCGAAGGAGGCTTTCTGTTCACATCACGTTTCCATTGCCTTTCAACAAGTGTGATAGATTCATCAAATTTGGCCACATGAATAACAATAAAAATTCGCTCTTCAATTGTAAATGACATTTTAAATAGCTAAGTGAAGTGACTTATGAATCACCCTGTAGATCTATTTTTATGGGTAATTTTTAGACTATAAATGGTATATCTATTCATTGATCAATTCTGCAAACTTAATGGAGAAAGAACTTTACCAGAAGATTCTTCGAACCATTTGTTGGTATACATTTCTTTTCTTCTCTTCGTGTTGATTGGGATATTCTGTAAAAGTGTCCCTCCACGCATCAACTCGGCATCAACTTTGGAATCATATCAATTTATTCATATGTTTGAAGTTGCTGCCTATTTGTATTTTCAGTCTATCAATTTTTCTGTTGATAATTATTTGGGCAAAAAGTAGTTGTAGGAAGAGTTTTAGCAAAGAATATATTTGTAAATATATATATTTTTTTAAATATAGTTTATTTACTTCTTACAATGTTTCTCGGATCTACTTTCTTGATATCCATCTGATGTGTCAGTATGCATTATATATATTCATAATAAAATAAAATAATTTCTGCATTATAATGTATGTTTTAATCATTGCTCTTACATTTTACATGAAAATTATATTGTAGGGATACTGTCTACGAGTTGATCAAATAGTACTGCCTTCATGGCAGGTGAGGAATATAATATAAGCATTTAACTTATATTCCCATGAATTCCTCTCAGCAGTATCCCTCCATCCAAAATATCCCAAGAAGAAAGCCTCTACACTGATCATAGAAAAGTCTCATCAAAAGTTGTGAAAATAATATTAAAATAAATCATCAAATCTCTTTGAAATAATTTTAATTGATTTCCAGTGATCAATTTGATGATTGACAACTTTGTCCATCGTAGGCTTTAAATGATCAGCAAGGCTAAATTCTTACAAGATTTGCTTTTTCAACTATTGAAGTCATTTCTTTTTATTTGACAATTTTTTTTTAGCAGAAGTTGTAACTAAAAAAGCTCCTTTAGGTAAGAATATTATTTACACTCGTTTTTTCATTCAAATGCTTTGAATACTCACCCATTAAATAAATACATTTTAATTGCTTATTCATTTTAATGAAACATTCATCTTAAATTAAATCTTATTCAACTCGCTACAATAAAAATGTGTAATTGTTTGACTCATCATTTCATCTGATTCCTTTTTCCAACATACTAATATGCATGCAAGTTTGAAATAGACAACATTTTGAAACCTGATTGATAATTATTAATTTATAAACTATATTTTTAATAAATATATATCCACATGCATTAATGATAAATGGACATATGTTTATGGAATTTGAAACATAGATGAAATCTGTAATCAGAAGAATAAACGTGACAAATTCTTAATCATATAAATGTTGTAATGAACTAAAATCAATAAATATATCTGGAAACAATCAATGGAGAATTATTAACTTTATTTCAGATCTGCTTTGGGATTTCAAAAATAAATGGCGTCTACATCGACGTTGTATTCTTAGTTTGATGAAAAAGTTATTTACTATTTAGACATGAACAACATTTCTAGAGAATCAGCTTTGTCTTGATTTTCAAATTGATTGATAAAACATAATTTTAAAATATTGATTCCATGCATTTTTCTTTCTTTATAAGTAATATTTCTCCAAAATTAACATTCTTTATCAGTTCATATAAACATTTAAAATAATCCTCTTTCTATTGAATTATTCTGATTCTATTTATTATTTAAAATTAAACGTGTGCACTATGAATATTTTATACATTTTAGAGTCTTTGTATAGATGTAATATTCTGATATTGCTAAACATATTATTACTGATAACACAACATAATGAAATTGATTTTATTTTCTTGGCTTCACAACAGATACATTAGCCTTAAGCCTTATGTTATCATTGGCGCAAGATGTGAATTCATCTACAATATTTTAAACTACTTATTATCAATAGTTTCACTCATGGATATTCATAAAATATATGTTTTAATGTAATTTACTGACCTTGATAGAAATGAACTGACTTCAACTAAAGAAGAATTTGAATTTTAAGATTTTAAATTATTTTTTTTTTCAATAATAAAAACTATTCCAAATAATAATGCATGTTATAAATACTTCATTTATGTTTTGTATGAAAATTATATTGTAGGGACACTGTCTAAGAGTTGATTAAATCTTTCTGCCTTCATGGCAGGTGAGGAATATAATATAAGCATTTAACTTATATTCCCATGAATTCCTCTCACCAGTATCCTTACACAATAGAAGAAAGCCTTAAAACTGATTACAGAATATCCTCATTAAAAGTTGTGCAAATATTTTTAAAATATTTAAAAATGATTTCCATTAATCATATTTGATGTTTTGACAACTTTTTGCATTGTAGGTTTTAAAGGCTTAATTCTTAAGTTTTATCTTTTTAAACTGTTTAAGCTCTTAAATTTGTATTTGACAATTCTGTTTTAGCAGAAGTTGTTACTGAAAAATCTCCTTTAGGTAAGGATTTTATTTATATTCTTTTTTATAGACATTTTATGTGATAATTATTTTATCCAAAATTGTAAATGATTCCTACCTATTATATTTGTTTATTTTACAATTTCCAAATTTTCCTGATTAGTCAGAAAAATTCTATATTTTCATTTCCCAGTTGAAAACCTCAAAACAGAAATCTTCTCATCTAGGCTTATGCTAAAAAGCTACTTAAACTATTTTTTAACTTTTAATTAGATATCTTTAAAGTATTTAGCTGATTTTGTTCCTGTTTTTATTCAGATTTTAAGAAATATTTATATTTTTTATATTTTTAGCTGATTTTTATTTCCCACTTGAAAATATCACAACCGAAATTTTCTGATCTAGGATTATGGTTAGGGCTAGGGTTAGGGTCACGGTTAGGATTATGTTAGAAAGCTACTTAAACTATTATCTACTTTCAATTAGATATTTTAAAATCTGATTTTGTTTCTGTTTTTATTCATATTTTAAGAAATATTTATATTTTTTATATTTTTATATTTTTAGTTGATTTTTATTTCCCACTTGAAAATATCACAACCGGAATCTTCTGATCTAGGATTATGGTTAGGGCTAGGGTTAGGGTTAAGATTATGTTAAAATGCTACTTAAACTATTATCTACTTCTAGTTAGATATTTTAAAATCTGATTTTGTTTCTGTTTTCATTCACATTTTAAGAAATATTTATATTTTTTATATTTTTATATTTTTAGCTGATTTTTATTTCCCACTTGAAAATATCACAACCTAAATCTTCTGATCTAGGATTATGGTTAGGGCTAGGGTTATGGTTAAGATTATGTTAAAATGCTACTTAAACTATTATCTACTTCTAGTTAGATATTTTAAAATCTGATTTTGTTTCTGTTTTTATTCACATTTTAAGAAATATTCAGAATTTTGTTTCTGTTTGAGTTTGAATTTATATTATGTTTAATAGATTTTTTATTGAAATGCTTATGTGTTTGTAAAGGTATTTTTATTTTTATATTTTCTGAATTAGTAAGATGTGGCCAAGCACAGGAATACATCTCAAGCTTAGTCTCTTGTACACTCATGATTGAACTAATAAATTGTTTTACACATTAATTTTTAATAGAGTTTTTATTAAAATGCATGTCTTTGCCAATACATTTTGTGTGTTATTTAGTGCAGTTGTAGGATGAGTCTTAGCCAAGAAGATATTTGTAAATATGTTATCTTTTTAAGTATAGATTTGTTTAACATTTTTCCTAGATTTATTTTCTTGGTATTCATCTGATGTCAGTGTGAATGTTTCTGATTTGTGAGAGTAATATAAAATGTTGACAGAATGAATTTACTTCAACTTTTAAAGAATTTTCCATTAAAGATGTTCAACTTTTTTTTATAAATAATATAAAAAAATCATTTCATCATAATAATATATATTCCAATCATTTTCTTTGAATTTTAATTTTTTATGAAATAATTCAAACTTTTTGAGGGTGGGAGGAATAAAGGGGTCGGAAAGGCATGGGAAGTGTTTTGCACACAGATTGCAGAATTGTAACCAGTGTCAAACTTTTTTTACATGTTTCGTTCAGTTAAACTTTATTTCATCTCATTTACATAATTTTTTTAGTAATATTGGTTCATTAATTATTTGATGTTTAATTTATTTCAATAAATTTATTTAATTTTAACGATATAATTGATTTTGTATTTATCTCCTTCTTTCATCCCCCCAAAAGAGTTCGAATTATCTCCCTCTTTCATGTAACTTTTTAAAACTAAAACGAAAATATTTTATATTTAAATTAAAAGTGACATGAAAGGGGGAGATAATTCAAACTTTATTGGGGTAGAGAGACGAAAGGGGTCGGAAAGACTGCCATGGGAAGTGTTTTCGCACAGATTGCAGAATTGTAACCAGTGTAAAACTTTTTTCACATGTTTTCTTCAGTTAAACTTTACTTTATCTCATTAACATTCTAAGCTAATCATTTTGTTTAAATTTTAATTTTTCATGAATATAATTTCTGCATAATAATGGCTGTTATAATTTTTTTTATTTAGGTTTTATATGAAAATTATATTGTAGGGACACTGTCTAAGAGTTGATTAAATCTTTCTGTCTTGATGGCAGGTGAGGAATATAATATAAGCATTTAACATATATTCCCATAAATTCCTCTGGCCAGCATCCCTACAAAATAACCCCCAGAAAAGGCTCAAAACTGATCATAGAAAAGCTTTATGAAAAGTTGTCAAATAATACTAAAAAAAATCATCAAATCTCTTTGAAATATTTTTAATTGATTTCTATTGATTATATTTGATGATTGACAACTTTGTCCATTGTAGGCTTTAAATGATCAGCAAGGCTAAATTCTTACAATTTCTTTTCAAACTATTTAAATCCTTTATTTCTACTTGAAATTCTGTTTTAACAGAAATTGTAACTGAAGAATCTCCTTTAGGTAAGGATGCTATTTATACTTTTTTATTGAAAATTTATGTCATAATTTATTCGTCCAAAATATGTAAATGTTTCCCGTTTAAGTTTTGTTTATTTCACAATTTTCCAACTTTTATCATTAGTCAGGGAAGTTTTATATTTTTTGCTGATTTTCATTTCCCACTTCAAAATATGAAACCAGAAATCTTCTCGTATAGGTTTATGTTCAAAATCCACCTAAAAGTACGAATCTTTAATCAGATATTTAAAAAGTATTAAGATGATTGTATTTCTTTTATTATTCAGATTTTAAGAAATATTTAAATCCTTGTTTTTTTATGTTTAATAGATTTTTGTTATTGAAAGCATATTTTGTTTGTAGAGATATTTTGAATGTTATTTTGGAGACTAGTTAGATGTGATCAAACACACGAATATGTGTAGCTTGTTTCCTTGTATTCTCATGATTCAACTAATAGATGTCTATACACATTATTCAACCTCAAAGTCTGTTTACCAATCTTTAATCAGCTATTTAAAAAGTATTAAGATGAGTGTATTTCTTTTATTATTCAAATTTTAAGAAATATTTAAAACATTGTTTCTTTAAAGTGTTACATTTGTATTAAAATCATGTGCTAATAGTATAAAATAAATCATCAAATCGATTGAAATATTCAATTAATTTTTATCGATGATGTTTGATAATTGACAACTTTAACCACTGTAGGTTTTAGATGATGAGCAAAGCTAAATTCTTACAAGTTTCTTTTTGAAACCATTTAAACCCTTTTATTTCTGACAATTCTGTTTTAGCAGAAATTGTAACCAAAAAGGCTCCATTAGGTAAGAATGTTATTTACAATCATTTTTTTGGTTTAAATTTTTTTAATGTTTCTCCAAAACCAACATTCTTTATCAGTTTCTATGAAAATTACAAAATACTACTAATTCGGTGTTTCTGCATCGTTGTATACATATGAAATGTTCTCGTCTTTAATTTAAAAGTGACATGAAAAGGGGGAGATAATTCAAACTTTTCGGGGAGTGAGGGGAAGAAAGGGGTCGGAAAGACTTTACTTCATCTCATTTGATAAAAATTCTTTTAGTAATACTGGTTCATTAATTATTTGATGTTTAATTTATTTCAATAAATCTATTTAATTTTAACGATCTAATTGATTTTGTACTTATCTCCTCCTTTCATCCTCCCCAAAAAGTTTGAATTATCTCCCTCTTTCATGTAACTTTTGGTACTCTTATAGCTGACGCGTCAGATTTCCGTGACTTCGCGTCGGCAACGATCGGGCAGGTCGCAAAAGTGCCCGAGAGCTGGCGACATGAGACGAGATGAAAACGAGGCTGAAACTGCCAAGCGCTTAATGGAAGACTTTCAAATAAAAATACATATATAAAAAGGAAAAATAAACGAACAAACCGTAGCTGAAGAATTGTAAATAAATACCTTTTTAATTTTTGGTGGGCCAAATGAACCATTGTCAATCAAATGTGTAGATGTAAATGTGTTGATTTGTTTGTGAAAATAATGTTGTTGTTTTTTTTTGGGGGGGGAAGGAGGGGGGTAAAATTTTGTTAATGATTTTTTAACATAAATCAAAGAAAGAAATGAAAATGTTATGCTTTTGAATCAGTCCTTCCGGAGATTCGACAACCTGACACAGCTGACATTGTTGTTGCCATAGAACGCATGATTGTTTTCTTCCAACTATTGTCGGCTGCTTGCTATAGCCTGCTTGGCAGCGAATGAATGATGCAACCTGACTGGTTAATACTTCGTCAGCTTTCGGGCGCTTCCGAGACCTGCTCGATCGTTACCGACGCAAAGTCACGAAAATCTAGCGTGTCAGCTATAACAGTACCTAACTCTTTTAAATTAAAGACGAAAATGTACACAATGATGCAGAATCATCACTATTTCTATTGAATTACTCTTATTTTATTTATTATTTAAAGTAAACTAATTTTATTCTGCTTCATATTTTTAAAAAAAAGTACGTTTAACTCAAGAGCATACATGGCTCTTTAGTTAAACATTTATTTTCAACTGTAGGTTATCTTTTTGTGATTGATATATTTTCGTATATCACCATAATGTCTCTGCAAAAAATTCAACTGTAAACTATTTTAACTGATCATATCACACATATAAAATTGAGCCCATCGTAACAAATCATCAAATGTCTCTCAATATTTAAAATTCTTTTTCATTGATGATATTTGATGATTTATAATTTTCTCAATTATAAATGGCTGTGACCAGAAACGTTTGGGACTGAAGATCTGAGAAAACCTTTTCAACGTTGTTTTGGTTGATTTTCATGCCACAGTTGAGTTTATCAGTCATTACTTTACATTTCGCTGCATTTATCTTTAGTCCCTATTTGGAGTATTTATTTTCCGGACTGAAGAACTGGAAAATATCGTGATGATAACTATTTTAAATTAAAATCAAACATTTTTATTAATGAATATTTTTCAATAAATGTATTACCTTTTTTTCTACTCATCTATAAAAAAAGATTCTTAATAAAAATTAATATTTCTGGGTTTCTATAATTAACGTTTTGCATTATTTAATAATTGTATTCAGATTATTTTGACGATTCAGAATTATCCTCCAAATATTCTAAATAATAGAAATTCTCAAAGCTCATCTAAAACATTCCAAAGCAATTTATAAAATGTTTGTTCATTCATCATAAGCACAAATCGATGACGTTTTACACAAATTAAATATACAGATCATCAGATTCATGCTAAATCTTTGTCATTTAAAAAGATTCTTATTCATAGTATTTAATTATTTAAGATTAGGTTTATCACAAATCGCAGCTAATGTTTTAGTTTAATTTGGAATATAAGATTAGTTTTCTATTAATAGCCTCAATATTTATCTGAGAAATGACTACATAAGTATTCAAATGTAAAAGCTTGTTTTTGATGACGTTTTACACATTTGTGTATATTTAATATACAGATCATCAGATTCGTGCAAAATCTTTGTTATTTAAAAAGATTCTTATTCATGATATTTAATGATTTTAATTTATAAGTTTTAAGTGACCAGAAAAGCCATTTACTTTGAAGTGTAATTTTTATTTTTAATTGACTATTTTTAACAGAAATGGGTGAATTTGAAAAGAAAGGTAGGCAACAGCGTTAATCTCACTTTTATTTAATGTTTCCAAATTCTACATTTCTTATATTTTAAAACAAGATTTTTCAGAATAAAAGCATGTATTATTTCAAAATCTTTGCTAACAAACAGAAATCAATATTCATTCAAAATGGTAATGTTTCCTATTTTAGATATGAATGAAATAAATACATTTTTCTCAGCTGAAACTTAAATTATGAACCACATTAACAAATAGAATATCTGAACAGTCATTTAATACTTTTTCTTGTGAATGTTACATTCTGTGAAATGATTAGAGAATGGATATCATGTTATAATTCATTTATTACAAGCTGTTTTATTTAGTCTTTTAAAAGAAAAGTTTGAATATTAAAAATGTGATATCTTTTCGAAATCTTTAGAGAATGGATATCACATTATAATTGGTTTATTACAAGCTGTTTTATGTAGTCTTTTAAAAGACATGTTTGAACATTAAAAATGTGATATCCTTTCGAAATCTTTAGAGAATGGATATCACGTTATTATTGATTTATTACAAACTGTTTTATGTAGTCTTCTAAAAGACGTGTTTGAATATTAAAAATGTGATATCCTTTCGAAATCTTTAGAGAATGGATATCACGTTATTATTGATTTATTACAAACTGTTTTATGTAGTCTTCTAAAAGACGTGTTTGAATATTAAAAATGTGATATCCTTTCGAAATCTTTAGAGAATGGATATCACGTTATTATTGATTTATTACAAGCTGTTTTATGTAGTCTTTTAAAAGAAATGTTTGAACATTTAAAATGTGATATCCTTTCGAAATCTTTAGAGAATGGATATCACGTTATTATTGATTTATTACAAACTGTTTTATGTAGTCTTCTAAAAGACGTGTTTGAATATTAAAAATGTGATATCCTTTCGAAATCTTTAGAGAATGGATATCACGTTATTATTGATTTATTACAAACTGTTTTATGTAGTCTTCTAAAAGACGTGTTTGAATATTAAAAATGTGATATCCTTTCGAAATCTTTAGAGAATGGATATCACGTTATTATTGATTTATTACAAGCTGTTTTATGTAGTCTTTTAAAAGAAATGTTTGAACATTTAAAATGTGATATCCTTTCGAAATCTTTAGAGAATGGATATCACGTTATAATTGGTTTATTACAAGGTGTTTTATGTAGTCTTTTAAAAGAAATGCTTGAACATTAAAAATGTGATATCCTTTCGAAATCTTTAGAGAATGGATATCACGTTATAATTGGTTTATTACAAGCTGTTTTATGTAGTCTTTTAAAAAAAATATTTGAATATGAAAAATGTGATATCCTTTCGAAATCTTTAGAGAATGGATATCACGTTATAATTACTAGCTGTTTTACGTAGTCTTTTAAAAGACATGTTTTAATATTAAAAATGTGATATCCTTTCGAAATCTTTAGAGAATGGATATCACGTTATAATTGGTTTATTACAAGCTGTTTTATGTAGTCTTTTAAAAGACTTATTTGAATATTAAAAATGTGATATCCTTTCGAAATCTTTAGAGAATGGATATCACGTTATTATTGATTTATTACAAGCTGTTTTATGTAGTCTTTTAAAAGACATCTTTGAACATTAAAAGTGTGATATCCTTTTGAAATTTTTAGAGAATGGATATCACATCATAATTGGTTTATTACAAGCTGTTTTATGTAGTCTTTTAAAAGACATGTTTGAATATTAAAAATGTGATATGCTTTCGAAATCTTTAGAGAATGGATATTACGTTATAATAGGGGTGGGGCGTAATGGGTGAAAATTTCAGATTTATGTGAGTAGTATTTTTTGTGTATATTTATACATAAATAACACTAAACAATCAAACATTTGGAAAATTTTGCAAAATTCAGAAGGTGCAGGACAAAAATAGCCGTTAGAGCTCCACAGGACTCAAAATCCATCATTTTTCGGTGAAAAAGTGGTTTCATGCGACATTGCAGGTCCTCAAACATCCTCAAAAGCTATGAATGGATATAGATGGTTAAATCTGATATAGTACTGCAATTTAGGATCATTTTCAGGCTGTGAAAGGGTTTTCATACATGTAAAATAGCCAAAAACTAGTGAAAAATAGCCCAAATTAGCCAAAATCCTCTGTTAAGCAACCTAATTTATTACAAGCTGTTTTATGTAGTCTTTTAAAAGACATGTTTGAATATTAAAAATGTGATATCCTTTCGAAATCTTTAAAATATTGGTTGACTAACTAACTAATGAGCTACTTAATTAATATTTAAAATCTTAAATCTGAATTTTTAAAATTTTAAATAAAATCTTACTTAAGCCATTTGTTTCTTGTTTTTTTTTTTTGTAAACACATTGTGAAGGTTGTCCATTATTATACAATTACTGCTTACGTCTATAGCAGGTGTGGAATATAATACTAGTATTTTTTTCTTATATTCCCATGATTCACCTAAACAGTGTTTCTACAAAATACTCAATTTTGACGCCTATTTTCTGATCATTTCAGCGTGTTTTACAAAGTTGTGCACTTATTGCAAAAAATCATCAATTTTCCTATCAAATCAAAGCTTAGCATTGATCACATTTGATGATTCACAATTTTGTCCATTGTAAACTGCAATAATCAGGAAGGCTAGTTCATAATTGCTGTTACCACCTTTCTTTTATTTCGTTATTATTTTTAACAGGACGTAAAATCGAAGAAGACATTTTAGGTAAGGTTCTTTTTTAAACGTTTCATTTTTTCTTTAGTTGTCATTTTACACTTAAATTGTCCATTTTTTTTATTTTCATGCAGATTATTTATTGTCATAATCGAATTTAGTAAGTACTGGTAATGTTGTGATGGGATACCAGACTCCCATCAGTCACTAAATAAGTGAACTAGTCTGGACAATAAATACGACTATGAACAGTGATCTAGGGGATTCGATTGTATGCTGTTAAATCCTATTGAATTATCTGTAGTTACTATTGATTATACAACACATGTACGTTGGAATAAACCATACTATTTACATACTATGTACACTATACTATTCACATACTATGTACACTATACTATTCACATACTATGTAAACTATACTATTCACATACTATGTAAACTATACTATTCACATACTATGTACACTATTTACCTTTACACTCTGGGTTATTTTGTTATTTATAACTACTTACCAAGTTACATCATATAATGAGTTTCATTGTGAATCCATTGGAATCTTATAATTCAAAATTTCAAACATTTGTTGTTATTGGAGAATATTAGAACACAATTTCTTTTGTGACCTTTTCACAGTGTTCCATTATGAAATATGGTGAAATTTGTTAACCCCATTTTATCAAGCAAAATGTTAATTTTTTCTAGAAATCCTAGCAGATGACACCTACCTCAGCATTTAGTAAAACTAACTCAGCAATTTGTGAATTTTGTCAACTTATCTAACATATAAAGTTACCTTGTCGGATTTTCAAATGAAACTTTGTCTCTGACAAGCTAATTTTCTTTGGTAATCATCATCGTTTTAGACACTCATCATTTGTATATTTAATTCTTGTAGAGTCAAAATCAAAAGTCTAAAAGTCATTTATTCTTTACTAAGATTGTTCAGACGTTTTTCACACAGATGATTTTGACTTGTGTATTCATTACCGAATATCATTTGAATAATCAGATGGAGAGGATATGGGCACTACCAGGTTCTATCATGCCCACAGAAAAGTTAGGACAAATAGAGTATCTGCCTGACTCCCCGAGGACGTCCCCGGACGTTATGGGAACTAATATATATATATATATATATATATATATATATATATATATATATATATATATATATATATATATGTAAGTTCTTAATCCGAGGCAGGAGCAATGCGATATAGATACCGGAAGGTGGAACAGATGAACAAAAATAAATAAGAAGAGAAAATATGAATGGAATCTCAAATCAATTTATAAATATTTCACGATTTAAATACCAGAACAGTAAATAGAAAAAAGGAAACAAGTTATATATATATATATATTTTTTTATTTTTATTTCGAGGCCTGAAGATCGGGAGTCCCTCAAACTGCTCTCGTGAAACAAAATCAATTTTGTAGTCAAAATGAAATAAATTATCATATATATATATATATATATATATATATGTATATATATATATATATATATACGGCATAATCACGTTGCCACACTGGTTCCCGTTAGATCACCGAAGTTAAGCAACGTTGAGCCTGGTCAGTACTAGATGGCAGACCATTTGGGAATACCAGGCGCCGTAGGTGGACACCTATCTATGGGGAAATAGCGTCACCAACCTGCAGTGCCTAGCGTGACGACTATGACAAAAAGCCCTGAATGACAGTCACCAATAAGGTGGATGGAAACCAGGGAGGGGTTCCTCGTCCAGGAGTGATCAAAAACCCTGATGGTGATGATGGCAATGAATCAGATGGATGTTTGATTAACTCATTTATTTAGTGAATTGAATATTTCATGATAGATTGAATCAATCTATTAATTTAGTCATAATATTCTGAAACTCATAATTATTAGTATCTTTATTGAACTCATACATGCAAATACATTATCCATGCAATGCATATTCCTTAAAAAAATTACTCTTGACAGAATGAATTTACTTTAAACTTTGAAGAATTTGCCATTCTTCATAATGATGTTATAATCATTTTATTTAGGTTTTATATGGAAATTATATTGTAGAGACTCTGTCTAAGAGTTCATTACATTTTTATGCCTTAATAAAAGCAGGTAGGGAATAAAAGCAATTTGTTATCTAACATACAAAGTTATCTTGTCGGATTTTCAAAGCCAGACCAAAATAGCATTTAAGCTGATAAATCAAACTTTGCTTCTGACTAGCCGATTTACATTTTTTATTGTTGTACCGTGTTATTGGTAATATAATAACGTACTTAGTCACAATTTATTTCAAACAATAATATGAAACATTTTTAAATAATCACCTAAAAATGAAAATCAGTGAGGGGGATAACTCATTTTAATTAAAAAATATAATAAAAGTTGTCTACCTTAAGTTATTATTTTTCTAAATGCATATTAAAGCTGTTTATTTTATGTCAGAACTGAAGTTTAAGCTATTGTAGTTCCTTCATTCGTGGTCATATATCAGAATGTTACTACCGGTGACAGTAAACTTTTGATTCTTTTGAACACCAGAGCTTTGGCTGTCAACTTTGGTTGGTTGAAATCCACACGGTTCTATTGCTTTGTGGGAATGTGTTTAAAAGTGCTGTTTACTCTTTAGGGAGCCAACTGAAGTTTAACAAATGGTTAAATATATCAGTGATGAGGTGACCTTTTAAAATTCTTATGAACAGCATGTGAAAAAGGAAATATTTTCAACAACGGGTTGCTACAAACATTTCTCGATTGAAAATCTCTGTTTTATATATAAAAAAAACTTGTAATAGATTGGAAGTTAGAAGAATGAAACATAGATTTAAACTTATGTACACGATTTTTTAATGGTGGCAAAGTTAAATAATTTCTTTCTGATCATTGTTGCGTTAAATTCTTATTAATATTAATAAGAAATTAAAATTCCACTCATTTATTAATTCCTTTTTGTTTTTGTATTCTCTAGGGCGGCTTTCATCTAGAAATTTTAATCCAAGTTATATACCGCCACTACATATTCATTTATATCAGCTGTATGAATTAAATGACATTTAATCCAAGTTATATACCGCCAGTACATATTCATTTATATCATCTGTATGAATTAAATGACATTTTAATCCAAGTTATATACCGTCACTACATATTCATTTATATCAGCTGTATGAATTAAATGACATTTTAATCCGAGTTATATACCGCCACTACATATTCATTTATATCATCTGTATAAATTAAATGACATTTTAATCAAAGTTATATACAGCCACTACATATTCATTTATATCATCTGTATAAATTAAATGACATTTTAATCCAAGTTATATACCGCCACTACATATTCATTTATATCATCTGTATAAATTAAATGACATTTTAATCAAAGTTATATACCGCCACTACATATTCATTTATATCAGCTGTATGAATTAAATGACATTTTAATCAAAGTTATATACCGCCACTACATATTCATTTATATCATCTGTATAAATTAAATGACATTTAAATCCAAGTTATATACCGCCACTACATATTCATTGATATCATCTATATAAATTAAATGACATTTAAATCCAAGTTATATACCGCCACTACATATTCATTTATATAATCTGTATAAATTAAATGACATTTAAATCCAAGTTATATACCGCCACTACATATTCATTTATATCATCTGTATAAATTAAATGACATTTTAATCCAAGTTATATACCGCCACTACATATTCATTTATATCATCTGTATAAATTAAATGACATTTAAATCCAAGTTATATACCGCCACTACATATTCATTCATATCATCTGTATAAATTAATTGACATTTAAATCCAAGTTATATACCGCCACTACATATTCATTTATATCATCTGTATAAATTAATTGACATTTAAATCCAAGTTATATACCGCCACTACATATTCATTTATATCAGCTGTATAAATTTTAATGATATTTGAATCCAAGTTATATACCGCCACTACATATTCATTTATATCAGCTGTATACATTTTAATGATATTTGAATCCAAGTTATATACTGCCACTACATATTCATTTATATCAGCTATATAAATTAAATGACATTTAAATCCAAGTTATATACCGCCACTACATATTCATTTATATCAGCTGTATAAATTTTAATGATATTTGAATCCAAGTTATATACCGCCACTACATATTCATTTATATCATCTGTATAAATTTTTATGATATTTAAATCCAAGTTATATACCGCCACTACATATTCATTTATATCAGCTGTATAAATTTTAATGATATTTAAATCCAAGTTATATACCGCCACTACATATTCATTTATATCAGCTGTATAAATTAAATGACATTTAAATCCAAGTTATATACTGCCACTACATATTTATTTATATCAGCTGTATAAATTTTAATTATATTTGAATTCTTATTAATTAGAAATTAAAATGATTAATTTGTTATCATCTGTATACAGATCATTAGGTTTCTATTAAAGCTTCATTCTATTAAAAGATGCCCATCTTATGCTTTTCTTGATTCTTTGTCACAATGGACAGTATTGTTTTATTTTTACATCTTCCAAAGAATTTAATATTTCCTACTTAGAATAGAATACGACAGTAATAAGATATACTTTTGGAAAATAAATTCAATTTCACAGATATTATTTTTAGTTCATAAGAAACTAGATTGTTTTAATTAAAAAATATATATATACCAATCTGAATCGGAGATGCACTTATCTGTACGAATGCTCGCGTTTCTATTTTAATCACAAAAATGTGGTTTTACATATGGAATAATCAAGGCCTCATCTGATCATATTCATATCTTTGTATTGACGCCATTTTTAATGAAGTAGTAACAGAATGATGAACTATACGTTCTTACAACTTATTCACTTGGTATTGACTATTTTAGAGTCAAGATTTCAGGCACACTCTATATATTTTCTATGGGACTAATTATTTAAAAAAATCAAATTATGATAGTTTTATTGTTGTTTTTAAACTTTGTTTGATCATAAACATTTGAACTATACATGACTTTTTATACATTTTACAAAATCAAAATGTTTCGATCCTTTAGCTTTTCCCTTTGTTTTGATGTTTTTTTATTTAGAAATCATATCAAAGCAATACTATCTAGTTCTGCATATTTTTTCATTACATAATTGTGTGTAATCTTTGATACAACAGGGCTGCGTTCGAAAATGTATGTTTTCCTTTGATTTATGAGGATAAATTAACTATAATATTTGAGTTTTGCCTTTAAACTATAATTCGAGTCAGAAATTACATTCTAATTGAAAGTTTA
Organism: Sepiola atlantica; assembly: GCA_963556195.1. Classification (NCBI taxonomy): domain Eukaryota; kingdom Metazoa; phylum Mollusca; class Cephalopoda; order Sepiida; family Sepiolidae; genus Sepiola; species Sepiola atlantica. The sequence goes on from OY744529.1 coordinate 46,244,633, forward strand.
TATGTTTTAAAATTGCTTTCGAATTTCGAACGTCACAAAGTTATCGGATTCCATAAGTTTGTTTTTATCTGTCAATAATGGATTAAAAATATCAAACGTGTTTACTATATAAAATAAACATCAATGCGTGTGTTGTATTAATTAAATGCTGTTTTCATTTTCAAATCTTTTATTGGACAGTAATTTTATTTTTAGTATAATTGATAACATTTCTCATTTAATATTGAAATGTTTATAATCACTTTTTATTGTTTGTACTTGCTCAACAATAAATCCATGTTTTTTAATTTATTCTGATTTTTACACTTCAATTGAAACTCTTTTGCCTGTCTTATTATGCATATAATTACACATTCACTAAACAAGAAAAATGATTGGTTAAAAAAATAATGCATATTTAAGACTAAACAAAATTCATGAATATCAGACATCATCCCATTTTAAAATTTTGCACAAAACATAAGTTTACAATTTACTTAGTGGAAATTTGTATAACAAAAGAATTATAAAAAAAAACTAACAAAAAAATGAATTATTTTATCATAAACATAAAATTATATATTCAAAAGTTAAATATGACCTTTAAAAACCTCACATAACATTTTAAAGGAATTTGAATAAAAAAAGTAATAATTCTTTAAAAAAATTGATTTTAAAACCAATACATATTGGAAATTGATAAACAGATAAAAACTGTTTTACAAACAATGAATAAACTGTTAATTTATAATAAAGTTCATTGTTTTAAAAATGTTACTTCTACATTATATAAATTATAAGTAATTAAAACTTGAGTTTGATATGGTTTTTCCTGAAACTAATTCATTTGTGATTATTGTTTAGGTAAATGCGGCGCTGCTTCAAGTGACATTGTGTTTATTTTGGATTCATCAACCAGCGTGGGCAGAGAGAACTTCAAGAAAGTCCTCACCTTTGTTCAGGACTTTCTATCTGATGCTGATATCGATTCAGGCAATGTGCGTGTGGCCGTAGTGATCTATAGCAGTGATGTACATATCAAGTTCCATCTGAATAGGTATAGCCGGAAACAGGAAGTGTTGGATGCAATTGGTGAAATACCTTACATTACAGGCAGTACCAACACATACGGTGGCTTAAATACAATGAAGGAGATCATGTTCTCAGCTGCCAATGGTGACAGAGCAAATGTGCCCAACTTGGCGATGCTCATCACTGATGGAGTGTCAAATATTAATGCTTTTCAAACAATTCCAGAAGCAGAATCAGCGCGCGATCATGGAATCCATATCTATACCATCGGTATCGGACTGGCCGATACCAGTGAGTTGCACAAGATTGCATCTTCACCGGCTTCTGAAAATAGTTTTACCGTTCAAGAGTTTGATGAGCTGGAAGAACTGAAGCACAAAGTATTTGAGCAATTTTGCCAAGGTAATGACAGACTTGCTTCTTCTATTCGTCCAATCTTCTTGGTGAGATGTCAATGTCTGTTGTGCCTGCTCATGTGATCACTGCTGCTGATACAGTATCTATGCGCACACACATGTCTCTCTCTATATATATGTCTATATATATGTATATATATATATATATATATATATATCTCTATATATATCTTCTATCTGTTGGTAAATGTATCTCCTGTTGTACTTGTTCAACTGTCAAGTCAGCACATTTCCAATGCACTCATTTTCACATGCATTCTTCAATTCTGTTGTATTTTGTATTCTTCAAATACTGTTATTCTCTCTACTCTGGCTGCGAATCTTCGTTATTCTCGAAGTCATAATCTTACTATTTTTCACAGTTTTGTATATAAAAGTTAATTGTATATGTTTTCTTTTGATGCGTGTGAAAATTACCATGGAGTTCGACTTCTATTTTAGTTTGAATATTTCTTTTTTTTGGTTTAGTTTAACAATTATAAATTCATGTTGAATTAACCAATCAAACAGATATCACAGAAAATCATTGTTCAATAAAAGTTCAACTTTAAAATGTTCATGTAATCTATTGTTTATGTAAATTATGTAAATCTAAATACTCTGTTATAACTGGCAAGTTGAAAAAGCTTTTGTGGGTATATCCGGAACATGAGGAAGTTTTATCAGATGTCTTTGCAAACCGTTTTATTGAATGTTTTGCTGGCTTGACAAGCGCAGAGCCGGAAGTGTTAATATTCTGTTTATTTTTGGATTCAAATTATGTTCTCTTTCTGTATTATATTTTTTATTCAATTGTATCCATTATCTATTTATTGTACTTTGATTTCATTCCCAAATCCTCCATAAACTGTGACATTCTTCATAAATAAATTTCTTTTAAATAAATTTCTCCATTAACTTCTATACTATTATTATTTTTTATTTACTCACTAGATGTTCTTACACATGTCATTATCAGTGATTGGTTTTCCATGGAGTCTGAGTGACAACAAGTCTCCCCGGATTTCCAGTATTTCCACATAAAGAACTAGTCTAGCTTATTCGTCAAATCTATTTTACTATAAATAACATATTTACAAACATTTGCTTATATATTCATTATTACACGTTTTACCCATATTCTGCAGATCTATCATGTTTTAACTGTCTCCAAGACATATGTTACGATACTAGCTTCTCTGCAGTTTACTTTTCCTTATCTTCACCCTTCCACCATTCCTTCTAGACATACTAGATCAGCTATGAATTGAGTGAAACATTTGTATATATTTTCCGTGTTGATTACAGTTCATATAAATATATATTATGATATTTTCTCAACATTAATCGTCTTTCTATTAATATATATATTATGTGTTCATTCCTTGTATTTTGTTGGTCATTTAGATTATTTGTAAACTTTTCTTTTAAATAATGTTTAGTTTCATTTATTTGAAAGTTTAATACTTTGTGTAATTATTTTACTTATGAGTATATGTTAAATAATTTCTATTTTAAACCAAACGTCAAAATGTTTCTTGTTTTCCTCAAATTGGTACTTCAGTCACCAATGAAGCATTTTCTGAAATCTGTGCAGCACACAGTGTACTATTATTATTATTCGTGGTGATGTCATTTAACAAAATCTTCAACAACTTATTCTAATTTTCAAACATTGACTCAGGATGCTTCCATGTGAATGCTGGTGTGTGTACATTACAGTAGTTTCCCCAGTTCACTGCAAAATGGTACATTAACTACCAGAAAATTCTTACAAACTATTAAATGGTGTAAAAGTTCCATGACATTAGTATAAGTCTATCGAATATATTTCCTTTCTTTCAATAACCAGTGGTTTTTACTTTTTACAGAGACTGTGACCCGATTCCCAGCAACAGGTAAGAACTATTAATAAACTCAAATGTTTTAAATTGAAAATGTGCAATGCTGTATTAAAATGAATTAATGTTCAATTTAAAATATTGTTTTGTTTTCAGTTTGTTTCCTGATCGGTTGCTTTTATTTGTATATATGAATTTATTAATAACTAGCAAGAATATCCGGTGTTACCTGGGATTGAATCAAGAACTTTATGCCCTCCTACTCCAACCCATACCACCTATTTTATTCTTATGTTTTACATTTTATGATATTCAATGTTGGAGGGTGTGGACAAAGGATGTACTTAGCATTGATGTAGTGGAAGAGGGTGTAAGTAAAGTTGTATTTATTGAAACACATTTAATATACATTTATAGTCTTTAGCCTTCCCCCATTCAATGCACACCCGACATTTCCTGAGAGTAAATGTGGACCTAGCCACTTCTGCTCCAAGCCCTGAACACATTATTAATATTTTCATTCTTATTTTTTTACTTAAATGAAATAAAGTAAAACATTGCATTTCCTTGTTATACATGTTAAATGTATATATATATATATATATATATATATATATATATATAGTAAGTTATAAAAATATATTTATGGGAATTAAGCTACACAGAGGCTTCCGCGTTTCATCCCCATAGAGAATCGTCAGTTTAAATGCATGGAGTTTATATATATATATATATATATATATATATATATATATATATATATATATATATATATATATATATATATATATATAAAGAGAGAGAGAGAGAGAGAGAGAAAGAGACAGACAGACAGACAGACAGAGACAGTGATTGACACAAATTTAAAAGTAAAAGAAAAAATATGAGGCAACATAATCAAAAGTGTTATTTGTTGTAGCAATCATTTCATACCCGACCTAATATATACATCATATTCAGTACTTTGCTTTATATATATATATATATATATATATATATATATATATATATATATATATATATATATATATATATATATATATATATATATATAACGGTGTACTTCTGGTCTGTTTTTTTGTGCATAAACCTTTCCTAGAATTTTGGAAATCGATCCCCGTAACCAACTATCTTCTGAAACTACATTCTTTATGGTAATTTAATAAGTATATTTCATTATGATCAAAGACGGTACAACATTATCGTGGAGTTTGCATTCACACTTGACAACCATCAAAAGGAAATACAAGATTTTAGTTTATTTTATTTTATTTATAACTTAAAAATTATCAAAATAAAAAAATAATAGAAATGTTAATATAGGGTTCAGGGCTTGGAGCAGGAGTGCATAGAAGTCTTTATTGATTCTCACAAATGCCAGGTGTGCCTTAAGGGCATTAAAGACTATGAATTTACAGGCATTTACTTCAATTAATGTTAATTTATTTACACTGCTTACCACCGAATCAATGTTGAGTACATCTTTGAGCTCCATCCTAAAAATTGAATTTTATAGAATATAAAAGATAAGAATTTGTTATGTCTGAATGTTTACACGCTGTTATCGGGTTAATTTCAACTCAAAAATGAAGGAAGGACGAAGTGGAACCTTTAACAAATTTATTTAACAAAGACACTGATTAGATGAAATGTAGAAAACCGCTGGATGCGAGATGCTTGTTTGATCGTGAGCCGTTCTGTTTACTTTTTCAACTGTCATGGCAGACGACTTCTTTTATCCAAGGGCGATAATTCTTTCTTTTGATTCAAGGGAAATAACTCGATTGTGTTTTGTTAGGTTGTCCTAACAGAATTAAAACGTTAATATGGTGTAATGGGTATGGCATAACAGGACATAGGGTTACTCATTCAATCCTTGGCAACGCCGGATCTTCCTGCTAGTAATTTGATAAAACCCAAACCAGCCAAAGGTATTCACCATTTCCCTTTTTCTTTTGGCATAAGCTTTTATTTGTGTATTCCTGTATTGCAATATCTTTGCACATACTTTTGAGGTTAAATATTTTTTCCCAAAAAATATTCCTAGAAGAATCTTCAGTTCTCTTAACTAACAGAAAATATTCATATTTTTTTATATTTTTTGTCTCATAAAATTTTTTTATCGAAGCATAACCTCATGCTTCGATTTTCATTTTTTTCAATGACGTATTCCAATAATGTCAGTATTGTTTTATCATGATTTCAATGTTATTAATAATTCATCAATATAAAATGCTTGCTGCATGAAACAGAAACCTGATAACCTGCTATTCTAGATATAAATAAATATTTACTTACACAACATTAAACTAAAAGAAAGCTGAAAGAGTTGTAAATTTTAACACGCATGAAAGTAAAATAATGTTAATATATTTTTATACCAAGCTAAATCGCTGGTAACTTCATTAACCAAATATGTAGAACCTGATGACAAGATGTATAATTGGAGGTTCATATTAATTCAAGAAATAATCATATGTAAATATGTAAACAAGCTAACCCTAACCCTAACCTTATAAACAAGAATAGATATTCTTATTACGGACAGACGGATGCTCTAATGAAAATGCTGTTTAATATTGATGCATGGCTATTTTAAACTGAAACTTGACAGACCAGTAAAAATGCTATTTCAACCATAAACAGGACAGACTGATTGAAATGTTATTTGAAATTGAAGAGTGACAGACCAATAAAAATGCTATTTAAACCATAAACAGGACAGACTGATTGAAATGTTATTTCAAATTGAAGAATGACAGACCAATAAAAATGCTATTTCAACCATAAACAGGACCGACTGATTGAAATGTTATTTCAAATTGAAGAGTGACAGACCAATAAAAATGCTATTTCAACCATGAACAGGACAGACTGATTGAAATGTTATTTCAAATTGAAGAGTGACAGACCAATAAAAATGCTATTTCAACCATAAACAGGACAGACTGATTGAAATGTTATTTCAAATTGAAGAGTGACAGACCAATAAAAATGCTATTTCAACCATAAACAGGACAGACTGATTGAAATGTTATTTCAAATTGAAGAGTGACAGACCAGTAAAAATGCTATTTCAACCATAAACAGGACAGACTGATTGAAATGTTATTTCAAATTGAAGAGTGACAGACCAATAAAAATGCTATTTCAACCATAAACAGGACAGACTGATTGAAATGTTATTTCAAATTGAAGAGTGACAGACCAATAAAAATGCTATTTCAACCATAAACAGGACAGACTGATTGAAATGTTATTTCAAATTGAAGAGGGACAGACCAATAAAAATGCTATTTCAACCATAAACAGGACAGACTGATTGAAATGTTATTTCAAATTGAAGAGTGACAGTCCAATAAAAATGATATTTCAAATGTAAACAGGTCAGACTGATGAAAATGCTATTTCAAGCATGAGAAACGAATGAAAAATGCAATTTTAACTTAAACCTGATATACACATCAAATGCTATTTGAATCTCAAGCATGACAGAGAAATGAAAAATGCAATTTCAAAGTAAGTGGGTCAGACCACCCAACAGATGCAGCCTCTTATAAAGATGTTTGAATATATCGAAAAAAATATGTTAATTCAACCTTAACATTTAGTTATTAAAATGATATTTAAAATTTAAGGATGACAGATTTTATATTTATTTTAAATTTATTTTAAATTAATTTTAAATTTAAGCATGAGAGATTTTCAATTTATTTTAAATTTATTTAAAATTTAAGCATGACAGATTTTATAATTTATTCTAAATTTATTTAAAATGTATTTAAAATTAAAGGATGACAGATTTTAAATTCATTTTAAATTTATTTTAAAGTTATTTTAAATTTAAGCATGACAGATTTTAAATTTATTTTAAATTTATTTTAAATTTATTTAAAATTTAAGGATAACAGATTTTAAATTTATTTTAAATTTATTTTAAATTTATTTTAAATTTATTTTAAATTTAAGGATGATAGATTTTAAATTTATTTTAAATTTATTTTAAATTTATTTTAAATTTATTTTAAATTTATACATGACAGATTTAAAATTTATTTAAAATTTATTTTAAATTTATACATGACAGATTTTAAATTTATTTTGAATTTATTTTAAATTTATTTTAAATTTATTTAAAATTTAAGCATGAGAGATTTTAAATTTATTTTAAATTTATTTTAAATGATATTTTAAATTTAAGCATGACAGACAGAATGATGAGTGGACAGACAGAACCGCTGATAGAGATTCTTGGATGTATTTTAAATGTGTGATAAAACAAAAAAAATTAGTAATAGTATTTGAAAAAAATAATTTATAATCTTAACATTTATATATGTTCAAATTTAATGAAAATTTCCAATATATGTTTATGGAAAAGTATAAATTGGTAAAAAAAAGATTTCCTTCTGTTTTTTCCTAAAACTAATTGGTTTATGGTTATTATTTAGGCAAATGCGGCGCTGCTTCAAGTGACATTGTGTTTATTTTGGATTCATCAACCAGCGTGGGCAAAGAGAACTTCAAGAAAGTCCTCACCTTTGTTCAGGACTTTCTATCTGATGCTGATATCGATTCAGGCAATGTGCGTGTGGCCGTAGTGATCTATAGCAGTGATGTACATATCAAGTTCCATCTGAATAGGTATAGCCGGAAACAGGAAGTGTTGGATGCAATTGGTGAAATACCTTACATTACAGGCAGTACCAACACATACGGTGGCTTAAATACAATGAAGGAGATCATGTTCTCAGCTGCCAATGGTGACAGAGCAAATGTCCCCAACTTGGTGATGCTCATCACTGATGGAGTGTCAAATATTAATGCTTTTCAAACAATTCCAGAAGCAGAATCAGCGCGCGATCATGGAATCCATATCTATACCATCGGTATCGGACTGGCCGATACCAGTGAGTTGCACAAGATTGCATCTTCACCGGCTTCTGAAAATAGTTTTACCGTTCAAGAGTTTGATGAGCTGGAAGAACTGAAGCACAAAGTATTTGAGCAATTTTGCCAAGGTAATGACAGACTTGCTTCTTCTATTCGTCCAATCTTCTTGGTGAGATGTCAATGTCTGTTGTGCCTGCTCACGTGATCACTGCTGTTGATACAGCATCTATGCGCACACATATGTCTCTCTATATATATATGTCTATATATATGTATATATATGTATATATGTCTATATATATATATCTTCTATCTGTTGGTAAATGTATCTCCTGTTGTACTTGTTCAACTGTCAAGTCAGCACATTTCCAATGCACTCATTTCACATGCATTCTACGGTGCTCTTGTATTTTGTATTCTTCAAGTACTGTTAATCTTTCTGCTCCGACTTCGAATCCCTGTTATTCCTCAAGTCATTTATCGTTATTTGTCCATTTTTGTATACTGCTACAGAAATTTTCTGAATCCTGAAACAAATTGTTCCAATATCTTTTTCTATTTTTGTATTTGTCCTATCGATTATCCGAGTAATATCTTCTTACTTTGTAAAACGCTTATTTTTGTCTCCTTATCAAAACAAAAATATATTCGTGTGTATCAATGTTGTATGCTTGGTTTTTCTCTCCATTCTTCAATTTTTCTTTTATCATCTAATATCCATGTTTAAAAGATCTTTTGTTTTGTAATTTTTCTGAGGAATTGATAATTTGCATTATTTGAACAATTATTCCAACTCTTATTCCCGTCTTTGTCGTTCTTATTCTCAAGAAATGTTGGTCGATGTCACCCCGATCATTATCAGCGGCATCTTTTTGAACATGGAAATCTTTATGCAAAGCTTTGGTACCTTTTATAAGTCATTGGGGTTGAATGTTTATTTATTCTTATATTATTCATAGTTAGGGTTAGGGTAGTTATTATCCATTGTAAAGGGAATTTAATTTTCAACACCCCTTCCTCAGAAGACTCACACTTAGAACTGATTGTAAATCAACACCTTTATCCTTGCACAATTTTTCACAAGTTCGATATAAAGATTGCCAAATTCGTAACATTGCACTAGAAAAAGGTCAGAGATTTCAGTGGCGAAAACGTTATGAAAATAACCAAAATTATAGGCTGAATAATTCTAATAATACAAATTTTAAAATAATTCTAATGATACAGATTGTAAAATAATTCTAATGATACAAAATTTAAAATAATTCTAATGATACAAATTGTAAAATAATTCTAATAATAAAAATTTAAAAATAATTCTAATGATACAAATTTCAAAATAATTCCAATAATACAAATTTTGAAATAATTCTAATAATACAAATTTTAAAATAATTCTAATGTTACAAATTTTAAAATAATTCTAATAATACAAATTGTAAAATAATTCTAATGTTACAAATTTCAAAATAATTCTAATAATACAAATTTTAAAATAATTCCAATAATACAAATTTTAAAATAATTCTAATAATACAAATTTTAAAATAATTCTGATGATACAAATTTTGAAATAATTCTAATAATACAAATTATAAAATAATTCTAATAATACAAATTTTAAAATAATTCTAATAATACAAATTGTGAAATAATTCTAATAATACAAATTTAAAAATAATTCTAATGATACAAATTTAAAAATAATACTAATAATACAAATTTTAAAATAATTCTAATAATACAAATTTTAAAATAATTCTAATAACACAAATTTTAAAATAATTCTAATAATACAAATTTTAAAATAATTCTAATGATATAAATTTCAAAATAATTCTAATAATACAAATTTTAGAATAATTCTAATAATACAAATTTTGAAATAATTCTAATAATACAAATTGTAAAATAATTCCAATGATACAAATTTTAACATAATTCTAATAATACAAATTTTAAAATAATTCTAATAATACAAATTTTGAAATAATTTTAATAATACAAATTTTAAAATAATTCCAATCATACAAATTTTAAAATAATTCTAATAATACAAATTTTCAAATAATTCTAATAATACAAATTTTAAGATAATTCTAATAATACAAATTTTAACATAATTCCAATCATACAAATTTTAAAATAATTCTAATAATACAAATTTTAAAATAATTCTAATAATACAAATTTTAAAATAATTCTAATAATACAAATTTTAAAATAATTTTAATAATACAAATTTTAAAATAATTCCAATCATACAAATTTTAAAATAATTCTAATAATACAAATTTTCAAATAATTCTAATAATACAAATTTTAAGATAATGCTAATAATAAAAATTTTCAAATAATTCTAATGTTACAAATTTTAAAATAATTCTAATAATACAAATTGTGAAATAATTCTAATAATACAAATTTTTAAATAATTATAATAATAAAAATTTTCAAATAATTCTAATAATACAAATTTTAACATAATTCTAATAATACAAATTTTTAAATAATTCTAATAATACAAATTTTTAAATAATTCTAATAATACAAATTTTAAAATAATTCTAATAATACAAATTTTAAAATTATATATGACAAATGAAAAAAATCATTAAAAAATATGTTTACAATTCTTAAAAGATATTTACCATGTTATTTACTATATTTAACGTCAAACTAACAGTTGTTTATCATTGATATATTCATGATTTCGCCGAGATTATAATACAATATCATTACATGCTGACATTTAAATTAATATTTATATTTCAAGTAATCACATGATAAACTAACTTGTTCTTGTCTTCAAATGCTGATAAACTTTAGTTTCATTTTGCGGTGCTGTTATAGAAGACGCGCCTGATTTCTGTGACTTTGTGTTGACAACAATCGAGCAGGTCGCGGAAGCGCCCGAGAGTTGCCGAGACGAAAACGCTAAACGTTAATGGGAGACTTGCAGGCGATTATATAAGACGAATAAATTCAAAGAAAAAATACATAGATAAAAAGATGAAAACCAAACAAGTCAAATGAACCATTTTCAATCAAATGTGTAGAAAGAAAATATTTTTGGGGGGTTGGAGGAATTTTGTCAGTTTTTTCCTTTCATTTGTTTCGCTGTTTTTTTCTTTTTCTTCTTGCTAACATAAAACAATGACAGAAAGAAAATTGGGTTAGGGTTAGATGTTAGGGTTTAGGGTTAGGGTTTAGGGTTTAGGGTTAGGGTTCCCGTTCTTAGCGATTGCCAAGCCGTGCATTCAAACTTCCAAACTCTAACTGGAAGACTGGCAGACGATAATATAAGACGAATAAATTCAAACATAGATTAAAATCAGTTTTTTTTTTTAAATGTGTTTTTTTGGAAGGGTAAAATTTTGTCAATGTTTTTACAAGATAAAAGACATAAAAAATGATATTATTTTGTCAGCGCTTAGGCGCTTCCGCAACCTGCCCGATCGTTGTCAACGAGAAGTCACGGCAATCAGGCGCGTCATCGATGACACTACCCGTTTTTATTTTACTCAACCCATAACCAAGTACTAACATCTTAAACCATGAACGACTAATCGTTAGTAACCAAATATAACCATTGATAAACATCAATATTAATTTATCATTTGAATGCATAAAATAGTTTGAATACGACAGATATCGAATTTTATAAATCATTCATTTGAGTTATTAATGCGTAATAATTTTTTCACATTTCTTTGTTTTTCAGAGAGACCAGTTCGAACCAGTAAGTATTTATATTAATTGATACTTAATTCATGCGGGTTGTTTCTTAATATTAGAAATTTATTTCCGACAGAATACAGCATGTTATGTATTAAGCTTCTTTTTTGTTGATGCTATTGTTTGCACCGATAATACTACGAAACAAATTATTATTTAGTCTGCGTAGCTGGAAATAAGCAAAGAATATCACAAAGTGAAAAAATGAGATTCGTACAAGTCTCATTTTTCACTTTGTGATATTGTTAGTTTCCAACCTCACGGACGAAATAATCGCTTGTTTCGTAATATTATCCATATATATATATATATATATATATATATATATTATAATTAGTATGTCCAGAAATGATATTGAGTAGTTTTCTATGTTTCATTGGTGAAATTGATGGATGGTTCGACAGTATTTAATTTGTTTTTGAGATCTTCTATTTGTGTGCCATTAGGGAGAAACATGAGAATATCGTCGATGTATCTATAATATAATGTGTTAGAAGGTAATCTATATTTGAAACGTCCAGATTCAAGAAATTCTAAAAATAGGCAAGCTAGAACCCCACTGAGGAGGTTACCCATAGGAAGCACGAATTTATATATATATATATATATATATATATATATATATATATATATATATAGTGTCAGGTTGTATATGAAAAGAAATCAAATAAAGTGCTCGATCATATAAGAGAGCTAATATAATTTAATTTGTCTGTCATTGTTGGCGCCATTCCCTGTCGGGCGTGACTACAATCATTTCAGCTTGCCGATGATTCCACTGGGCACGGAGATTTACTAAAGATGTCTAAATCTGCCCTTTTGGATGAAACCGCAGTACATTGCTGAAATATGTAATATACAGTATCTAAATAAATTATATATATATATATATATATATATATATATATATATATATATTACGGCAAGGAATACAAACGTTTGGGACATTTTGGGGGGTGGAATGAAATTGAAAAAGTATGAAAACGAGAGGAAATAATTTTTTTAAATTCATGAATAAACTGAGCCGGCTTTCGTTCACACTCATCAGAGTATTAACGTGGAAGTAATTCAATACGACTAAAAACTTTTAAAAAGTATAATGAAAACCAGTGACAAGTTTAGGAGAAAAAAAATGGGGGAAGGGTCACAAGTTGATCACATTGAGTCCTAGAAGCAACTCCTTTTGTTTACAAAGGGAGGGTTTGACTGACTTAATATATATTGTTTCCTGGACTTTGAGGTGGAATAAAGAATGTGATCTACTTATGACGGAAAACCAGTCGCTAGTGTAAGTCGACGCACATTCGGCGCAATTTATAAGATGGTCAGCAATAGCTAACCCGGATGTGTTGACTAAATTATTTAAATTATTTAGTCCAAGTACCAGAAGAATAGGAGTTTACTGATGTTTATGGCACCGATGAAGTTTTATTGGCTATGGTATCCAAGCCCATCTTGCTGTTAGGCCTTCGTGTCCGCTGACTAAAAATGCGAGTTGGTACTGTGAAAGAATCCCCATACTTGAATTTCATCAAACAGACAATTGGAAGTGCTTGTGGAACAATTGCTTTAGTTCACGTTCGGATAGACAATGCAGAGCTAATTGCTTTCCAATCGGATGTATATACGAACGAATTTCTAGCGGATACCAAGTCTGTGATCTTAGCAAGAAAAAGACTTTCATGAGACCAAAAGTATGTCAAAAGATTGTGATATGTGTGTGCGTAGCTGGCGTAAACCATCCTGTGATGGGAAATAAAGAAAACAAAAGTTTTTCCATATACGTTCTGTTCTTTGTCATTCTTGTTGGATTTTACGGGGTTCCCCGAAAGAACGGGGAATGTAACATAAGCAAAAGTCAGTTTAAAATTCTTTTTTTTTCTAAATATTTCTGTCATTTTTAACAATTCTAGTGAAAAAATAAACTTTCTATGCCTATATTCCTATTGTCACTGTTTTTTTAATGCTTTATTAATTTTGCTTTCTTTTCTCTAACTTTATGTTTCTTTATCTTTTCAATTCCTCCTGCCAGGAAGACCAGAGCCTCCATGTAAGCAAAACAATCTTTTTTTAAATTTTACTTTACAAATTTTATAATTTATTTTTTTTATAAATTATCTACTTTAATTATTAAATGTGATAATTATTTTCATTAATGACACATTTGCATAAGGCATTAATTATTATGTTACATATAATTTTCAAGAAAAATAAAACTTTGCTTAACTTTGCTTAACTTTGCTTAACTTTACTTAACTTTACAAAAAAAAATTATTATTGATTTTAATAAAAAATATTTAAATTAAAATCCATGATTTTTAAATTATTTTATGAATTTTTTCTAATATTTAATAGTTTTACCGATTTTTGTTTACTTATTTTTTGTTTTATTTATTTTTTTGTTTTACTTATGTTTTGCTTTATTTTGTTTTGTTTGATTTATGTTTTTAGTTTTGCTTCAGTTTCATTTGATGTTTTTTATTCATAATGTTGCATTGTTTCTGTTTTGAGAAGGAAATCCAGAAGTCAGATTAGCCAATTTATCAAGCATGCATGTCATACAATCAACATTTCTTTGACATTTGGTCTTTCTGAAATTCTTTTGACATTGTGAAAATATAGTCTGGATCAAAAATGGAACCATTTTTTCCAGAAGAAATTCAATTACTTTTATTTTTAAACATCAGTCTACTTTACTAAAGTTCGATTCTTTTTCAGTCGATTCCATTCTTCAACAGAAACATTGAGGATTTAAATTTGGTGACCAGACAAAAACTCACCACAGTTTTATTTTTTAAATAATTAATTATACATTACAAATAAGATTTTTAAAATTGTTATCAAGAAAAAAAAAACACTCACCGGTAAAAAATAATTAAAGAAGATTTAAATGTAAAAATAATTAAAGAAGATTTAAATGTAAATATGTAATTTTTATCTTTTAAAAAATTCTTTATTTTTGATTCTGGTGAGATTTTGTCTGTTAAATTCACCCAATTTTGTCTGTTTTTGATCTTTTGTCATACAATCTTTAAATTCACCCAATTATTGTATTGCGACTTTTTACATTTCACTTTTTTCTTACAGAATTTGGATATTATAAATATGCAGATGACCTTCTAGACTTGGATGTTGCTTTCCTTCGTTATTTCGAAGTGATTGAATATTCAGGCAATGTTATTTGTTAAGTTCCCAAGTCTTGCATTAAAATACCTTACTCTTTTAGCCCTGTCAAAAGATGGCAGTCATCTTTAAGAAAAAATGCTTAAAAAACTAGAATCCATTTTTTTAAAAACTTTTTTTCGCGCCAAACAAGGCATAGTGCCATTTAGATAAAGGATTTTATTTATTGTTTTGTTGTTTTCTGGTTAAACAAAAAGAAAAAAGTGTGTTAATACATAAGTAAATGATGTTGCAAAATTATTTATTCTGAAAACAAAAAAAGAAAAAAGAAATAATTTTAGGTTCAGTAAAATTAGTTTTGTTCATCGACATCTGAAAGTTTTATCAGTTTGAGAGTTTTTTTATTTATGTATCTTCTAGGAATGTTCATTTTGTTCATCATTACTTGCTTTTTTTTTTCAAAAAGATATTTCGCATGAAATATCATTGTACAACCTTTTGACCAGATTGATTCTGCTGTTGGCATTGGTTTTTCCGATTCTTTCTAGAATCAGATACTTACCACCTGAAGGTTGCCAACATCCATAAGTGAAAGTGGTGTTATGGAACTGATTGGATTCGAACTTGGCACACCCAGTCTGCACCATTAGCCACTTCGCGACGTCCACCACCCTTCTTTTTTTTTTCAATGAAATGTTCAGAAAGCAGACCTATATATTTTATGGAGACTGTTTGTCTTTGCATGCCATGTGAAATAACGCTTCTATCGAATTATCACCAATTCCAAATGTGACTAACACGACATTTGTACCCTTACCTATTTCATTCAAATGCTGTACTTCAAGTGAATATGTTGATATAATAAGGAAGTGACCTAATAGAGTTGTTTGATTTACCATAAGAATATGTTCCCACTGTACTATACATTTTCATACTGAGCACTTTTAATGTTTGACTAATGAGACGAATTTGAACCATGAAATATCACTTATACTCCTAAGAAAGCAGTCATGTCACTTGTAGACTGATATCCAAATGACATCCCCATTTTCGGAGACACAAGTGAACAAAGTATGCACATAATATGTCAATATTTACCTACCTTAAAACTTAGGTTAATATCAACTTTTAGGGAATCCAAAAATATTTATTCTAGCATAAAACCATATAATCAAAATTATTTTAACAAAAAATATTTAATTTAATGAAAACAATTACCATCGCTGTTTTCCAATTCTAGTCGTTTTTTCTCTTCAATCCTTCTTCTGCAGACTTCTTGATACTCACTATTTTTCCAGCGAACACGTTTTGGAACACCTGTCTTAGCATCACTTATTTAAATCTATATTTCATATTCTACGTCTATACTCTAATTGTCACTGCATATTTAGTATTATTAAACTGGGCTACTTTTCAGGAGAAAGTGAGAAAAATATTTTACTTGGGCCATCCATAACTATAAAAGTTTGATTTTCATAAATACGGGAAGTGTTTTCAAGTAAAACATTCTGTTTAATTAATACATTATATATATATATATATATATATATACATTAAACAGAAAATGTTTAATGAATACATCATATATACATTATATATATACATTAAACTGAAAATGTTTAATGAATACATCATATATACATTATATATATACATTAAACAGAAAATGTTTAATGAATACATCATATATACATTATATATATACATTAAACAGAAAATGTTTAATGAATACATCATGCCTGTTATGACATATGGTAGCGAAACATGGCCACTTTATAATGCAGCAAAGGAAAGGCTGAGAGTGGCGCAATGCAAAATGGAATGCATTATGCTCGGCATCAGTCTATAAGAAAAAAAAAGAAACACTTGGATCAGACAGCAAACTGGCATAAACGACAGCATCACCACCAGACGAACAGCTAAACATAGATGGGCAGGTCACCTTTCGAGATATACAAACAGCAGGTGGACACTTAGAGCGACATAATTTGTCCCGAGGGAAGCCAAAAACCTATTGGAGAGACGTCCTCGACAGAAAACTGTGTCCTACATGGCCACACCTAGCTAGGGACAAAACAAGATAGAAAGAAACCAGAGAAGGGTTCCTCCTCTAGTAGTGATCGAAAACCCTAATGATGATGATGATCGAAAACCCTAATGATGATGATGAAAAAATTCCGAAAACCGTTTAATCCAAAACCTAGAAAGAAAGCTTGACTAACGTAATTTCGGATTTGAGATTAATGTTTGCTGTAAAAATTAGTAGAACCTACTTTCCTGCTGTTGAATATTTATTTGTGGTTCATTGATTGCAATGAAGTTATTCTTTACAGAAACATGGAGAAGAGGTTTTATTATTTTAAATAACACACTTTCACTTGGGAGAAACGGTAAACTTATCTCATGACGTGTATGTATGCTTGCTCATATAACTTATTGTTTTCTTGTAAAAATTATTGTTTGCCATTTTGATGCATCTCTGTTGTGATACAACAACATATTATGATTGCTCGTTAATTACTTTAAATTAATTATCATCATATCGGTTGACGCAGATGTGCAAACACATCTTCCCTCGCCATAAATGCAATGGACATTCCGATTCAAACATCAAAGTAAGCTTTTTATTGTAAATGTCTGACATTTGACTGCAGAAATATTTGCTAAATATATTCTTCTTCTGCAGCACCAGAGAGTACGCAAACTATTTTCACTTTTGAAGAAACTGGTAAGTTGTAGAAAATTGTTATCCAATATATAAATGAAGTTAGTCTCTTTCTTGATTTTTTGGCATCGATAGCTTTCTTTCTACAAAATCGATATTTGGTTCTGGTTCGTCAGTTCTTTTGGTAGATCGTTGTAGCATGCTCAGAACAATAGAATGTAATTCGATTTAATCCCTTCAAGAAAATACGTTGACTGGGTCAGAATTATTTTTACACAGACACCATATTTGAAAAAGGGGATATAACTTTGTATTCATCAATAAAGAGTTACTTCCTTTCGTTGAGAACAAAAAATAATATTAAGAAAAAATGGCAGAGTTTAAAAACAAAGAACAAAAAACAAATTGTGAGTGGAAACACTACGGGCAAAGCAAATAGATGAGGTAGTTCTTAAAAGAAAGCTTACTTAGTTTGAAGTATAGCTTGCTTTTCATTGAGGTAAAAATTTATAACTAATTCCTGTTTAATGTTATCATTTTATTCTCTGGTTATTTTTGGAACATGATATTTGATATATATTTATAGATCAATATAATTTGATATTAGACTTAATCTTTCCATTCGGATTGAACCTGTACTTATATATATATATATATATATATATATATATATATATAATATTTGTTTTTTGTTTATTATCTATGTACGTATACGTTTTGTCCTTTTTAATCGGGACTCATCTTTGTTTTTTCCGTGTGTCTTTTTTCACACACATACACACGCACACACACACATATATATATATATATATATATATATATATATATATATATATATATATATATATAAATATATGTGTGTGTGTGTGTGTGTGAAAAAAGACACACAAAAAAAAAAAAATTTAAATACAAGAACAATCATCAGAGAAAACGAGAGATTTTACTGGTTTCGTTCGCATCAACGGACGTCTTCAGAAAAAGTGAAGACGTTCGTTGATCCGAACGAAACCGGTAAAATCTCTCGTTTTGTTTGCTGATTTTTTTCTTTTATTTAATTTTTTTCCGTTTGTCTTTGTTCACACATCTTGTCTTTCACGGCCTTTCATTTTTATGATATATCGTGCATTTTACCCTCATACATATATATATATATATATATATATATATATATATATATATATATATATATATATATATTATTGGTTGTTTATAAAGAAGATATGTTTTTACTATTATATTCTTTACAGTATCCGAAAATTTTCAAATACAAACTCAATGAAGATTTATGACAAAATTCAAAGCATATATATTATATCATATTAATTCAATTCCACAGTTCATGTAAAAAGCAATCTAAAGACATAATTTACATCAGTTCATTCAATTCTTTATTTCCGCACTTCAGTGGAGAAACATCATTTTACATTTTTGTCTTAAATACAAAACCATGAGTTTTTCCATGTTAATCTATTCGTAAACCTACACATGTTTCTTGGTGGATTGAACAAATATATATCTATATCTCTATCTATATCTATATATATCTATATCTATATATATATATATATATATATATATATATATATATATATATAGTATGTGTAAAGTTGAGTAATATCGGTAGAAAATCCGAGTATGAGAACTCAATATAAAACAGAGTAGGAATAAACATTTTAAAGGAAAAACTACTCACATTTGAGCTGTAAGCATTTTATTTTCGAGCCAACCCCCTCCCTTTTCTTTCTCTATTTTAAGACGGTTGAAAGGTTTTCTTTCGTCCTTCAGTTTCCAAATGTAGCTTGTTGATCAAGCATCTGATGAGACCTACCGGATCGAAATAAATTATAATGCTTACAGCTCAAATGTGTTAGTAGTTTTTTCTTTTAAAATTATATATATATATATATATATATATATATATATATATATATATATATATATTAAAATATATACATACTTAATATTATGAACATGCCAATGGTTTTGCGCTGCAGTCTTTGGTGTTCATCCAGCATCCATGAAATTACAAAATCTTATATGCATATATTATTTTAATAACAATTTACTTAAGTTCACAATATTATTTGTGCATTGAATCTTTTTTCTATCGTAACTTTAATTACCTTCACCATATTTCTCTTGACTTAGATGTATCCCATTTCCTATTGAATTCATCTCAACTCTTTTCCTATTTTTGTTTTATCTCTTGTACGGCACTTTAGAGGAATGCCATGATGCGAAATTGGATATTGTCTTTGTCTTGGACACATCAACCAGTATGACAGAACCCAATTTTATAAAAATTCTTGCCTTTCTAAAAAGCTTCTTGGCTGAGGCTCCAATCCATGCAGAAGGTGTGAAGGTTGGTGTTTTGACGTACAGCACTGATGTTAGAATACAATTCCACCTGAATGAATATACCACCAAAGAGGAAATCTTTGCTGCTATTGATAGGATTCCATACCGTTATGGCAGTACGAATACTGCTGAAGCCATACGTGTTATGCACAATGTGATGTTCCATGGCCGTAATGGTGACCGAGAAAATGCACCCAACATGGCATTCATTGTCACCGATGGAGTCTCCAATGTGAACTCTTACCGGACAGTTGATGAAGCAGAATCAGCCAAGAAGGACAGAATCCATATCTATGCAATTGGAATTGGTCTGGCTGATACACGTGAACTTAACAAAATTGCTTCATCTCCAATTTCCGAAAACCGATTCATTGTTCGTGAATTTGATGAGCTTGACAGACTCCAGACTAGTTTATTTGAGAAGATTTGCCCGGGTAAGTTTATATTTTATGGGCACCCTTCCAAGAATGCCACGTACAAGAGCAAAAACGAAGACAGTCACCTGCACCTGCACCAAATACTTACCCGAAACATCTGTATATGATTCACCCAGTAGATTCCAAAGAATTGATGCCTCATCACTAAAGACCTTTTGTTTATGCACATGATTGTGATGTAATGGCAGAGCAAAGTTTTGAAATTAGTAAAGAAAGGATATCAGATATCAGTCTTTCTTTGACAACATTGTACGTCCATTCTGTATCATTATATTTATATTTATAGTCTCATATCTGAAACAAGAAATGAATATTAGTACTGATTTCCTTACTTAGGCACAGATATCTTAAAAATCACTAATGTCCAACTCGCCAAACTTCTCTTCACTTAGCCTACAATTGTCTTTGATACTCCACTCTCCAACACCTGCCATGAACAAATGTCATTCTTATATATCTATAACCTTCTCCATAAGTAGATCGTGAATAGCTAATCAATAAAGCACCACCAGAGAAATAAATGTCTCGATTGCAATGAACAGATTAGTACTAGCACCATCAATTGTGACCAATCATTTTGTCCAATCTCGCAATGTTTGAAGAATTTATAACTCTGGTAAGAATAGGTGGTAGGGAATCGAACATTAAGGTAACATGTTTGCCACTACAATCTATATAAATATTTTCTTATCCCGAAAAATATTTCTTTTTTGAATAGTGAACACAAATTTCTTTGAAGGCGATAGATTTTCCTTACCACATAATGATATGTCCTGCATTATTATGCAAGGCGTCTCTAAATTATGTGGTGAGGAAAATTCTTGAATTTTTTTCTTAAATAATTTTAATGCTAAAATTAGCAATTTTTAGTAAGATCTTGAAAATATATATGGATCTGTGGAGACATGTGATGATAGAAAATTCCATGGAATTATTCTGGGTTCCAGAAGGGATGAGAAATACCAAATTTAAAATGTATGCCAGGTAGTTGCCTGTGGTTCCATCACAGGGAGAATATGGGACAAGAAAAATGATAGAAGTGAACTTCGTAAAGAGACAAACTCAGAACCATTAATATAGGCTATTAAATTGTTAACCAATTTTGCCACAGAGACCAATACGTTTTCATGAAAATTTAAGTAAACTTAAACTATTTCCTAACATTACTGAAACACAAATACATTCTGATGGATTTAATTTAAATTTATGTTATATTCGATTAATAGTAAATTAAAAAAGTAAAAATGTGTAAGTTACATAGACGTATAGAAGCAGCAGCAGCCCTAAAGTGAAACCTTTCTTTGA
The DNA here is from genome assembly GCA_963556195.1 of Sepiola atlantica. Taxonomy (NCBI): domain Eukaryota; kingdom Metazoa; phylum Mollusca; class Cephalopoda; order Sepiida; family Sepiolidae; genus Sepiola; species Sepiola atlantica. Next base: position 46,266,399 of record OY744529.1, read on the forward strand.
TGTACATTTGACATTCTGTGTCATTGCACTTCTAGTCTAGTATGAGATCACTCACCATTTACCATTTACTATTCAATCTATTATTACTCATACTTCTTCTCACTGTGAATGCTTTCTTTTACTTTCACAAGCGAACATTTTCACTCTATTACAACACTTTTAGAAAATCAATTGGTGCTTGTCCAGGGCATATTTAAGCGAGATATTAAAGGAAAGTAATACAAACTTTTGTGAACTTCCCAAGTGCGTATTATAAATAGTATAAAAGTTCGTATTATCTCCCTTGAACATGCTCAAATCGCGGCGATATTTCCTTCTTATTCGTTTACCATTTACCATTCAACATTTTATTATTCTCACTTCTTTTCACCCTGAATGCTTTCTTTTACTTTCACTGTATATTCAAAAACTTTTAGAAAATCAATTGGTTCTTATCCAGATTAAGGGAGACATTAAAAAAAATTAAAACAAATTGAGGAATATCTGTTTGATGTACGTATCTGTCACGGGCTGAATATATCCTATATCAAAAATCGCGTAAATTAATAAAGTAGTTTTTATTTTATAAAAGAAAAACTAATTCAATCGATAAACGAATAAGAGGGAAATATGGCCTCCATTTGAGCATGTTCAACGGAGATATTTCAGAGAGATAATACGAACTTTTGTGAACTTCCTAAGTGCGTATTATAAATAGTATAAAAGTTCGTATTATCTCCCTTCAACATGCCCAATTGGCGGCGATATTTCCCTCTTATTTGTTTATCAATGAAATTAGTTTTTTTAATAAAAAAAAAACTACTTGATTAATTTACGTGCTTTTTGGTATAGGATATATTCAAGCCCGTGACAGGTACGTACATCAAACAGATATTCCTAAGTTTGTTTTAATTTATTTTTTCAAATGTCTCCCTTAATCTGAATAAGCACCAATCAATTACTTTCACTTTCACATGATCACAATTCGCGATATCAATTCTTTAAAAAAATTTGTATTTTAATGCGGTAAGATATTATTTTAATACTTGACAATATATTATCATTATGGTGTTTATAATTGAAATGTGAATCTTGAAATTCCATAAATTCATTTTATTATCCAATACTTTTTCAGGCCATCAACCCACAAACGTCACTGAATGTTCTGCACCTGGCACATTTATTTGTAGAGTGCAAGTAGAAACTTTTGTATTTTATTATCAACTCATTTCAACTCGATACAAACTTAGTTTATGAGTTGAATTTTAAGATGAAATGAGAGAAATTTATTTTCACTGCATGGAACTGTAGTATTTTATATACAATTGCTTACAACATTTTGACATTATTTTTGATGAAAATTATTTCATATTCATGTATACTCATGTACTTGTCTCGCTATATATACAGTTTTAGTTCATGTATGTTCGTGAGTTTGTTCACGGACTCCTCCTAGGATTTTGAAGATAGATAGACTATATTATCCAGTATAATCGGATAAGTATATTTCATTTTGATCAAAGGAGGGAGGTATTAATATTGTAAGAATGCACAACTTTATTCTATTGGATGTATGACTTGAAAATGAACATAGATCATCATAACTATATATATATATATATATATATATATATATATATATATATATATATATAAATATATATATATATATATATATATATATATATATATAGTACATCCTTGGATCCCACTCCACAAATTGAATAGTATAAAATATAAACCAATTATTTTATCTGTAAATATTTACTTGATGAGTATTACTAGGGTTTTGAAGATAGACTATATTATCCAGTGTAATCGGATAAGTATATTTCATTTTGATGAAAGGGAGGTATTAATATTGTAGGTATGCGCAACTTTATTTTATTGTATGTATGACTTGAAAATGAAGATAGATCATGATAAGTATATATATATATATATATGCAAATTATTCAAGTTATTATATAATTATTCTTTTCACAGCTGCTACACCTGCACCGGAACCTGTAGGTGAGTCTCAATACTTAGAGGTTTTCTTGTTGAATGCAACGTTGCTATCTATATTAAGTGTTCTAAAGATGTTTTTGTTAAAGGGATTCAAAATATTTTCATGGTTTGAGCTAGCTGTTTTGTTGTTTAGTGATGGGAAAATTACAATTTGTGTCTTAAGCTTACGTTGTTCATGACTGGCTTTTCTTTTTTACCTGGCACTTTGGCTAGGAAGAAAGTGTAGTATCTGTTCCGATGGATACTGCACCCTATAGACCGGTGTCGTCTTGTCATTCGGGCTTGATACTGCCGGTCTGTGGGTTTGTCCTGTGCAGTTCTAGGAGGTCCACCCTCCCAGGCTTTGCATCCCCTATTTTGGAGAGGAGTAAGTTTATCGCTTACTGCCTGAGGCGCTCCTACCGGGGAATGCCGACGGGGCTGCCCAGGCATTTTTTGTAGGCCAGAGTGCTCACCTTCTCGAGCGCTGGCTTTTCAAATCCCACTTTCCCGACCTTGTACCACATCTTACCGCTGTGGGAGGAAGATAAAGAAAATGACTGTTGTGGACTGATCCGGATTCACCCATATTGACAGGATGGATTCGTCAGGTCACTATGGGTGAATTCGGATCAGTCCACAACAATGATTTAATTTTATGGTCTTCTTTTGTGTATTTAATTCTCAGAAGAGAAATCGTGTTTAAATAGATTAGAAGGAAGATAAAATCCAGTTTTCTATTTCTGATAAAACAACAATTTCAGTACTTATAGATGACGCACCATGTTTCTGTGACTTTGCGCCGCCGTCAACGTTCAGGCAGGTTACGGAAGCGCCCGAGAGTTGACGAGGCAAAAACTGTAAAATGATACATTTAAGGCTGGCAGCCGATAAATTACGACGAAGAAAAACAAACTAAAATACATATTTAAAAATAAACGAACACACCATAGCTAAACAACTGCTATTAATTAGATGTTTATGTTTTTTTTTTGTCAAAGGAATCATTGTTAATAAAATGTTTTTAAATAAAACTTATTTTGTGTGTGCACCGGAAAGTTTCAAAAGATGATTTTGTTTGATTTCTTAAGTAAATGCTTTTAAATTTTTTTTCGATGTTTTTTTTTTTACATTTTTTTTTTGTCAACATTTTTTTCTTAACATAAACACTGAAACAACTGTTTCTAAGCAATTTTTTTGGTTTATTTTTCTTATTTTAACGAAATAAAAAAACAACTGTCTATAAACCTGATTGGTTAATAGTTTCGTCAACTCTCGGGCGCTTCCGAGACCTTCCCGAACGTTGACGATGCGAAGTCACGGAAACATGGTGCATCATCTCTAAGAGTACCACAATTTCTATTCTATTGTCATATAGCCATAAGACTATCCAGATAAACCTCCAATCCCCTCGGTAACAGATACTTATAACACAGTCCTTATCAATTGACAGTTCAATCATTTTAACTTCATATCATACCTTGTTTTTTCTCATTCGGACGCCTTCTCAGTGTCAATGTCTCAAATGACGGTGGACAATCTTGCAACTGCAATCAAAGTTGGTGGAATTCTTCTCATGCTTATTTATCATTATATATAATTGACACGTTCTTACAGAAGAATTGCTGCTTTATTCAGCCATTTTTTGGGCTGTAAAGCGGGGGGGGGTGCATAAAAAGAAAGAGAGAGATGCTTATATTACAAGCACATACCTTAATTATTATAAGTTGCCAGACCATCTTATAAACACGTCTGTTCGCTTTGAAGTTTCTATTTAGACTCCCAATATCACGTTCTCAAATCAACCATCTGATGTCACTTCGACTAAACTTGTTTCCCACACAGGGCTGATTTGGCCGAAAGACCAACTGCCTGGACCCTGCTGAACCCTTTTTCTATAATACATCCTGTCTATAACTTTGTTTATTCTTCCCAATGAATATTCTTCAACCAAATAAACACTAACTGATGTACCCACACATATCTAACTAACACTATGAAGACACAGTACTTCTCATTCTGCCGTACGCCTCATTATACCTTTTTTTTGGGGGGGGGGATACTTGTCCAGATAGGACCCAAGCTAAAATCGACTTGGTGTCGGTAGTTTCCGGATGTTTACGTAGACGGCTGGAAAAAACGAATGAAAAGTTGTTTGTCTGCGTCAAAAAAATCTAAAACTAGGCTGCATGTACAAGAAGAAAAATTGTTTTTCTTTACACGTAATTTTTTTTTAAGAAACTTATTACAGAATAAGTGTTAAAACGGTGTTAGTGTCAGGGTTCGTTAAAATTCATGATCGCTTTGATCAATTTTTATTTCCAATTTGTGAATTTCGCGATTCAATCAATTCAAAATATTAACGTGTCGTCTACTTATTTTCTCACATTCTGATTGGATAAACGCTTCGTCATTTTCCGGCCGTCTATATAAACCTCCGAAAAATACCAACGCCAAGTCGATTTTAGCTTGGGTCCTAATCCGGACAAGTACCTTCTTTTGTTTTATCTACCATTGATCCTAGTATATTCAAAGTTTTTACTTTATTTATATATATTTTTTTTTATAAGGAAACCATTATTTGCTGTTATATTATTTCACATTGCCAATGATAAACATTTGTCATATATTTACTTTCTACATTACTTGCTAGGTGAATGCCAGTCCGCTATGGCCGATGTTGTCTTGATGTTAGACACATCTACCAGTGTTGGTGAAGCCAATTTCAAAAAGATAATCAAGTTCATCAAACATTTCTTGTTTGAAGCCGATATTGACCGAGGTGCTGTACGTGTTGGTGTGGCCATCTACAGTACTAGCGTTTTCGTGCAATTTAACCTAAATGAATATTCATCAAAAGATGCCGTGTTTGATGCTCTGGACAGGATTCCGTACAGATATGGCAGCACTAACATTGCCCATGCCTTCCGCGTGATGAGGACAAGGATGTTTACAGCTGGAAACGGAGACAGACCTGATGTGAAAAACATTGGAATCATTCTTACCGATGGTATCTCAAACTATGAGCACTATGAGACAGTCCCACAGGCCCGCTTGGCTCAAGGCGCAGGGATCCATGTCTATGCCATTGGTGTAGGATTAGCTAACACTCGGGAATTGAAACAACTTTCTTCGCCACCTGCAGAGGAAAATATGTTTATCGTGCGGAATTTTGATGAGCTTGATGTACTTAATTACAGAGTTTTTGAGCCGTATTGTCCAGGTAAGAAGTTTTGAAAATCTGTTGCGGACATATTTCACCATTGGATTCGACACCTGCAAATTGTATGAAACAATGTTCACCTGCCAATGCTAATAGTTTTGTAGGCTACTCACACGATAGCATTTATAATTGGAACCAATAATCAATACTATTTTCCCATATCATATATGATTCAGAGATCGTATCTTACTTATTCGTTTGCTGTAGATTTCTTTTCTCTTTCCTCGTTTTTATTTTCTTTGCATTTGAAAGAGATAAAAAAGAGAGGGAGAAGAAAAAGAGGAAGACATTTTTTTCCGAATTGCAAATGCTTATTAACAATTCTTGAATCATTCAGTCACTCATTCACTCATTTAATATTCACTCATTCACTTCTTTATTCCTTCTTTTTCTTCACTTCCTCACTGTATGACTTTTTCATTTCTTCACTTCATTTAACATTTATTCATTCACTTCTTTACTCTTTCTCTTATTCACCCCATTGATATATTCACTCTTTCACTTCTTCAATCATTTTTTGTTAATCCATTCCATATTCACTCAGTCAGTCTATAATGTTTGCATTATAAGCATCCTGCTGTATGGCCGTGAGACATGAACACCCTTTGCTAAACAAGAACAAAAGTTTCAGATATTCCATCTGAGAAGCCTGCGTTTTATCCTTGGTATCAGATGGGAACACAAAAGAACAAATGTTGAGGTGCTTGAAATAGCTGGTCTGAAATTCATGCTGAGGTAACGCCGACTGAGATGGCTTGGTTACGTTCACAGGATGGCTGATGGCAGAATTCGCAAAGATCTCCTTTATAGAAAGTTAAAAGAAGGAGAATTGGTCACCCTCTTCTAAGATACAAGGATGTTTGCAAGGCCCTTGACATCGATCCGTCATCTTGGGAAAGTCTTGTCTCTGACAGGGTTGAATGGAAAAAACCCCTTAAATGACAGCTTGACATCGGGGAAGCAAAGTGGAAGACGAAAGCTGCTGAAAAGCATGCAAGGAAGAAAGAAAGATCTGTGACAACTGTGGTAGAAACTGTGAGGTCTGCATATGCCTTCTTAACCACAGCAAGAAATGCCTAGGTTATGCCCCTTGGAGCATTGGCATCACTGACAAGACTTTGTGAATATTGAAACTAGCCGGCTATATCTGCAAGTGTCATTCATGGTTGGACACAACCGACGAAGGCTTACTACTAAAAGTAATTATATACAAATGCCCCGAACATAATCGAAATAAACATGTATTGCCAGGGTAAACACATTAGAGAATGCTGAGCTATTTAAAGCACTATTCACACCTTTAGAAAATCATTTATTTCATTTATTCACTATTCATTCACTCTTTCACAAATCTGATAATTATTCATTAATTCACTGATTGATTCATTCAGTTACTTACCAATTTAGTTTCTACCTAAAGAGAACTGCACTTTGTAAACCATTCCTAACACGATGAAAAACAAGAACAATTAATCTTATAGTATTTTTATACCAGAAAATTTCCATTATACTTTGTGGTATCCAAACTAATAATAATTATGTATTTATTTTTATACCAGAAGAATGTCCATTATATGTTTTGGATACTAAAACTAAAAATCATTACTTTTTATTGGATCTACGCTTTTTTCTTATTTATCTTGTTACAGTTTAAATTTATAAAAAGCAAAAGAGATTTTCATGCCATTTGATTGTTGAGCCTTTCTAAAAGTAGAATGATTCTCTCTTATTTAATATATTATCTAATGCATTTTGGACTCACATTTAAGTTTATCATCAATGAACTACGTAAAGAATTCTTCTCAGATTTTCCTGACTCGCTACTTCCCACCAGGCATCACTGTCAGAATGTCCTCCATATAGTATACCTACAAGTTAAATGCTGAGCCATTCCAACCGATCTTTGGATTCCATAGGAGGGTGTGATGCACAAGTTCTGAATGAATTCTTCAGGAGTTAGCGAGACTGAGATAAAAGGACGTGTCCATATCGGTGTTTCTGGGTTGGGTGTTTCCACCAGCTGATGTCCTCGCTGAACTATTTCTTGTTTTGGGAGATCCATTTTGCTTGTTCCAGAGAAAAATCCAAGAATCCATGGATCTCTAGAATATGGTTTTGTGGCATTGGAAAATAACTTTATTTTTTGTCAATGTTTTATATTCTACTCTACAGATACGTCTTCCGATAAAACTGAGTTTAATGATAACAGTTTCTGCAGATTCTCATTGTTATACACAAGACTATCATCGACACCATTTCCTTTATAACTGTGTTCCTTTGACACATTTTAGCGTTAACAATTTATCTCAGTGGTTGAAATCAAGTTTTTTTCACTGTTTTTATTTGAAGTCTTGAGCAAGTGTGGGTCTCAAACGTACACACCATTCCAGTAACATATTGACATTATTGTCTGTTAGAACAAAGTAAACTATTGTTGCAAAACCTATACAGTACTCTGTAGAGCATGGGATACTTTTGAATGTTTGGGAGAGAACCCCAGCAGAGTGCTCGATTATTAAGAAAAATAAAAAATAAGAGCGTAATATTTATTAATATTTGTATTACATAGGATACAGACGGTACCGATGTTGTTCTGATCTTCTGTAATACAAATATATATATATATATATATATATATATATATATATATATTATATATATATATATATATATATATACTGCTACTTTACGTCTAAAACACACAAAACTTTGTTGCATATTTTTACTTGTGTGTTATTTCTTCACACCAATCATCCCGAGGAAGTCTTGAAATAAAGACGAAACGTTAGTGAATGCATAAATAATATTTTTGGCTTTTCTTTTTTCATTTTTCATATATATATATATATATATATATATATATATATATATATATATATATATATATATATATATGTATATATATATATATATATATCCATATATGAAGTTATGATCTGTCTTAAGTAGGTGAAATTTTGAACATTTTCAATGAGTCCATTGGCAATTTTAAACAATGGTTCCATATTAATTATTATTAATTATTATTAATTATTATTAATTATTAATTATGGTGAAAAGATGCTATGCTTTTCGAAAAAATCTTCAAGAAATCTTCATAAAGAATCCGTCTAATGATCTCCGTGCGTTTCGAATATCATTTATAAAATTCTTTTGTTGCAATGCCAAAGTGGAATTAGTCACACACTCATAACATTGCATGTTAACTTTAAATGAAATTCACCAGAAAATTAATTCTATTTTTATGTAATATCATTTATGACTTTCTATCATTATTGTTTTATTATTGTATTTTTAAGCAATCATGAACAATTGTAAGAATAATCATGAACAATTGTAAAAGTAATCATGAACAATTGTAAAAGTAATCATGAACAATTGTAAGAATAATCATGAACAATTGTAAAAGTAATCATGAACAATTGTAAAAGTAATCATGAACAATTGTAAAAGTAATCATGAACAATTGTAAGAATAATCATGAACAATTGTAAAAGTAATCATGAACAATTGTAAGAATAATCATGAACAATTGTAAAAGTAATCATGAACAATTGTAAGAATAATCATGAACAATTGTAAAAGTAATCATGAACAATTGTAAGAATAATCATGAACAATTGTAAAAGTAATCATGAACAATTGTAAAAGTAATCATGAACAATTGCAAAAGTAATCATGAACAATTGTAAGAATAATCATGAACAATTGTAAAAGTAATCATGAACAATTGTAAAAGTAATCATGAACAATTGTAAAAGTAATCATGAACAATTGTAAGAATAATCATGAACAATTGTAAAAGTAATCATGAACAATTGTAAAAGTAATCATGAACAATTGTAAAAGTAATCATGAACAATTGTAAGAATAATCATGAACAATTGCAAAAGTAATCATGAACAATTGTAAGAATAATCATGAACAATTGCAAAAGTAATCATGAACAATTGTAAAAGTAATCATGAACAATTGTAAAAGTAATCATGAACAATTGTAAGAATAATCATGAACAATTGTAAAAGTAATCATGAACAATTGTAAAAGTAATCATGAACAATTGCAAAAGTAATCATGAACAATTGTAAGAATAATCATGAACAATTGTAAAAGTAATCATGAACAATTGTAAAAGTAATCATGAACAATTGTAAAAGTAATCATGAACAATTGTAAAAGTAATCATGAACAATTGTAAGAATAATCATGAACAATTGCAAAAGTAATCATGAACAATTGTAAGAATCATCATGAACAATTGTAAAAGTAATCATGAACAATTGTAAGAATAATCATGAACAATTGTAAAAGTAATCATGAACAATTGTAAAAGTAATCATGAACAATTGTAAAAGTAATCATGAACAATTGTAAGAATAATCATGAACAATTGTAAAAGTAATCATGAACAATTGTAAAAGTAATCATGAACAATTGTAAAAGTAATCATGAACAATTGTAAGAATAATCATGAACAATTGTAAAAGTAATCATGAACAATTGTAAAAGTAATCATGAACAATTGTAAAAGTAATCATGAACAATTGTAAGAATAATCATGAACAATTGTAAAAGTAATCATGAACAATTGTAAAAGTAATCATGAACAATTGCAAAAGTAATCATGAACAATTGTAAGAATAATCATGAACAATTGTAAAAGTAATCATGAACAATTGTAAAAGTAATCATGAACAATTGTAAAAGTAATCATGAACAATTGTAAAAGTAATCATGAACAATTGTAAAAGTAATCATGAACAATTGTAAAAGTAATCATGAACAATTGTAAGAATAATCATGAACAATTGCAAAAGTAATCATGAACAATTGTAAGAATAATCATGAACAATTGCAAAAGTAATCATGAACAATTGTAAAAGTAATCATGAACAATTGTAAAAGTAATCATGAACAATTGTAAGAATAATCATGAACAATTGTAAAAGTAATCATGAACAATTGTAAAAGTAATCATGAACAATTGCAAAAGTAATCATGAACAATTGTAAGAATAATCATGAACAATTGTAAAAGTAATCATGAACAATTGTAAAAGTAATCATGAACAATTGTAAAAGTAATCATGAACAATTGTAAGAATAATCATGAACAATTGTAAAAGTAATCATGAACAATTGTAAAAGTAATCATGAACAATTGCAAAAGTAATCATGAACAATTGTAAGAATAATCATGAACAATTGTAAAAGTAATCATGAACAATTGTAAAAGTAATCATGAACAATTGTAAAAGTAATCATGAACAATTGTAAAAGTAATCATGAACAATTGTAAGAATAATCATGAACAATTGTAAAAGTAATCATGAACAATTGTAAAAGTAATCATGAACAATTGTAAGAATAATCATGAACAATTGTAAAAGTAATCATGAACAATTGTAAAAGTAATCATGAACAATTGTAAAAGTAATCATGAACAATTGTAAGAATAATCATGAACAATTGCAAAAGTAATCATGAACAATTGTAAGAATAATCATGAACAATTGCAAAAGTAATCATGAACAATTGTAAAAGTAATCATGAACAATTGTAAAAGTAATCATGAACAATTGTAAGAATAATCATGAACAATTGTAAAAGTAATCATGAACAATTGTAAAAGTAATCATGAACAATTGCAAAAGTAATCATGAACAATTGTAAGAATAATCATGAACAATTGTAAAAGTAATCATGAACAATTGTAAAAGTAATCATGAACAATTGTAAAAGTAATCATGAACAATTGTAAAAGTAATCATGAACAATTGTAAGAATAATCATGAACAATTGCAAAAGTAATCATGAACAATTGTAAGAATCATCATGAACAATTGTAAAAGTAATCATGAACAATTGTAAAAGCAAATTAAAAAAGCTTTAAAAACCTTTTTTTAATTTGCTTTTAAAATTTCTAATTTCATAAATTCTTTCATATTAAGAATGATAACATCTTTTTCCTTATAACATATTTCTCCTTGGCTAATAATTTTAATTATGATTTGATATTCTAGAGAAATTAACTGTTTCTTCGTAATGAATCCCCTTTATTTTTTTAATTGTATTTTTATATGGTCATTAGTATCATAGTTTTGGAATGGCAACACAAAATTACACACACAGACTTGATGTTTGATACAAGCCCTCATTACGGTTTTGTATCATGTTGTGAAATGTAAAATGAGCCACTATACTTTTTTCATCGTAAGCTGCAAATTTCTTCATTGCTACGGCATCTTCTGTGTGTGTGTGTGTGGCTAAATTGGTGCCAGTTGGTCTATGTAAGTCCTTGTGCAATCCTAGCTTGTAATTCTGGACGTTTTACGATGTCGTTTTGTTGTGAACCCAGGTTTTTCCTAACATCTCAAATATTTCACACAAAGCCAGCAATTCATTTTTTATGAAACATTTATTAAATAGTATGAGAAGTCACATGAATTACTATTACTATGTGTGAAAGAGAGAAAGAGAGAGAGAGAGAGAGAGAGAGAGAGAGAGAGAGAGAGAAAGAGAGAGAGGGATAGGGAGCGAGACAGAATATACAGAAAGCTGAGTCATGCACTAATTGAGTGGCATTGTACACCTACTTTCAATGTGGCTAAATGGGGAATGGCGACATTTTGCATCTATTCTACTTGACTGTGTAACCAGAAAATATATAAAATCTCTCTCACCAGAAGTCACATGATTTCGTCAATTTCCATTTTCATTGAGGTCACCTATTGACCCCTAGCTGTCACTTATTCTCTCCATTCCAACTTGCAGCTTTGGTTATGTAATACAAGTTTCTTCATTGCTACAAGACCGACATCTTCTGTTTGGATTGCTAAACTGGTGCCAGTTGATCTAGTTAAAAGTCTCTGTCTAATCGTAGTTTGTTACTCTCGTTGCAAAACCAGGGTTCTCCTCTTGGAATAAGAAGTAAGACTATTCCTTACTTGACTTTCTCAGTTTTCTTCATGGTTGCTGTGTTCAGCTGCAGAAGGAACCTAGAGGAGTTGTAGCATTATTAATGTGTCTATGTTGTTAGTTGTATACTCATAGCTGGAGACTCGTCAGTGAACATAAGAAACTCATTAATATAAATAGACATGGATCCCCTTGTGATCTATACTTAACTTAAATAAGTAAAAAAACAATATAAAAAAGTCCTGTATCTGATTATTTGGGATGTGTATGTTGATACCAGCGCATAATAATGTGTATTAATGTTTATAACAAGCATTTTATAAGTCTCTCGTCATATTGCTTTCATCTCTGACTACTTTTATTGTAAAATATATTCTTTGTTGCCATAAAATAATAACTATCCTTTCAATTGTATTCTTATTTATTGTCAGTTTCGTAATTGTTCTTATACAGAAACAAAAAGAAACTAAAACATTAACATGGTGTTGTATTCGCCCTACGTGCACCCAAGTCGAATGTATATCCCAGTCAGGAGATGACATACAGCGCCTAGTACTCCCTGGTGGCTCCCCATCTGGTACTGACTAGGCTCAACGTTGCTTAAGTTCGGTGATCTAACAAGGACCGGTGTATCAACGTGATTATGCTGTATAACTTAAACCTTACTTATAAAAATATAAGAGGATCTATTTAAGAAACCGCTCAAACCACCGATTGTCATGGCAAATAACACCCTACATGAGAGTTAATCTTTCAAACTCCTCGGCCTAACCTTCACAGGTAACATGAATTGGAACAAATACATTGAAGACATTGCCAAAGCTGCCGCAAAGAAGGTTGGCTCCCTCTACCGTGCTAGTAAACTCTTCACACTTGACATTATCCTGTATCTCTACAAAGCCACCATCCGCCCATGCATGGAGTATTGTTGTCACATCTGGGCTGGTGCATCATCTATTATTCTCTCCCTCCTTGACAAGGTCCAAAAAAGAGTCACCAACTTAATAGGTCACTCACTGTCAACCAAGCTCCAGCCCCTGTCCCATCGCTGCAATGTAGCATCTTTGTGCTTGTTTTACAAATACTTCAATGGATTGTGTTCTGGTGCCCCCTCGTCGTAAGTTCACTAGACCAACTCGACAATCGACTAAATCCCATCCATTCACTGTTGAGGTCCCCAGATGCCGGACAGCTTTCTACTCAAATAGATTCTTTCCTCGTGCTGCTGGCCTCTGGAACTTCCTCCCTGCCCCCTGTTTCCCCGACGGTACTGACATGCAGAAATTTAAAACTAATATAAACAAACATCTCACTGCGCAGATCCCAATTTAGGTTGACCCCCCCCCCCCAACCTTCTCCCTTTTCTTTCTTCTTACGTCTACAGTGGCGGCATGCCTTGTCTAGGTTGAACTATGTTAAAAGAAAAAAAAAGGATTCCTAACAGGTTGATATAGGACTTACCAAGATGTGTAGCGCCGGATCAAACATAACCTGTATGTATGTATGTTGTCTGGAAGGCAGAAATGATCTGGAGGTATGGAGACGACCTACATGAACAAACAAATGTTGTTGCTTCGAAGATTAAACTGAAAAAGTAAAAAGAGGGAGGGATTTCGCAGACATATTGTCTCCTCAACAGTCAAATCAAAAAAAGTTGAAAAGACGAAGTGAACCTCTGAATCACAACTTTTATATGGGTAACCACATGGTTAAATCAAACAATAGTTTTCGTCATGTGATCTGGGACTTTACGTATTAGGAAAAAAGATCTAACCCAAACTCTAACCCTAACCCGAATGCATATATAAATCACGTTTATTTCAAAATACAAGTTATGTATTCATTCTATTGCTATTCATACACATTATAATATTGCTTTCAATTATTTATACCAATCACCCTAGATCCTAATATTCAAATTCAATCTTTTTTGTGTGTATTTTTTACATTTAAAAAGGTTTGATTGCTTTTAGAAATTGAAGCACTTTGAGTTATCAAGAATTTGAAAATGTCATCTTTCTTTATGACTATTTTAGCTAAGAAACTAGATATGATTCAAAGAGGAAATAGTTATGACAATAAAACTTAACTTTGATAGACTGAATCTCGTAAAGAAATGTTTGGATGCATCGAAAAAAATATAAACCAAATCATTCTATCAACAGTGTATCTAAATACATTTTTAAGGGAGTAATTACTTTTATGCCAAATTTGGATTCAGTAATTCTATAGAATTTCTTTACTTTTTAATATAATTTGATCTCATATAGAATAACTTATTGTTGAATCTAAATTCAATTGTATCTTCGCATTTATAATTAGTTGTACAAGTATCAGTAACAGTCTCAATTTGATGCCTCTATCCTACAGCTCCCATCACCACTGATCCTCCGACAGAACCACCTGTTGGTAAGTGTTTCTAGTATAGAATTATAATTGTTACTATTTAGACATTTCATTCGTAAACTTAATTTGGGTAAAACAAATTACATCTTCATTTCCAATTTTTTTATGGCGCTTAGATACAAAAGGGGTCACCAGATTTTCGTCTGCAAACAAGAAGTTGTGCCATATTCAAGGCACCGCTTTTTTGTCCCCTTGCCCCAAAAATACCGGGCGGAAAACATTTTTGGCAAGGAAAATGTGATTTTTGAGTTTCAAAATAGAATAAAATCAGAAAGAATCTTTTTGTTCATGAAACAAGTAATTTATTAAAAAAATAAACCAAATAGAATAAACAACGAAATGTGATTTTTTTTTCTTTTGAGAATAATAATGAACAATTTTTTTTTCTCAAGAAACAAGTAATTTAGAAACAAGTAATATATTAAAAAAATAAACAATGTTTTTGAGCAACGAAATGTGATTTTTTTTTATTTTTGAGAATAATAATGAATACTTTTTTCTCTCAAGAAACAAGTGATTTAGAAACACGTAATATATTAAAAAAAAATAAACAATGTTTTTGAGCAACGAAATGTGATTTTTTTTCGTTTTGTGAATAATAATAAATAATCTTTTTTTTTTCAAGAAACAAGTAAAAAAAACGAGAGTACAGGAAAATCCAGGGGGGGGGGGGAGGGCTTCAAAAATACCAATTCTGCGACATTTCCAGTTGCCCGGAACTTTTTAGGGAAGGGGACAAAAAAAGCGGTTCCTTTAATATGACGCGACTTCCTGTTTGTAGACGAAAATCTGAGGACCCCTTTTGTATCTAAGCACCTTTTTTACTACAAAGATTCTAATTTCCCAATTCATTATTATTTGCAAAAATACTCTGTGTCTATCCAATAACATAAATACGATTACACAGCAGTTTCATATTTGTATGTCTTAAAAGCTAATCTCTTTTAGTTCCTGCAATTTTCTTCACATACTGATATATTTGCATAAAATGCAATTTACACAATGAGAAATCTCTATGCATCTTTTCTGCATCTCTTGTATGTTTAATTTTCTACCTTTTTTCTAAACAACACAACATAATGCATTCCCTGACAATTTCATTCACAGTTGAAACAACAACTGAAGAACCAGAACCAATTGGTGAGTGTGTACACCAACATTCTAATCACTTACATTTCACACGGATCAAAATGCATAACAAGCTCATTTTGGCTCAAATATCATACCATTCACCCTTTGAACAAACTCATTTTGGCTCAAATATCATACCATTCACCCTTTGAACAGGAAACTCATTTTGGCTCAAATATCATACCATTCACCCTTTGAACAGGAAACTCATTTTGGCTCAAATATCATACCATTCACCCTTTGAACAGGAAACTCATTTTGGCTCAAATATCATACCATTCACCCTTTGAACAGGAAACTCATTTTGGCTCAAATATCATACCATTCACCCTTTGAACAGGAAACTCATTTTGGCTCAAATATCATACCATTCACCCTTTGAACAGGAAACTCCTGAACTCAATTTAACCTGAAATAATTAAACAAGAATTCACCATTCATTAGAGAAATTTATTTTACACAAGGTTTCGGCCGTTGTAACCCCCGGCCTTCTTCAGAGTTGAAAGAGATACACCTGAAGAAAGCCGGGGGTTACAGCGGCCGAAACGTTGTTATGATACTACTCAAGATGAGAAATGTAGTCCGAATAACCAAAATTATGCAAATTATCAAACCTCATCTCAAAAATTCAGAAATATTATGTACACAATGTTCTCATGTTCAACGAGATGAGGAATTAATCTTTCTCGTTAACCATTCCATTTCTAAGGAATACATTTATAAACATACACATTGTGTTCAAAACATCAAACACGTGGAGTCCAGTAAGAGCAGTCTTAAAACAATGCAGTTCAAAGATTAATACTCCAATAAAGATTTCCTCAAATAATAAAAACGAGATATTAAAACATGAGTTAATTTCAGTGTATTGCTTTAGCCTATCTGCATTATATATATATATATATATATATATATATATATATATATATATGATTATTTTTATTTACACAGACCTGTACCAAATTTGCGACACTGGCATGTCGATGTTATCGGTCAACAGCTATTATAAACTGAGATTTCATCAGGCAGAGTTAGAATCCGATCTTAACCTAAGATCATATTTGGAACGGATTCTAACTCTTCCTGATGAGATCTCAGTTTATAATAGTTATTGATCGATAACATCGACATGCCAGTGTCACAGATTTTTTACATGTCTGTGTAAATAAAAATAATCATATATAAAAGCTCAATTTGATATTGAGCACTTTTTATAAACCCGGTTGTAATTCTTTGGATTACTACCCTGTGGATGTTTTACCTGGATTATTATTATGATATATATATATATATATATATATATATATATATATATATATATATTGAATGAGACAGACTGCTGGTGATAACGCCATATCCAAAATCATGATTTTCATTGTCTGCTTATTCGCATCTATAGCCATGCCCAAGTCTGGACACTTTCTAAAAAATTAAAATTAATATTCTGTATGATTTTTCTCCATTTTTTTTCTTCATCCTGGGGAAGTCTTTCAATAAAAACGAAACATTGATGAATACATAAATAACATAGTTTTTGGCTTTCCTCCTTTATTTTCCATATATATATGTATATATATATATATATATATATATATATATATATATATATATATATATATATAATCTTTTATACAATCCTATAAAATTTAGAGATGGTTATCTTGAGGTTCTTTTTCTTGTTAAATAACATTCAAGTTTGCTTGAAAATAACAACATCAACTTCCATATTTTTAGCTGGTATTTTATTTTGGGGACTTACATCCAATGGTGAGAGGAAAAAATAGAATGAGAAACTCTTATTTGTTCTGGCTAAGAGCCCATATTCACATCTGTTCAGTTTCGCTCCTTGCTGTTAACTAACATTAAACAAATCCCTTTTTCTTTCTCTGGTGACATGATTCCCCAATCCGGTTTCCATTTGCTATATTTGCGTTCCCACATTTGTCTGATTTAACCTCTAATATTGCCAGACAGTGCCTCCTTCACCAATTCTCAATGTGCAACTAAATGAAAAATAAACCCTTATAACGAGCTAACATACCCACGTTCAATATATAACAGCTGTAGCTCAGCATTTCTTATTACAATCTATTTGAAATAACATCTATAATAAAGCTAAAGTATAGCGTGAAATCTTTCTGATTAGTTTTTACATTTTTCTTTACACCTGCATGTAAGGATTTTATTTTCGATAAAACAATTACGTTTGCAAGGCATCAAAATACCTTTACATAAGTTGTATTCATATTTTCAACTATTTTCTTAACTTTATGTGTCATATTTATATACAATCTCAATGATTCAAAAAAGGTTATTTTAACCAAACTTTGTTTTATCAGCTTTTGGTTGTTCTTATAATTCTCAGAACTGAAATATAATAATCAATTTAAAAACAAAATGTGGCACTTATTTAGTTTAGCTGTGAATCAGAATTTCTTTCTTTTCAATTTTGAAAACAGGAGCAGACAATCAATCGGAAGTAATATAGAATTAGAAGTTTTTATTCAAAACAATCAATAAAGTGAACAATAATAACAGCGATTTTTTTATTTAATCGTGTCAAATTTTAGAAAACGAATAGTCAACAATGATTTTTTACAAAACGAAAAGTTATAATTTGTGCGCCTGCAGTGATTTTTTTTGGTATAATTTAAAACTTTATCAACACAAAGAGTTTGTCTGATTTTTTTTATCAAACAGTCAACATTGAATTTTTTTATATAATTTAAAACTTTCTAAAACGAAAAGTTATCGTTTAAAAATAATGGTAAAAATAAAGATCAATTTTTTGATAAAACAATTCAAAGTCTGAATTACTTCCGGTTGATTGGGTTAGCAGTGAATGTAACTCTTCAAAATTGATTTCTGATTCACAGCTAAACTAAAGAAGTGCCTAAAATTTTGTCCTTTTTAAAAACTTCAACTTCACAAAAATTGTCTACGTTTTGCACCCATTGCACCATGACACCAAACTATCCAAATCTATTCCACATTTTGTTCACAGTTGAAACAACCACCACAGAACCAGAACCAACTGGTGAGTGTAAAACAATAAAACAAACTCATTAAATTTATCACCTTCAAACAACATAAAACAATCTCTATTATGCTCATCTTGGTTACCATATTCACAACTGTTGTATATTACTGTTGTGCTTTGAAGAATGACGACAAATACTTTTACATAAAAATATAACGCTCTATTTTTTGCTTGATTGCGGGGAGAGAGAGAAATGGGGAGAAATTAGGAATTGACGGAAGTTTGACTCTAGAATTCACAAGCCAGCAGACTGTTCGATCTCCATTTTGGCCAGTTTATATAGCATTTTTGGACACCCACAACTATAATGTTCATTCCAGAATTTTACCTATGCAATCAATGTAGCCACACCTCTCCAGGGGGCGTGGCTTCCATCGATTTTATTGTGTATTTCTGGTTGCAGGTAAACTTTGCAGATGACCTTCGCAGGTGTCTCTGCATCAAATCACCAGATATGTATATTCCGTCCGTCTGTGTCAATCAGCCGGGTTTTGTTTTTCCCGGTAGGTGTGTATCTGTGTCAATTAGACAGGTTTTTATTTCTTTCGGCCAGGTACTATTTCTGATACCCCAGGCTTGATATTCAACACAATGTTTCAGCTGATATGACCACCGACCTTTCTAAGGTGTATCTTTTTAAACTTGTGAAACTTCTAGGCAAACTTAGGAATCTTTATTTCTAACCCGGAAACCTGTAGAGAATTTTCAACTCCTCATATCATAGTCATCATCATCATCACTGTATACGTTATTTAATTCACAGGGGTAGATTGTTCTCATTCCATCAGCCATCACCGGGTAGAAGTGTTAATTTGTTATTCTTAGTCATTATCACATGTAGTAACGATTGAACCTTCAACCCTCATAAGAAAATCACTTAAAACTGATTGTTACCCAACGTTCTTAACCATATCTCTATGTAGACATATGACCTCATGCCAAACGTTGTGCATATAATAACCAAGATGAGAATAGTAGTCCAAATAAAATGATGCAAATTGTCAATCCTTATCTCAAAACATCTAAAACATAAAACAGTCCACTTATATCAGACTTCAATAAGAACAGAATTACAAGGCTAAGTGACAACATGTCGCTTAAAAAAGAAAGAAAAAATATTGTTTGTCTTCTCCTGATGAAGATTCTTTTATGAATCAAAAATTCGAATTTTAAATAAATAATATTTTATTTAAAAAAAAAATCTGTATTTGATTGGTCTCTTAACCGTTTTAAAAATTACTAATTTAAATGCATTCAAATAGTGGAAATATTTTACTCGTAAAACCGTCCATTCTTCTGTTTTTGCCTGACCAACTTTCTACAGAACAACTAATATAAGTTCACCATAACAATCATTTAAATAAATAATTATCATGATGAGTCTAAAAACAAATAATTTCATTGCTTTTAAATATCTAGCATCCTAAGAACTAGGTTAAATAACTTCTTTATTTCTTTTAAACCATTATATTATTTGCATAATTTTGGTTATTCGGACTACTGTTCTCATCTTGAGTGTTATCATCACAACGTTTCGGCCGCTGTAACCTTCTTCAGGTGTATCTCTTCGAACTCGGGAATATTTCGGTCGTTGTGATGATAACACGCAAGATGAGAAATGTAGTCCGAATAATCAAAATTATGCAAATTATCAATCCTCATCTCAAAAATTCAGAAATATAACGTTGGATTATTTCACTCGAATTTTCTGTTGAGATGAAAACACACATGTATATCCACAATTAGATTCATCTTTAAATTGCAATTCTCACTATCTGCACACTGACATTCTTCATTCAACACCCCAAAACATTTTCTGACAATTCTCTTCACAGTTGAAATAACCACTACAGTGCCAGCACCAATTGGTGAGTTCCATACAATATTTTTACCTAACATATCATGAAACAGCACCTCCTCGTAGCTGATTGTAATTCTCTCTGACAATTGTTCCACTTATTATCTAAGAAGGCACACATTATAAACTCGCCCCTTATGTAAGAAAGCACACATTCAAATAACATTTTAAAAAATATTAAACTCATTTGACTTTGAATGGAATTTATTTTCTAAGTAATTAATAATCAACGTTGTCTCTACTTAATTCTTCATCATTGACATCATAAAGAAAGACTATTTTCATTATAATTTCTTTTATTTAAGTGGCCGCCGTATATTTAAAAAAAGGGGCATAACTCTGTGTACGTCCATACAGAGTTACTTACCTTTGATTGGAATAAAAATATATTTCAGGAAAAATAAATTTCTTCAACTTCCTCCAAAATACAAACCAAAGTTAAATCTCAGAGTGACCATATTCATCCTGCACTATTTATACTTTCAAGTACAAAGTTCTTCATTTAGTAAAACATGAACATATTCTGCATAAAAAACTTTCATTATAACTTATTTTATTTACATGCGATATTTCTTCAACTTTATCCAAAATACAAATCAATGTTAAATCTTTTATTTACGTTCCATCATTTTTAAAAAGGGGGACATAACTTTGTATTCGTTAATACAGAGTTACTTCCCTTATATTTGGGAAAAATAAATCTTCATTTAGTAAAACATGAACACATTCTGCATCAATTCTCTTCACAGTTGTAATTTGTTTCCTAATGTTTCGCATTTGTTTTTATTTTTGCATCAAAAACATGTCAGAGTTTAAATGTATTTTATGGCCATTTTTATTAGATTTTTGCTATAACTATTTCTGCGTTTCCGCTCATCTCAATCTTCTTTTCATGGTAACATTTTATCTCATTATTTATCTTTTGTAAATCATAATTTTGCCTACTGCACATCAAAAGGCATATAAGAAACAATGATTATACACGTATGTGCAGGTAGACACATAAACAAAGGAAGCGTTTATGTAGCACTTCAAGCAAATCCGAAAAACATTCTATTTCTCACTCGCAAAACATAAACATTCTGCAACACTTATTTTCACAGTTGAAACAACTACACCAGTACCAGAACCTGTTGGTGAGTCTGACACAACTAAACCTTTACCAAGCACCCATATAGAATATACCATATTACCCTTAACAGACATTATAGATGCACTGACATACGCACTAATAAAAATATTAAAATGATGAAAAAATAAATTTTACAAGTGTATTAAATCCATTTTTTTCAAATTCCTGCTTCTAAAATGTTGGTTATACAAGAAATATCTGCACAGAATGTAAAAATGTTAACATAGGTATTCTCCATTTTTTTCAAATTCCTGCTTCTAAAATGTTGGTTATACAAGAAAGAGTCCGCACAGAATGTAAAAAATGTTAACATAGGTATCCTCTCCATTTTTTTTTCAAATTCCTGTTTCTAAACTGTTGGTGATACAAGAAATATCTGCACAGAATGTAAAAAATCTTAACATAGGTATCCTCTCCATTTTGTACTTCCTGCACATTCAGTTACCACAAAACATGTACACATTTTTTGATGATTCTCTTCACAGTTGAAACTACAACCGCAGCACCACAAATAATTGGTGAGTTTAACACACAATATTTTTACCACTCACCTGACATACACACACCTGACATGTATTTGACATTCATAAAGAAACACAAATCAGAACCGGTTTCAGAAATTATTATTTTCACATATAATCCTTTACATATACAATATATAAATACAAACGTATATATCTATATCCGTTTTTTTCTGTAGATGTGTATGAATATGTATGTACATATATGTTTTTAGATTTTTATACGCTATAAAATTATATATACTTATACTTTTCTGATTCATATGAAATTCTTATAATGTTGATATTTTAGTGGCATAGCCCCAACTGGAACGTTCTTTGGGGTTCAAAATTTTAAAAGCAAAAAGGGATTTAAAGATTTCATACAGAGAATGAAAAGTAAAGGTTGGGGTCAAAGGCTGAGCTTATGTTATGGGGACAAAATCGGAATTTTATCAGAGTCAAAAACGTTTCCAATGTTATGTGATTTAAAATAAATCACAGTATTAGAGGAATTAAACAAATGTTACTTTAATGAAATTAGTATTTTCTCAAAATAAAAAGCATTTACATGGTGGAGGATTTAAATAGTTTACTGCTGGGAGATAGTAGTAATGTTATATGTAGGGTTTGGATGTTCTTCACTTCTTGGGGCTTGTGTCGATGATGTGTTCTCGATACTTTTTTCTCGGACAGGTTACTACACCCTCATTGAAGAACCATGACAAAGACAACAGCATATTTTATTTCAATTAACTATAGATATATTTCCTTAACTATGAGTTGCTTCTGGGTAGCTTCATAAGGGAAACGAAGGGTCTAAGCGCACCTATCTATCTGGACTTTACATAACAGTCTCCACTACAAATTTCTGAACCACAACTGTTAAATTTCATATGATTTGACCCAGCCAATCAGAGACATTTACTTTCGTACATGAGGGCAGCTACAAAATATTTGCTATAGGTTATGACAATGCCTGCTATGACACTGAAATATTTTAATATGAGTTAAATTAGATCACTTCCAATCGTACTGTGTTTATCAACATTCTTTGCTGTTTGTGTCAATTGCAGAATTTATATATAAAACAACTTAAATCAAAATCTCCTTTCGATCTATTCTGAGGTTGAAATTATATTTGTGGTTATGAATAATTATATGCATGATGTTAGTGTTTTTCAAAAAGTTAATAGAATTAGCAATGTTTCGATTTTCTTTAGTTTCTGTATTCTCATCTGATATTATTTGTTAGAAACATTTCTTTCTTTTCTTTCTTTGCATACATATCTATCTATACGTATCTGTATATGTTTCTCTGCATCATTCGTTTGCTAGCGGAATGCCATGCTGCTATGGCTGATATTGTCTTCCTGGTGGACACATCGACTAGTGTGAGCGAAGCTAATTTCAGAAAGATTATCAACTTCCTTAAGCATTTCCTGACTGAAGCAGACATCGATCATGGTGCTGTACGTGTCGGTGTGGCCATCTACAGCACAAATGTCTATGTCCAGTTTGACCTGAATGATTATTCAACCAAGGAAGACGTTTTTGCCGCTCTGGACAAGATTCAGTACAGATATGGCAGCACCAACATTGCCCATGCCTTCCGCGTGATGAGGACAAAGATGTTTACTGCTGAGAAAGGAGACAGACCCGAAATTGAAAACATTGGAATCATTATTACTGATGGTGTTTCAAACATTGAGCACTATGAAACTGTGCCCCAAGCCCGCTTGGCTCACAATGCCGGAATCCACGTCTATGCTATTGGCATAGGATTAGCTGACACGTCTGAACTGGAACGGCTTTCTACATCTCCTTCTGAAGAAAATACATTTATTGTGCAAAGTTTTGATGAGTTGGATGTGCTCATGTACAAAGTGTTTGAGCAGTTCTGTCCAGGTAAGACTTCTACAAGAATTATACTCAATCAATCACTGAATATTCTTGCAACTTCACCTGCAAATTGTATGCAACAATATCCACCTGTCAATGTTCCTCACATGATAGCATTATAATTGGAACCACCAATCAGTACTTGTTTTTGTTACTTTTGTTTTTATTTACTCCAAACAAGGCATATTGCTACTTTTGTTTTTATTTACTCCAAACAAGGCATATTGTTACTTTTGTTTTTATTTACTCCAAACAAGGCATATTGTTACTTTTGTTTTTATTTACTCCAAACAAGGCATATTGTTGTTACTGAGACGTAAAGGGGCTACTGTGATTAGGGGCCAGATTTATAGGAGGCATCTTAAGTGGGGAGTTGTGTAGCAAGATGTTTGTTCACATTACATTTAAATTTCTGCATGTTGGTACAGTTTGGGAAACAGGGAGGAGAGAAGAAATTCAAAACCAGGAATGAAGCTATTAGAGTAGAAAGTTTATGGACTGGGGACCTCTACAGTGAAGGGATGTGATTTTGCTGCTAGTCAGATTGATTGGAGGTATTTACGTTGAGAAGTTACAAGTGCAGTAATTCATCAGAACATAATCCGTGAAAGTACTTGTAAACCAAACACAGGGATGCAACATTGCGGAGATGGGACAGGGGCTGGAGTTTAGTCGATAGTGTGAAACATATTAGATTAAAAACTCTTTTTTGCACTCTGTCTAAGGGGGAGATTAGTGGTTGGTGTACCAGACAAAATGAAGCAACAATACTCTATGGAAAAATGTTACCTTTTTAGAGATATAGGATACTGGCAGATATGAGAAGTTTTCTAGCCCAGTAGAGGGAGCCCACCTTCTTTGCAGCAGACTTGACAGTATCTTCTATGTATTTATTCCAATTCATGTTGCCTGTGAATAGTCAACCAAGGAGTTTAAACATTAGACTTTCGAGATGGGTGCTATCAGCCATGAAAGTCGGTGATTAGAAAGGTTTCTTATAATTGTTAAAGGAAAGTAGCTTTGTCTTGGTAGCATTGAATATAACCATCCAGTTTGGGCCTCATTCCATTACATATTGGAGGTCATTTACTAAGGATTCAGCCATCGCCTTGGATATATGCATGCGTTCAATTTGCCCACATGTCGAGAATATTTTCATCTACAATATGTATCTCACGCATTCATCTGCCTTTTTCTTTTTCTCTTCTCCACGTATTCACACTTTCACTCATTTACCATTCACCGTTTTAGTATTCACTATTATTTGGCTTTTACTGTCTATGTATGATGGCTCAAGGGCACAACAGCCTGACAACTGATATCTGCTGATTATTTGCATGTCTATGGACACAAACAGTAAAACTAGCTGAGCCGATGTGCCGAGATTGCCCCAAGAAATCAGTAGCAGCAATTGTTTATTTATAGGCAATCTCGACACCTCAGCTCTGCTGATTTTATTGTTTATGCCTGTAGCCACAAAAACAAAAATCAGCAGGAGCCGGATGTCTGACTTGAAGTAATAGTAAAACCCGCTATTCTTTGGTTCACTTTAGAACTCTCATATTTTTATTGTAATTGTTTTTTTTTTAATTGACATACTTTCACATTTAGTTACATTTCTTTGCTTTGTGTTTCCCTTTCTTCTTGGCATGAGAAAGCAATCTAGTCTCTCAGCAAGAACCAATAATTATAAAATGAAGAGCATTTCCGTTTCTACTCACAGACTTCATTTGTTTCTTCACTGACTCACCTGATCACAGTTTTATCTGTTCTATGCTCACAGAAATGCACATATGATCATCAATTCTTTGTTGTCGCTTTGTCATTTGCTTTGTTTATGCAGAGCCCTGGTGGCTAAATTAACCGTTTAATTAATGCCATTACAAATAATAACAGACTCTCAATAAAATATGCAGTATCATATATATATATATATATATATATATATATATATATATATATATATATATATATATATATATATATATATAGTAGAAATTGGTAGTTTGCTGGAAGCATTGTTGGAAGTAATAATAAAAATTTTAAAAAGGTTGAAGGCAATGCAAAGTTCCGGATCGCTGGAAGCTGTGAAGAACAAAAACAAAACAAAGCCGAAAATAAGTCGGATATAGATCGAAAAGGTTTGTTTATTTTTCTAGACGAACTTACTAGACAGCAAGAGTGTTAGTCTGTAATTGTCAGGATGATCAGGGATCAATTTGATATATTTCGAGAGTATTATACTCTCCTTGTCAAAAATAAAGAAAAGAAAAATCCCGGAATCCGGGATATTTCTTTTCGGTTTTGTTTTGTTTTTGTTCTTCACAGCTTCCAGCGATCCTGAACTTTGCATTGCCTTCAACCATTTTAAAACTTATATATATATATATATATATATATATATATATATATATATATATATATATATATATATATATATATATATATATATATATATATATATATATATATTAGTAATATTAGTGGGAAGAAAAGAAATATCTAGTAATATATATATATATATATATATATATATATTAGTAATATTAGTGGGAAGAAATATCTCGTAATATATATATAAGTATATATATATATATATATATATATATATATATATATATATATATATATATAAGTTACATATATATATATATATTAGTAATATTAGTGGGAAGAAATATCTAGTAATATATATATATATATATGATATGATGGACTTTCCCGTCGATTTCGACGTATGAGTGCCCCGCATGGGGCTGCCAGCGCGTGAATTTGTAATTGAAAGGGTTGTGCAATCCCCAACAACCGCTCTCCTGAGTCGGCATTGCTTGATTCCAATGGCAAGTAGTAATACAAGACGACTGGAAACAATGCCGATATAAGCAGAGAGCATATACAGCACCTGGTATTCCCAAATGGTCACCCATTTAGTACTGGCCAGGCTCGACGCCGCTTAACTTCGGTGATCTAACGGGAACCGGTGTGTCAACGTGATTGTACCGTATATATAGCTTGATTAAAATCTACAAAGTGTCTTCTTTTCATATTTTTTATGATTTTGTCAACTCTGCGAGCAATCGTCTTATCATCAGTTGGTGTAGTAAGGATACAAGGTTGTTATATTGATTGCATTGAATGCTTTCGATCTTTGCGAGACTTGGAAGATTGCTTGCAGAGTTACAAGATACAAAAAAAGAAAACTCTGTAGTTCTTAATAAAATTAGTCCAGATGAATGACAATTTACTGTCAATTTATATATATATATATATATATATATATATATATATATATATATATATATATATATATATATATATGAATAGATTTTTGTAGGTACAAAGTTTTAATAAACACTGAAATAATGTTACACACACTGCCATTATTATCTATAATGAGGATTTCTTTCTATGATTTATATTATAAAAGAGTCAAGAAGAAACACGAGAACGGGAACAAATATGAATCACTCCGTAACTTTTTTTCTTTCACTATGAGGATTTTTTTTATGCTTTTCCAAACGAGTATTTTTTTTCGTTCTCAATACTCGTTTAGAAAAAGGAGAAAAAATCCTCATAGAGAAAGAAGAAAATTTACGGAGTAATTTATCTTTGTTCCCCTTCTCGTGTTTCTTTTTTCCTCTTTTATAAAATAAATCATAAAAAGAAATCCTCATTATAGATAATAATGGCAGTGTGTCTAACATTATTTCACTGTTTGTATGAAAATATATATCTGAGTATATATTATTTAAATTGAGCAAAACTATTCATGGTAAAAGCTCAATGAATGTTAACATTTTACAACAGAGCATATATACATAAACAATTGTACGTTAAATTCCAATGACCAAGTCTATATTCATTTTTCCTTATTTCTTACCGAAATTTGAAACAGTTTTGTGAAACTTTACGACCTGGTGTATTTCGGGTTGTTTGAAACGGTCGTCATGTTATACTGAATTGTTTTGAATTTCGCTAAGAAAAGCAAATGTATATATATCTTTCCTTTTTTTGTCATATTATATATAAATAAAATTCCAGATCAGAGTTATATCATACTGTGATAATTAATTTAAATTTCCTGTTTTTTATATTGTCACACGCACAAGCACACACACACACACACACACACACACACATATATATATATATATATATATATATATATATATATATATATATATACAAAATTACATAAACAATATTACAGCCTTACGTCAATCAAACAACGTTTCGATGCTACAGCATCTTTTCAAAGGCTGAATAAAAATAAAAATAAAAAGTGGAAATTGAGAGTATCGCATTGGAAAAATAGCCAGCAGGAGGCGGATGTTAAGAGAAAAAAAAGGATAAAAGAAATTGGAAGATGTAAAACCGATCAAAGTTCGTGTTGGTCACGTTCCGCTGACTCATCAAGTTTTCACTTATGAACCCCAGTTCACTCTTATATCTGCACGAGTGCCCCTTCCCTATAATCAGGCGGTCTTTAATTCGAGAGGTAGAGGGCACCGTAGAGATATAAGAGTGAACTGGTGTTCATAAGTGCAAACTTGATGAGTTAGCGGAACGTAACCAACACGAACTTTGATCCGTTTTACATTTTCCATTTCTGTTATCCTTTCTCTTTTTATGAGCATCCGGTTCCTGCTGGTGATTTTTCCAATGCGAAGCTCTCAATTTTCTACTTTTTATTTTTATTTCTATTCAGTCTTCGAAAAAATGATATAGCATCGAAACGTTGGTTGATTGACATAAGACTGCAATATTATTTATGTTAATTTATAAATGCTCTACTTGGTTTTGAGCACTTTTGAAAATATTAATTGAATGACATAATAAAATGAGAAATTAATCAGATTTTATTAAAGTTCAAAAAGGACGTAATATCACTTCTTGTTTTTGAACTTTGATAAAATCTGATTAATTTCTCATTTTATTACGTCATTATATATATATATATATATATATATATATATATATATATATATATATTGATTGTTTCTTTATTGCTTCAGCATAGTGTTGTGTCTTTGATAATTTTGAATAATTTCGTAATTTCAAAAAGTAGAATCTCTGTTTAATCCTTTACTAAACTAGAACTCTATTATATTATCAATTTTCATTGTTTCTACAATCTCTGCACAATTCTGGTCAAATTTGTGAACCTATCTTTTCTGCAGTTCCTCCAACTGAACCCCCAACTGAACCCCCAACTGAGCCCCCAACCGGTAAGTCTGATTTATACTTAAATCTTTTAGACCCCATTGCATACTACTCACCAAATCAATCAAATATTGTACTGCATTGCGCGGCGCCATTCATAATTTACCATTATTTTCCTTTGAAGTGAAAAGTCTTGAGATTTATTACGTACATATAATTAGAATTATTTATGTTTCTTAACCCTTAATTCTTTATTTATAAGTCATTTATTTTCATTAATTTATAAAGAGGAACCACGAGTTTGATGAAGACCATTTTTTGTTTTCTTTTATGGTTATTAATAATTCTGTTTTGTAAATAGGATGTTTTTCTACATTGTTTTATTGGCATCGATTGTTATAATTGTGCCAACTGTATTCTGTAGAGTTATAATTGTGCCAACTGTATTCTGTAGAGTTATAATTGTGCCAACTGTATTCTGTAGAGTTATAATTGTGCCAACTGTATTCTGTACAGTTATAATTGTGCCAACTGTATTCTGTACAGTTATAATTGTGCCAACTGTATTCTGTACAGTTATAATTGTGCCAACTGTATTCTGTACAGTTATAATTGTGCCAACTGTATTCTTATTAATTTGACTGTCTTCGACTCTCTTATTTAATGGAATTAATTATTTATTGAAAACCATCAGAAAATTCATTGGAACATAGTAACATTGATCAGCCAATATGTAAATACATGTTGCTGCGTACAAAATGCTTAAATCTCGATATAAATAAAATTATGTGGCCGTCTATGTGCGTGTGTTTCTCGCATCTACGTGACTTAACCATTATTATTTTTTTTTTTACTATTATTCGATTATTTAGTGAAACCACAAATGTTATATCACAAAGTAGCAAAACAATTAAAAAAACAAAAACTATTTGTTGTGATGGTATACCGGACTCCCCTCAGTCACTAAATAAGTGAACTAGTCTGGACAATAAATACGACTACGAAGCGTAGTATGGGGCATTCGATTGTATTTTGTTAAATCCTATTGGATTACTTGTAGTTACTATTGTTTGTACAAGATATATACGTTGGAATAAACCGTACTATTTTAAGACTTTCGCACTCTGGGTTATTTTGTTATTTATAACTACTTACCAAGTTATATAACTATTTTTTTTTAAATATTTAATTACAAAATTAAATCCACCGAAATGCATTTCATTTTCTTCGTAAACAAGGTAGCCATTTTCATTTTAATCTTTTGTTAATATTTGAAAAAAAAAGAATTCATTACGTTCTGACCTTTTGAAATTTGAAAGGAATTTGGAAACATTTAAACTGCCATATAGAAAGTTTTTTCTGGCTTTAAAATTCCTAGCAAGTCCTCGTTTATTAAAAGATTGGAATTTTTAGAAGTGTTTTCATCCAATACTTTCATAAATAGAGATTAAATAAATATTATCTTAACAAAATTAGTTTTAGTTTTTTATAACAATTTAATTCAATTAATAATTTAATGCCAACACAATGGCATAATAATTGCATTTCAAATTCCCATTTTTTAAAAAAAGAGTTTGTGCCCAAAATGATACAAAAATGAAATTAAAAATATTCCCGGGCAACGCTAGGTAGGTATTTCTACTACTAGGGTCAATGACTCACCTTTATTGTAAAAGTTATTCATTTGAGTAAATTGCCTCCCTAGGAGAGTAGAAAGTGGACTTTCGGTTTACTTTCAGCAGCCTCGTAACTCTCGTTTCCCTTATTTTGTCCTTTAGTCCTCACATTCCATGAGCGAAGTTTCTTACAAAGATGGCAGAATTGATGTTTTCTGAATCGGAATCTATCCATCTAACACTTATCGTTGGCTAGTTTTTGACATTGAAGTAGTATTTTTTATTTTAGTTCCTTACATTGGGTGGCTTCATGCCTTGTCTGGAGCGATTTCCATATATATATATTTTAAATAGATCTTGTTACAACTAAAGTTCATCAGAGGAGTATGGTTAGAATGTAAGTGCAACTGAACAGGATTGTAAAATTTAGCGCAAAATCCGACAATTTAATAAGAAGAACAGGATTTTATTAGCTATTTCAGAAATTATTTATAATTCTTGAGTTTTGTACATAAATGGTGGTTGTGTTCATTGATGTGACATGTTCTTACATATAAGCATATATATGTGACATGTTCTTACATATAAGCATATATATGTGACATGTTCTTACATATAAGCATATATATGTGACATGTTCTTACATATGTGACATGTTCTTACATTACTTGAAATGCATTCGGTGGAATATTGAGTATATTTTTATATTAATTAACAAAACTATTTTTTAAAACTTATTGATCGATTATTTACCTCATATTGGTTGTTTATATTTTCACAACGTTTCGGCTGTTGTACTTTCCGGCCTTTTTCAAGTGCCTTCCGTTATAGTCGGTAACCTCTTGGGAAGTTCATTTAATTCATTCAGATAGGTTGCTCTCATTACAATGTAAGCATAGGACTTACTCTGTGAGTATAAGTAAAATCATACGATTTATTAGTAAAAGAGAAAATCATCCTTAATGGACACTTGGCTAAATTGATATAAACGTTAGTTAGGTGATATCATAGAGTGAATTCTATCTAGAAGTTGTGGGTTCAATCCCTGGTGAAGGAACTTAAGAAAAAAAAAATAACCGATACAAGATATATAAAAGTCATAGAATAGGAAATAAGAGCAATCTACCCCAAGACGTCGTCGTCGTCGTCGTCATCATCATCATCAACAATAACAACCAGTTTATTTTTTGAATCAGGCCACAATTAATCCTCTGATGAGGGTGGGGCCTGATTGTCCAGTCTCGATCTAAGTCTTCCCCTCCATTCTTCTCTTTGGTGAGGCTCGATGGAATCCATACTCAAGCCTCTCCTATCACGTTTGATCATGTTTTCCCAAGACAGCCAGAGGTGGTCTTCTCTGCTGGTATGTTCAACTGTCGGGCTTTAGCAAATCAGCCATTGCTGCACTAAAAGTGCCCCAACCAACGCAGTCTACTCTTCTGCATGACGTCCACGAGCCTTTCCAAGTTGACCTGCACAAGCAGAGACCCAAAAGACATACTCTTTTCAGGCTTTACCATGCAGATCCATCTGACCATTGCTTTGTTATTATTTGTATGTGGATTAAATAAAGGATTCAGTTAGAAATTGCTGGACTATGAAACGAGGTACCTGAAGAAGACCAGAGAGTAGATCAGTCGAAACAAGAAAATGGCAACCTATGAGATGAGGAAAGCAATGTAAAAAGGCAAATAACAATATCTCATCTGAGAAATATCGTTAAATATTCATCTATTCTGTTTCGTTTTAGTAGCTGAAAAACATTGATTCAACATTAACGTAATAAGCAGCATCTTTAATGATGATGATGCTATGACTTTAGGTTTGCTGATCATATTGTTTTATCTTTTCCCGCGCTTTGCGATAGGTGAATGCAGCGCTGCGCCATCAGACATAGTGTTTGTGATTGATTCATCGACGAGCGTAGGGGAAAATAATTTTCAGAAGGTGTTGAATTTCATCAAGAACTTCCTGTCCGAAGCAGAAATCGGTCCTGAATTTGTACAGGTTGGCATCCTGCTCTATAGTACAGATATCAACATTCAGTTCCACCTGAATGATTACAAAGAAAAAGGAGACGTACTTGCTGCAATTGACCGCATCAAGTACAGGTACGGAAGTACCAATACCGCTGGTGGCATCGAAGCAATGAGACGCAACATGTTCACACGTGACAATGGAG
The DNA here is from genome assembly GCA_963556195.1 of Sepiola atlantica. Classification (NCBI taxonomy): domain Eukaryota; kingdom Metazoa; phylum Mollusca; class Cephalopoda; order Sepiida; family Sepiolidae; genus Sepiola; species Sepiola atlantica. The sequence goes on from OY744529.1 coordinate 46,299,437, forward strand.
ATCGCCCGTACGCAAAGAACATTGCTTTCATTGTCACTGATGGGGTATCGAATATCAATGCCTACAAAACAATGGAAGAGGCCCAGAAAGCCCGTTCTGAAGATATCCATATCTATTCCATTGGAATTGGCTTGGATGAGACAACTGAGCTGATGGCGTTAGCTTCTGAGCCGGCCGACAAAAATACGTTTACAGTTGAAGATTTTGATGGTCTTGAAAATTTGAAGAAGGAAGTCTTTGATACTTTCTGTCCCAGCACAGGTAAGGCTTCTATCTCAGCCAATGCAGTAGAGAAGCACCTCAGAATCTACTTCACTTTTATTTTTCTCCGTTCACCATGGTTCAACATGCCATCAAACTTATTCACAGAGTTTTCTAATCTGTATTCTTCACATATCTTAAAAAAGCACACAATTATTGACTGTAGCATACTCTATTACAATAAAAGTTGGGAAATTAGTCAAAAAGAGAATTTATTTTGCTTTACCTACTCATGTGTGACCTATTTGCGTTAAAAAAACGTAATATTTGAAATAGAGGAGTATTAGAAGGCTATTACAATGCAAGAAATGGAACTATATCAGCGTTTAGAAGTAAGACAAAAACAAGTGATTTTTTATTATATATATATTTTTTTAAAAAATTAATAATCTTTTACTTGATTAGACAAGACTTCAACACTGTGATGTAATGTGTGTGACCGTGTTCCATAATATATTTCGAGGAAGACCTCTTTGTCAAATTGTGGGTGTTTCAAATCTCAAAAACACATGCAGAATGCCAATATTGCTTATAACGCAGTAAATATTAATATTTAATATTTAAAATAAGTTTTAAGCCGATTCTCTTTACCATAAATAGTAGCCATTTTGAATTTTGACAGGAACTAAGTACATAACATGGAAGCAGGTAAAAGCCGAATACATGCTTATGTATTTCCGCCTTACTCGCTTCCACTCCGGTTATGTACTTAGTTTCTGTCAAGATTTAAAATGGCTGCCACAGATTATTTTACTCAATAACTATTTAAGGTAAAGTAAATTTGCTTAAAACTTCTTTTAAATATTAAATATTATTTTTGGTGCTTATACAGCTAAAGACACAGGTGAAAATCGCATTTCCAAATCAAAACTCTTTGATAAACTTACGTATCAGGCAAAAATAAGTATCCTCACCAAAAATTAGGGAAAATTATCGAGTAGAATTTTAATTACAAATAAAAATCAGTTTTATCGTATTTTGCCGATCCGCCATTCATTATTACTTGGTTGAATGACAGACTGAGTTATATCTCCCGCTTTACGACATTTCCACTCTTTGCAAAAAAATATAATAAAACTGATTGATATTTTTAATTAAAATTCTACTCGATAATTTACCATAATCTTTGGTGTTGATACCTACTTTTGCCTGATACATAAGTATATCAAAGAGTTTTCCTGTTAATTTATTTGGAACTGCGATTTTCACCTGCGTCATTAGATGTATCAGCACCTATTTTTTTAGATAATAGTTCACGAATGAGTATTTATTTACCTCCTCTCCAGAAGGTTAGGCACAAGGCCTGTTTTATCTTACTCCCACAAGTAAGATGTGACCAAAGGTCGGGTCGGGAAAGTGGGGTTTGAAAAGCCAGCGCCTGAGAAAGTGAGCACTCTGGTCATTAAAAATTGCCTGGGCAGCCTCGTCGGCATTCCCCGGTAGGGGCGCCTCAGGCAGTAAGCAATAAATTTACTCCTCCCCAAAGAGGAGAGGCAAAGCCTGGGAGGGTGGACCTCTTAGAACTGCACAGGACCGACCCATAGACCGGCGTAAATCAAGCCCCGAAGGCCAAGACAATACCAGTTTATGGGATGTAGTATCCATCGGAACAGATACTACACTTTGATAGGTAAAGCAAAATGAATTGTTTTTGACAACTTTTTCAACTGTATTATTTTTAAAATAATTTATGTCGGTAATAGTAATGATTATCTTGATAATTAGCTAAACCAAAGAAATATGGCTCTCAATCTTTTTTGTTTTATTGATGTATATTTAATTATTAGTATGGAACATGTGTTATTAGTTAGCAAGCAAGACTCAAAAATTATTTATTGTTTAAAAATAAAATAGAATCGGCAACAAACCCTGGACATGCAAGCGGTCAAAATATGCAGATCTTCTCGACAGATTTGTATTTCAACCAATCGCTGTGAAGACGAGTGGAGTGATTGGCTCTGCTACACGCGACTTCCTCGGCAGCCTTGGCCTATTAATAACGCGCAACATCGGAGACAATTGCGAATTGTCTTGACTTTACGAGCGCCTCTCTATCGCCATTATTCATGGAAACGCCTTGAGTCTGCTCTCGGCCTGCCAAGCCAGCCGGACATTCGAAGAAAACTATTGACTGTGATACGTTTATATATAAGGAATCAAGATTTCTTGATGTTGAACTAAACCAGGTCCAAGTGACGAATAAGGGATTTATTAATTATTTATTGAATTATTAATCTTATAGTTTACTTTTTCACCAAATGGATCAGTGTAATATATTTGTTCCTTATTTTTTATTTGTGATTAAATTATTAATATTAAAAAAAATGAGTTCAATTTTGTATAATCAGTTTTTATACCTCCTCAAACTCAATGTATGTGTTCCAAGCAGTAGCAGGCTTGTCTCCCCTCCTACCAAGATGGATTTGACCATAAGACATTATTTAAGCTTCCTGGAAGTAATGTACACCTTTTTCACCGAAATCTTTATGCTTGTTCACATACAGTTTCACTTGAACGAATACTCATCAAAGAGCGATGTGTTTGTGGCAATAGACAGGATTCAGCCAATCACAGCCTCTTCTCTTTTACCATATAACAGAATCACTCAGATTCAATTGCATAAATTTCAAGAACAAGTCACCAAGTCTTGTCTATTTTTTGCAGATGAGCCTACAAACATTCTGCTATATTTTCTGATATTTGTGTCTACTGCATTTTTCATAGTTCATTTTATTCTGTAACAATTTTTAAAAATAACACAATGTTCTCAAATATTCTAATACTTAACAATTTCATTGAACATTTGATTTTCTGTGTTCCTTGAATATTGTATGAAGAAGAAACCATTATTTTCATTGCTTACTGAAAATTAATCATCTTAACAAAATTGATTAAGATTAAAAGGGTAGTTTGCCTAAAGCATTGCTGGTAAATGAGTATATCCATATTTAGTAAGGCTGAAGGCAATGCGGGCAAACAAACTCAAAACGTAAAAAATACGCGTTCAGAGTGCACATTAAATTCTTCTTAATATTCAGAAAATAAAAATGTGAGAATATAAAGAAATATCTTTGATAACTGTGACATAGTTTTGGTTACAGACATACATACCAAAAAATCTACATTATATTTTCCTGATTCTTTATTTAAATATTATTTTATAGATAGAGAATATTATTTTAAAATGTTCGACAGACAGATAGATAGATAGATAGATAGATAGATAGATAAATAAATAGATAGAAGAGAATGCAAATATTTGCTAGTATTAAATTATCTTAAATGTTCAGAAAATAACAATGTGAGAATAAAACATGATATATTTGAGAACTGTGACGTAGTTTTGGTTACAGACGTGCACGCAGAAAATCTCTTATATTTTTCTCATTTCCTATTTAGTTGAATAATTCCTTTTTATTATGTACACATTTATATATTTCAATAATATCAATTGTAAATGTTCTCCAGCTTGCTAAAAAGTGAAACAAGATACAAAAAGTCCAACTTTACCACATAAGCAAAAGAGAAAAAGAGAGATTAATTAATTAATTAACTAATCTCTTTCTTTCTCTCTCTCACTTTGTTTATGTTTCTTCACTTGTCACCTCGAGACCTCGGTACATAAATTTCCAGTCTATAATGAATGATCTCATTGGTTATTTTGTCTTCAAAAACTGACACATGAGATTAAAGTATTTTATTTATTTCGTGAACTGGAAATTTATTTTTATTTATTGATTTATTAATCAAACGTTGAGTAAAATATATTTTATTTACTCTGTGAACTGGCAATAAATATTTAAAAATGAAATCTTTTTTTATTAATAAAATTGAAATAAAAAGTTTCAATTTATATTATTCATGAGAGTTCTATCATCTTATTATTTTCTATTTAAAGTCAGCAGCAAACGGTGTTTGGTCAGATTTAGTTCCTGATATTAAACTTCATCCGTAATATAACTTCCGGCAACAGTTTCAGTTTCCCAAATTTATTAATTTATTCATTTGTTAGGTGAAAGTACAGAATCGTAACAATGCCCCAACTCCCCCTGTTAAAAATGGCTTTCTAAATAATAACGTTATTATTTCAGCACGGTCCGTAAACTGCAGAAAATTATTTAGAAAGCCATTTTTAACATGGGGAGGGGGGGAGGGGCTTTGTTAACTATTCTGTACTTTCATTAAAAAATTTGATAAATAAATTAATAAATAAAAATGAGTACAAAACTTGGCAAACTAGAAGAGTAAGCGACCCAAAACGGGAAGTCTTTAATATCAGGAACTAAATCTGATCGAACACCATTTGCTGTTGACTTTGAGTCAGGTACTCTTCTGGTTTGCCAACTTTTCTCATTAATTTATGGCCAATCAGATCAGAAAGGATAACATATTACGAATCTTATTACAATTTCACTCTTAGGTCACAGTTTAGGCTATTTATTTCAATCTAAGAAATAATTAAATTATGTAAATTGCTCAAAAGATGAAGAAAAAAAAACACCTGGATTCTTTTCTGTAAAAGAAAAGAGGTTGATGAAATAGCACACGTAAAAGCCAAGTTGTTGTCAATTTTGACTGATTTAGTAAATCTGTTTTCGGTTCCAGAACCTCCAACTACACCCCCCACCACTCCTGTTCCGACAACTGGTGAGTTTCACTTGATGTAATATTTCTATTTCATTGATAATGGATGAAAGATGCGAGTGTCGTTAGTCAGTGTACGTCTTACTCAACTCTACGTTCTTCTTTGTTTTTTTGAACATCATATTCACCAAATACTTTGAGACACATAAAGATTGTCTAAACAACTACAATAACAAGTGTTTTAAACAACGCAGTTTCATGATTCTCATCCAGATCGATTCTTACACACTTTTCAATATTTACACAGAACCTGTTGTTTCATGCAAGGGTGATCTTATAATTGTTTTTTTTTTCTATCTTCTCTATAGATACAGACATGCAGAAAAATCAGACATATTAAAAATGCATTCACCGATACATAATTAATATATATATATATATATATATATATATATATATATATATATATATATATATATATATATATATATATTAAAACAAACAACACACATTTACGTATATGTGTACATAGATATATAATTATCTTCCATTGTTTACATATATGCATAATGATATATATATATATATATGTATATATATATATATATATATGTATATATATGGATTATGACAATATATGTATTAGCATATACTATCAGTACTTTTTTATTAATATTCTCTTCAAAAAAGATTCAACTCGATGATTGTCAATCAGTAACAACAGAGCATATATAAATAAGACAAGTTCATGGTTTTTATTTTCAATTTTTATTTTTTCACGTTTTCAAAAAACATAACATTCATGTGAAATGTATATTTACGACTCAAAAATTCAAAATGGCGTCCTAAGGAGATTCTTTTCCTCGTGTGAAGGTTGTTTTGGGGTTTTTTTTTTCTTTGTTTTTGCCCACAATGACCCACAGTGTGGTGTAGGTTTTTTTCAAGACTTTTCAATTTGAGAACTTTTCTTCTTTGTGGGTTTTTTTGATTATCTTGAGGTGTAGCAGAGCCGATATTGATATAATAATGTTGGTTGGCTCACTTCCAGAGAAACGAGTCGTAAATATATACTTCACAGGAATGTTATGTTTTTTGAAAATGTAAAACAATACAAATTGAAAATAAAAACTATGATTATTGGAATATAAAATGAACTTGTCTTCTATATATATATATATATGTTCCATTGTATACATATATGCATACTTATTCCAGGTATAGTCTTTTTTCATAGGGAGTTGATAAACAATCCTGTGAATTTTACTGTGTTTATATAATGGTATTCAATAAGAAGTAGAACAGTATATTTATTTAGTATATATTTTTTTATTAATACAGATATTTCTGGCTACATATGTGCATACATATTTCATTAAAAACCTAAGACAGACTAAAGCTTCAGCAGGCCCTCTAATCTTAAAAAAAACAAACTTTTTAAGGTTTGAGGTCTGATGAAGCTTTAGCCTGCTTCAGTTTTTAGCTGAAACATGTATGTACATATATTGCCAGAAATATTCATATAATTAAAAATGTATACTAAATATATATATATATATATATAATTTTTAGTATACATTTTTATTTGACACCGACGAAGGCTGAAGATTCGCGGCCAAAAATGTTGTTCTCCTTTTAAAAAAAAAACTTTTTTTATATAAGGGACAATTGATATTCCTACACGTCAAAATATAGAAAGAAAAAAAAGATATATTAATATATATATTTTTCACATTAATTTTTTATACATATATATATATATATATATATATTTCTATATGCGCAGTGCGTTTCTATATTCATTAACCTTCGCTTTTTAATCAGCTTGCAGGTCTTCTTTAGCTGATGTTGTTCTTGTTTTGGATTCTTCAACGAGTGTCAGTGCTCAAAACTTTCAGAAGATGCTCACATTTGCAAAAAATTTCTTATCTGACTCCGGCATTGATTCGGGTGGCGTTCGCGTTGGCTTACTCGTTTATAGCACCAAAGTTCACGTACAGTTCCACCTGAATGAGTACTCATCAAAGAGCGATGTGTTTGCTGCGATAGACAAGATTCAGTATAGGTACGGTGATACAAACACGGCGGCGGCTCTTAACTCTCTCAGAACTGAAATGTTCACCAGCGAGCACGGGGATAGGAGAGAAGCACCAAACGTAGCGCTCGTCCTAACTGACGGGGTCTCTAACATAGATTCAAAGCGCACTGTAGTAGAAGCGATGCGCGCGCAGACAGCAGACATTCACATTTATGCCATCGGCATTGGACTTGCCGATCTAACAGAGTTGGAAAAAATAGCATCGTCCCCGGCTGCCGACAACAGCTTTAGTGTCGAAGATTTTGATGAACTTGATAAAATGAAAGAGGATGTGTTTGCCCATTTCTGCCCCGGTAAGTTTTCTATTTTTTAAAAGAAAACACAAACAGAAATACCTTGCTCTCATTAGATGAAGTCTATAAACATCGTTTTTTTTTTTCATTTTGTTTTCTGAATTCTTTGGAATGAGGAGTTATAATTATTTGCATTGTTTTATTCAGACTATAGTTAGGGTTAGGGTTATAATTATTCACATTGTTTTATTCAGACTATAGTTAGGGTTAGGGTTATAATTATTTGCATTGTTTTATTCAGACTATAGTTAGGGTTAGGGTTATAATTATTTGCATTGTTTTATTCAGACTATAGTTAGGGTTAGGGTTATAATTATTTGCATTGTTTTATTCAGACTATAGTTAGGGTTAGGGTTATAATTATTTGCATTGTTTTATTCAGACTATAGTTAGGGTTAGGGTTAGGGTTATAATTATTCACATTGGTTTATTCAGACTATAGTTACCTTTATCAGCTGTATTTTTTTCCTAATGAGTTATCACTTATCAAGGCCAAAAGCCATTCAAGGATAACAGTTAATGAGATGGATGGGTTATCAGTTGAATGATAAAGAATATTATGAGAGGATTGAAAATAATAAATGGAATGGACAAATTGGATTACTTATTGGGAAGATTTATGAAACATTTATTGACATTGGATTTGAATCAATGACCCATGGCACAATGGATAAAAGTGCTAAGTAATAATCAGTTCTAAGTGACAGTTTCCTGGAGTTTGAAGGTGCAATCGTCAGTACGGGCGATACTAAGAATACAATTACGAATTACTTATAATTTCTACCCAGTCATGGGTTAGGGGTAGGGTTAGGGTATGGATTAAATGAAGAGTTCCGTTTAAAATTTCGTATAGATTCCCGAGTTTGGTATAAAGATTCCTGAGTCTGACAAAAGAAGGTCAGAGGTTTCATTGGCCGAAACGTTGTGAGAATAACATCCAAGATGAGAACAGTAGTCCGAATAATCTAAATAATACAACCATGTTTTAGCCTGGGTTATCAGTTGAATAATAAAGAATATTATGAGAGGTTTGAAAATAATGACTGGGATGAACAAATTTGTTGACATTGGATTTGAATCTAATGACTCGTGACGCAATGGATATAAGTGCTATGTAATAATTAGTTCTAAATGGCAGTCTTCTGGAGGTTGAAGGTTCGATCCTCATATACTAAGATACAATTACGAATTACTTAAGATCTCTACCTGGTAATGGGTATAGATTAAATACAGGGTTCCGTTCGAAATTTCATACAGATTCCTGAGTTTAGTGAGACGCACCTGAAGGAGGTCAGAGGTTACATCCCCTGAAATGTTGTGAGAATAACAGCCAAGATGAGAACAGTAGTCCGAATAATCCAAATAATACAACCATGTCGTAGCCTGCAGGAAAGTAATGCTGTGGAAATGTGTTCCACAGACAGAAAGTTCTTTGAAAGAAACTCTGTTCATGGAAATTCCGGTTGATGTTAGGTACAGGGAGGAAGAAAGGAAAGTTCTTCGAAGTTGTGGTAAAACGATGACTTCTTGCTGTGGATGTCTTCCAAGCAGGAGCCAGAGATTACAACTCAGTCAAGCACCTTCCATGGAAATAACGATAGAGTAGAGAAAGACTAGCAATGTTCCTTTCTGTGAGAATGAGACTGTAGAGATCATCCTCCTGAGATTTCGAAGTCGATTTTGTGCTCTGGCAAGAAAGGCTGCTCTGTTTCTGGGGAAGGTGAACGGCATATCGGCCGAAATGTAATTGAAAAATAAATAGCAACAAAAGGGACAATAGTCTGAATAAAAAAATGATAACTCTTCATCTCCAAAATTCAGATAAAAATGAAAACTTATCTTTATAATTGGAAACGATGAAGACAAAAGAAAAACAATGTAAAATCAAACATTTTCATGGTCGGCCATTTTTCATTTAAAATAGTTTGTTATATTTTCTTCCCAGTTTTACTGTTTCCATTATCAGATTTTTTAATGATGGGTGCATTTGCCTTTGTTCCTGCAGAAGTTTATGAATCCCATACAAATATGTACATCACTTTAAGCCCCCAACCAAGCTTAACCCTAACCCTAACCCCCAACTAAGCCTAACCCTAACCCTAACCCTGATCTCATACAAATACGTACATCACTTTAAGCCCTCCAACTTACCCTAACCCTAACCCTAACCATAACCTCATACAAATATATACATCACTTTACACCCCCCCCCCCCAACTAACCCTAACCTTAACCCTAACCCTGATCTCATACAAATACGTACATCACTTTAAGCCCCCAACAAACCCTAACTCTTACTCAAATGCTAACCATAATCTCATACAAATATGTACATCACTTTAATCCCCCAACTAACCCTAACCCTAACCATAATCTCATACAAATATGTACATCACTTTAATCCCCCAACTAACCCTAACCCTAATCTCATACAAATACGTACTTCGCTTTAATCCCTAACCCTAACCCCAGATCGTTTGTCTCTAGTACATTATTTAATGATGCCCATAAAAATTCACCAATGGAAACAATAAATACTGTTAAAAGTTTTACTTCATAGAATTTACAAAAAATACTTTCATTTTATGTATTTTGAATTAATTCAATAATTAATAACATAAAAGTCTAAATACATATGAACCATAACAAAAGTTTTCCAAATGCCAATACATTCATTTTTATACTTAGGATTTTGAATAGTGGATAAGCATGTGAACAAGCTAGTTAAAATAATAACACAAACATCTATCGACAACTTATATTTCAGTCATGAAAACTGACCATAATCAAATGCTTTTGTGTTATTATTTTCAACTGGTCTGTTTACACGCTTTTCCACTATTCTATGTATTAACCATTTTGTCTGAAATTTGATTTCATGTTTTGAACTTCCTCATACTTAGTATTATGTATCCACTTAATTGCGACTTCTTCGATGATTGTCTTAATTTGACATACAGCCAGACTTATTGGAAAGTATGGTCTTCAGTTATAACAAAGTTTCCCGCCATTTTTAATAAGACTTTTAAATGATTTGCTTAACGATGCTCCTCAGTTGCTCAGTAATATGGATAACAATGTAGCCCCTTATTTCTTTCCTTAGAACCAACGACACCTCCACCAGAGCCAGGTAAGACGGTCATCATACTTCCAGTTAAAGAGGAATAAAAGTACTCAATTGTTGTCAACCTAGTTTTTGCGCGCGCAGACAGAATGACTTATTTACACTTTGGAGTATAGTACATAGTGCTTGGTATGACTGCAAAACCACAGATGTTTAGTACATTTCTGAAAAGTGATCCTGTTTTAATGTGATTGTGAATGTGGATCAGTGTTCGTTGATCAGTGTATGTTGTAATGATAAGAAGTGATCTTTGGTATTGAGAAAATCGTTAGATATGTTCAAGTGTGGTAAAAGTTTAACTGATTCATGACGTGAGAGATTTCATTTGTAAACAAAAGTGAAAAAGTGAAACAAAATCGATCAATATAATGGATGACATTTTTTTGTTGTTGTTATTTAGTTATAATTAACTAAATTTATTAGAACATACTTTTTTGTGAACAAAATTAGAACAGATGTTTTTTTTTATGATTTATAAAATGTATATCATCACTATAATAAGAATCTTATAACAGACTTTTAAAAAATGTATAACTTGTATATCACGATAATAAAATATCACTATGATAACATAAACATGATCACTAGAATGGTTAATTATATACTTTCATGATTCTTTATAAATATAGTATATTATCGAAAATATATAATTGATTAATTAGTAAATCTGTAATTGTTTTAAAAAATACTATGTTTATACAGGATATTCGCTAAAAAAGCGGGAAATTTGAGGTTGTAAATTTTATTGTTTAAATTTTATTTTGTTTAAATTTTATTGCGTTTGGCTTATTCACTTCTTCGATTTAAACAGACAACATTTTTAGCATCTGTGAGTGTATTTGTAATAAAGATTGATACTAAGAATCGGGAAAAATCCGAGTTTTTTTGGATTATCGAAATCGGAAAGATTTGTGCATATTTTCCGATGCCATAAACAATTCTTTTAATTGTGGTTTTTTGTTTAAAGCAAAATTTTCTATTGCTGGTATTAATTATAAAATGATAAATATTTACTGATTTTAAACACCAGTGAAACTTAAATCTATAGATCAAGATCACCTCCCTTAGAAATATATATTCTAAAATATAGGCACATACTGTGTGGGTTTTTTAGCATCTGTGAGTCTATTATAATAGTAGTCTTTGAAAAACTTGACAAAAGTTATTCTTTGTAAAAAATAAATTACCGTTTGACAAATTTCCGCTTTTCTAGCAACCACCCTGTATATTATTAGCATTACTTGTTGTTAAAGAAAATATTTTTAGTATATAATATGTGTATCTTTTTATTATTACATTCTCTAAATATCCCAAATAAGATGACATTTTTAAATTCTTTTTTCTGTGTGCAATTACCTATCATTCCGCTAGAGAATTCCGGCTTGTTTGGAAATTTTTGGAAAAATTTGTTATGGTCAAAAAGTGGGTGATCAGTTTACGTTAAATTTATATAGGAAACTGATCCCCCCACTAAAATCAAAAATATTTGAATAAAGATAAAACAAAAAAAAACGGAATCATCTATCGACATGATAGGTACACAGAAAAAAATTTTTTTTAAATTTAAATATCTAAAATAAAATAAATAATTGTAAAACATGAATAGAATATGCAATATATTTCGTAATTACATTTCGATGAATATAAGAATGTTTCTAAAAAAGATTAACTAAGGGCAGATTGTTTTCTTATTCAAATAACGTTGCACTTTGTTGAAAATCATTAAAAAACTAATGATATTGTCCTGCTATTCAGAGTGTACTGTCACATCCTCCGATGTCGTCTTCCTGCTGGATAGTTCAACGAGTGTTCTTGAAACCAACTTCCGAAAAATACTCGCCTTTGTTAAGGAATTCTTGTCGGAGGCCTATTTCGGAGTTTCTGGTGTCCGTGTAGGGTTGGTTACTTACAGCACACATGCGAATGTCCAGTTTTATCTGAATTCTTACGAAACCAAGGAGGAGATATTTAATGCTGTTGATAAAGTCCCTTACACATACGGAAGCACCAACACCGCTGGAGGCTTGGAGAAATTGAGGAAGGAGATGTTTACTCGGGAGCACGGAGATCGTCCAGGATCCAGAAACATTGCCATTGTTGTCACAGATGGCGTATCAAATGTGAATCCGTACCGCACGTTGGATGAAGCTGCTCTTCTGAAGGATGCAGAGGTGCATGTCTATGGCGTGGGCATTGGCCTTGTTGAAATTAACGAGTTGCGGCAGATTGTGTCTATGCCAGCCGAAGAAAACACGTTCCTTGCACAGAACTTTGATGATTTGCAGGGATTGAAAAAACTAGTGTTTGCGGAAATGTGTCCAGGTATGTGAGGATCAATGTTAATTCTATTGCCATTTGCATCTGCAGTAAGTAGCAGTGAGATGTTGCACTGACACCACATGATGCTACAAATACTCAAGTCTTCACTGATTATACATTAATGCAATAGAAATGTTCTGATCATAATTTCACTGATTCTGGCTTTTACCAACTTCACTTGCATCTTTAGTATTGTATAGATCACCGTCTAACCATGTTTCTTTTTATTTAAGATTCAAATGCAGCCAAAAAAATGACTTGAAGTGTTCTAATAAAAAAAGATTGGAAGTTAGCCAATTATGGTCAGTGGGTCAAATTCAGGCCACCATATAAATTTGTCAAGCTTGTGAGTATAAAAAGAAAATCAAATACAGAAGATATCAGGATTAGTACCCACCTGACAACATTAGTAGACTTGTGTTTCAATAATAAATACTTATTATAACTACATGTTGAACATCAGAAATAAAGGATATGTGTGCGTTTTTGAAATATTATTTAAAAGAAATCATTTCTTTCTGTTTTAGACTAATATTATGAAAAACGAAAATAATTACGGTTATAACTACATGTTGAACATCAGAAATAAAGGATTTGTGTGCGTTTTTGAAATATTATCTAAAAGAAATAATTTCTTTCTGTTTTAGACTGATATTATGAAAAACGAAAATAATTACGGTTATAACTGTTCTTGTTGATATTTGTTCTCCCCTTGGTAGATTTTTTCTTAGCTGTAGGAAGATATCTGTGTATCTTCTAAAAGTATAAATAAACTCAACCGTTCATTTCGGTATCAACTCTTCTTTTCTCTACTTCACATTTTCACTTTCCTGATAAACCCTTGTTTGTCTATTCAAGACACACCACATTTACACAGTTTGCTGATGTATTGAAACGGAAAGCAGCAGATTCTAGCAGCTTACTGAAAATCTTTGCCACAGAAAAGCTTATCAACCTGTAAATTCCACCTTTTCTTAATAAAAAGAAATGAATGCATTTTGATGTAATTAATAAATGAATTTCAACAAATGCACTCATTAGATTTTTAATTTCGACAATAAAGAACTGGTGGAATTTTTAACAGATGCTTAAATGATAACTCTAATATTTGCCTCTCATCCCACAGAACTTAAATTGGATTTGTTTTTAAGTTCTGTGGTCCATAGCATTTGTATCGTGCCATCGCATTTACTAATTCCAACATTATGAATCTGTTCACTGTCTGAGACTAATCACTTATTAGAATAAAGCGTTGAAAAAATTAGTGCAATTTCAACTAGCCGCACCACTCCATATAACCCTCAAGGGAATGGATATTATGAGAGATGTAATAGTATATTTTGGAAAGCTGTAAGACTCTCACTCAAAACATAATGCCTGTTTATAACTCAATGGGAGCTAATTTTAAAACTTGACTGTTAAACCACACTGTTACTAATTTATCTTCTCTCTCTTTTACTTTATTCATATTTTTTATTTTACATTTCTTTTTGTCAAATAATGGATACATAAATAAATCCACATGAACGTATTAACACATGGGCACAATTCTTTATCTATTTCATGTGAAAACTTGCGATAGTTTCACGGCAAGAAAGTAAAAGACATAAATCTTGCATGACGTTTTGCACACTTAGAATTTCTATGAGCCGTTTCTATGGAACACGCAGATGCCATTCACCGTACTTACCATTTATGATCATCAATGAGCATTTTGAATGTAAACTGAAGAACTTCAGTTGAATTGTTCTTTCAAAATAATAATCAAAATTGTGTTTGCAAAGTATTTAAGTTTCTTCTGCAAAATCTGGGATTATTTATGCTTAAATTGTAAAGTTGAAAAGCTTTTACAATGAATCACAGATATTTACTCATTAACCAGGATTAATTCTGTTATATTTTAATTAATGAGATCTTCTTAATAAGAATTCTGTATGTTATAAATATGTTTAAATTGCTACATTTTTCAAAAGCTTTATTGAAGAAATATGCTTTACATTGTTTGGTAGAGCATTTGAAAAATCATTTTAAACCTCTGTATAAATTGTTGAGCAAATTGAACTTTTTAAACATTTAGACCATAGATTCTTTAATTTTCTCATTATATATCTGATAATTCACACCAGATATATGTATGATAACTGAAATATCTAATAAAATCCACTTTAAATAATGTTTAATTTTAATAAATTATATTCGATCAAATTAAATATATGTATATATATCTATGTATTTATTTATATATATATACACACACATATATATATATATATATATATATATATATATATATATATATATATACACACACATATATATATATATATATATATATATATATATATATATATATATATATATATATATATATTGTGTCAGGTTGTATATGAAAAGAAATCAAATAAAGTGCTCGATTATATAAGAGAGTTAATATAATTTATTTAGATACTGTTAGATAGATATTGCTGAAATATGTAATATACAGTATCTAAATAAATTATATATATATATATATATATATATATATATATATATATATATATATATATATATATATATGAATAAAACTGGGATAAAATGATCCGACGTAATGGAACATGAAATAGGAAAACTAAAAACTATGTTATTTATGTATTCATCAACGTTTCGTCTTTATTGAAAGACTTCCTCAAGATGAAGAAAACGATGTAAAAAAATCATACAGAATATTGATTTTAATTTGTCAGAAAGTGCCCAAATTTGGGCATGGCTATAGATGCGAATAAGTAAACAATGAAAATCATGATTTTAGATATAGCGTTATCCTCGGCAGTCTGTCAACAAATAAAAATTAATATTCTGTATGATTTTTCTTCATTGTTTATTTCATCCTGAGGAAGTCTTTCAATAAAGACGAAACGTTGATGAATACATAAATAACATAGTTTTGTGCTTTCCTCTTTCATTTTCTCTCTCTATATATATATTATATTTATATATATATATATATATATATATATATATATATATATATATATATAGTAAGTTATGAAGATATATTTATGCCATAAATATATTTTTATAACTTACTACCTAGCTCTACTCACGTATTGAGCACTGTTGAACTAAATACTGAAAATTGATACATAAAAGATTATATCTCCTTATAACATTTTATGTGGATACATGAAATAATATATTTATATATATATATATATATATATACATGGACGGCGTCACCAGGGGGGCAGGGGGGCTCAAGCCCCCCCCCCACTTTTTGACTTGCCCCCCCCCCCCACTTTACGGTCATAAATAATGAAGTTATATATGCATGTGTTTTACCCGGCCCCTCCCACTTTTTAGGAGAGCCCCCCCCCTCCCACTTTTATAACTGTCCCGCCGGTCCTGAAGCAATCTTAAATCGATTTGTTTGCATAGTAACAATATCTTCCTATATTTAGGTTTAGCTGCTGTAATCTTTTTAGAATGTACTAACCTAACAACATGATTTGTTTTTATATTTTGTAAACCAATTGTCAGTCACTTAATCCCGCATTTGGTAATTCTCTTCACAGTTCCCCCGACAACAACACCAATACCAACTACAACGGGTATGTGTGGTTTTCTTAGTTCCCTCCACAATTATATAACAACTTTCACATTGTCTTTCATAGTTTCATTTATTTCAAAGTCACAGTCTGTTTTTTCAAGAGAAAATTTCTTCTATATAGGAGTAAAGATTCACATTGATATACCGCATTTCATTTAATCGTCTGATTTTTCAAATTAAACGCCTCGAGATCTTAGACATGTTTCTGTAAATATTAAGAATCAATACTGACAATGCCCACAAAGATTATGTATATTAGTGTCTTTGTTGCTTTAATTTACCTGATATCATTGTAATATGTATGTCATAAGTCTCCTCTTTCGTTGAGGAGTATTGATGACTATAAATAATGATCTATGTTAGTACATGTAATTGTAAGCTGAATAAACTAGAATGAAAATACATAAGCACAATAAAACTCGATACTGTGGTGCTCTTGTGTTTTTATGATAATCAGTATGCTTTCTTTTCTATTCTATAAAACTTTATGAGTTTTCCTGTGTGTATTTCTATGTGTGTGTTTGTATGTATGTGTGTATGTATGCGTGTTTGTAGGTGTGTGTGTGATGATAGATCGAATGGTTTATTACTATTTACCTAAGAATGATGCTTTTTATCTGAGTTCAGCTTAATATATATATATATATATATATATATATATATATATATATATATATATATATATATATATATATATATAGTATTAAAGTGAATAATTTTGGTAAGAAATCCGAGTAAGAGAGCTCAATGTCGAAAACAGAGCAAGAATAGAGTATAGAAAGAAAAAATTCACATACACATTGTAACTGTCGGTATTATAATTTATTTCGACCTCCTGGCCTCTTCAAAATTCTAACGAGACAGCTACATATTGGAAATCATTTCCAATATGTAGCTGCCCTGTTAGCATTCTGAAGAGGCCAGGAGGTCGAAATAAATTATAATGCCGACAGTTACAATGTGAATTTTTTCTTTCTATATTCTCTCTCTCTCTCTCTCTCTCTCTTTACATATATATATATATATATATATATATATATATATATATATATAGGATGTTTTTCACATTAGAAGGCATTTTTTAAATGAAATACAATTTTGTTTAAGAAATCGATAAGATGCAAAGATTTTTTTGTTTTTTACAAAAAACTATGTTTTTACAAAGTAAAAAGTTTGTAAAAAAAAAAAATCTTGGCACCTTATCGATTTCTTAAACACTGACGTCAACTAGGGTTGCTACTTTCCCCCTTTTGTCCCATATCACTATGTCAGGTTGAACAGCACCGTTTTCTAGGTATGTAGCTGTAGGGATTGCATAGTCATAGCGGATGGTGTATGACTTATTTCCAACTGTTCTTTCTGGTATATGTCCACAGGACTTGCTGCTACACTGGATATTCAACTTTTTACAGATGGTCCAGTGCAGAGATTTACACACTCCGTTGTGTCGCATTGTATAATCGCCATCCCCCAAGAGAACCTTATAACTGGATGGCACGTGGCTCACACTCTCTACTTCTGTGTGGCAGAACCTGCACTTTTTGTCGATTCTGAGACTACTCATTTTCTTATATCTTTCTTTGTTACATTTTACTTCAGTTGAAGTTCTCAGAAATCAAGGGGCCCCTTCCTGGAGTTAACACGTTATCTCTATATGAGATACATAGATATTCGAATATTCCATTAAAGTCAAACGTTGAGTTAGTAAAGAAGTTAAGAACATTAATTTTCTTCTCCCCAATTAAACAGTTAACTATGTTATAGTATATCTTTCTTAAGGTCTCTTGGTCTTACCGGATTCGAGGACAAGAATTCATCTAGTCTGGTGGAGTATCCAGCTAAGCGTTGTTACTTGAGGTAACATTACTTGAAGAAGTTGCACCATTCCTCATATAAGCCAGTCTATAGCCGTGTCGAGTGGATCTTATTTGGGCTTGGAATACTATGTTATTTTGAATATTTGGTCAGGGTTTACTTGTAGGGTGAAGTATCCTCATGTTAGGTTGTCCTGAAAACCCTTGTACAGAGAGACCGAAGACACTCGAGGATTGTGTCTAGTAGGAAATTCAAACTCTCCAGTAGGTGATTCAAACTCTTTTATATCAATATTTGTGTATATGTGTGATTGAAAATGGATATACTCATGTAAATGTCGAATGGAATGAGATTATATATTTTGATACAATTTGATCTTCTTTCTCTCTCTTATCTCTCTTCTCTTATCTCTCTCTCATCTCTCTCTTATCTCTCTCTTATCTCTCATCTCTTTCCCTTATCTCTCTCTCTTATCTCTTCTCTCTTTTCTCTCTTATCTCTCTCTTATCTCTCTCTCATCTCTCTCTCTCATCTCTCTCTTATCTCTTCTCTCTCATCTCTCTCTCATCTGTCTCATCTCTCTCATCTCTCTCTTATCTCTCTCTCATCTCTCTCTTCTCTCTTCTCTCTCATCTCTCTCTCATCTGTCTCATCTCTCTCATCTCTCTCTTATCTCTCTCTTATCTCTCTCTTATCGCTCTCTCTCATCTCTCACTCTTATCTCTCTCTTATCTCTTTCCCTTATCTCTCTCTCTTCTCTCTTCTCTCTCATCTCTCTCTCTCTTCTCTCTTCTCTCTCATCTCTCTCTCTTATCTCTCTCTTATCTCTTTACCTTATCTCTCTCATCTCTCTCTTATCTCTTCTCTCTTTCTTGTACCTCTCGTTTGCTGTTATATTAACTAAATCTACCATTCCTCTTTATCCTGCTCTTCCCCGCGCTTTTCTAGAAAAATGCAGTGCCGCTACCTCTGATATCGCCTTCCTTCTTGATTCATCGACAAGTGTCAGTGAAGCCAATTTTAAGAAGGTTCTTTCATTTGTCAAAGAGTTCCTGTCAACAGCCTACATCGCTGCGGATGGCGTGCGCGTTTCTGTCACAACATACAGCACAAATGTCCATGTAGAATTTCTCTTAGATCGGTACACGACGCGAGAAGAGATTTATGGCGCGATTGATCGCATTCCGTATCGATATGGCAGCACGAATACAGCTGATGGGCTTAAGGCTATCAGACAGCAGGTTTTCTCCGTGGAGACCGGTGACCGTCTTGATGCTCCAAACTTCTTGTTTGTTGTCACCGATGGAGTTTCTAATATCAACGCTTATCGTACAATTGAAGAAGCCGAAATGGCCAAACGAAAGGACATCCACATCTACGCTATTGGTGTTGGTCTCGCTGATACCAATGAATTGAAGAAGATGGCATCGGAACCAACTGATGCAAATACATATATTGTACAAGAATTTAGTGAACTTAAAGGTGTTCAGGCTGAGCTCTTTGAAGAGTTTTGTCCAGGTAGGTTCTAAAAAGATTTGACACATTGTCATTGTTCATAGGCAATTTCATTAAAAAAAAACATAAAAACATAAAAATAATAACAAAAAGTTTAAATAAGTGAAAATATACAAATTTATTAATAATAATTAACTTTAAAGCTTTAACTAAAAAATAACCAAAATAAATCTTAAAATTTTCTTTTTGTTAACAATTAAATTTGTAAACTAGTTTAATTGAAAATATGCATATATATATATATATATATTTATATATATATTACTGTTTCATATATATATATATATATACTTATATATTATAAGATAGTATATTACATATATTCTTTTGTTTTAGTATTTACTTCAATTGTACTCAATACATAAGTAGAGCTTGGTAGTAGTAAAAATATACTTATGGCAAGTGAGCTACAGATAAACGTATATGTTTCATGCCATCGTGGGGCTAACAGTAAGCCTAACGAATTCCTTTGATATAATTAAACAGACTTTTCTGTTGTAGTTCATTCGCCATATTTGATATAAGTATATTTTTATACTACTACTACTACTACTACTACTACTAAGCTCTATGATATTGAGCACTGTTGAAGTAAATACTGAAACAAAGAATATATACGTGACACTACTATTATATATATATATGGCATATTTAAAATGATTGAAACTTTTTCTACTAATTATAATTTCTATCATTCTAAATTGTACAAAAGTCTTTCATAAACTTCGAAGTTCTCTTCTTTACGCCACTTGTCAAAAAAAAAAAAATGTCACATTGCAAAACTAAAGAGCATTTAAATGATTGCATTAATTTCTAATTTTTCTTTCTTCCACAGTCAACCGCATTCCGAATTCAAGCAAAGTCGTTTAATTAACTTTCCAATTTCTGTTGATTTAAAATGAAAAAAAATTAACAATTATTATTATAATAAAATAATAAATCCTTAACAAAGTACGAATAATAAGGATTCTTCCTTGTAATTTATTGACTAAAACATCTGTTTTATGGAAAGAAATTTAAAATTAAATTTAATGAGTACAAAATTGAAATATAGCTAATTTTAGTAAATTCTATCACAAGATGATCCTCTTTCGACTAATATTCTGCAGAGCAGTGACGATAGAATGCCGATAGAATGAAAATAAATCTTGAGTTTTGTTCGATCAGTTTTTCATTCAAAAGTTTTAGAGCCTTTTTTTGTGATATTTCACCCCAAACAAGGCAGGACGCCACTGTAGACGTAAGGGGCTACTGAGAATTAGGGAGTAGGTTTAGGGTGCCATTCTAAGTTGGGAGCTGTGCATCTTGGCCTTTTAGCTGAGATCACAGTGTAGTATCTGTTCTGATGGATACTACACCCTATAGACCGGTATCATCTTGGCCTTCAGATCTTGATTCCGCCAATCTGTGGTTTTGTCCTGTGAAGTTCTAGGAGGTCCACCCTTTTCAGTGCATTCTCACCCTTTGAGAAGGGATTAGTTTATTGCTAATCGCCTGAGGCGACCCTACCGGGGAATGCTAACGGGGCTGCCGAGGCATTTTTTGAGGGTCATAAGTTCTCTTACTCTATGGTGCTGACTTAGCAAATCCCACTTTCCGACCTTGTGTCACATTTTACTGCTGTGGGAGGTAGATAAATACCAACTTTTGGACAAGGATCAGAGTGTAGTAACTATTCTGTCTTCAGTAACAGTATGATTAATCTTTCAAGACTGAGGCAATTTTTATTTTTGTCCTTATGCAGTTCCCTTTTTTGAGAAGCTGGATATCCCTACATTAAAAACCGAACTTTGCCTTCGTGGGGAAGGAAGTCAAATTCTTTACATTTCCTGTCGACAACCTTCGTTGTGTCAACGGAAATAATTTGTTTTATCTTCTAAATCTTTTATAAACATTGTAAGGATTTCACCTAACATATAAAGTTGTCATGAAATTCGAGAAAACTGGGCCTAAATAACATTTAAGCTGACATATGAATTTATTGTGAGATTTTAAAAGTTAGACCTGAATGGCATTTAAGTTGACATACCAATATTCGATTCTGACTAGCCAATTTTCATTTGTTAATGTTGTACCATGTTATTAGTAATCTAATAATGTACTTCGTTTTAAAAAAATATAAATTCCTGCCCGAACGACTAATAATATGGAAACATGTTTCAATTATGACTGAAAAATTAGAATCAGCAAGGGAAATAACCCATATTTATTATTGAAAACTTAAAAAAGTTATCTCCCTTACAACTAAAATTTTATTTCTTTTTCTGTATAAGTTAAAAATATGTGCAAACAGATAAAAATTAAAAATTAAAATGACTTCATTGTATCCCGGGCAATGCCAGGAGGGGACAGCTAGTTCAATATATAATTTTGCTGTTATTTTCACTTTTACTTACATTCTAATGTTATTTCTCTCATGATTGTTAGTCGAAAGAAAATCGAAGGTAGAAACTTTACTAAACTTTACTGAAACCTTGCTTTTAATTGTCTGTTTTTAAAATAAATTTAAATAAATCACAAATGCATAAGTTAAAAAATAAAATTTTAAATTTAAAAAAAAATAAATGCTGTCTCTTTAAAATATCAGTTAAATTGTCATACTAAATCTGAAGTATGACATGTCTTTTCTAAAAATGAATCTTACCTCGCAGCATTTCTTCCGATCAATGCGCTTGACTCGCGAATTTAGTTTCTATTTTGACATGTCTCACCTAAATCCAATATGATGTTGTAGTTGTAATTTATTTTCAACAGTTGAAACCACTCCTCCGCCTACAGAACCCACACCTGGTGAGTGAGATTGCATTTTGCGTCAGTGTTGATGATTACACTTTATGAACAGAGTTGTGTGCGTGCGTGTGTGTGCGCGTCTGTGCAAAAGTCTAAACTGATACTGTACACTGATCTTTTCTGACGATGGACATTCCCAATATCTGATGATTGCACATAACTTCTCTACAACATAACTCATAGATCTTAGCAACATTTCTTACATATGTAATTCATTTGAAATCCCTATTTATTTCTATAATTTTGGTTATTCGGACTACATTTCTCATCTTGAGTGTTATCATCACAACGTTTCGGCCGCTGTAACCTCCGGCCTTCTTCAGATGTATCTCTTCGAACTCGGGAATATTTCTGTCAAACTTGCTGTTGTTCTGTCAGCCATGACTTGAAGAAGTTTTCAGTAATTCGCAATTCTTTGTATCACCCGCACTGAGGATTAGAACTTTCCCGTAGCGCAGTGGATATAGTACTAAGTTAAATTCAGTTCTCCTGTGGATTAAATAAAGGGTTCCGTTCGAAATTCCGTCCAGATTTCCGAGTTCGACAGAAATATTTTCGAGTTCGAAGAGATACACCTGAAGAAGGCCGGAGGTCACAGTGGCCGAAATGGTCTGATTAATCAAAATTATACAAATTATCAATTCTCATCTAAAAAATTCAGAAATACCATATTTATTGTTACGTACAAGTTTGTGTCTGTCTGTGATATGTGTGTTTATGTTCGATCTTCATTTATTTTTCACTTAAAAACGAATTTTATAATCAACACATGATAATATTTTCAATTAATATTCTGCTCTTCATCGAAAAAATTATTCCTAATAACATTTTAATTAACATCAACAATATCTTTAACTTACCATAGGCTCACACACAAAAAAAAATTCTATAATTAATATTTTCTTAAATCCTTAAAAAAATAAAATATAGACCAAATTATGGACATTTTACTTATAAATAAATAACTTTTATGGCTTCATAAAAAAGCCTTTCAACTAAAAACAAAATAAATTCTAAAAATAAACGCATCATCTCATACGTCATTTTTTTTTACTTTATGTCATAAATGCTTAAATGTAAACTTAAAAAAGGGAGCTGATTTTAATTATTAATTCTTTTTATTGTCATCACAGTTTTTGTTTGGAATATTTGGGATGCTTTAATTTGGCTGAGAGTTTTCATTTTGTCTTTGGTCGATTCGGTTTCTCTTTTGTTTGAGCTAGAATTGGCATTGCTAAACACGCAGATAGATGCATCTTTAGAATATACGTCCTTGTTCTCAGTAAACCTATCAGACATTAAAATGTATTATTATACTTCCTAATATGATCAATGAGTTATTATACTTCCTAATATCATAAATGAGTTATTATACTTCCTAATATCATAAATGCATTATTATACTTCCTAATATGATAAATGTGTTACTATACTTCCTAATATCATAAATTAGTTTTATATACTTCCTAATATCATAAATGAGTTATTATACTTCCTAATATGATGTGTTATTATACTTCCTAATATGATACATGTGTTATTATACTTCCTAATATCATAAATATATTATTATACTTACTAATATGATAAATGTGTTATTATACTTCCTAATATCATAAATTAGTTATTATACTTCCTAATATCATAAATGAGTTATTATACTTCCTAATATGATAAATGTATTACTATACTTACTAATATCATAAATGAGTTATTATACTTCATAATATGATAAATGTATTACTATACTTACTAATATCATAAATGAGTTATTATACTTACTAATATCATAAATGAGTTATTATACTTCTTAATATCATAAATGACTTATTATACTTCCTAATATGATCAATGAGTTATTATACTTCCTAATATCATAAATTAGTTATTATACTTCCTAATATGATAAATGTGTTATTATACTTCATAATATCATAAATGTATTATTATACTTACTAATATGATAAATGTGTTATTATACTTCCTAATATCATAAATTAGTTATTATACTTCCTTATATCATAAATGAGTTATTATACTTCCTAATATGATAAATGTATTACTATACTTACTAATAGCATAAATCAGTTATTATACTTACTAATATAATAAATGAGTTATTATATTTCCTAATATCATAAATGACTTATTATACTTCCTAATATGATCAATGAGTTATTATACTTCCTAATATCATAAATGAGTTATTATTCTTCCTAATATCATAAATTACTTATTATACTTCCTAATATCATAAATGTGTTATTATTGTTTTATACATAGGCATCCGACCAATGCCATATACTATTTTGTAATTTTATTACATAAATAGGTGAATAAAGCTTCTATAGTTAGGGTTAGCGTAACCCTAACCTCTCTTTATCTACAATGCTATTTATTAAACAAACCATATTCTAAATTTAAAAAATGCTGATAACATTAAAAGCTAATCTTATATCGTGGAAACTCATCTGTTTCTATCTTAAGTTTTATTAATACGTTTTCTTTGCAATATCATTCATTTTTATGAGCACTTGAATCGAAACAGCCACCGGATATAATTCTGATGCCTTTTCTTCTCTCTTCTTTTGAACCTCTTCATTACTACAGAGCCGTGTAGGCCCGCAACATCTGACATAGTATTCCTGCTGGACGCGTCAACCAGCGTCAGTGAGCGTAACTTCAAGAAGGTCTTACAATTTGTCAAGCAGTTTTTGACCGAGGCTTATATCGCGCCTAATGGTGTCCGTGTTGGAGTAATCACTTTCAGCAGCTATGCTTACGTCCAGTTCAATCTGAACAAGTTCACGACCAAAGAGCAAGTGTTTGAAGCCGTAGATAACATCCCTTACAGATATGGTAGCACCAATACTGCTGCTGGCCTGCAGGCTCTTAGGACTGCTTTCTCAAGGAATAACGGAGATCGACCTGAAGCACCCAACTATGCCTTGGTTGTCACAGATGGGGTTTCAAACATCAATTCTTATCAAACTATCAGTGAGGCTGAAATCACACGAAATCGTGATATCCATATTTATGCTATTGGTGTTGGCCTCTCTGACACATCAGAACTAGAGAAAATTGCCAGTAGACCCAGCAGAGGAAACACATTTAATGTTCAAGACTTCAATGAGTTACAAGGTGTTAAGAAGGATTTGTTTCAAGAGTTTTGCCCCGGTATGTCGTCAAGCATTACCTTTCTTATCACCTATGGAATGTCAGTCACGTGCACAGGTGGTCACATTCAACAGCAAAACTGCTGAATGTGACCAATATCATTTGTAGATTAGTAGTTCACGCCTTATGATGCACAGTTTTCGAAATAAGTTGCGGTTTTTGCCCTTTTTTATTCACTTACTTTATATGTAAAACTTGAGGAACCCATAAAACTCCTGCTCCCACCCCCTGAAGCCATATTAGTAATTTTAATCGAATTTGTAACTTTGTAAAAGTATTCATTTTCAAGTTATAAACAAAAGAAAGTAAAACCTTTTCTTTGCGCTGTTCTAAAAATAAAACTAATTTTTTTACAAAGAATCGCAAAATGAATGCACTTTTCGTTTCTACCCCCTTCCTCGTTAATTTTTTAAATTTTGAATCCAACATTTATAAAATGGACTATGCCATTGATAAAAATAACTATGCTATCTATAAAATGGACTATGCCATTCTATAAGTAGCCATGTTCGATGTATCTTTCATTCCTTGTTGATTAAAACCTAAATAAGTCGTTTTGGGGGTTACATCGTTGCAATCTTTCATTCCATTACGATCTATGTAACAAAGTATAAAAACACGCTTATAGATGGATGACCTGGCGGCGGATAAGAAAGTTGCAAGTTATGTTTATATTTGTATGTCACTCTATTATTTAAATTATTGCACTAGAAATAGCGAATCGTCACTAAGTGTTTCTCTTTTTATTAAACCAACAATGTGTAGCTCTTCAGTAGATGAACATGCTCAACTTGAGAATGACGTTCATTTGTTGTCATATAGCAGTACACACATTATGGTGTTCACTTTCCGAAATCATGCTTTTTTATTCACTTTTTCACAAATTATCAATTCTCATCTCAAAAATTTCAAAACCTGATATGATTTTTCATAATTTGAACTCACTCTATATCCAATTGGAATATTTATATATCAGATTGCACCACACTTTAATATTATGATAATCACAATATCACATTTATGATATATTAGCCTTATTTTATATCTGATTGATAAGCATATAACTTTTTTTTTGCATGACTTGATTTGGCTCAAAACGCATTTTAATTTTTTTCAATTTCATTTCATTCATATTTTCATGCTGTGATCATTTTGTTATTTTGATATCATTTTATCATTTTGATATCATTTTTATTATTAAGATATTTTATTATTTTGATATCATTTTATTATTTAGATATCATTTTATTATTTGTATATCATATTTATTATTAAGATATCATTTTATTATTAAGATATCATTTTATCATTTTGATAAAATTTTATTATTTTGATATCATTTTATTATTTGATATCATTTATGATTTTGATATCATTTTATTATTTGATATCATTTATGATTTTGATATAATTTTTCTTTATTATAAATCTTTTTATTACTTACAATTTACCACATTTTACTACATATTATTACACTTTATTATCAAAAGGAATATTTTAATAACAGTTACAAACCGAACATTTGCACTTATGTTGGAATTTATGCATCAATATAAACAACGCATTTTTCTATCTTCATTTTTGTCTCTATCTAAATATCTACACACTCATTATAACGTATTTCTACATGTAAGTGTCAGAAACATATATTAGTAAGTATTAACAAATGTTGTGTATAGGTTTTTCTGACTTTATAGTCTTATTCTACAGATATGGCTCCACGTAGGATTATAACAACCCCTGGTAAGATTTATTTTCTACATTTATGTGCATAAATATGCTTGTTTATAATAAGTCTAAATATGGTTTCCATTTTTAGAAACCATAAGTTTTCTGCCCACAAAGAATTAGTCTTAAGACGTTTTCAGTTGCACTTTATTTTATTATTTTAAAAAATTTCTGTTGTAATTGAAATAATGAAATATTTCTGATTACAAACTGAATATATTATAATTTTATTTCTATTAACTTTTTAATATTTTGGGAGGTATTTTAGTATACTTATTTATTTAGCTCTAAGACATATTTAAAAGTTGTTAAAATGCAGTAAGATCGTTTTTATACTTGTTTTCATTGATATCACACAAAACAATACAAATTCATTTAAATCTTGTTCTGAAAATAACTGTTCAACTTAGTCTGTCCATATCTATGTGAGAAATTGATATCGTTTTTCATGATATGCAATCATCACCACTGCACAGCTGTAAACTATAAAGAGTAGGTCACCACAGATTGCACTTATGACGTCACAAATTCAGATTATCTTATTGGCTGACACAAAAGATTCTTCTTTTTTACAGCACCTCCTCCGACAACAACAAAGCCAATTTTCACAATGAGGGGTGAGTTTCAAAATATTTACAAATGACTGAAATCAATTTGTATATTTGAAAAATATTTAGACATGAGATAAATGATTACACTGGTTGACAAAACAAAATTGGGGTCTGAGGCAAGAATGGGGATAGATTTTTTTCACTAATTTTGGTGTGCTGAATTCAAATTTATAAATAATTTTGCTCTATCACCTCTAGTTTTCTGGCTTTTAAATAATCTCATTTTAGTATAAACCGGGAATAAATGTGCATATTTCAGGAGTTGCAGCAGCTTATAACAGATAAAACAGGATAGATAAAGAACACTGATTGAATAAATATACTTGGATGACACAATTACACAATTCATAGTACCACAGACAGTCAAAGTGTGTTTTCTTAGAAGAGCTGGTGTATTTTGCCTCCGAGATGTCATGCAAGAGCATCCAGCAGAAGTCTCCCATAAGGCCAGGGTTCCATTTGCCTTGATAGTTGCTCTCCATCTTCCTAATGTCTTGATGGAATCTTTCTCCATGCTCATCACTCACTGCTCCAAGGTTTGGCGGGAAGAAGTTTAGGTGGGAATGGAGAAAATGAATATTGAGTGACATTCAGCACCCCATATCCTCGTAAGACTTTAGCAACTTCTTAACTGCCAAAATCCGTCTTGATATATAACTATATTTATATAATGTAATGCTATCACTTACATTTAGTGCATAATAACTAAAAAAAAAGCCATCAGTCTCACAATATTAGAATTAGCTCTGAATGGATATACGCCTTTATGTACCGTATATGCACAAAATGCACACTATGCATATCTGAGAAACTAGAGGTGATGAGTAAAAACGGATTTCAAATTTGAATTCATATTAGGTAAAAACGGGTATTTTTGTGCTTGCCTCAATTTATTTGTAATCGAATACGATAAGCTAAATATATGATTGTTTCCAAGATCAAACTAAGGTTATTACATTTTCTCATCATAATTTTTTAAAGTTTTATTTGTTATTTTTTTATTTTTCGATAATAAATTTGTTAATTCTTTTACAAAAAAAAACAGCTAAGGGGGATTTTTTTATATTCATATGACTTAGGATGAAATGATTATTTTCTACTATCTTTTTTTTATATGTCGAAATATTAATCCCAATAACCAAATAAATGTCATTTTCGAACACTCCGTATATTGTATGCTTATGTTTCTCATTTGAACGAATTAACACTTTATTTTATTTCTGCCAAACTTTTATAGCCTTAAATATATCAATTTTTCCCTTTTGTGATTTATAGTTTGTTTTTTTACTACAAGCTACGTATACAAATCTGTTTTATCAGTGATTTATGGCAAATATTGATCCATGTTGGTAAAAACAAAAAAATATTTTAAATCGATTTAATCGATTTTTATATTTAATCCTCATCAATATTTTATTTTTTATTCGTCACAAATAAAGGAAGATGAAGGAGTTCTTACTCTCACAGTAAAAAGTCTTCTGATAATTTTATTTTGCGTAGATTTTTACCATTTCTATCTTAATTGTCTCCATTACTTTTTCTACAATATAATTGAATTTTAATTTTCTGATATATAACAGTAAATCTTGTATCCTGTATTAGATAACTGCTTCTGTACTTGATCCTCTGATGGTGTAATTAGCAGGGTGTTTGAAAAATCAATGGCATAATTTCAGGCGTATGTTCTATACGTGTAAAATTGCTTCTGTAAAAGCACTTCGCTTTCTTTTGTGGTCCATTTCTTTCTCTGTGTATTCTTTGATTTATGCTGATCATATTTATTTACCTGTATTTGGTCTGTTCTATTCTGTTAGCTGAAATAAAAAAGGGTCAACTGTCGTAGGATGCCAACCAGGTGCCCGAATTTGGTTATCAAAGAAACCCCTGTCGATCATGATGCTCAGATATTTATTCTGAGCCCCACAATTTTTACATTTGTTTTGTGTCATGTTTTCATGATTTTGTTAGCATATGTCGCAACACCAGACCCAGGCTTATTTTACCAGACCTATATTTATTGGAATATAGTTCATTATTTACGCATATGGAACATAATCGCAAAGTTATGCCATCAATTTTCTAAACACCCTTTACATAATACCTATCTGTTGTATACCCATAGGTAATTATGTACAGTAGTAATAATTATTTATATTTTAACTTAGATATTATGATATATATTTAAGATCCCCTTATCATTACTTACCTGTATTTCCTGAGTGCGAAACTTGTTTGTTGCGTAACCTCTCGCTATTGCTAATCATTCCTATTTAGGTAAATGCAGTGCTGCAACCGCTGATATTGTATTCGTTCTGGACTCTTCGACCAGCGTCAGTGAACGCAATTTCAAGAAAATGTTGAATTTTGTCAAGGATTTCTTACATGATGCCACCATCTCTTCGGAATTTGTCCGTGTTGGTGTTCTTGTTTACAGTACTTCGGTTTACATCCAATTCCATCTGAATGAATACAAGACAAAGGAAGAAGTGTTTGCCGCTATTGACCGCATTCAATACACGTATGGCAGCACAAATACAGCCGCTGCCCTCAAAGTCATGAGGAACACCATGTTTAGCAAGCATAACGGTAACCGTGATGATGTACACAATGTTGCTGTCGTTGTCACCGATGGTGTTTCCAACATCAATTCTCACCAGACAGTGATGGAGGCAGAGAAAGCCAAAATGGCCGATATTCACATCTACGCTATTGGTGTTGGGTTGTCAGAGACAGATGAGTTAGAAAAGATTGCTTCCTCTCCTGCTGAAGAGAATAAGTTTGCTGTGCAAGATTTTGACGAGCTCCATGGACTGAGAGCCAAAGTGTTTAAAGAATTTTGTCCAGGTAGAGAATTATTTTTAATGCCCTATTCCTGCACTCTTCGAAATCACGTGGCACTATTTCGATTTAATATTAAAGAAAAATGTACAACTTTTTTACACGATCCATTCACGCTGTTTTCGTTTTCACGATTTTTAGGTATTACAAAGCATTAATGGCATCTTATTTAATTTTTTTATTCAATTTTTAAAAAGAAAATCAATTATTTAAAAAATAAAATAAACTACAGAGAAGACTATTGCCTGTGATAATGCTATCATCAAACCCTTTCCTCGTATACTGCAAAATACCATCTATCATGTCTAGTGATGGGACGATTCCAATATATTTCCCGGTTCCGATACAATTCTGTTCTAAATTTCCGATACAATTACCGATTCTGATTCTAAAATCGCCACATGAAATTCTACCTTTTCATGGTATAATTTCATTGGGTTAGCGGGTAGCCCTCATCTACTTTTATATTATTTTCTTTTTAGTTTGACAAACTTCTTAATGTTATTTTTTTATCTATTGTATCCAAGATTTTGATAAACTCATTGCAAGATTTTCATCTATATTTTTCACTTGTGCCATTTTCTTCTTATTTATCCACTCGTGACATTTTTATTTCTGTGCCATTTTTCCCCGGTACCAGTTTTACCAAAGTTCATTATTATGATCAATAACTTTTAGTTTTACTGGTAGATTTAAAAACAATAAATATTTATCATTTCATCATTAATACCAGCAATGGTAAATTAAGTTTTAAACAAGAAAACAATTAAACGAATCGTTTTTGTAAATTGGAAAAAAGGCTCAAATTATTTCCGATTCCGATACCCCAAAAAGTTCTGATTTTTCCGATTCCCAATTCCGATTGATCGTCCCAACACTAATCATGTCTCAACTGTTGCAAAGACGTTTTGTCTCTCACAATTTTCTTTAGGTGAATGATTGATGTCGAAATCCATTAACATCCATTATCACGCTATCTTCTCTGTGGTTTACCTTTGTTCTGCACCCTTCCACCATTCTCTCTAGACAACTAGATCAGTAATCGATTGGTTTATGCTTCTTTATATGTTTTCTGGGTTAATTACAGATCGAAGTTGAGAAATCTGATTATTTAGGCGCATATCGAAAAGTTGACCTTTTTCTTTGTTCAATTTTAGAGTTTTACAGTTTTGAGTTAAACATGTTTTGTTTGGCCAAGCAAAACTCAACCTTTAGCTCTCAGCATTTTGTGATCTGAAATATCAAGAGTGTTGAGTGTCGAACTATCTAATAAATGTAATCTCGTTGAGTGATTATGTCTCAAAATAAAAACATGTACCCATGTGTAAACGTCTTTTCTTAAATGTTGTATTCGTTTTCATCAAATTGTTTTTGATATAAAAATGGTCAAGAAGTTTTTTCTAGTTTTTGAGGTAGCCAAGATCAAGAAGGTTAAAATTTCCAGCCGCAATAGAAAATCTGTTATGCAATGGACCAGCTTTGCAATTAAAAAATCATCCATTATAAAGATATGATTTCGTTTCAGGGAATTTTATCTATAACATAGTTTATTTGATCACATATTTTAAAACTTCTTCATCAGTGCGTGAAGATGTTGGGAAATAGCATTGTATGAATGCTTCGAGTTTATCCCCCTTCATTAGCAAATTTGAAAACTATCGAATATTAGGTTATATTCTTCCATATGAGCTTCAGCATATAAAATGAGATATAGTAGAACTCTCAGAAATCAAACATTGTTCGCATAGATATGACTGAATATATTAGAAAACTGTATATCTTCTAACATGAATCAGAAGGTTACGTCCTCGACAATCAGCTTGACAGTAGGTGGGCTGCTGTGGCATCTACTGGCCTTGTTCTGTCAGAGTGAGCTATGGTCTTGTTCAATCCCAGGAGTTATCTTCTCTCTTTGAGAAGGGGTTGCTTTATTGCCAATTGCCCGAGGCACTCTTACTCGGGAATTCTAACTAGGTTACTCAGACTATTTTTGTTGAGCCAGAGTGCACCACCCTTCTGGTCTGCTGGCTTTTCCTATCTCCTACCTTGCCACATCTTTCTGTAGTGGAAAAGAAAATGCATATCATTGTGAATAGGAGGTTGGGCTTTTTAATTTCACTGTCAGTGCGACAATTAGCAGACCTTTATAAATATACAAGTATACATTTGTTAAAATGGTGATGTCTTTAAGTCATCTTCCATTGGTACCTAGCTATACAAGTATACATTTGTTAAAATATCTTTAAGTCATCTTCCATTGGTACCTAGCATCCTCCACGTTTGCATTTAACATCACTTGCGTTTCTCATTTAATATCACAACAAACTTATGGCTTCGTTTTTTTCGCTTCTGAAATTGTATATTTTCCCTCTTTATTCTTTTGTGAGTTAGTGCTTTACAATAATCACAAATTAAATATTCATTTTCTCATACAAAATACTTGAAAGTGAGAGTTAAGAAAAGACTAGATTGTTTTATTGTTGGTATAAATAATATTGCTATTTTACTATTTCTAATATTGCTTATTTTTGTTAGTCATAAATAAAGGTGGAGGAATTTTCACCCTCCCCTTCAATCTACTTCCCTCACCGCCCATTTCACTGGTAACGAATTTTCCCGTTTTATTTTAAATTAAATATTTATTTTCTCATACAAAATATTTGAAAGTGAGATATTTGCTACCAATCACCTGAGACAGAAGATTTATCTCTGAAATATAATTCATAATGAAAAGATTATTCAGCATGAAATATTACTTTTTAAATCATCTTGTCTGTCATTTATTTGTTAGAATTAATTATCAGATTCAGCTTCTCTTTTCTAATTTAAAAAACTAGAGCATCTGGGTGAGTTCACGATTCCGAATACAGAGTAACAGTGACTCGA
>OY744529.1:46338061-46363061 GCA_963556195.1 Sepiola atlantica
TATACAGACATGTACAAAATCTGCGACACTGGCATGTAAGTGTTATCGATCAACCACTGTTAGAAAGTGAGCTTATCGGGCAGAATTAAAATCCGATCCTTACCTGAGATAATATTTGGGAAGAATAAAATGGGATCAGATTTTAATTCTGCCTTGTGAGATCACAGTTTATAACAGCTGTTGATCGATAACATCGACATGCGAGTGTCACAGATTTTGTACATGTCTGTATAAATAAAAATAATCATATATATAAAAGCTCTATTTGATTTTGAGCACTTTTAATAAGCCCGGTTGAAATTCTTTAGATTCTTATCCTGTGGATTTTTACTTTACCTAGATTACTATATATATATATATATATATATATAGTGTGTGTCAAGTTATATTAAAAAAAAATCAATAAAATGCTCGATCGCAGAAGAGTGAGAGTTAAAGCAAATAATTTATTTGAAAACTATGTTTCATATTTCAGAATCGTATCGCAGTTTCATTCAGATAGGTTGACGTTTCAAATTTTTAAAAAGTCTATACCCAAAGAGAATCGTGAGCATACTGAAATAAGGTCTCATTGCGTTTTTTTTTACCTCATTCCAGTATTCTGTCAACCCATCTGGATTAAACTGCGGTACGGTTCAAAAATATGTAAGATAGTTTTCAAATAAATTATATATATATATATATATATATATATATAATGTATTTGTCACCTCTCACTTTCTGATGAGAGGGGATTATTTATTACAACAATGATTGTTTACGCCTTTTCAAAAAAATATGTGTAAAAGTTATGTTTTCTGAAATTGTCATTAAATTGTAGAATGATATATATATGTATATATATATATATATATATATATATATATATATATATATATATAGTACACATATTGTATTAGTTTCTGTAGATGTTAATCCGTTGAAACTCCAGTGTTTCTAAAAAGTGCTCAATACCAAGTAGAGCTGTATAACAAGTATACATTTTTATTTATACAAACATTATTGCTTACATATGTGCATACATGTTTCGGTTGTACTCTTCACAGAGAGTCAACCTCTTCAGACTAAAGAAGACAGAGATGTATATGTATAATTATTTCCACAATCAAACAATGCCGCGGCTCACACAACCCATGAAAGCCACAAACCGGAAGTTCTAGACTATGTCACATATTCATATACATGTGGGCCACGGCGTTGTCTGATTGTGGAAATAATTATATATATATATATATATCATCTCACATTCAATATATATATATATATATATATATATATATATATATATATATTTAAATAATTTTTTTGTGGTACAAAATTTTATAACAGCAAGGAATACAGACGTTTGCAACATTTTGGGGGGTGGAATGAAATTGAAAAAGTATAAAAACGAGAGGAAATAATTTTTGAAAAATTCATGAATATACTAAGCCGGCTTTCGTCCACACATTGAGTTCTATAAGCCACTCCTTTTGTTTACAAAAGGAGGGTTTGACTTAATATATATAGCTTCTAGGACTTTGAGGTGGAATAAAGAATGTGAAGCTATATATATTAATTCAGTCAAATCCTCCCTTTGTAAACAAAAGGAGTGGCTCCTAGGACTCAATGTGATCAACTTGTGACCCCCCCCCATTTTTTTTCTCCTAAACTTATCACTGGTCTTCATTCTACTTTTTTAAGTTTTTAGTCGTAATTGCTTGAGTGAAGACGAAAGCCGGCTTAGTATATTCATGAATTTAAAAAATAATTATTTCCTCTCGTTTTTATACTTTTTCAATTTCATTCCACCCCCCAAAAATGTCACAAACATCTGTATTCCTTGCTGTAATATATATATATATATATATATATATATATATATCACATGGCCTGAGGAACGTAAGGTGAGAAACAACTTCTGAACTTAGAACTACATAATCTTATTAGTGATATTGACCCCTTCTCACTGATTCCCTCGATATACATGCTTTTTTATTTACTTGTATTATCGCTTAATGAAACAGAACTAATTTTGGGGAACCACTAGTGGTGGCATGGATACTGATGATGCCCTGTTCAAACCATCAAATCTTTTGGATTGAGTATATGTGTGATACAGCCGGGAAAGTAATGAACCCAATTCGCTCCCAGCTGCAGGTAGAAATAACAACTTCTGGCCAATTAACTGTTTCCAATAGGTTTTCCTTTTTATATTGAAACCCCCAGAAAGGATTGATATGCCATAAAACAGACAACCTCAATCAAGAAATAATTTTTCTATCATCCTACTTTCTTACAGAGTTCTCGCCTGTAATTACAACTCCTGGTAAGTCCAACTAATGTAAATACACTCAGATGACTTGAAATCTGTATTTGAAAGTTCTGCATTTAATTGAGGTTTCTATAAAAGGATTCTTATCATCTATAAATATCTGTGCATTAGTCAATATTGCAAACACTATTTTGAAACGTATTCTTGTAAAAACTGTTATATTTAAAAATTATAAAAAGCATGAAAACATAAACATAACGAAAAAACATAAGTACATTAAAAAAATGTTATTCATATTCTACATTAATGATGTCATTTTTCCCATACATCAGATCTCTTTGAGTTAGAAGAATGGAAAATGTTGAATAAAAAATGGGTTTATGTTAACTTCAATTCAAAATATAATTAAAAAAAACTGTAAAGTTTAATATGAGTAAAGGTTAGAAATGACATTTCACCTTAGCATAAATACAAGTGTTGATAGTATTATAATTTCACCCTCATTTTTTCCAGAGTCTAAACCTGTAACTACAACTTCCGGTAAGTTTACAAAACTAAAATCGTGTCATGACACAAGTGTCAATTCTCAATATGTCTTATGTGTGCAGTGTATACGTAGATTAAAACCAAATTAAAACAAAAACGAATATATTCAATGTTTCTCTTTCTCTTTTTTTATATGCACTTGGGGGTAAGGGGTAGGGTTAGGGTTAGTTCTTGGGAGTAAATACGGCTTGCCAGTCTGAAAAGAAGGAGACTGATGCAATGTTTATTTTTGTTTCAATCTCGAATGCCGCTATTTAGGGAGCTGGATTTTCCCTACATAAAAGAACTACTTCATGTCTAACTATGCCCTCGTGGGGAAGCATCTAAAGAAACCTCCACTGCCTCTGGCCATATTTAACCTATTCAAAATAAATGCTTCGGAAGTCAACTCTGGGGAATAATTCATAGCTGGAGTCCCCTAGGCAGTATGAGGCTGGATACTGCAAAGTTCTGGCAACTCCTGCAATGACACTGAAACCATG
Source organism: Sepiola atlantica (assembly GCA_963556195.1). Taxonomy (NCBI): domain Eukaryota; kingdom Metazoa; phylum Mollusca; class Cephalopoda; order Sepiida; family Sepiolidae; genus Sepiola; species Sepiola atlantica. The sequence goes on from OY744529.1 coordinate 46,341,344, forward strand.
TGTATTGGAACTTGCTTTTCCAAAGGACCATTCCACATATGTGGATAAAAGGGGATCGTCTCCCCTATGGTTAACAGCTTTTCCTCTACATTTACTTGGTCAGACTTTGCACTCTGGAGAGGAATAAACACGTAGAGTGCAACTCCATGGTTTTTCTGCGACTCAAGAATGCCATCCACATCTGTTTCTAGAGAAAGTTCTATTGCTTGTTACAGAAGTTTAAAGTTTGTATAATTAAGCATCATGCTGTTTCTTTTACAGAACTGAATTTTTACAGTATTTGAATAATCCTGTTGGTTTGGAGATATGGAAACAGAACTGATATTGGTTAAATCCAAGATTTTCATATTTTTGTGACTTCCTGTTTAATCGTGAAACAAATACAACATCACGTGACGTACAGATGATCAGAAATAAAAAATTAAACATTTTTAACATTTCAGGTGTACATTTAAAAAAACACATTTTATTATTAATGTAAGTGTTTGAAATAAATAAAAACATATACTATAATAATAACACATTTTATTGAATTAATTTTAATAAACAAATTATCAACCGAAAGTTTTCATTTTTACATTGAAAAAATGACATTTTATTATGGGGTTAGAAAATTTTATGAAGTGTAATAAAAAGTTACGTTATTAAGAAAAAAAAGAAATTTCGGTTGATAATTTTGTTTGTTAAAATTAATTCAATAAAATGTCTTATTATTATAGCATATCGTTTTATTGATTTCAAACACTTACATTAATAATAAAATGGTTTTCAATGGAAACATTATTTGTTTATTACTACATTAAACTAAAAAGAACAATAATTAAACAAAAGAATTATTATTATTATCAAACTATAATTCGAATTAACAATAATAATAATAAAAATTCGCAAAAACATGAAATGATAACAAAAACGTTTTATTTTTCATTTCTCATCATCCGTACGTCACGTGACACAGTATTTGTTTCGAGATTAAACAGGAAGTCGCAAAAACATAACAAACTTTGGATTTAATCATGATATTTCAATACAAATGTATTCAAAATTTTAAACTTTTAAAATATTTTATATTATTAAAGATAAAAGCATCCACATAGTACAATTTAAAAGCTCCTAATCTCATAAATACAATTGATTTATTAATCTCTGATAAGGCAGTACATTACGAGCAATAGCTAATTTAAGTGAGAGAAACACTGTATGTATATATATAATTATTTTTAATGATACCGACATGTACAAAAAGCGACCACACTGGCATGTCGATGTTATTGATCAATAATTATTTGAAACTAAGATCTCATCAGGTGGAAAATAGTCGGATCTTTCACTCAGATGTTCATATCAGGATTATATATATATAAATAATTTAATATTTATTTATAAATATTATACTAAGCCTCTTTAAGAAATTAAAGTTGAGCACTCTAAGGGATGTTAAAAATAGACTTTCAAAAAGCTCTAATGCAAAGTTCCGAATACATTCGTTGAACACTCTCGACTAGTCTTCTATTTATGGCCACTTCTAGGTACATATATATCTTAATTTCCCTAAAGTATGTGACAGTTTCCATTGGCCGAGTGGATAGGGCGACTGTGTGTAGATTTTAGGTTGACTCTGTGAACCGGTTTCGCGCCTCCCGACCTTCTGAAATAATAATTTAATATTTATTTATATATATTATATATATATATATATATATATATATTAATTTTAAGTAAATAATATTAAATTATTTTTACCTACATATGCCAACATTTCAAGCTTTCACTCTCATCAGTGTAACGAATAATAATCTCAGACAGCCGCAACGTTCGAACCCCTGCTAAAGAATCAACCTAGACTCTGCAAGCAAGTGTCATATCCATACAGCCACGAGACATTACAATATACACTATTTCAGAGTAGTTTGACAAACAATCTGATGAACGTTTCTGCATTTTATATAGTATTATGCAATAACAAGTAGAGCCATGCATTCATTTTTTATAGATTTTTATTTATACAAACATATCTTGCATGTTTGTAAATGATGATTTCATGTAAGTGTGTATGTTTTTGTATGCATTTTCTTAGTAAATATTCTAGCATATTTATATTTATATGAAACAAACTTATATATAAAGGTATGTTTGCTTTGTCTAGTTGTGTATATAAATGTGAATCTATTTGTGTGCAGAAAATGCGCAGTCACTTACATATATTAAAAGTCAAAATTATTTTCAGTATTTTTTATTTATAATAGATTCCATTTTTTTTAAATTTACCAGTTTATATGATAAAAATATTTTTTTACTTAAAGAAAAAATTCACAATTACTTTTGATTGAATAAAAATAATAGTATGTATTATTTGATATAAGTAATGAGATATTTTTTTCAACTGTGCTTATTGAAATTGTAAACTTAAAATTTTCTCATATCATCTAAATATTGTATTTTATTTTACCTATTTTTTTTAATTCATCAGATTCTTTCAAAAATCAATCGACAAGTCTTATATGATATAAATTGTATATAACTTATTAAATAAAAACTAATTCATTAGAATATGAAAGAAAAGTATTTGATTCTTTGATATGACACGATGTTCAAAAATAATTGTTTTTTTAGCCCAAATAAACAATAATTATTCAATTTTGCTTTTCAACTATAATTTAATTTAAACCAGAAAATACTTTATAATCGACAATGTAAATGCTTCAAAATAACTTTTTTCCACCGCCATGTGGTAATCAGCTAGAGATAAAAAAAAATGGCTAAATGCTTCATCCTACCAGATATTTTAATTACTAAGAGATAACAAAAATGACTAATTAATTAAAAAACTATTTTAACTGTCGATTAAAGTCATTTCTGCTTTAATTAAATTCAAAGGCAAAAGTCAAATATTAATTTTTCCTTTTTTCCATTAATTTACAAAAAATACAATTATAACCTTTATTTATGAAATTATTTCATCATATTTTGTATGTATCTGTAAATAACCATGATTTATAAATTTTTAAAAAATCGATCAATTAATTTATGATTTATTTAAAATAGCTAATTAAAATGAAAAATGTAATGAATAAATTTAATTTTCAAAAACCTATTTAAAAAAAATTGGTAAAAGAATCAATCGGCATACTATCCAGTCTCTTAGCTCTGCATTATGTATAACTTAAAGAGTTACAATAAATACAAAGTCGAAAGTATTTTTGTGATTTAAATTTCAATCTTTTGTAAGACATCCGATCGATTTTATTGCAACGCTGATTTAAATACGGATATTCTTTTATTGAATTATCTTTCCGATTATTAATTTTAAGACAAAAATTTTCCCCAAAAATGAAATGTAAATAAATTAAACTGAAGACGAGATGCATTATGGGAAGGATTATTGTAAATTTAATGTTTCGGAGCACAAATTATCCATAGATTTGATATTTACCTTTAACCAGAAACTACTTTCTTTCTATCAATTTAACAGCTTCAGCTTTAAAAAGTCAGACATTTTAATTTTTTATTGATAGTTTTGCAAAAAAAATTAATTTTTTCAAAATTTGAAAAGAATTTGAAAACAAACTGTCAATTAGAAAGTCATTTCTGTCTTTAAAATTCTTAACAAATTCTTAGTAGTATAAAAAAAATGGAAGTTTAGGAAGCTATTTACATCTAATAAATTTATAGATATAAAAACAACATTACCTTAATAAAATTAGTTATAGTTTAATAACAATTTATTTTGTTTAATGATGTAATGACTAAATTATACCATAATAATTAAATTTAACTATGAAACTCCTATTAAAAAAAAACAAGTACATTTTCAATAATAATTTTCTTTGATATTTTCTTTAACAATGTTTATGCGTTTATTTTGATTGATTGATCCAAAACTCAGAGAAAAACATACTTTTTTTAATGTATTCCTGTCATATCAAAGAACCAATTATTGTGTAAAGATTGTGTTAAAATCTAAAACCAAATTAATAAAATTCTAAAAAATATCATTGATAAGTGTTGTTATCGTGATTGTCAAAAAATAAACAACTTCCCTAACCGTTTATGTCCTGTTCTCTAGGCGGCTGTCAATTGTCACCAAACATTGACGTAATCTTTCTTGTGGACACCTCAACCAGTGTTAAAAAGAAAAATGTCAAACATGTGATTACTTTCATTAAAAAGCTGTTGTCTAAGGCAGAGATTGATCAGGGTATAGTACGTGTTGGCATGGCAACCTTCAGCACAAATGTACACATTCACTTTCATCTGAATAGCCATGAAACAAAAACACAGATTCTAACTGCTGCCGACAATATCACCTTTACTCGCGGCGACACAAATACTGCTTCGGCATTGTTTTTGGTACGGAAGCAAATGCTTACGGCAGAAAAGGGTGATCGGCCCGAAGCCCAAAATATAATCATTATCATAACAGACGGTGTCTCAAATGTGAACACGTACAGAACAGTGGTTGAGGCTCAGCTAGCCCGTGAGTCCGGGGCGCACATCTTTGCCGTCGGAGTTGGACTGGCAAAAACATCTGTACTACAAAGTATTGCTTCGCATCCGCCAGATGACAACACATTCACAGTTGCCAAATTTGGTGACCTTGTTGACCTGGAGACTTTGACAGACAGGCTGTTTGAAAGATGTGGTGAGTTTGGGCATCTGGCCCTAACATTTGGATTGTGTCTGTCTTTGCACAACACAACACCATTTTGGTGATGCACTTGTCTGGTGAACTGGTCATACCAGACAACACACAACCACTAATATCTGTAGTGACTCCTCTTTACATTCTTAACCTATGTAGAACCAATAATTCTAAAATACAATAAATTATTAATACAATGTCGAAATACTAAATTTCTTATGCACACAATTGCTAATGTATCACACGTCCTGGCAAAGGTTTGTAATTAAACGAGCAAAAAAGTTTGTAATTAAACGAGCAAAAAAGTTTATAATTAAACAAACAAAAAAAGTTTATGATTAAACAAGCAAAAAAAGTTTGTAATTAAACAAACAAAAAAAGTTTGTAATTAAACAAGCAAAAAAAGTTTGTAATTAAACAAACAAAAAAAGTTTGTAATTAAACAAGCAAAAAAAGTTTGTAATTAAACAAGCAAAAAAAGTTTGTAATTAAACAAACAAAAAAAGTTTATAATTAAACAAGCAAAAAAAGTTTGTAATTAAACAAGCAAAAAAAGTTTGTAATTAAACAAACAAAAAAAGTTTGTAATTAAACAAGCAAAAAAAGTTTATAATTAAACAAACAAAAAAAGTTTATAATTAAACCAGCAAAGAAGTTTGTAATTAAACCAACTAAAAAGTGTGTAATTAAACCAGCAAAAAAGTTTGTAATTAAACAAACAAAAAAAGTTTATAATTAAACCAGCAAAGAAGTTTGTAATTAAACCAACTAAAAAGTGTGTAATTAAACCAGCAAAAAAGTTTGTAATTAAACCAGCAAATAAAAGTTTATAATTAAACGAGCAAAAAAGAGTTTATAATTAAACCAACAAAAAAGAGTTTGTAATTAAACCTACTAAAAAGTGTGTAATTAAACCAGCAAATAAAGTTTGTAATTAAACCAACAAAAAAGAGTTTGTAATTAAACCAACAAAAAAGTGTGTAATTAAACCAGCAAAAAAGAGTTTGTAATTAAACCAACAAAAAAGAGTTTGTAATTAAACCAGCAAAAAAGTGTGTAATTAAACCAGCAAATAAAAGTTTATAATTAAACGAGCAAAAAAGAGTTTGTAATTAAACCAGCAAATAAAGTTTGTAATTAAACCAGCAAAAATGTTTATAATTAAACCAGCAAAAAAGAGTTTGTAATTAAACCAGCAAAAAAAAGTTTGTAATTAAATTAGTAAAAAAAAGTTTGTAATTAAACCAGTAAATAAAGTTTGTAATTAAACCAGCAAAAAAAAGTTTGTAATTAAACCAGCAAAAAAGTTTGTAATTTTACCAGCAAAAAAAAAGTTTGTAATTGAACCAGCAAAAAAGTTTTTAATTGAACAAGCTAAAACAAACAGTTTCTAATTAAACCAGATAAAACAAAGAATTTCGTAATTACATGAGCGAAAACAAACGGTTTTAATTAAACTAGACAAAACAGAGGTTTTATAATTGAACCGGATCAAAAAGAAAGGTTATAAGTAATCAGTAAAAAGGAAAAGTTTTTGATTTAACCAGACAAAATAAAGTATTTCTAATTAGATTAGACAAAATAAAGTATTTCTAATTAGATTAGACAAAATAAAGTATTTCTAATTAGATTAGACAAAATAAAGTATTTCTAATTAGATTAGACAAAATAAAGTATTTCTAATTAGATTACCCAAAACAGGTGTTTTTTAATGAGACCAGACAAAAAAAAAACACATGCTTCCGATTTTTTGAGATGAGGATTGATGATCTGTGTAATCTGGATTATTCGAACTACTGTTCTCATCTTGAGTGTTATTCTCACAAAGTTTCGCCCGCTGTAACCATCCAAATTCCCGGATTTGACAGAAATATTCCTGCATCCGAAAAGATACACCTGAAGAAGGCCGGAGGTTACAACGGCAGAAACATTGTGGGAATAGCACTCAAGATGAGAACGGTAGTCCGAATAATCCAAATGACACAAAAAACAGATGTTTTGTCATTAAATCAAGCAAAACAGATTTATAGTAGAGAATTCCTAGTGGGGATATGTTGCTGTCTGCCTCTCTTTTTTTTTGTAGGCTAGGGTTAAAGATGTTTTCTGTTGATTCTTACTTTCTGACGGGTAGTTGGATTGGGTAGCTTGAGCGGGTTGATGGAATGGGTGGGTAGCTAGAATATGTCTTTGAAATAGGACACAATGACCATTTGATGATAAAATATACTTTATTAATCTTAACAATATAGATATTGATTTTCCTTAACTAGGAGTTTTTTCTGACTGGACTATCACCACAGAGGTTTAAAATCCTCTGGACTTACATTACATATTTCCTCACTAAGTTTTTGTTGCCAACTCGAATCTCCAACTTCAAATCTTGCTCATGTCACATGATTAAATTAGCTAATCAAATATCTACTCTCATATGAGACTATTGGGAGCAGAGTTATTATATTATTGGTACTCTTGTGCCACCCAGTTGTCGACAATAAAAACGTGACTTCAGCTTCTTTTATAGTTCTAGTTTTTAACGTGCAGGTCATATCTTTATGTTCACTCTATTAAAACGATTCTCACTGTTTTTTACACCATGCAACGTGCATGGTTACTTTTACTTCATGAAAATGAATAACAGAATCATATGTGGTTTCAAAGTCACAATATGTCACTTACACACAAGTTTTAGCAAACCATATCTACACTTAACTCCAAAAGAATGTTATGATAAATTATATATGAATATTTTCATTGTTAAAAAGTTTATGTGTTTTCAATCTCTAGATTTAAACTTCTCTTGAAATTTGTTAGTTTTAAAGAGGAATATATTTAAATGTTATCTAGCCATTGGATGAATATTTGCAAAATATTTCTACTATTCAATCTGCTTATCTAAGCAAATTCACTAGACCAACCTGACAATCTGCCAAATCCCATCCATTCAATGTGGAGGTCCCCAGATGCCGAAGAGCTTTCTACTCCAAAAGCTTCTTTCCTCAAACTGCTGGACTCTGCTCCCTGCTTTCCTGACGGTACTGACATGCAGAAATTTAAAACTAATGTAAACAGACATCTCGCTGCGCAGTTCCCAATTTAGATTGACCCTCCCCCTAGAAACAAAAAAAAAACTCTCACCCTTTTTCTTAGTAGCCCCTTACGTCTACAATTGTGGCCTGCCTTGTTTGAAGTGAACTATGTTAAAAAAAAAGAAAGAAAGAAAAAAAGCAGTGCCAGGAACAGTCTTTGCATATTTAAATTCTTCAACATTCAAATTTTATACTTTTATCATTCTCACCTATGCAGTGACATGTATTTATGCTAGTTTTATGACTTTTATATCTTTTAAATAGATATAAACCAAGTATCAATTCGATCCGAAATCCTCACTCACTAATTGGATAATAATCGATAGATTCTCTACCTTTTTAACCAATATCATTTCAAAACAAATATTTTTGTAGCCTGAACATTTAATGGTGGTTTTTTATACTAATAATTGTATGCATATGGCTGTAATGACAAACAAGAACAGACGTAACTTGAGAAAGCTTTATTCGGCATACAATGTCGGTACAATATTAGTGCTGCTATTTATATTGTTTAGTAAAAGCAGTAGAGTTCTCCAAAGGGGAGATAATTCAAAATAGGAGAAGTTATTTATAATTGTTCATTACAATCGCATAATACATATTCTCTGACAGGGCCAGACTTTTTCCTACTGAGACTCTAAGCTATGAAATTAAGGTAAAAAAAAAATATAATAATACATGATTTACAAAATAAAATTAGTTAAAAAATGTCCCTTTTAATTGATTTGTGTTATTTGCTGCATAGAATGTAATGAAATATTCAATACGAATAGTTAAACAAAACTAATTTTAATAATGATCATATTTTTATTTAAAATAATTTTAATAAGAAACAAGAACAGCGTAGGACTTGAGTAAGCTTTATTCCACTTGAAATACTGGTACATGTGTTAGTACAGACTTTTAGGTGCTTGTAGACTGTAGGTCCGAATATAAATAAATTTATCTTTAATTTGGGGAGAGTCAAATAAGGGGGGAGAATTCTAGTATCAAGTTTCAACCACGATGTATCTTAAAATGGATTTTACTATAGTAATTATTCTAAAATAAAGTTTTTTAAAAATATATACATAAAAGGAACTGTTTTCAAACAAATTATTTTATATTTAACCAGAGATAATGCCAAACTAACAGACTTCTTGCAATCGCACAAATTAATTTTCAAACAAATTGCTGAATTTCACCCAGTGTAAAACTGTCATTTATTTCAAAAACTGTATTTCCCGTGTTTCATGTTTTTTTCCTCCTTCCATTGACCTATTTTTCCTATTTTTCCTTCTTCTGTGATAATTTATTTATTTTAATAAATCATTTTATTTATCATTGGTGCCGAATGCGGTGTGATTGTTTTTTTCTAAATTATCCTTTTACGTATACATTTTTTAAAACTTTATTTTAGAATAATTACAATAGTAAAATCCATTGTAAGATACAGCGTGGTTGAAACTTGAAACTAGAGTTATCTCCCTCTTGTTTGACTCTCCTCAAATTAAAGATAAAAAAATCTTTTTTTTCGGACCCACAGTCCACAAGCACCGACTTTTATTGTGTTAGTATTTACAGAAGAGTTCCCCAAAGGGGAGGTAATAAAGAATACAGGAAGCTACTCTCAGTGACTTATTATAACAACCTTTTCAATAATATTTTATTTCATCGAATGGTGAGCAGTATTATTTGTCACTTTCCGTACAATATTTAAAGAATTACGTTTATTGGTCAGAATTAGAGAAGGCATATTGGTAAAAATACAGAAAATTAAAGGGTAAAATAAAAGCAAAAAATAAAATCTAAATAAACCCTGAACTATAACTATCCATAACTCGTTTTGATGTTGCCCTATCAAATAACAATATTTATTTCATGGTTTCGCCGGTAAGCAATGTTTATAGAATTACATTTATTGGTAAAAACAAAAACAAGAGAGCAAAATTAAAACAGAAACAATCGACAATGATAGTTTCAGATTTTGAAAGTAAATCCTGGTTTAATTGTTTTTTGTCTATGTAAAAATATCTGAACTCTGACAACTAAGTGAAGCTCCTAGCCTGCTCATGTAGCTTAGATATAAGTCTGTCAGAACTACTTCTACTGGTAAGAGAAGGGGTGAGGGTGAGTTATCTGGTGTCAAAAAAACAATGATTTAGATAGGTAGGGCTTATCAGCATGGGAAGATAACTCATTTAAGAGAAGGAAACCTTTAATCTCAAAACTCTGCTGCCTTGCGGTTATATCCACTCATAGAATATGATTTTTGAGAAAACTTCCCAAAACGTTCTGGCAGGGCCTGTGATGGCACGGAAACTATGTGTAATACACCTTGCCTTACCCACGAAAGAGGCGAATAGTCTTCTCCATGGGTTACAACTTGCCTTCCATACTTACGTACTCAGGATTTGCATTTTAGAGAGATCATTCCAGTTTCGCTTTGCCGCATCAGTGCAACTCCATAGTCTTCTGAGACTAAAAGATGCTTTTATAAGAATATAAATTTACATTGAACAGAAATGCCAAATATTTTTATATTTCATAAAAGTTATTGTTAAGACAGTCAGAACTGTATTAAATCAGCTAAGATTACAATGATTCTATTTGCCATTTTTACATCCTTTGGATTATGACATGGCCCATAGCATAAGCTTAGATCTGATGACCTCAGAGCAAGATTAAATTTGGACAGTATAAGGAGATGTGTGCAGAAGAGGAGACTTAGTTAGCTGGTCACATTGAAAGAATGGATGAGATTTCTTGAGTCAGTAGATGTAGAACAGTTAAGGCAGCAGGTACAGTTCACATGGGAAGATCAAGGAAAACATCAGAGGAAGTGATAAAAATGGACTTGGGTAAAACAAGGGTTACCTCGCCAGAGATAAGTTGGTTTGGAAGTCAATATCTAAAAATTCGTTTCATCTCAAGAGAATTACTGATGAAAACAGTCCATTTGAAGTAAACATGCCACGTGATAATTTGGAGTGTCTAAAACATTACAACCAACCTGTTCTCTCCTAGCAATTGAAATATAGAGCTACATATCTGCTCCCAAACACCTCAGTGGAACATTTCTATATCAATAACATTATGAGACAGCTACATGTGTATGCGTATTACTCGTACCAACGTAACTTTCATAATTACACATTGAATTATTATTTTTTTATTTACTATTAATGAAATATTTATTAAAATAAAAATAGCCTAAAATAAACGAAATTTAAAAAACCCTATTTAAGAAATAATATTATTACAAAATTAAATCTGACAGAATGCATTTCGGTTTCTTGATAAACAAGTCAGCCATTTTAATTCTCGTGTTAATAGTTGAAAAAAAGAGTGAATTACTTTGTGACCATTTGAAATGTGAAAGGAATTTGGAAGCATTCAAACTGTCAAATATAAAGTGATTTCTGGTGAATAAAATTCTTAGCAAATCCTCATGCATTAAAAGATTGAAAGTTTAGGAATAATAATCCAATAATTTTATAAATAGAGATTAAAACATTACCTTAACAACAATTAGTTATAGTTTGATAAAAATTTGGTTCCATGAATAATTTAATGACCAAATAATGTCGTAATAATAAAATTTAACTTTTAAAATCTTATTTTTAAAAAAAATAAAAAATTTAAAATTTGGTAAAAAAACAAAACTAAACGACATAGTTAAAAAAAAAAACTAATAAAAAATGAAAGTTAAAAAAAACTCCCGGACAACGCCGAGTAGGTATATCAAGATATGTATAAACAAAATTAGTTATAGTTTGATGAAAATTTGGTTCCATGAATAATTTAGAGTCCCAAATGATATCGTAATGATAAAATTTAAATTTCAAAATCTTTTTTTTTTAAATACTGATAATTTGGTAAAAGAAAATCAAATGGCATAGTTAACAAAGCGAATCAAAAATGAAAGTTAAAAAACCCCAAAAAACTCCCGGGCAACGCCGAGTAGGTGCATCTAGGTATGTATACAGTAAAGGAAGAATTTGAAAAGAAATGTCTCTCAATTTATGAACAAGTTATGTCTTGACAAACTTTGAATTCAAATATCTCAAACCTAACGTCGGACCTTTTTTATTTTCGGTGACATTAATTGTAAATAACGAAATGAGGGACGGACACATTTCAAATACATTTAATTTTATGTGGTGATTGATTCCAAACCTTTGTCAGAACTTGTTGTAGCTAGTAGTAAACTCTAATCTGCTTTAATTCTAACTCATAAAACCTTCACATTTCGTTTGATTAAAACAAAACAAAAAAAAACATTTCATGCTTTTTATCTTTTTGGCACCCATTTTGCCCATTTCTGTTGTCTCAAGTTTTTATAAACCAAAAATCAAATGTTTTTTCATACAAGTCGTTAGACCTGGTTTAGCATAACTGCCTAAACATGTACATTCTCAATAGTTTTTTTTCTTATAAATTTCCAAGTGTATTATTTATATTCACTGTTAAACAATCTACCATAAAAAAACATTTTGAAATAAAAAAGGCCTGAAGAAATATTTGTATCAGAGTCTGATAAATATATTTTTCGTTCTATGGTGTTATTCCATATTTAATGGCTACTGTCTTTTTAAATACTTATTTAAAAACTAACAGTAAGAAAGTAAAAAAAGTATTTTTTTTAAAAACCTTATGCTTGAATTTGGTCCATGGTGATCCCAAAGGAATAAATGTTGCAGTATCTTTTACCATAACCAGCTTGGGGTCATACTGGATCAAACGATGTAAGATTTGTAAGTGTATTTTTGATAGTTTATGAGCTTTAGCCAGATACTCACACAAACAAATGGAAATCGGCCTTTCCTTTTGTACAAGGTGTTTGGAAAAGCGATGGCATAACGTTGGAATCATATTCCATATATGTATAAATTAGCCTTTTTGTTTGGGGGTTGCTTTTGTAATAGCACTCTATTACTAATCTAAGTTCATCTGTGGTCCATTTATTCCTCTGCACGGGCTTTGACTTATGCTAAAGAAGGGCTTACATTCGCAGGATGCCGACCAAGTCTCCCATGTTTACTATGAAAGGATCCCCTGCCGATCATGATGTTTACATCTTTATTCTGAACCTCACAGCTTTTATATTTGTTTGGTATCATTTTTTTTTTCATGGTTTTGTTCGTGTAGATGGCGGTCCAAGCTTATTTTATCACTCATCCTGTCATGATAATAATTTTTATCTGCCCTATATGTAAAGACTAGCAGTGCTACCCGACGTTGTCCGGGGCAAAATTGTAACATATTTCTATTAAAACTTCAATCTCTCTACCTCTCTATATCTTTCTCTCTTTTCCCCCTTCCCTTTTCCACTCCCTCTTTCTTCTCCGCCCAGACCATTCCTCTCTCTGGACATACACACACATACACACACACACAAGTCTCCCTTATATTAATCCCTTGAGGAATTAGTTGGCATAAGGGAATTAACTCCTTGATAAAAAAATCAGTTACTTCTCTTTAGTTAGTACATAAAAATGGCTGGAAAATCGACCACCCCCTTCCGACGAAATCTGCACGAGTTTAGGATCAAAGAATGAATAATATTTTTTAAACTTTAGATATTATTCTACCGAGGCAACGCCGATCAAGAAAATACCAACTTTGTGGGTGCTTGTTTTATAATTTTTTAGTTTTAGCCGTTCATACATACACACATACATACATACATACATACATACATACATACATACATACATACATACATACAGCTACTCGTTATATTATAAAAGATAACAGTGTACTACCACATACATTGTATGTTTTAGATGTTTACAATAAAGAATGTTGATCAGTATTTGTTTCAATGAACTATAATTTGGAAACCAACCGTTTCAGGGCATAAATACACATATAGAACATAATACTGAAGTTATGCCATCGATTTTCCACACTCCTTGCATAATAGAAAATGTAACATTCAATCTGTTATCACACCGTTGTATTTCTTGTTTTTCTCTTTATCATCGACATAAACAATTTTTCTTTTCAATATTTTTAGACAAGAAAAAAATTTTTATAACAAGGAAAAGCTGGACCCATGTAAATTACATTTACTTAAGATGACTATATGTACACACATTGTATTTTCTCTTCTTTTTATATTGTGAGAATTGTGATTTCTTTTTTATACTAGACTCGCACGGTACCCGGCGTTGCCCGGGGGTTAGAGTGTAGAATAGTGTCTAAATCACGACAACAGTAACAGCCGATTTCTTGCTGGCAACATTGTGATTTTCGTATTTACTGTCATAATCGCAAGTTGCTTTAAAAAATAAAACCACACATGAACGTGCGGAAAACAATTTGGAAAAAACATCCACTGGTTATTTAAATGTAATTTCACCAGTAACAGCCGATTTCTTAATAAAACAACAAATGAACATGTTCAAAGTCTTATTTGAAAAAGAAAAATGAATGTGTTTGAAGTATTTACTTGAAAAAAAGAGACAAATGAATTTAACAAATATTGAATGATTTCGTTTTTATTTAATTATGTTAAATCTGAAAAATAACAAAAGGAATAATTATTTAAATGCTTAACATTTTTTAATACATTCTTCACTGAAATATTCTTTGTTTAATTCTATATTTGTTTTATGAAACGAACAAAATCTATTTAAAAACAAGAAAATTTCGTTTCTTTAAATTCTAATATATTTCAGTTATTTTATAGACCTTACTGATAATTGGCCGTAATGACCTCGGATAGAATCGAAAGAAAATTTCAAATATGTCTTTAGATTCTGCGAAAAATGTAACCTTTATTGAAACTTATTTGAATGTTTTAACTGTTAACATATCAATTTCTGTAGCACATAAACAAACATTAATAGGTAGGTAGGTAGTTAAACATCCGACGTAGTTCTAATTTCTTTATTCAGATATACAGCAAAAAGTTGTAATGTTTCTCTTGCCCTTCCTCCAAACTTTCAAGATTACTTGAAGCAACAAAAAGACATTCACATTCGGCTTTTTTTATAGATTCATTTTTTTCAAAGAATTCTCTGAATGAAGATATTCTTTATACATATACATATATACAAACTATACACATACAATAATATTATTGCTTAAAAATGAGTAATGACAGATCAAATTTCATCAACTGGGCTCAAAATCAATAAATGGATATTTAATATTGGGGGGAGTGATGCGGATGTTCAAATCGTTACCAATGAAAAAATACAAAATTATCAAACCAAATTCAAGCCCAGTCGAACCCATCATATCAGCTTCTTACTTTTTAAAGAAATATTGAGAGTTTCTTGCCAAATTGTTTTTTTAGATTCATTGAGTAACATAAAGATTATTGTTTAAACATATAAAATTATATTGTCGGATTTTTAAAGTAAGACTTAAATAGAATTTAAACTGAAAAATTAAGCCTGGTTTGTGACTAGTCAGTTTACATTTGTTATTGTTGAGCCGTGTTATTAGCAATATAATAACATATTTAGCTAGAATTTATTTGTAAAATTACTTAATCCGGACAAGACAACTGCTAATATTAAATGATTTTTTAAAACTAATTACCTAAAATTAAAAATCAGCAAGGGTGATAGGTAAATTGAAGAATATAAAAGTGGTTGTCTACCTTAGGTTTAAAAATTAAAAGGTAATATGATTTCAGTGTATCCCAGCAAAGGTACAGTTAGTGTTATATATTGTTTATCCAATGAATTAATGTACATTTCTCTGATTTATCTTCATCAATATTACACTATTATTGAATAAATATGATACAAAAAAAAAAACAGCACGGAATGTGATATACCTAGTTATTTATCTTCCTCCCACAGCGATAAGATGTGACACAAGGTCGGAGAGTGGGATTTGAAAAGTCAGCGCCCGAGAATTTGAGCACTCTGGCCTATAAAAAATGCCTGGGGCACGTCAGGCAGTAAGCAATAAACTTACTCCTCCCCAAAGAGGGGAGGCAAAGCCTGGGAGGGTGGGCCTCCTAGAACTGCACAAGACAGACCCATAGACCGGCGGAAATCAAGCCCCGAAGGCCAAGACACTACCGGTCTATAGAGTGTAGTACCCATCGGAAAATCTCTCTCTTCTGGAACATTGCTCGCTTATATGTTTCAAGTTGAATGGCTTTCCAATCTGCCTTGTTTAAAAAGAAAGGATTTATTTTATTTAGGCAAATAATAAACATTATCGATGTATCGTATGTACTAGTGAGACCCTGTGGAAAGTCCACGGTACTTTCTACATCAATCTGTATAATTTACTGTTACTAATAATATTCCTTTCGCAATAATAAATGTCTGTTAATAATAATATTACAATTGAAATAATAAATGACTGTTAATAATAATATTACAATTGAAATAATAAATGTCTGTTAATAATAATATTACAATTGAAATAATAAATGACTGTTAATAATAATATTACAATTGAAATAATAAATGTCTGTTAATAATAATATTACAATTGAAATAATAAACGTTTGTTAATAATAATATTACAATTGAAATAATAAATGACTGTTAATAATAGCATTACAATTGAAATAATAAATGACTGTTAATACTAACATTACAATTGAAATAATAAATGACTCTTAATAATAACATTACAATTGAAATAATAAATGACTGTTAATAATAATATTACAATTGAAATAATAAATGTCTGTTAATAATAATATTACAATTGAAATAATAAATGTCTGTTAATAATAATATTACAATTGAAATAATAAATGACTGTTAATAATAATATTACAATTGAAATAATAAATGTCTGTTAATAATAGTATTACAATTGAAATAATAAAAGACTGTTAATAATAATATTACAATTGAAATAGACTCTTTCTCATTCCATAAAATAATTGTTATCGTCAGCTAAATATATTTTAAATAAATAAATAAACGAACGAATATGTTTATTTTTTATTTATTTATTAAAAATTGTAGCAATTTCTTTCTTTTTTAGACAAAAAAATAGTCTCCGTCTTCTTACCATAAAAATAATTATCAACTAAATATTCTTCGAATCAATAAAACGAATGTAACTTTTTGAAATGTATATATTTAAAATTCTACTGTTTTGGTTGATGTGACGACATAATTTAATTTTGGAACAATTCATTTTAAAATGGGCAAAGTTGGAATGTTTTTCTTTAGCCACATCAGATTAATTACCGATCTCCATCTTTGTTAATTGGACGATCTCATTTTTTTAAATGTGTGTATGAAGTAGTTTTGCATTTTATTATTATTTATATACATTAAGTATCATATATAAGATCATTGGATGAATTATATTTATTTTTACTATAGAAAATATATACATTTATTTTTGGTACTTGTCCAAATTAGGACTCAAGCTAAAATCGACTTGGCATCGGTAGTTTCCGAATGTTTACGTAGTCGGTTAGAAAAAGCCAAATAAAATGTTGGTTGCCTGCATCCCAAAAATTCAAAATTTAAAATTTTACTGCTTTAATAGACGAGATTTTTTTCGGCCCTACGATACATAAGCACCGAAAAAATGAAAGATAAATTTTTTTTCGGCCCTACGATACATGAGCACCGAAAAAATGAAAGATACATTTTTTTTGGCCCTACGATACATGAACACCGAAAAAATGAACGATACATCTTTTTTCGGACTTACGATACATAAGCACCGGAAAAATGAAAGATAATTTTTTTTCGGCCTTACGATACATAAGCACCGAAAAAATGAAAGATAATTTTTTTTTGGCCTTACGATACATGAGCACCGAAAAAATGAAAGATACATCTTTTTTCGGACTTACGATATACATAAGCACCGAAAAAATGAAAGATAATTTTTTTGGGGCCTTACGATACATGAGCACCGAAAAAATGAAAGATACATCTTTTTTCGGACTTACGATATACATAAGCACCGAAAAAATGAAAGATAATTTTTTGGGGGCCTTACGATACATAAGCACCGAAAAAATGAAAGATAATTTTTTGGGGCCCTACGATACATGAGCACCGAAAAAATGAAAGATAATTTTTTTTGGCCCTACGATACATGAGCACCGAAAAAATGAAAGATACTTTTTTTTCGGTCTTACGATACATAAGCACCGAAAAAATGAAAGATACATCTTTTTTCGGACTTACGATACATAAGCACCGAAAAAATTAAAGATACATTTTTTTCGGCCTTACGATACATGAGCACCGAAAAAATGAAAGATACATCTTTTTTCGGACTTACGATACATAAGCACCGAAAAAATTAAAGATACATTTTTTTCGGTCTTACGATACATAAGCACCGAAAAAATTAAAGATACATTTTTTTCGGCCTTACGATACATGAGCACCGAAAAAATGAAAGATACTTTTTTTTCGGCCTTACGATACATAAGCACCGAAAAAATTAAACATACATTTTTTTCGGCCTTACGATACATGAGCACCGAAAAAATTAAAGATAATTTTTTTTCGGCCTTACGATACATAAGCACCGGAAAAATGAAAGATACTTTTTTTTCGACCTTACGATACATAAGCACCTAAAAAATGAAAGATAATTTTTTTTCGGCCTTACGATACATAAGCACCGAAAAGTTTGTTTTTCTTATTAAAAAATACTTGTTAAAGTTGGCTGTCTTCTTTTTGCTTTATGGCATATCAACCCTATTTAAGTTATTTAATGCCAAATGCAATCATTTCGGTAAAAGATTTTATTATTCAAATTACTCCAAATGTACTTAGAAATAATTTATTTTAAAAATTACTTAGTCCGGCCGAGATAACTGCTAATAAAGGGTGGTCACTAGAAAAGCGGGAAATCTAAATCAAAAGTTTAATTTCAATTTCTTCAGCAATCTACTTCTTATTTCATTGCATCGGAGGATTGGCCTTCAAAACACCCAGACATGAATGTCATGTCTGGAGCTTGTTAGTAGCAGAAACTCAGAAATGTTAACACAACATAGACTCTATTGATCATTTGAAAACTGCTTGGCAAGAGCTTGGAATGTTATTCCACAGGTTACTCTTCAATACGCAACGTGAGATTTGATTTCGAAGTTAAAATGCTTTTATGAAATGCACGGACGACATTTTAAGCATCTGTGAGTGTATTATAATATTAGTCTTTGTAAAAATAAATTATCGTTTGACAAATTTCCCGCTTTTATAGCGACCAAATAATCATATAAAAAATGCATTTTTAAGCTGGGTATAAAATTGACTTTTCCTCCCTAAAATTCTTTTGTCGGCAAGTTTCAACTTTTTCTTCTGTGGACGTTTTTTTCCATGGATTCCTTTTTTTGGTCACCAACTACTAATTTCCGCAAGTTTTGTTCATGTTACTAACGAAATAGCGAAGCAAAAGGAGGAGCCTTTTATGTTCACTCTCTGCATTATAATTATTTCTCTCATTTTTATTTCTCTCATTTTCATTTCTCTCATTTTTATTTCGCTCATTTTTATTTCGCTCATTTTTATTTCGCTCGTTTTATTTCTCTCATTTTCATTTCTCTCATTTTCATTTCTCTCGTTTTTATTTCTCTCATTTTCATTTCTCTCATTTTCATTTCTCTCATTTTTATTTCGCTCATTTTCATTTCGCTCATTTTTATTTCTCTCATTTTCATTTCGCTCATTTTCATTTCTCTCATTTTTATTTCGCTCATTTTCATTTCGCTCATTTTTATTTCGCTCATTTTTATTTCGCTCATTTTCATTTCTCTCATTTTTATTTCTCTCATTTTTATTTCTCTCATTTTCATTTCGCTCATTTTTATTTCTCTCATTTTTATTTCTCTCATTTTCATTTCGCTCATTTTTATTTCTCTCATTTTCTTTTATCTCGTTTTCTTTTATCTCATTTTTATTTCTCTCATTTTCATTTCTCTCATTTTTATTTCTCTCATTTTTATTTCTCTCGTTTTCTTTTCTCTCATTTTCATTTCTCTCATTTTTATTTCTCTCATTTTCATTTCTTTCGTTTTCATTTCTCTCATTTTCATTTCTTTCGTTTTCATTTCTCTCATTTTAATTTCTCTCATTTTCATTTCTTTCATTTTCATTTCTCTCATTTTCATTTCTTTCGTTTTCATTTCTCTCATTTTCATTTCTGCTGACCAAACTCAATCGTGACATGTTTGTCTTTTCCTTGGTTTTTCAGGTCGCTAAGCCATCCACGAAAATTGTACATATCTCATAGCGTATTTGCGACGTGGACTATACTGACTACTGATATTTACACCTGTAAATTATCAAGACATTGCAGGCCGAGTGTCAGCACTGAAACTGCTCGTTTCGACTGATGATGTATATAGATGGATGTATAATAAATAGTCCCATCGTATGAAAGAGTGTTTCTTCTTTCTTGAGCGTGTGCCTGCGGCTGAAAAGCCCTCACCTCATTCCACTTGTTCGCATCACCGTCACCTGCACGATTAATTGCATATACAGTAGGTTGAAAGCACAATTAGACTTTCACAATTTCACCTGCGATCACCGCGAAGGGAAAAAAATAATCACTTAAATTTTAAAATTTGTTGAAAAACAATATGATCACTTAAATTTGTTGAAAAAAAAATGATCACTTAAATTTGTTCAAAACAATATGATCACTTAAATTTGTTGAAAAAAAATGATCACTTAAATTTCTTGAGAAAAAAAATGTTTTCCATTTTTTTACTTTTAAGTTGGAATTTTCTGTGATTGTTTTATTTGAACCGTTTTTTTTAATGCCAAATACATCAAATACATGTCTATGACAAGGTTTATTTGGGTCAGTTTGTTGATCCGTCGGTCAGTCCGGTCACACTAAAGTTGTTTGTCGATGAATATTCATATTTTTAAATCTACACCGTCTAGCTTTATAGAAATATGTGTGCCAATTGTTACAATAGCTGAAATAATCTATACTTTATAGAAATATGCGTGCCAATGGTGGCAATGGCTGAAATATGAATCTATACTTTATAGAAATATGTGTGCCAATTGTTACAATGGCTGAAATAATCTATACTTTATAGAAATATGTGTGCCAATTGTGGCAATGGCTGAAATATGAATCTATACTTTATAGAAATATGTGTGTCTATTGTGGCTATCGCTAAAATATGAATCTATACTTTGAGTGAAATTTATTCATAAGATTTTAAGGTATTTAAAACAAGTGATTCTCTTTTGTGTGTCAAGCCTAATTATCAAATAGCATTTTCTTTGATGTATCAAGCTTAAGTTTGTAATAGAATTTCCTTTGGTCTGTCATGCTTAAGTTTAAAATAGCACTTTTTTATGTGTCAAGTTTAAATTTGAAATAGCATTTGTTTGGATATGTCAAGCTTAAATTTATATTTTTTGTGTCAAGTTTAATTTTGAAATAGCATTATTTTGGTATTTAATGTCTCAGTTTCAAATAGCATTTTCTTTGATGTATCAAGCTTAAGGCTTTGGTCTGTCATGCTTATGTTTGAAATAGTTTTTTTTATCTGTCATGCTTATGTTTAAAATAACATTTTCTTTTTCAACCAAATACACGAGTGTCAAACAGAAAGAGTTAAGAGCTATGTATGAACCGAAGTACACAATCTTGTCTGTCATATCTGCAGCAAGACTTGTAAAAATAAATCGAGGCAGTTGAGCCGTCTGTGTACCCACAATTGGACATTGAAATCTTGTGGCAATGGCCTTCGTCTATAAAAAAAGTGGCAATCATATATATATATATATATATATATATATATATATATATATATATATATATATATATATATATATATATATACATTGTGTATTTATGCAGCATTTTCTTATTTATGCAAACATTGTTAAGAATAAAAGAATTCGTCTGTTTAATTATACCTCTTTTATTTTTTTTCAATTTTTCTGATGGTCTTTTTTGTATTAAAATCAGAATAATTAATAAAAGTTCCATAGGTTTCACAGGTTTCATGAACGTTTTCGATTCTTCGTCGAATAATCCTCAGGTGTCAAAAGCAAATGAACAAAAATAC
>OY744529.1:46368061-46533061 GCA_963556195.1 Sepiola atlantica
AAGACAAAATATGAAGATTTATATGATGTATATTTTCATAATTGATATTTACACACTAACAATATTTGTTGTTTAGGTATGTTAAGTAAAATAATAAGTTAAGTAAAGTAATAAGTTAAGTAAACTAATAAGTTAAGTAAAGTAATCAATTAAGTAAACTAATAAGTTAAGTAAACTAATAAGTTAAGTAAACTAGTAAGTTAAATAAAATAATAAGTTAAGTAAAATAATAAGTTAAGTAAAATAATCAATTAAGTAAACTAATAAGTTAAGTAAACTAGTAAGTTAAGTAAACTAATAAGTTAAGTAAAATAATAAGTTAAATAAAGTAATAAGTTAAGTAAAGTAATAATCTAAGAGTAAGTAAGTCCAAATATAAGTGTCCACTGTTCCCTTCGTTTGAAATATCCCTAAGTTTGTGTACAATGTGCTGGCCAATACAAAGTTGAACTGATTATATTAATTCTTTTTTTTTTGCATGCGTTTAGAACTTGTTTCTGTATTGAAACTATGTGAATGGATTTGCAAGGACACCAGGCATCACATGTCACTGCAGCTATTGATAATATGCTTTGAAGCTGTTCAGATTGATGCAGAAAAAGATGATACAGCTCCAGTCATGTTAAGCTATCATTTATTGGTTACTTATATTGTTGAGTTTTCGTGGTCATTCATACGGAGTAGAAATAGTTTGCGTCCATTTTTTATCTCTTTTGTTTAATCAAAACACCAAGAGGTTAGGGTTAGGGTTAGGGTTAGCAACTGAACACACTAAACACATTTTTCTTAATAAACACCATCTTTTAACCAAAATCCGATCTTGACATTTTATGGTACACTTATAGATGCCGCACCATGTTTCTGTGACTTCGCGTCGTCAACGTTCAGGCATGTTACGGAAGCACCCGAGAGTCGACGAGGAAAAAACGAGGCAAAACCTGCCAAACACTAAATTGAAGACTGGCAGCCGATAAATTATGACAAAGAAAATCAAACTAAAATACATATATAAAAATAAAGAACGAACAAACCGTAGCTAAACAATTGTTATTCATTAGATGTTTATTTTCGTTTTGTTTTTGGTCAAAAGAACCATTGTTAATCAAATGTTTTTAAATAATATGTTATTTTGTTTGTGCACCGGAACATTTCAAAAGATGATTTTGTTTGATTTGTTCAACAAATATATATATTTTTTAAATTCATTTTTCAATGCTTTTTTTTTACATTTTTTTGTCAATTTTTTTATATGTTAACATAAACACCGAATAAGCAAATTATTTTTGTTTTTGACACATATGTTGACATTTATCGCATTTTTTTTGTTTCACAAAAAGAGACCTTTGCTGGAAAAACTAAATTAGTCCTTCGAGAGATTCAACGATCTGACAGATTGGTTAATAGTTTTGTTAAATCTCGGGCGCTTCCGAGATCTGCCCGAACGTTGACGACGCGACGTCACGGAAACATGGTGCGTCATCTATAAGAATACCCATTTTATAAATTTCATGATATGCATCCACACACACAAACACACACACATATATAAAAAAATATATATATATATATATATATATATATATTTAGGCAGATGTCGAAAGTCTCTCTGTGCAGGGGTTTGTCAGGACAACCTGACATGAGGATACTTCCTCCTACAAGTAAACCCTGACCAAATATTAAAAATAACATAGTGTTCGAAGCCCAAACAAAATCCACTCGGTATGCCTAACCAACACTGGCTTATGCGAGGAATGGTGCGCCTTCTCCAAGTGATGTTGCCTCTAGTAACATCACTTAGCTGGATACTCCACCAGACCAGATGAATTCTTGTCCTGGAATCCGGTAAAACTAAAAGACAACAAGAAAGATATACTATACCATAGTTAGCTAATCAATTGGGCAGAGGAAAATTAATATTCTTAACTTCTTTACAAACTCAACGTTTGACAGGTAAAGGAGAATTTTAATGGAACACTCGAATATCTATGTATCTCATATAGAGATAAAGTGTTAGCCCCAGGAAGGGGCTCCTTGATCTCTGAGAACTTCGACTTAAGTAAAATGAAACAAAAATATATATGTATATTTTAAGACAGATTTCTCTTGAAATCTTCCACGACACAAATAAAAAGGAACAGTTTTCTGTTTAAACTCAACAATATACATCCAATATTTGATATCTTATTTGACATCTGCAATATGTTCGGTCATTCGCTGGTAGAAACGAAGCACTTACTTTGGTACAGATTGGAGTTGACAAGTTCAAGACCGCTTCAAGTCATGGAATCACACTGGGAACCACAAGTTTGCAACATGGAATTCCTATCAGGTCTTTCTACTCTCAGGTTTGTTACTCACAGACAGGTATGTTAAACATTGCATTTTTTCATATAAAAAAAACACGGAATAATCATTATTTAAACGCAATTAATTCTTTTAAATATCATTTCACAGTTCGTGAGCTTTTAATTATTGCACTAATAGCCTTCAATTTATTTTTCCAAAAAACAGATTCACTACAAAGGACAAGATTGATAGCAGCACCATTTTCCTCACCTGAAAATTAATTAAATCTTCACCATTTTACTTTTTAAACAAACTTTTATCTTTTTCATCATTGTCTAATTCATGTTTCTATTTTTTATTATCTTATTCAGTGCCAGTGCCAAGTAAGTAAGGCTGTTTACACATACAGTATATATATATATATATATATATATATATATATATATATATATATATATATATATATATATATATATAAATATATATATATAATATCGGTTTGTATATAAAAATAAAGGTAAGAAATGTTGCTGTACATTTATTTACTATTGAATGTGAACGGATATCTTTTCAAGAAAAGCAACAGAAGTGTTTATAATTCTCGGCACTTTATGGTATTTACGTAACTTTTCATTTAATTATACACACTTAAAAATAGAAAGGCGACTTCAAAGTATCTTCAGTTCAGATCAGCATTTCTATCTCCCCCCTATATGTGTGTGAGTTTGCTCTTTTCTTTGTTTTTTGTTTGGTTTCACCCAAAAATGAACCAATGTATAGTGTAGGTTTTTATCAAGATACTTTAATCCAAGAACTTTTTACATCTTTACTCTTTGTGATTTTTGCTGATGATTTTGTAGTGTTGCAGAGACGATATTCACATAAAAATGTTGTTTGGCTCACGACAAATGAAACGGACCGTAAAAAATATATCTCACAGAAATGTTATGTTATTTTGGTAATGTGAAAAAATAAAAATAATAAAATAAAAACATGGTTATTGGAATATAAAATGAACCTGACTTATATGCATAGAAACATAAGATATCCATAAAAACATGGACATGAATTGAATCTTTAGAATGTTATTGTTATATTAGAAATATCAGTATTTATTAAATAGAACTTTTAACGAAATACAAACATAAGGTCAAAACATACAAGAGATCGGTATTCCAATGCTCCAATGAAATGGTAAATAAGGCACTATGTTCTCGACTTCACATTTCCAAATACATTTTTCTCTGCATTTTATGGTATTTTTGTAACTGTTCCCAGTTCGCTTATTCCTCAAATTCCTTTAAAATCCTTTTGTCCCGCATGTGATTCAACCCATTCTGTCACCAAATACTTGACAACATCTATTTACAAACGCACACAACAACAACTTTGTGAGCAAAAATCAAAGTCGCAAATGAAATGGTTCAAATAGTCGACCATGCACAACAATCTGAATCCATTAAAAGCAATAATATCTATCATTAACAATAGCTTTTCTTTTATTTTTAACTCTTCAACGGAAAAGAGTTTAAGGAAATAAAAATAGCCATTTATTTAGTTATCATGCTTTCTTGGGCATTTCTAATTTTTAAAATAGCCATTTATTTAGTTATCATGCTTTCTTGGGTGGGCATTTCTAATTTTAAAAATAGCCATTTATTTAGTTATCATGCTTTCTTGGGCATTTCTAATTTTAATTAATACTTCTATTTGAACTGTTCCTACTAGACACCACCCTCGGGTGTCGTCGGTCTCTCTGTACACGAGTTTGTCAGAGACTTTGACATGAGGATACTTTTTATTTGAAGTAAACCATGACCAAATATTTTTTTCAATGGTGTGTTATTTCCTCAAGCCATCCAGCACGTCTTCCGAATTGCGGACGGGGGCACCCCCTCTATTAATAGAGGGCAGCTTCGAATAAAGAATTAGAAGCCGTTGACAATGAGGAAATGAATGATAAAAAATATGAATAAAAACGAAAATAAATACTGGCAGGCCGGCACCCAGGATAAAAAGAGCCCATTAACCCGTTCATACACCATGTAGGAAGATGTAAGCAATGGTGTAACCCTTCCTGCCTCTAGAAATGGTGCTCCAGCCAATAGAGAGGTCAACCAGGGTCCGTCATCAGGCCTTGAGACAAAAGGTCCTGGTCCCCTATCTCCATCAAATGCAGCAACAAAAAATGAAACATAAGAGGCTTAAAAGCCCAACCATGGACTGTTGCACAAAAGAAGGTGCTATTGTTTTGCTACCACTACTCAAAGTTTGAAAAGTGGAGCAAAATATCTAATGAAATCCTAGCCAGTAAGATTCAAGAATCTACCCTCCCCGAAGAATATATATATATATATATATATATATATATATATATATATATATATATTGGTACAGAAAAATTAGTACAACATTCGTACCGGCGGTTTCAAGCACAGAAGGACTTAGCCATCCGGCTCTCTTCAGCTTCAGAGATGACAACAGAAGCTGAAGAGAGCCGGATGGCTAAGTCCTTCTGTGCTTGAAACCGCCGGTACGAATGTTGTACTAACTTTTCTGTACCAAAATAAATAAATAAATATTACGCTCTTAATTTTTTATTTTTAACTTTAATTCTCAATTAATCGAGCACTCTGCTGGGATTTTTCCTGCTATATTACAAAGAAGGTATATATATATATATATATATATTAGTAATTCAGGTAATTTTTTTATTCATCGGAGTTAATGCTGTGAAACGATATTGTGTCTATATAATAATACCCAATAACAAGTATAAATGTTTAGTATAACATTTTATTTATACAAATATTGTTGCTACATATATGCAGAATCTCCTATCTACAATCTCATAGAATATATTATAGTAATATACAGATGAAATCCTCTTAAATATTGCATCATATAGACCCCTAAAGTATCCCTGTAAATTCATGCTTTACTTATTCTTTCTGAATTCATCCTGTTGATTACATCCATTGCAAGAACAAATGACAAAACACGAACTTTGCAGATGAAAGAATCAGACACAAACAACGTCAGCTGTTAAGCTAATTTGCATAGTCACGTGCCTTC
Organism: Sepiola atlantica; assembly: GCA_963556195.1. NCBI lineage: Eukaryota > Metazoa > Mollusca > Cephalopoda > Sepiida > Sepiolidae > Sepiola > Sepiola atlantica. Next base: position 46,373,423 of record OY744529.1, read on the forward strand.
TACTATGAATTTTAAAACCCAATAGTTCCCATCGCTTTGCAATGGGCACATGCGAGACATGGTCGCTTATTCCACAGCCTCTATGCACCAGCAGCACAGTCTTAGTTCTCTTATGAGTGATATAAGTTTGATAATATTGTAGAAAAAGTATTAAGTATTTTTCCCAAATATAAATTATCAGATGTTGTGATCTTTTTGTGTGGATTCTCAGCAGATTCATGTTGAACATGGTTTCTTTCGTGTATCTTGATTGAATCACAGTTTCCTTTTCTATCACTTGCGCACATTTGGAATGAATCCCCTGAAAGAAAACAGAAAAAAAACTGTTTGTTCTTTTCAACCCTTTCTTGCTTTTCTTTCCTTTTAGCGTTTCATTCCAGCATGTGTGTTTATCCCTCCACCCACCTATCCCTAACGCTACCCCTATGTTAATAACCTTGCAAGATTGAAATCAGATTAATAATTCACCGAGAAACAATAACCCAAATTCTCATGAAGACCAAATTTATAGTCGAGTTTTATCCTTCGTTCACAATATTTGTTCAAATTACACAGGTCTGCGAAAATGTGATTTTTTTCATGATTGTTTGGTTGACCGACATCTAATCTGCGATCTTTTTACTGCAGACAAATTATTTGCACTTTGTTTGATTCTTTTTTGTTTGTTTTTGGTAAAACTCAGAATCTACTTCTAATGAGTGCATTCCTATCAAGAATTCATTGTTTAAAAGTTAATTAGAAGCCGGTTAGGGTTAGGGTTAGAATTTATTGTTTAAAAGTCAAATAGAAGCAGGTTAGGGTTAGAGTTAGAATTCATTGTTTACAAGTTTACAAGTCAAATAGAAGCAGGTTAGGGTTAGGGTTAGAATTTATTGTTTAAAAGTCAAATAAAAGCATTCAAATAATGTATTTACTCAAAAAGAATAAAAGATCGAAAATCTTGTTTATCCAAAATTATACAATGGATTTATCTCTCTATATCCGGGATACATATGCTTGATACACTTTTTCTCTTAGTCGACAGTGGTAATATTGGAACGAATCTTCACATAAATTACAAGACTCTTCTACAATAATTTGTAAAAAAAGTATTGTTAAAGAAAGCAAAAACAAGGTTATTCTATAAATAAACAATTTATATAAATATATTCACGAAAAGTGCAGTATCTGAACCCCAACTTCAAGTGTAGGAGATGCATGGGGCAGTCGTCCCCACAAGTAGATGGCACTAGATGACAATACCCTTGAGGTAGCAGACTCTGTCTGCTATCTCAGAGATATGCTGAGTGCAGGTGGTGGATGTGAACTCAGTACAGCCACAAAAGTGAGGGCAGCTTGGGCGAAATTTTGTGAGTTGTTCCATCTGATAACATCATGTGCTGTCCCTCTCTACATCCGGGGTAAGTTGTATAGCAGCTGTGTCAGGAGCGTCATGATATATGGCAGTAAATGCGAGGCCCCCGTCCAGTCGTCTCTCGTCTATCTGAATCGCAATGACAGATCCATGATCAGATGGATCTGCAATGTGAAATCTGACCAAACCCAACACATCAGGTCAGAGGATTTACTGAAAGCACTACACTTGCCCAGCATAGAGGTTGTCCTAAAGATAAATCGATTGCGCTGGTATGATCATGTGGAACGTTCATCCTCCTGGATAAACCGTTGCAGAAGCATGAATGTCTTAAATTGCAGGAAGTTTGGCCGGTCAAGGAAAACTTGGAAGCTAGTGATAGGACAAGACCGTACAGAGTTGAATTTGGAGAATGCTGGCCTGTTGAACTATGAGAAGTGGAGAGTGATCTTGCATAATATTAGAAAACGTCTGACCCCTGAACCAGAGAAAAGTGCTGTTAAATGAATAGAAAAAAGAAGATTATGGGTCGCTCTAGGTGTTAGTAAAGCTATTGACTCAAAAGTCTGTAGAATGACGTCATCCCTGAGAAAATATAAGTCTTTTCATTTGTAGTAAAACAGTTGGAAGTCTTCACATTGTGGAAAATTATATCTTTTATAGCTGCTAGACAAGAAATATATACAGAAGATGACCAGAAGAGGAATTATTGAAGGCCGTGATGCTCACGTCTGAGGAGTTGTGTTTCTGCTTTGAATTAACAGTCAAGAAGACATTACTATTTTAGTTGAATTAATCAGCAAGGAAGAAGACATTCCTTTAGTCAATTTTATTTACAGCTAAGAAGATAAAATGTTTAATTTTAATTTGAATAATCATATACACTTAAACATATTTAATCAATGGAAAACTTGGGAATATTGGTAAGAGAATATTCTTATCGCTCACGTATTATTATAAGTTAACTATTAGAAGCCAGAAACGCACACGAGATTAAAAACCCAGAAACTGGTATCAGATTAAAAACAAGAACAAAATATAATTCACGAATTGCAAGAACAAATAAGCAAAACACGAATCTTGCAGATGGAAGAATCAGACACAAACAATATTACCTGTTTGTCTAATTTGCATAGTCACACACCTATGATCACTTTTGAACCCCAACAGTCACTTGTTTTATAATTTTGTTTAGGCATGATAAAATTGTTTCTCATACAGTTACACAAGACCATGTGTTTCCTTTAGGGGTTGTATCAAATTTTGAAGGAATAAAACCTTGTATAACTTTTAGAATTAATTGAACGTATAAAAGAAAAGAAAGAAAAAATTGGAATACTTGTATTTTATTAAGTTGTGTTTAGCAAATATATGATTGGTTGATTAGCAGACATATGATTGGTTGATTATCAGACATATGATTGGCTGATTAGCAGACATATGATTGGTTGATTAGCAGACATATGATTGGTTGATTAGCAGACATATGATTGGCTGATTAGCAGACATATGATTGGTTGATTAGCAGACATATGATTGGTTGATTATCAGACATATGATTGGTTGATTATCAGACATTTAATTGGTTGATTATCAGACATATGATTGGTTGATTACCAGACATATGATTGGCTTATTAGCAGACATATGATTGGTTGATTAGCAAACATATTATTGGTTGATTATCAGACATATAATTGGTTGATTAGCAAATATATTATTATTATTATTATTATTATTATTATTATTATTATTATTATTATTTGTTTGTTATGCCTCTTTGGGCATCTCCCCTTTAACTATCTTCTCAATTCAACTGTTCAAAAAAAATTCAACTCTTAGTACAGTATCGATATCCAGATCAAATTCTGTTAAATATTTCATTTGACAACTCCCAAAAGTGCCCCCTCAATTTCTCCGTTCTACCACTTTCTCTGAATTCATCCAACCTTATTTTAAACTGATCCACGCTATTGCTGTTCTTAATCCGATCTGGCAACTTATTCCAAAAACATATTACTCTGTGAGCAAAAAAACTTAACTGGTTAACAGATCTAGTTTTGAAAACTGCCTTGACAATAACGTTTGGCTGAATAGCAGACATATGATTGGTTGATTTATGCTTAGCAATAATGACATCACACAAATTATAACAGACACTAAATGTGGTGACTTTAAAAATAAAAAAAACACTAACTTGTGCGGTAATAAAGAAGTTAGATTTTATTCTATTATTTCCTCTAAGTTAATTTATGACGTTTAGAATTCACGATACGGATCAGATACAATGAAGGCCATAAACAGTCGCATTAATTATTATAATGTAAAATTCATTGGTGAATTCTGAATGATAGAATGCACTCATAAAGTGGATAGGTTTTTTTTGCACTTTCTCTAAGATCGATGACTTTTAATTATTTTTCATTGCGCCACCATCTTATTGTTTCACCTTCTGCAAGCCATCTAGAACAATGTGCCCATTTCAATCGCTAACCTACAAAAATAAAGCCACAAAATTCAACATATCAAATTATTGCATAAAACGCAACATGCATTTATTTATAAAAATCAGACTTTTTTTAGTTAAAAAAGGTCCTAATAATCTTGTACGTTTCCCCAATTCTCCAGAACACTAGCCTAATCGAATAATATTAAATCAGCAGTGACAATGGTGTATACATATACTCTCACTGTGATATGCTAGTTTTCTTCACTTGTTCTGTTTTCGAACTGTTTTCTCTTTTTTCCTTTTGCTGGCTTCTTAATATTTTTTGTTTTCTATTTTATTTCTAACAAATGTATCGACACCTGTCGTAGCATCACGTATTTAAATCTATATTTTATATTATATGTTTATGTACCCATTGTCTCTGCTGGTCTAGTATAATTAGACTGGGCTAGTGTACAGGAGAGACTGAAAGAAAGGTTATAAGTTATTCGGGCCATGCATAACTATAAAAGTCTGATTGTCATGACTAAATGATTATCGGAAAACAATTCTATTATCTACTGATAAAAAAAACATGATAAAAAAACATGATTAAAAAACATGGTTAAAAACATGATTTAAAAACATGATAAAAAAAACATGATAAAAAAACATGGTTAAAAAACATGATTAAAAAACATGATAAAAAACATGATAAAAAAACATGATTAAAAAAAACATGATAAAAAACAGAACTGTTTTAATAAACATGAAATGTTTGGCACTTTGTTCTTTGTGCTTTTCTTGTTTTTCTTTTGTTGTTTTTTTTCTTACCCCCATGTGATATTATTCTCTTTTTTTGTATTTTTCCCTCTTGCCTTACTGTATATTTGTGTTGTCTTGAATTGAAACTGAAACTCCCTTGTCTTGTTCCTCTGACATTTTCTCTGATGCCATGTTCTCTGCGAAGCTGGTCAAGTTTCTTCCGCTTCTTCTTTTTCTTCTTCATGTGTTGAACTCTTCTTTATGATTTGTTTTTTCTTGTGTCTCTCTCGATATTTGTATGTTTGTAATGCACTTGAAAACACTGTGCTGCACTTATTGTTCCGTCCCGCTCTCTTTTCTGTCTTTTGCTCTTATTACGGTTGCTAAGGGTTGCTATTTAATCTGGTTGTCAGGTAAATGGCCTTCTCTATTTTTGAGCTTTGGTTTTGGAGATACTGTGAAAGATAGAAATGAAAAATTATATATATATACATATATATATAAAGATAAATGAAAGAAGAGGGATAAACATGTACGAATGACAAATCTATTTCAACTTCGATTGTTCAATGCAAGGTATACTCACTAAAAACATGTTTATTATTCTTTCCTTAAGCCAAGGCTTTTCAAAGATTAAAATCTTATCATCAGAGGAATTACATAGATAGATAAGTTGGCAGTGGAAAAGCCAAAATTTAAAATTAAAAAAAATATTAAGTAATGGAGAGTGAGAGTGTGCGTTTAAAAAGATGTGGGGTCTGTCCAGTTGGTGAATGTCCGTTGATAAGGTGTCCAGTGAAAAGAGATTTAAAGATGGGAAAAACGGGGTTTCGTGAAGGCAGCGTTGAAAATGTTCAAAAATGAAGTAAATCCAATAGAAAGATGTTTAGTTCAATCGTAAGTGGAACGCACTTATTCGGAAGTAATTTTTATTTTCATACACACACACACATATATATATATATATATATATATATATATATATATATATATATATATATATATATATATAAATATATATAAATATATATATATATATATATATATATATATATAAAGTAAGTAAGTTGAAATCAACAACATTAGAACATTATTTATATCAGTTCCAAGAATTCTAACACAACGGATATTTGGTGTACGATCCTTTCTAAGACAATTTGGAAAATTTTATTTTGTATTTCTATCTTTGGCCTTTGGTTTTGGAGATACTGTAAAAGATAGAAATGAAAATTTATATATATATATATATATATATATATATATATATATATATATATATATAAAGTAAGTTGACACTAACAAATTTAGAACATTATTTATATCAGTTTCAAAAATTTAAAGACATGTATATTTGGCGTACGATCGTTTCTAAGATAATTTGGAAAATGTTATTTTGTATTATACTTTAGATGATTCCAAAAGGTCTCTTCATCAGCGTCCCTTATAACATCACATATAGAAGTCAAACAAGAAAAACATCAAATTTCAGTATTATAAAAAAAACACATATACATCCAATCAATATGGGAAACAAAACTTCTTACTATGTAATTTTATACGACTCCATTTGTAAGATCAATGATGATAATACTAATAAAAATATATAGGATACAGAAAATTAAAATATTTCAATACAGAATGAACAAAGTCAAAAAATAAAAATAATAAAAATGATAAGAATAAATCACCAATCAAATAAATTAGATGTTGAACCAAGGAAAAATTAAAATAATTCGAAGGTAAAAAAAATCTATCACGGAGAACATATTAATATGCAACGAAATAAATATTAAAATTATAATTATAAGGAAAAGATATTCCATAATAAGAAACAATTAGAAAAATAATAAGAAAAAATAAGAAAAAAGAAAAAAAATTAAAAAAGAAATAGTTAAAAAATTGTACAAAATATAATATATACTTATATTAATAAAAACATACATATATATAAAGAAAGAAAGAAACAAATCAAAAGTGATTTGTTATCAAAACAAAAAGATTACAATACTTCAAAGAAAATATAATTAATAATATTAAAAAGCAAATACAAAAATGAAAACTAAAAAAGCAATTCATTCTTAAATTTTTTTAGAAAGTTCACATCAAATTTCAAGTCAATACAGGGGGGGGGGAGATGAAAGAAGAATGTAACGTTATTTCCTTGGGGTTTATTCTGCTCCCTTTGAACATTTGTGCAACTATTTTATCGAATAAACAACTTCGGATAATGGTAAAAGCAAATTCTAAGAGTATTAAATTTCTTGTTTCAATTTTAGGCAGATTTCAGTTTTTAAAGTAACTTGATTTATCCTGCCAGACATTCTGAAAAGGTGTTATGCACAAACTGAACGCCTAACAAAAAAGACCATTGTAATTAAAATTAAATTATCCAAGGCGGAAATTATGTTTTCGGTCGAGTTTGTTTTACACTATGTAATTGTACAGCATAACGATCAAGTCAATGCAGGGGGAATGAAAGAAGAATGTAGGTATTAACTTCATTCAACCTTGGGGGTTACAATTAGGGTTAAGAGTTTCAAGGAAAAGTTAGAAATTAAATATTTTCAATAGATTAAAGTTAATAGATCAAAGTCAAACCAAGTATATTCAGGAATTGTAATCCCAAAAAGGTTAAATAGATATTTTTCATTTATTTATATATATATATATATATATATATATATATATATATATATATATATATATATATATATATATATATATATATATATATAAAATAAAATGGGTCGTTCAGTTTTAAAGCATTGCTGGGTCTGTATTATAAATTGAAAATATAAGCCATTATCAATGCAAGATTAATTTTTTTTTTAAATTTTTTACTTTAATCTTATTACTTTCGGAATAAAATTCCATCATCAGAGTTGACCAGTATTGTGTCATTTTGTTTTCTTTTCATCAAAAAACACAAAAGCAAAAATAAACAAATATTTTTCTTTTGTTTATTTGATAAATGTCCTTGGTGGGATGTATCCACGCCGATGTCGTTGGCGGTTATGAATTCAAATTTTGGTTGTCGAACGAAGAAAAGCATTGGCGTGCTCGTAGTTAATAAAATAAAATGGGTCGTTCAGTTTTAAAGCATTGCTGGGTCTGTATTATAAACAGCATTAATCAAAGAAACAAAAGAAAAAAGTTTGTTTATTTTTGTTTTTGTGTGTTTTTATGAAAAAAAAATGACACAATACTGGTCAACTCTGATGATGGAAGTTTATTCCGAAATTAATAAGATTAAAGTAAAAGAAAAATAATAAATTAATCTTGCATTGATAATGGCTTATATTGTCAATTTATATATATATATATATATATATATATATATATATATATATATATATATATATATATTGAAGATAGTACTATCTGTCATGTAGGACTTAAATAAAATGCTATATTTTGGGGGGAATAGTTTTTTTGAAATTTTATAAATATTTTTTATAATAACAAAAAATATTTATTCAATCATTCTGGAGAGTACTTAGTAGTAAATGGTGGGGTAGTTAGATTGCAGATGAGATGTAAGTGAAGTAATAATATAGATATATGTTAATGAAACAACAATCCCACCATAAAAAGAGTCATAATGGGACCTGAAAAAACAAAATATGTATAATAGCATCGAGAAAAACAAAAGATCTTTGTAAAACACAAAACAATGTAGACATAGACACAACATAAAAACTAAATTGATTACAAAAGTGCTTAAAAAGGGGGGAAAATTAAAAAAATATAAAAGTATACAAAAATATTTTTAGAGTTTTCGTAGTATTAATTAGTTAGAGTAGTGAGGGTTCGTCAGTTGACTACCAGAGCGACTGTTTCGGGGATTTGAAGACAATACAGTCAAAATACTCTGGCATATATATATATTAGTAATTCTAAGCTGTGTGGGGAAAATTCTTGTGTGGGAGTCAGAGCATAATATATATTTATTCATAAGCAAACTTTAGTGCATTAGGAAAACCAGACTTTTACGATTTTTACCAAATAAAAAAATACTAAATATTAGAAAGAACACTGTCATCCAGACAACTGTTTCACAATATCAAGGCTCCTCAGTGTGACTAAAAATGATGAGTTTATTTACACTGAGATATTAAATCTGACTGCCAGTATACCAATATATATATATATATATATATATATATATATATATATATAGCATGTAACACGAGTTAGTTGAAAAAAGTAATTAATCATAGGTTTTACAAGAGTTAATATTTTAAAAACCATATATTACAGTGTCTGTATATATATATATATATATATATATATATATATATATATATATATATATATATGATAAAAAATGGAAATAATATTCCAACGAAAATGAAAAAAGGAAAACCAGAAATATTATTTATGTATTAATCAACGTTTCGTCTTTATTTCAAGACTTCCTCAGGATGATTTGTTTGAAGTGTTTGTGTGTTATTTCTTCAAACCAATCATTCTGGTGGAAGTCTTGAAATAAAGACGAAAAGTTGATGAATACATAAATAATATTTTTAGTTTTTCTTTTTTCATTCTCCATATATATATATATATATATATATATATATATATATTTGGTACAAAAAATTAGTACAACATTCGTACCGACGGTCTCAAGAACAGAAGGACTTAGCCATCCAGCTCTTTTCAGCTTCTGTTGTCCTCTGTTTCGGAAATGTGGACTTGAAACCGACGGTACGAATGTTGTACTAATTTTGCTGTACCAAAATAAATAAATATTACGCTCTTAATTTTTAATTTTTAACTTTAATTCTCAATTAATTGAGCACTCTGCTGGGATTTTTCCTGCTATATTACAAAGAAGATATATATATATATATATATATATATATATATATATATATATATATATATATATATATATATATATATATATATGTGTTCAAGTTTAAAATCAATTAGAAAACTCCTTTTGATTTAACTACAAAAATTTATCATCAATTTACAAGATCCTGGTACACAACTTGTAAACAACTTTGATACCATTGTGAGTACTCTTTAATTGGAATATGATTTGAAAATAATTTTAATCGTATACATATAATAATGTAAGAAGGTGGGAGCGTGTGTATGATGTGTGTGAATATGTACCTCAGCAATTATGATCTTTGTTTCTTTAACCTATACTTATTGCACGTGTAATCTTTGTGAATTCTCTTTGTTATTTTATTTTATGCAAGACGTTCTATCTAACGGTGTCGGGAAGCTTTTAATGGAGGCAGTCTGCGTTTATTCCTGTTCTTCTTAGCACTTTCTTGCACAAACACACACCATCTTTTTTGTCTTTGTGAGCACCCACCTGTAAGCTGTTTGTTCCACTTGTTAATCAACCGTGCTCACCCTTGTGTCTAAATCATGTCCTTCCTTCGTCAAAGCACATCATCGTCTAGTCTGTGTCCTCAATTGCCAAGAACTTCAGGATATTTCGTGTGGTTCCTTTCTTTGTACGTTCACCCTCTTCTTGACATTGTTCTTTAGGCGATTGCGGAGCATCTAAGGCTGATATTGTCTTCATCCTTGACTCTTCAACAAGTGTTAGTGAGCCCAATTTTAAGAAGATGCTTCACTTTGTGAAGGACTTCCTCCAAGAGGCCGACATTGACAGCCGGGGTGTCAGGGCAGGATTGCTCATCTACAGCACCGAGGTGCACATTCAGTTCACCTTGAATGAGTATAACAGCAAGGCCGAAGTGCTCGATGCCGTCGATAAAGTCCCCTATATCTATGGAAGCACTAATACGGCAGACTCTTTGAAATCAATGCGCACAGAAATGTTCACAAGAGAAAATGGGGATCGACCGTCTGTGCCAAATATTGCCATTATTGTAACGGATGGTGTATCGAACATAAATGCTTTTGATACAATACCCCAGGCTAAGGTTGCGCGTGCTGAAGGAATACAAATTTATGCTATTGGTATCGGTTTGGCAGACACCAAAGAGTTGGATGGCATTTCTTCAAAACCAATTAAGAATTATCGCTATACAGTGAAGGAATTTGACGAACTGAAAGATTTGAAGACAAAAATATTTGAAAAGTTTTGTCCAGGTGAGTAGAGAGCATACATCTTCACGTGATCATAGTCCCAACTTGTTGTTGCCTGTTATTTTAGCATTTTAGCATTCAAAACTTATTAGATTGTATTAATGATATTAGATGCAGATGTTGTCTAAATTATAATTCACACTTCATATGTGTTAGGGTTAGGGTTATAATTCACAGTTCATATGTGTTACTGTTCATATTACAAACGTTGAAAAAATGACTTACGGGTTTATTATTAATTTTACATTAGTGTTTGCTTCAGAATCTTTCTAAATTAGTTCAAAACTTGTAATAATAATAAATGGATTAACCGTAGTCAAGGGCGACCCAAAAGCTTCCTTTTTATTGGCTACAACACCGAGATCTTAGGGATTCCTCCACTTACACTTGATCTTCACCTTATAATGTTGAGTATTTAACAAGAAGGTATAAAATACCATTTTTTAATCTTTCGTACGACTTGACCAAGGAGTGTACCCCTGTCTCCCAGCCTATTAGCAAACACTCTGACTATTATGTCAGTTGAACGTATTTAATCTCTTATTTCTCTTACTTTTACTATTAATCAATAAATTTCAAATATTAAATAAAATATTTAAAAATATAGCTTTTTCTCAAATAATAGGGTTACTTAAAGAAATTAATTCGTACAAATGTATTTAATTCTAAAAAAATCCAGTGTTAACAAAATAACATCTGACAGAAAACAAATACCAATTAACCTTAATAGAAATGTTAATTATCTTATTACCAAGCAATTTGAAAAACTCTCTTCAAAAGAATGGCCCAAATAATATCTTCACCTAAACCAGAATACCAAAATTAAAAAATCAAACAAAATCACTCACGCATTATGAATAGTCAAATCCCACACTCTCAAAACACCTTAACAAGGAAGAAACGTTGTAAAAACTGTCTGATTTGAAAAAAAAACAACAACAAAACATTTAACCTGGGATGACCTTATAATGGTCGTTAAAAACAAACAAACAAACAAACTTGGTCGCTTTACTTTACTTATAGAATATTTTTAAAACTTACTAGTTGTCTTCAAATTAAAATTTTTATATTTGTAAAAATTTACTATTTTCGGTTTAGAAAATCCTGGGAAACAGATTACTAACTGATCAAATTACTGACAAGATATTTAATGATGATGGAAAGAAAGAAATGAGCTCTACCAATAATAAAATGATAAAGTGATTAATCATCATCATCATCATCATCAACAACAACAACAACAACAACAACCTTTAAAACTTAAAAAAAAAGGACTCATTGTGGTTTTTATTATTTATTCAATTAGCTTGCCACTTCCTGGTCTGTGGATGTCAAATCAGATTTCATTATCATCATCAACGGTTTATTTGTTGAATCAGGCCACAATTAATCCTCTGATGAGGGTGCGGTCTGATTGTCCAGTCTCGATCTAAGTTTTCCCCTCCATTCTTCTCTTTGGTGAGGCTCGACAGAATCCATACCTATCACATTTGATCACGTCCTCCCAAGACAACTTGGGTCTGCCAGAAGTGGTCTTCTCTGCTGGCACGTTCAACTGTCGGACTTTAGCAATCCAGCTTCTGCTGCCCTCAACATGCCCCAACCAACGCAGTCTGTTGTTCTGTATGACGTCCGCGAGGCTTTCCAAGTTGACCTGTGCGAGCAGAGACCCAACTTGCAAAGCCACGCGGACGTCATGCAGAAGAGCAGTTGCATTATTGATAATTAGCATTTGTCTATATTTGATGTTTTTTTACTTACATGAATATACCAATAGGTGAATGAGTAAAAAGAATACATGTTCAAAACATATATAAGAATTCGAATGATTCCAATGTAGATAAAAAAAACAACTTATATTTTGATTATCAAAATTGCGTAATGAAATAAGATATTTAAGATATCTCATAAGTTATGGATGTCACATAAGGAAATTAGTGTGGCGGCAATGGTGAAGTGGGTTACGACACGAACTGACGACCTGGGTGTTCCGAGTTCGAATCGAATCAGTTCCATAGTATCACTTTCACTTTTGATGCTGGTTACCTTCCTGTGGTCCCTCCTATGAGTAGGTTCTTTTTTAGAAAGAATCAGTGAAACCAATGCCAACAATAGAATAAAAAAGATTTGTACTTTCATGCGGATTCATACGAATTTACTTTATTTAAGGAAATCATTTACGCACTTAATTTATGTGATGTGATAAAAAATATTGGCGGAAGTGATAATGATGGACTTGAGAGAAAAAGGGATAAATAAAGACCTGACCAGAGATAGGTTAGTTTGAAAGTCAATCTTTAAAAGCCGTCCAACATATGCCAGTTTGTAAAACGAACATTAAACCGAATATGATTATGATGATGATGATGATGATGATGATGATGATGATTGAAATCATTTTAATATGAGTCTATTATGTAAGTACTGAATTCTTTTTATAGGTCTACAGGAATATAGTGTTGTAGCTGTTCCAATGATTAATTTATACAAGCAATAAATACCATCATATTTTGAAAACATCAAAGACTCATGAAAGACATCTTAAGAGTCATTAATTCCCTTATTTTGTCCTTTAGTCCTCATATTCTATGAGCGATGTTTCTGACAAAGGGGGAAGAATTGCTGTTTTCTAGGCCGGAATCTATCTATCTATCTATCTATCTATCTATCTATCTATCTATCTATCTATCTATCTATCTAACATTTATCTTTGGCAAGTTTTTGTAGTAATGTTTTTAGCTCCTTACATCAAGTGGTTTCATGCCTTGTCTGGAGCGATTTCCATAAAAAAAAATTGTTGAGCATTCAATATTTGAGAAAATAGTTTTAAATAGTTTAAAGGGTTGAAAAATCTGCGAGGGCAAGTATTTAAAGTTTTCGAAATATCAAAGTGATTGTGCTTTCTTATTCTGAAATGATGATTGAAATGTTTGTAGATTCATCTGGTTGCATTTTGCACTTTTTTTTATCCCATTGCACTTCCAGTTAAGCATGCATGCACCCATGCATAATATAAGTTGCACTTTCAACTTCACCATTCCAGTCATTGACTCCCAGCACCAAAGTCTTGTGTCGAATAAATTATGATTTTTTTCCTCCAAGTTCCTTCATGATTTCTTCATACAATATGAATTATTTAAAAAAATTTAGATGTGTATTATTTGGATTATCTAGACTACTATTCTTATCAACGTTTCAGCCGAGGTAACCTCTAACATAATTCAGGTGCATCTTTTCGAACTTGAGAATTTTTATGCCAAACTTTAGAACATGGACGGAAAATCGAACTGACTCTTTATTTAATCCATGAAGGTTAAACAACAAAAATAATTGATAATTGGTTTAAATTATTAACTTTGATCTCTTTACTATTCAACTAAAAAGAAAATACAAATCTCGACATTAGTGACTTTTTTGTTCGTAATTTTACCATTATCGATAAAACCTAGTAAAAATTTCAGAAAATATACTTACTTTTTAAAGTAAATGTAGGATATTATTTATTCTTAATTTCTGTCCAATTTATTTACTACTTGTTGAATTTATATGCAAATCTTTCTCAACGTGATAAAGAATGGGAGATAAAAAGATCCAACCTTTGAAGATGCAATTGTTAAGTCAAAGTAAAAGAAAGATAGGAGACAATCGAATGTAGTAAACTAGGGGAAAGAGTTTGAGTTTTCCATCTTCTTCTTCTTCTTCTTCTTCTTCTTCTTCTCTTTCTTCTTCTCTTTCTTCTTCTTCTTCTTCTTCTTCTTCTCTTTCTTCTTCTCTTTCTTCTTCTTCTTCTTCTTGCAAACAATTTGAAAAATTTTTCTTCAAAAGAATGTCCCAAATAATACCTTAAACAACCTAAAAGAAACAAAACGCATACTAAAATCTAAAAATCCAACAAAATCACTCACACATTATGAATAGTCAAATTACACACTGTAAAAACACCTTCATAAATAAGAAACATTGTCTGATTCTGGGAAAAAAACTGTTTGTCCTGGGATAACCTTATAATGATTCTTCTTTTATTATCTTCTTTTTCTCTTCTCTTACTTTTTTTTCTGCATAATAAAGTTAAGTCAGTCTGTCGATCTTCGTCATCGATAGTTTTCTTCCTACAACATCAATATTTGTTTCTAGTACATCAATTTTTCTTGGGGATCATTGCAGCCTGTTTTAAGAACAATAAAACGTAATTTGAGTTAATTCCTTGTAGGAAATACTTTATCCGAGTCTGAATTATTCTCAAATAGCCATTATTGTAAGTAAATACGCTAATTTAGTATACTAGTATTTCTACAAGTAGTATTAGTATTTCTCTTGATGTGTTACTTGATAACTTGACTTATTTATCCTCCAGTAAGATCAACCGTTCTTTATAAGGTTTGGAATCATTTGCATATCAATACAACACTACTTTATACTAACTTAATTTGAATGACTATATGAAAAAAAGAAAGTAAACGAAACCGAGGCAGATGAAAGAGTATCAAATGAGATTTTTAAAAGATGTTCTGATGAAGGATTTGGTGTTGGCAGGTAATCATTGAAATGCTGAATCATCTACTGTCAAAGTTTTGGCCGAAAAGCAGCCATTTTTAGAATGTTTGTTTCCAACAGCAAAGAAAAGTGATAAAATAAATATTTTATCTTCATATCAACCCAGTTTCTAAGGTTTGATTGAAACTTTGTTTTTCTTTTCTTTTTTTAAAATTTTTAATTTAATTTCTTTGATCTCATATGTTGGTATAACATTTCTGAAATTTAAAAATTAAATTTTTCTAAAGCAATTGCTTCATGTTTAAAAGTTCATTTTAAATGCAATTATCACTTTGATATATTTTGTTATTTAATAAAAAACAAAACAGTTTTTAGTTACGAATTTGAAAGCTAAATTATAAAGGATTTGTTTTACATTTTATAAGTTTTAATTCTGAGTATATTTCTAAATCAAATATTACTTTCAATATTATTTTACTGCATGAAGATCTCAAATACATTCATAAATCTATGTTGTTCTTTTGTTTAAAAAACGTATATTTGTTCAAGTAAATAATTCTTCCTTTCTTTCATTTCATTTACACTAATTACACCTGTCTCAGGCCGCAGACCAGGTAATAAAATTGTTTTATATTTTTTAATTACTTCATTTGTAAAGGTTAATAATAATATTAATTTACATTCATAACTTATCTTCGAAATAACTACATATTTTTTAGTTATATTATAAATGTGTCACCAAAGTTTATTTTCATTGAATTAACTATTATATTTCTTTTTAAAAGGTGTATGTCTACATTTTTTGTGTATGTGTATTAAATTGACATCATAGTGTTTCATTGCTTCCAACTTTTGTAATTACTTGCAACTTTTGTAATTAAACTCATTTAGAAGAAGAAAATACAGTTGCCATTTTTCTTACAAACAATACAAAAATTTCAACTTTATCTTAGAATAATTACAATAGTAAAATCCATTTTAAGATACATCGTGGTTTAAACTTGAAACTAGAGTTATCTCCTTCTTATTTGACTCTCCTCAAATTAAAGATAAACATTTTTTTTCGGACCTGCAATCTACAAGCAGCAAATATTTTTATCCTGTATAAATGAAGCCAGACTGAAAACAATGTAAAAATGAAATGAAATTTTATATTTTTTTCTATAAATTTTCAAAACTTTTTTCCTCTTTCAGCCACACCAACTCCAACCGAAGTCGGTAAGTACCTTATTAGATTCAAAAGAAGACAAACTTTGCTTATTTATATATTTATTCAAAAATACTTATTAAAATTGTTTAAGTGTATGGTTCATAATAGAAATAGCAGTAAAAGGGTTTAGGGTTAGATATGATTTCTCACTTGCTATATGTTGTAAATATTTATTGGCTATAAAATTTTCGGTACTTCTGCAGTTTCACCATGACATGAAAATATTTTTAAAAATGTATAAACTTTGCTATGTACTTATGTGTTAGCAGAAAATAAGATTTTACAGAATAAATTACACAAATTCATCCAGTATTTATTAAATTATAAGAAAAAGAAAAAAAAAACGATTTTATGTATTGTCAGACATTTTGTAACAAGAAAGATACTAAAAAAAAAAATTTATTATCAATTTAGCAGAAAACAAAAAAATCCAAAAGATATGAGTTATCTCTCTTGTCCCTTGGCGACCCAGGATAAAATCGGGCGATCAAAGATACAAGATGGCAAAGCCCGATCAAATAGATTTCTAATATTAAGAACATATGTGGATATGTATGCGCATATCCATTAGTATTTTTCAGAATTTGTGTTAACAGCTCATAGACAGTGAATGTATATATAAAAAATCTATTAATACTAAATTTAGAAAAATAGTTAAAAACTGAACCATACTATCGCCTTTTTTTACCTTCTCACATGTATCAGGACTTTTGCTATAATTAATGATTTAAGAAAGTTCAAATATTAAAATAAAATATTTAGCTTCTAATATTTCGATTAGCCGGACTACTATTCTCATCTTGATTGTAATTTTCACAACGTTTTAGCCGATGTAACCTCTGACCTTCTTCAGGTGCCTCTTTTCGAGCTTGGGAATCTTTAGATATGGAATTCTAAACTGAACCTTTCATTTAATTCACAAGAGTAGATTATTCTTGTTCCATCAGCCATGACAGGTGAGAAGAGTTAATTATTAAAACTCTTCAATCACCGATTGCCATGCAAATAACACCCTACCTGAGAGTCCGACGTTCAAACTTTCACAGGTAACATGAATTGGAACAAATACATAGAAAGCCATTGCCAAGTCTGCTCCAAAGAAAGTGGGCTCCCTATACCGAGCTAGAAAACTTCTCACACCGGACAGTATCCTATATCTCTACAAATCCACCACTTGCCCATGCATGGAGTATTGTTGTCACATCTGGGCTGGTGCACCATCTACCAGTCTCTCCCTCCTAGACAAGGTCCAAAAAAGAGTATCTAATCTAATAGGTCCCTCACTATCCACCAAGCTCCAGCCCCTGTCCCATCACCGCAATGTTGCACCGTTGTGCTTGTTTTACAAGTACTTCAATGGAATGCGTTCCGATGAACTTGCTGCTCTGGTGCCTCCTCGACATAAATACACTAGACCAACCCGACAATTAGCCAAATCCCAGATGCTGGTGAGCCTTCTACTCTAATAGCTTCTTTCTTCGAGCTGTCGACTTTTGGAACTCCCTCCCTACTCCCTGTTTCGCCGACTGTACCGACATACCGACATGCAGAAATTTAAAACTAATGTGAACAAGCATCTCGCTGCACAACTCCCAATTTAGGATGATCCCTAAACTTTCACCCTAATTCTCAGTAGCCCCTTGCGTCTACAGTGGCAACTTGCCTTGTTTGGGGTGAACTAAGTTAAAAAAAAAAAATATTATTCTTAAGTGAACTCTTAATCTCCAGAAAACTGTCACTAAGAACTGATTGTTATTCAACACTTTTATCAATTGCACCATTGGTCCATCTACTCCTGAAGAAGGTTGGAGGTTACATCAGCCGAAACACTGTGAAAATAACAACCAAGATGAGACTGATTGTTATTCAACACTTTTATCAATTGCACCATTGGTCCATCTACTCCTGAAGAAGGTTGGAGGTTACATCAGCCGAAACACTGTGAAAATAACAACCAAGATGAGACTGATTGTTATTCAACACTTTTATCAATTGCACCATTGGTCCATCTACTCCTGAAGAAGGTTGGAGGTTACATCAGCCGAAACACTGTGAAAATAACAACCAAGATGAGACTGATTGTTATTCAACACTTTTATCAATTGCACCATTGGTCCATGTACTCCTGAAGAAGGTTGGAGGTTACATCAGCCGAAACACTATGAAAATAACAACCAAGATGAGACTGATTGTCCGAATAATTAAAATAATACAAATGATTACTGCGCATCTCGTAAATTCTGAAAGACAACATTTCGTATAAATTCTGCTTCTTCATTTGCGAATATTAATTATGTTTTATGTTTTACTATTTTTGCAGAGGGTGGCCAGGATATCATTTTGATGTTGGACACGAGTGTTGATAGTTCTCTCTTCCAATGGATGATTGCGTTTGCTCGTGCTTTCACTGGTCAAGCTGCTCTGAACTCTGGCCAGATGAGAATCGGTTTGATGGTATTCAGTGATGAACCAATCGTCGAAGCCCAGCTCAATTCCTATTTAAACCAGGCTGATCTCTTACAGGCGGTGGACACTCTTCCTCATTTGAAGGGAAAGTCGGATAAGTCGAGAGCCTTCCGTAAAGTAAATATCAACTTTTTTCTTTATTTAAAATTCTATATATGTATATATATTCTATATATGTATATATATATGTATATATGTATATATATATATCTATATATGTATTAGAAAGTAAATATCAACTTTTTTCTTATGTAAAATTCTATATATATATATACATTCTATATATGTATATACAGGGCTTTACGCGCTCCACTACTTTTTGAGCTGCTCCCGCTCCTGCTCCAACGCCGAAAATTGGAGCTGGCTCCTCTCACGCTCCCCATTTTCAAAAAGGAGCCTCTCCTGCTCCAACTCCAGCGCTCCATAATGAAAATGTACCTTCTTTCATAAACGTTCTATTCTGCCAATGAATGGTCGAAGTATAGGGGTGGGCGTCAAAGGATCTCATCGATATGTGTTGGGATGTCACTTTAAGTGTAAGACCGTAAGATAATATTTAACAAAATGTCGCTAATATTTTGAGTTATAGGAGAACATGTCAGACGAAGTATAAGATTATTCGTAAATTTTCGTTTCCTGAGGTATAAAATAGAAATAGAAACATCCCTGAAGCATTTTAAAACAATTTTAATTTTCATTACATTAACAACCTATTTTTTCAGGAAAGGAAAATTTGACCCGATATTTTTTCTTTTGTTTTAAGTAAATAAAGTTTTACTTTTAAACATTATTAGTGATTATTTTCTTTTTAAAGAAAACATTTCTCTGGAAAAGGAGAGACAGCCAGGGCAAGATACTCGTCATGTTGTTGTTTAATATTTGTTTGTTTTACGAACGTAACTATATCGTATAATGTATATTATTATTTATAACAGAGAAACGCGCAAGTTCTTTCAAACAAATCGATTCATCCATTTTTTCTATAGTACAATTTGGGGCGAAAAAAACCCAATGAAGTTTATTTTTTAAGGATTGAATAAAAAAAATAGTTTTCATAAGTTGCCCCCAAAATATCAATAAATTGTCAATAAACAATTCAGAGATCCATTTAATGTCTTAAAATTTCATACAAAATATCTGGCCTAAACCTTGGGAGTTGAAAAAATATCGGGTCAAATCCCCCCCCCCCCCCCCCCCCCAAAAAAAATTAACTGGAGCAAGTTTTCCTAGGTCGGGCAAAACATTTATTAAAATGAAAAATTTGAAAAAAAAAGGTGAAAACATCTATATTTGAAATCTCTAACAAAAGCAAACTGTTTACAATTTTAATATTCGATAATAGATTTTTTAAGATAAAGAAAAATATCTAATCTACTTTCGGTTCTAATAAAACACAACATTTTCCAGAAAATCTAATTATTTGCTTTTTAAAATTAAAATTTAAGATATTTTCTTTAATTTAATTAAGTTTAAACATCGGTTTAATTGTAGAATAGGAACCGCTGTTTTCTATCACTCATTTCGCTTGGTTTTCGACCAAATTTAGGATGAAACTGATTGCTGGTATTAATTGTATTTTTGGTCCTGAAATAAAATTCTCATTTACTTTTTAAAATGTTGAGAATCTAACTGTAATTCCAGGTTTTAATCGCTGGCGGCCATGTTGGTTTTTATTGTTTTTTCCTTGGACTAAATATATTTTTTCCTTGGACTAAAAATATTTTTACGGCTTTCACATTTTATTACACACAAAAAAAAAACTTTGAACATTCTATTTACAAAAGCAAGTTTTAACAGAATTTAACGAATTTAAAAGCAAACATAAAAAGAACATCAACAGCGGGTAAAAATGCAGCATAACAATTCAATTTGATATATGCTAAAAAATAAATTAGAATTTTTTGTCAGGACAAAATGTACCATTTCACCCCAAAAATCGATTTTATCGAATATTTGGGTGAATACCGAGCGAAATGGGCGAGAAAATCCAACGGCCCCTATAGTATAATTGAACCTAAAATTCTTCATTTAAAAACACGAATTAAAAGAAAAAGTGGCTTATTTATTCAATCACAATAAAACCCGTTGTCATAAATAAAAAAAATTCAAATCTATAAGAAAATAACTTCAAAGACGTCTATAGACTTACTGGCGCCTTTAAAAACATTTGGTGACAAATTGTCTGTCTTCTGCCTTAAGAAAATGCCCCATCTAAAATTTAACACATAGATGTAAAAATCTGAGTACTTCAAATATTCTCCTTTCTCCCTGTCTCTCCCTCCCTCTTCCTCTCCCTATCTCATATACATTTACCAGATATAATTTTTAAAAATAACTCAGAGTAAACTCTGAGACATTTTTTTCTTTTCCTTTATATTGCTGAATAAAAAACTAATGTTTAAAAGAAAAAAATATCAGGAGCGCTAAAATCACCGCTCCTTAGTCCCAAATGGAGTTGCTCCCGCTCCACTCCCGCTGAATATAAAATGAGCCCTCCTCTTCTTCGCTCCAGCAAAAAGGAGCGTGCTCCTGGAGCACGCCCCTTTTTGGAGGGCTCCGTAACGCCCTGTGTATATATATATATATATATATATATATATATATATATATATATATATATATATCTATATATGTATTAGAAAGTAAATATCAACTTTTTTCTTATGTAAAATTCTATATATGTATATATATATATATATATATGTATTAGAAAGTAGACCTTGAGTCTATTGACATTGAGCAATTTTGTTACTTTGGAGCATAGGGTGGAGCAGGTGCTAGTGCGATTGCAAAAGTTATGAGTGGATGGAGTAAGTTCAGAGAACTTCTACCATTACTAACCAGCAGAGCGTTATCAGTGTAAACCAAGGGAAAAGCCTATCAGATATGTGTATGCCGTGTGATGATATATGAAAGTGAAACCTGGCTCATGAGGGTTGAGGACATACGTTGCCTGGAGAGAAAGGATATGAGAATGATACAATGAAGGTGTAATGTGAGTATTAACGGCAGGCTTAGATCTGATGACCTCAGAGAAATATAAATATAAACACTATAGGGAGATGTCTGCAGAGCAGATGATATAGCCTCATTGAACGAATGGATGGGAGTTCTTTGGTTAGTAGATGTAGAACAGTTGAGTTGTCAGGTTCAGTTAACAGAGGAAGGCTAAGGAAAACATGGGCCAGTGAGGGTTGAGGACATGCGTTGCATGGAGAGAAAGGATATGAGAATTATATAATAATGGTGTAATGTGAATGTTAAAGACAGGCTTAGATCTAATGACCTCAGAGGAAGAGTGAATCTTAACAATATAGGGAGATTCTGCAGAACAGGAGATTTTGATTGACCCTCATTGAATGAATGGACGAGAGTTCTTTGGTTAGTAGATGTAGAATAGTTGAGGTAGCGGGTTCAGTTCACAGGGGAAGGCCAAGAAAACATGGGAGAAAGTAATAAGGATGGACTTGAGAAAAAGAGGGATAAATAAGAACCTGGTCAGAGATAGGTTAGCTTGGAAGCCATCTAACACATGCCAGCATATAAAACAGCCGTTTAATGAGAGATGATGATGATGATGATGATGATGATGATGATGATGATGATGATGATGATGATGATGATTAGAAAGTGAACCTTGGGTTTACTTTCGGCAACCCCATAACTCTTGTTATCCCCTTATTTTCTTGTTTAGTCCTCACATTTCATGAGAAATGTTTCTAACAAAGGGAGAAAACATGCTGTGTTCTGGGTCGGCTATTGTTTTGAGTGGCAGATGGTATGTCGAGATTCTCAATCCTCTCATCGTATTCATCATCATTCACCTGTCACCCTATCTTATCTAATTAAATCTTATCCTCAAGTCGTTTTTGGCCTTGATGATATTAATAAAAAAAGCTGAATCGAGAAATTAAAAAAAATAAAACTATATATTTAAAAACAAAAACGTGGTATGTTATATAAACAATAAGGGTGAGTCGTACATAGTAATCATGCTTAATCCAAGCAAATACCCCCTCTGTTTACAGAAGGTTTGTCTTGAACAAATATAGATAGAGTTTAACATAGGATATTGAATGAGTCAATTCTGAAATTCATCGTTTTTTAATAAAATGTTCCACAAGTAAAGACCCGTATAGGTTATTTTAAACATCTGTTAATTGGAGGATGTAATGTCTTCAGCGATCAGAATAATCTACCTTGTATCGGTCACCAAACGATTTTGTTTGACGGTTGGAGTGATCTCCCTTGTATAAAATCTGTGTATAAATAAAAGGCTTTTAAGCTGTGTTCTTATTATTAGCAGAGCGACCAGTGTGTTAACGTTTTCTGTCTCCTGCTTCTTGCATTTGTTCTGTTTGTCTTTTGTTTGTATTTCAGAGAGATAAATACAATTTTACAGAAAATTCCATTCCTAATTTTGCTAGGTATAGGTAATTTTTCTAGATATAAATAAATATATTTTTTGATAAACAAATTATATCGATCGGCTTTCAATGAAAATAACAATTATTTGAAGCTGAACGATAACTGATATGCTTTCTGTTCAAAAGCAATTTTTTTTTTGTAAAACAGAAAATCATTTTATATTAATTTTAGTTAAAATGATGAAATTTACTATCGTTATACAAGTTTAGTCTGTCCATCTGGGAAATTCTAACAATTAAACGTTAGGGAATTAAGTCAATTTATTTTCCTTTTTCTTGTCAAAACAAAGTTGCTTCCCTTGGGTTGAAAAAACAAAATAAGCAAGACGGTTTTTTCTTTCTTTTGGGTTATAAGAGAATGTTTTTATTCCACAGTTAAATGCTTTCATAAATAGACAAATGGGAGATAACTCTGTTACACAATGGGTCAAGTTTTTACTCTTCGTCTGAGTAATTCTAACAAGTACATGTAAAGGAATACAAATGAATTTACTTTCTTGTTTCTTGCCGGAACGAAGTTGTTTCCCTTGATATGACAGAAAAAAATAAGCAACGCAGTTTGTTTTTCTTTGGGTTACCACAGAATGTTTTTCTTTTAATTCATTGACAAAATGGACAAATGGGTCTCAGACCTGAGTGGTTGATACACCGACTCCCTCCTCTTTTATACCAGCCAACCTCCTGTTAGGCTCTTTCTTCCCCAGCATTAACAGTCCAAATCTTAAATAACTTTTGTTTACATCATGCAACCTCTTTGAGATCAACCGCTTTGGACAATATCATTATTTTGCTGACCATATTCTTTTGACCTCATGGACAAGGAATGTTTTCGCTTGTTCATTTCATTCCCAAAATAATTCTTTGTTCATATGTTTTATTTCAATTTGACCTCAAACCCATCTGCAGGCGATCCGGGTTCATAACCCGTATTCCCCCTTCATAACGTTACACTACAAAATTATTTTTTTAATTAAAATGTTCTTCCTTAATGCAAATTCAAGTTGAACGATGGTGTGAATATTTACAATTTATTGTTTTTTTCAGGTTACCACCGAAATGTTCACACCTCGCAAATGTTCACATCTAAAGCAGATAAAAAGATCATGTTCTTTTGACCTCATGGACAAGGAATGTTTTCACTTGTTTATTGTTTTTTTCAGGTTACAACTGAAATGTTCACACCTCGCAATGGTGATCGCCCTAAAGCAGATAATAAGATCATCCTTCTGACAGGTTCAAAGAGTATCAACTCAGGTAGAGCAATGCAAGAAGCTAGATTGGCTAAAGAACGTTCCGGAGCCGAAGTCTTTGTGTTGGGTCTTAATGTCTCAGATCCTAAAGAACCAAATTCCATTGGGTCACGACCAACTGATGAACATGTCTTCCTCTTCAAAGATCCTTCTGTGATACTGAGAGAAACTGCAAGACTCTTGGACAAAATACAAGAGGGTACTGCTATCAGTTATTTATTTTGTACACTTTTCAAAATTAAGGCATTACACTTTGTATGTATTCATATGTATGTGTTTATACACACACACACACACACACATATATATATATATATATATATATATATATATATATATATATATATATATATATATATATATGTGTGTGTGTGTGTATGCGTGTGTGTGCGTTAGAGTGAAATAAATTCCAGAAGGAAATCCGAATGAGAGCTCAATGTAATAAACAGAGCAAGAATAAAATAAAATAAAGTAACACGGAATCACATAATCACCCGTGCAATAATTTATTTCGACCCTCCAGCCTTTTCAAGCACCCAGACGAGGAGATTACATGTTTGAAAATGAAAAAGAGAAACTCACACTCACTATTCAATACACATATATAGAGAGGGGGAATTGTGCGATTTATAACGGAAGGCATATAGCGAGGGGGAGAGAGTGACAACATATTTAATACATATATGGAGGGAGGGGGAAATTGAATGCTTTATAACAGAAGGCGTACATTTGAGGGGGAAAGAGGGTGACAACATATTTAATACATATATGGAGAGAGGGAGAAATTGGACGATTTATAACGGAATGCATATAGTGAGGGGGAAAGAGAGCAATACATATATATAGAGAGGGGAAATTGCATGATTTGCAATGGAAGATATATAGGGAGGGAGAAGTAGGGTGAGCTATCATAACCAGGTCTGGGTCCCTTTTACAAACGCTTAACCCTAAGTTCTTTTTAATCGTTTATGAAAGCCGGAAATTTAAATTATAACGTCTGCAAATCCTCATTTTGGCGATTGAAAAATAAGTTAGGAGGGAGATGGGATGGAAAAAAAGAAAGTGGGAGTAAGGAAGAACTAAAATGTGATTCCGTGTTACTTTACTTTATATATATATATATATATATATATATATATATATATATATATATAAGGCAGCAAATCATTATTAATGCAGGCCTCGTTGAAGACTATAGAACTTTCTTATTTTGTAATTTTTCTTGTTAATTTCTTGACGCAGCGAGAAAGTTTTCTGTTTTTGGGTGTTAATTTAAATTTAAAAAAAAAACTATAAAAAGGCTGACAGCATCAAGACAAACGATAAGGAATAGAATCCAAATTATTTGTTTAAAACATTTATTTCTCCCAAACAATTGTTTTGACCGCATAAAATCATACATTTCGTTGTTTACCAGGAAAAAAATTTAAATCGCTCATCAGTGAGGTGTTGTTACATCTGAAAAGAAAATCGAAATTAAAAATTTTTTTTAAGTAAATATTTGTGAAACAATATTATTCTGTTTTTAAAAAAAAATTTTTTTTAAGTAAATATTTGTGAAAAAATATTATTCTTTTTTTAAAAAAACGATTTTTTTTAAGTAAATATTTGTGAAAAAATATTCTTTTTTAAAAAAAACGATTTTTTTAAAGTAAATATTTGTGAAAAAATATTATTCTTTTTTTAAAAAAAACGATTTTCTTTTAAATAAATATTTGTGAAACAATATTATTCTTTTTTAAAAAAACGATTTTTTTTGTAGATCAAATTTAACAGATTCATTCAAAGTTGTTTTGAGAAATAAAATGTTTAAAAGGAAAAACTCGGACTCGATTTCCTGGATAGGGCGAGGGTTAGGTTGAGCTCTAATATTTTAATGAGTACAAGCGGGATCCGTGTACATTACACGAAATGATGTTTTTAATACAAATTATCTTGTTCCTAACCTATACATGTTTGAATAAAATATGATAAGATTTGGACTTGTATATTTATTTTTTTTAAATGAACAATACATAAAACAATTTACAAAACTTCTTTATATACAATATTTCTAGTGAAGGTAATATTTCGACGACTAAACCTTACTTTGTAAATGTTTTCGATTAAATTAAATTTGGCTCCAATTCATGAATATTTATTTACTCCTCTCAAGGAGTTAGGCACAAGGCCAGTTTTATCTTACTCCCACAAGTAAGATGTGACCCAAGGTCGGGTCGGGAAAGTAGGGTTTGAAAAGCCAGCACTCAAGAAGGTGAGCACTCTGGCCATTAAAAATTGCCTGGGCAGCCCCGTCGGCATTCCCCGGTAGGGGCGCCTCAGACAGTAAGCAATAAACTTACTCCTCCCCAAAGAAGGGAGGCGAAGCCTGGGAGGGTGCACCTCCTAGAACTGCACAGGACCGGCAAAAGATTCGGAAGGTCGTTGCTTTTGATGTAAGCATGACACACAAAATCACACACGTTATTGTATTAATGTGTCTTCCCGGTCGTCCCCTCCCTACCTCTCTTCCCCTTCCCCTCGAAATGTAGAAAAAAAATCTTAGAGGTTGGTTGGGATCGAACTATAAACCAGTCGGGCCGAAGTAAAAAATACTACGTAGCTAACCGTTGCGCCAAAAGGAAACACTTGAAAATGTTTCGAAAATTAGGCGTGTTGAATGTTTTTCAAAATCTAGGTGCGGTAAGCATGCGCAGAGCTTTTGCCGGAAGCGTGATACACGAACACACACACTATCGTATTAATATATAGATTATCAGTAACATTAAACTTTGAAAATTAATATATATATAAAAAAAACTTTTTTGATAAAAGGATCCTAATTTATTTGGCTGAAAGGATCTTAAATTTATTTTTTATATATATATATGTATTAATTTTCAAAGTTTAATGTTACCGCTAATACATACATTACTGATTTTATCCTCTGATGAAAATAATTTTTCTTTGAAAATCCATGAATTAAAGATAATGAGATCCCTCCTTGTTTTTGAACTCCTGAGGATTTAATAAATATTGTAATCATACAACTTTTATTTTCATCATTCATTTTCTGAATTTATTGCCCTATATTGAGCTTTCTATTATCACAATAGATTATGATTTAAAGATACATCTTTTATTTTTAAATTTTTATTCAATGTTATATATATATATATATATATATATATATATATATATATATATATATATATATATATGTGTGTGTGTGTGTAAGTAGATTTTGCATACAACAAAATCGTAGGATAAATTTCAGAGGAAACATTTTGTAATCAATGAAACGGGCGGGTGGAAAAAAAAGAAAATTGCTAAAATTTTTCTTTAAGACCTTATTGTCTGACCCTCTGAGAGGAAACGTCAGAATGATAAATTAAAAACTAATAACATCGAATGAGATATGAGGGGAAAATTGTTATAGTTGGAGAAAACGATTGAGATAAAAAGAACAAAAAGAAACGTAAGTCTCTGAACGTTATGGTGGGTTTGAATCATTAAAGATCTCCAAATGATGCTTCAAAATCTTTTGTCTATATATATATATATATATATATATATATACAAAATGTCTACAAAATCTTTTGTCTCTCTCTCTCTCTCCATATATATATATATATATATATATATATATATATATATATATATAATGGCTAACTCGTGATTTATGAACCTCTTTTATCTCATCTCTTTTTGCTTTCATCACAGAATATGTTCCCCCTGCACCATCACCAACCACACCGCGTCGTACAAGACCTACACGACCACCTACACGACCTGTAATAACAAGACCTAGAACAACCCCCAGACCAATCACCACTACAACCAGGCGTAGAAGACCACCCACTACTACACCAAGGCGTAGAAGACCACCCACCACTACAACCAGACGTCCTACCACTACTACAACCAGACGTCCTACCACCACTACAACCAGACGCCCAACCACAACGACGCCACGTCGAACAACCACACCTAGAATTTATCTGCCGTCAGGTAACATCACTTATGTCAATTTAATCCTTATCTTTTTGGTTCTTAATTCTTTGTGAAATTCACATGCAATGATCTCCACAGTTTCAAACATGTCTTTATATGAATATTTTAGGGTTAGGGTAATTTATGGTTATTTATGATGCGTTTTGGAGCAGATATAAATTTGGCTCCCAGTTATACATGGCGAGGAATAAAAATCTCCTATATTTATAATTGACATAAAAAAAGAAAAATAATTAGGAAAAAAAAAGATTATGTTTCTAGAAAAGGGAAGAGTCAGCATGAGTTGTTGTTTGGTCGTCGGTTAATAATCGAAAATATTGGAAAATAGAAAACTGGAAAGGGAATGCTAACATGACAAAACATTTGTTTCTGATTTGGACTTTTAATTTTGAATGAGTTTTGAAAAAGGTTCAAGAACTTCTGACATCGATAAAGACATCGGATGGAATCTGCTGATTTCAAATCTGTGGTTTATTGTTGCATTTAGCTTCAGTCTAAGTTCTCAGAAATAAAGGGGCCCTTTCCTGGAGGCTAACACTTGATCTCTATATGAGATATATAGATATCCGAGTGTTCAACTAAAGTTCTCCTTTACCCGTCAAATGTTGAGTTAGTAAAAAATTAATGTTCTTCACGAACATTAATTTTCCTCTCCCCAATTGACCAGTTAATTATGTTATCGTATATCTTTCTTGTAGTCATTTGGTCTTCCAAGATTCCAAGACAAGAATTCATCTAATCTGGTGGCGTATCCAGCTAAGTGCTGTTACTTGATATAACATTCACCACGAGAAAGTGAACCATTGCTCGTATGAGCCAATGTGTAGCTGTGTTGGGGGTATCTTATATATATAGACATATGTATTTTTAAACATCTAAGTTATTTTCAAATTATATTCTAACCTAAAAATACACACACTTATGCAGACACGTACAGTATGAATTACCATGAAGAGTTTGAATTACCTACTTGACATGGAAACATAGATAATAACTATAAAAATAATAAGTAGTACTCTTCCGGGGTTAGAGTTGATAATGTAGTGGCAGAGTATATTGCATTGTTTCATTACTATGTTGTAGTATATATTTATTGTGGTTTCTTGGTCTTACCGAATTCCATGACAAGAATTCATCTAGTCTAGTGGAGTATCCATCTAAGTGATGTTATTTGAAAAAAACGTTACTAGGAGAAGGTGTACATATCTTCGTATGAGCCAGTGTATAGCGGTGTCGAGGGGATCTTATTTGGACTTCAAATACTATGTTATTTTAGAATATTTGGTCAGGATTTACTTGTAGAGTAAAGTATCCTCATGTTAGGTTGTCCTGACAAACCCTTGCACAGAGAGACCGAAGACACTCGAGGATGGTGTCAAGTAGGTGATTCAAACTATATATAGAGATATGTGTGTGTGTGTGAAAGTTTGTTAAAAGAATAAAAATCCAACAAAATGTGTTGGTATAGATCGGAATAAGCAAAAACCAAACTAGAAAAATTAACTTCTACTGGTTTGATATTTTGTTTCAGTTATTAAACTTTGGTTAGAATAAGCATTTATTGAACAAGAATCAGATTACATATACAAAAAAACGGAGGTAGCAGTGGGAGAGACGAGTTAGTAAAGTGAAGGAATATGGGAGGTAAAGTGAGAGTGGTAGTAAGTAAAACGTTTGGTGTGTGAAAAAAGATTGGTGGAATATTAAGTAGTGAGTGTGTAGAGATATAGAGGGTTTCGTATGGGCGGTTTAGTGAAAATGAAGTAAGGGGGATTGTTGTGGTGGGTGGTGGTGGGATATGGAAAAGGGGAGAAAGGGAAGTGTGTGTATATTTAGTTAAAAATGTTATGTTATTTGTTAAATAAATATCCTTGAATGTGAGGTTTTATCTTTATATCAGTTCTCCAGTTTGATCCAATAGAAAGTTGTAAGGTTTGTAAATTTGTAGACCATGTTTCAGATTGTTTCTTCTGACACACAGTGTTCTTTTGTACTCAACCTCATGGATCTTCTAGGATTACCACCTACGGTGTGCTGTACTTGCCAAATAAATTGAAGTGTTCTAATGATAGTATTGTGTCTAAAATGTATCTTACATTTTGATAATGCTGATACTTTTTCATCTTAAGCCTTTAAAACTTTGCAGACTTAAAACAATGAAAGATGAAGTGACACTTAAAAATGATTCTATTTCTAAATTGCTATATTCAGCTATTGTAGTCATGTCTTCATAAACATTTTGCTTTTTTTCTCCCATCAAATCTTTCTTGGAGTTCATATATTAGATCCATTGCTCTTTCTGCTTCTCGTAAAGTCGGTTCTCACTATCGCTCCAAACACTTACTCCCACCTGAGGCTATTCTCCATCTCTACAAAACTACAATCAGATCATGTATGGAGTACTGTTGTCATATTTGGGCTGGTGAATCTCTGTTCCATTTGAGGGTTCTTGATAAGGTGAAGAAACGTATCTGTAATTTGAGTGACCCTACCCTTTCTTCTTCTCTGCACCCTCTGTCTCACAGACTTTTTGTTGCTAGTCTCAGATTTTTCTATAAATACTATTATGGCATGTGTTCTTCAGAATTATGTGATCTATTTCCCGTTTCTTTTGTTCCAGCTTGTTTGACTCGTTGGTCTAGTGGTCTCTATTAATTAATTCGCTGTTTTGATACCTCATTGTAATACAGCTTTGTTCCAAGAACTGCAGGCTTGTGGAACTCTCTTCCTGCTGACTGTTTCCTCCTACCTATAACCTTGTAAAAATAATGTACGTCCTTAAATACTTTACACACCTTGTATAATACTTCCTTATTTTGTTTATTTCAGAATGCACAGCCAAATCAGATATTCTTTTCATTGTCGACTCCTCTGGCAGCGTTGGTGAGGAAGATTTCCGTAAAGTGATGGACTTTGTCTATCGTACAATTGACAGCCTCGACATCAGATCTGGATTATACAATATCGGTTTGATCACGTTCAGTGATCAGGCTCGTATTGAATTCTATTTGAACTCCTTCACAACCAAGGAAGAAATTGAAAATGCAACTGCTTCGGTGCGGTACATTTATGGATCTACGCACACTGCGATGGCCCTTCGTACTGCAAGACAGACCATTTTTACTGAAGTTAATGGTGACAGACCAGGTACAGGAATTTTTGTATCTTTTTCATTCTCGTTATTTTATTATGTTTTTATTCATTAGAAAGATTATCTTGAAAAATAATCATTTAACATATTTATTCTCCACTTTCACAAAATAATATATATTACTACCAGTGATCATGCGCAATTTAAGTTCAAATTTAAAAGAGACATTTACACCATTAAGTCCACACAACATCGGACATCACTTCTACAAGACCAGGAAGGATTGTTACGAAAAAAAATATGGTTAATATCTTTTATTTGTCTAAAGCTCTAACGAGGCTTGTTAATCAAGTGAAATTATTAGATAAAAGAAGTTAAGATGAAAAAAAAATATATATTGTTTTGATTTTTAATTTTGATTTTAATAAAAGTATCTGCATCTAACACATGGTCTTTTGAAGGCATTTTGCCTCTTTCTTGAAGTTTAAAATTTTAAAGATGCTTAAAAAAATGAACTTTCCCAAATTTATATATATTATTAGTTTTACCTACTCGGTATTACCTGGGATGCAATGAACTCATTTTACATTTTAATTTTTATTTGTTCGAATAGTTTTTAACTTATACAGAAAAAAACAAAAATGTATTTGTAAGGTAAACTAATCATTATATTATTCGATTAAAAATATGTGTTATCTCCCTTGCTTTTTTTAGATGATTATTTTTAAATGTTTTTTATTATCAGACATCTCAGCAGCACTATGTAAGTTTTTGAATAAATTGTAGTAAAGTACGATTTTACATTGTCAGTAACATGGTGCAACAATAACAAATGAAAATTGACTAGTCAGAAGCAAAGTTTGATTTATCAACTTAAATGCTATTTGAGTCTGACTTTTTAAATCCAACAAAGGCTGCCCCTAATTTATAGTAGCCCCTTATGTCTCAATGGCAATGTGCCTTGTTTGGAGTAAAAAAAAATATTTAAAGATAACTTTATATGTTGGATCTTTCTTGCAAGTTTGTTAAATCACATTGACACATCATTCCTCATCGGATCACCAAAGTTAAGCAATGCTGAGTCTGGTTATACTTATATGGGTGACCATTTGGGAATATCAATCAAAACTGACATCTGTGCATTATCTACTACATAAAGTAGAGACGTTCTTCCCCCTGCACCTTCTCGGAGTATAGGAAACTAACCACAGACATCACAGGCTACTAAACTCACAACTATATTAAACTTATTCACTCGCGCGTGTTTCAGTCAATCTTCTATTACTTACACATACCTAACACAAAATATTACATTTGGCCCACCATCCACGTCTCTCCGCAAATACAACTCCATAAAGGTAGTAGCAAAAACTTTCCTCCCTAATAATTATGTACTGTCACTCCACTCATCGACACCGAGATCTAATTAACACAGTTTAGTTTACACAAAACAGTCCGTCCTTATTTATTACTTGCCTGGTATTAATTTACTACATAATATACAGCAATACGCAAAAACTTAATGACCGCTCCCTTTCACTCAGATGACATTCCGCAAATATCAGATTACGTTATTTCTATTTCTACCTATAACTTCTATATTATAATTCATTCCGGATTTCAACGAATGAAATTAACGAACACAGTTCCTGCAACATTTCAGAAATCAACATGGCGGCTACAATTTCTTGATCGAATCGACTTGCTATTTAATTGAATAACCACCAAGATACTAGTAGACCCGATACATTTACATTTTGAAAATCATACACGTTTAACACGCATATTATAGAAACTTTGACTAATTAAATGACCTAAACCATGTCATTTTTTAATTTTATATTTGTCGGCAGAAACTGTTAATAAACAAGCTTAGCTTAATTGGCCAATTTTCACACTCCTTTTATTCCGAAACCATGCCGATGTGGTTAAGAAGGTAGGTTTCATTATCGACATTTTCAGCGTTCGATCCTATTCTACTTTTCCACTTTTTTATTTTTTTTTTATTTAAAACATTCGCCAACACGGTAGAGGGGAGGGGGGCGGAGAAAGAACTATAGGCCGTTCTTTTTTAATTCGACGTCAGGCAATAGGTAGTATTTTCTCACGTGCAACACCGAGCGACGGGTTCCCGCTAGTATATTATAAAGTTATTTCCCTTTCATCTGACCTCGAGTGGGAGAAACGGACAAATAAGTGACTTTTATGAATAATCTATAAGCTATAAATAGTAACGGTGTCTCTGCTCGTCTGTACGCCTTTAAATCCGAACACCTACACTAATTATTAAGCAACATGTCCATGGCATTGTTAGTAGGACAAATAAGAGAAACTAGCTAAGCAACCCTGTCTTTTAAAGATCTATATATAAGAGTTAAAATGGAAAAGTGGCAGACTTAAAAACAAACGAGAAGATTGAATCACATCTCATAGCCACTCAACAAATGCAATTAAACAAAGAATGGGCTTCTAGTATGTCTCTCCGCCACCTATATAAACCTAGTATCAAGGAAAACACTATAAAGATAGACACTGACTGATTCCCTGCTTTTAAATTATGTCCTTTGGATTCCCTTCTGTTTGCTCTTATCTTCCCCTTCGCTAATACGGCATCTATGTATATTTTGTATATATATTTCGAGCACACATGTATATATATATATATATATATATATATATATATATATATATATATATATATATATATATATATATATATATATATATACAGGGTGATTCATAAGTCACTTCACTTAGCTATTTAAAATGATTACCATATGAAGCACAAACATACTATTAACTTTTGATAATTGTTATCTTACTCTCTAATTACTGCTATTTGTTTTTTTAAATTTGTTCGTTTATATATTTGTTTCTATATATATTTATTTCATGATCAATCAAATATGCTACAAAGAGTCGTAAATTTCTTGTTATTTTTGCTGGGTGTTTTTGTATACTATAATATATATGTACTATATATAAAAACACCCAGCAAAAATAACTCCATGCATTTTAGCCTGAAGATTCCCCCGGGGATGAAATGCGGGAGCCTCTGTGTAGCTTAATTGCCATAAATATATTTTCATAGCTTACTACCTAGCTCTACTTACGTATCGAGCACTGTTGAAGTAAATACTGAAAATTGATACAACAAAAAATTATATCTCCTTATAAAATTTTATGTGGATACATGAAATACTAATATATATATATATATATATATATATATATATATATATATATATATATGGGAATTGAAAAAGGAAAAACCAAAAGATGTTATTGTTTTTTATATATTCATCAACGTTTCGTCTTTATTTGTAAGACTTCATCAGGATGATAAAAGACGAAACGTTGATGAATACATTAAAAAAATAACGTCTTTTGGTTTTTCCTTTTTCAATTCCCATTACGTCGGATTACCTTCATCCTTCCTTTCTCATATATATATATATATATGTATGTAAGCCACTCAAATGTATAAATGGATGGGAAGTATAATCAGCAACAGACTAATGTCCTGTTACAGGGATGCTTCAGGCTCTGTGTTCCACTTAATACTATAAAATGTGTGATAAACTGTTGGTTTTCTGCATATCAACTCATTTCAGCTTATTTAATGTTGAATCCCGTCATTTTGCTCCCAAAACATGAATACATGCACCTGAACACTTCAACTTCAACCACCACCACCACCACCACCATCATGCTGGTCTTCTAATATAGTGCACCAAGCAAACTTGTTGAAGACTTCAAAAACAGACGATCGATTGAATCTGGTTATGATATTAACACGCGTATTAACCAGGCATGAAGATCAATCAACTCTCTTGACAAAATCTAGAATGCTGCTATCATGAATATAAGAAAACTCAAAGTGTTCAAGGCATCAGTCGAATCCATCCTACTCTACAGATCCGACAAGAAGGTTACTCCATCTAAGAAACTTTTTTTCTTTAACATATTTCATCCCAAACAAGGCAGGCCGCCACTGTAGACATAAGGGGTTACTGAGAATTAAAGTGTAGGTTTTAGGTGACATCCTAAGTTGGGAGCTGTGTAGCGAGATGTCTGTTTACATTAGTTTTAAGCCTCTGCATGTCGATACAATCGGGGAAATAGGGAGCAGGGAGGGAGTTCCAGGGCCGGCAGCACGAGAAAATAAGCTATTGGAGTAGAAGGCTCTCCGGCATCTGGGGACCTCCACAGTGAATGGATGGGGTTTTGCTGATTGTCGTGTTGGTCTAGTGTATTTACGTCGAGGGGGCACCAGAGCAGCCAATTCATCGGAGCACAATCCATTAAAGTATTTGTAAAACAAGCACAAGGATGCGACATTGCGGTGATGGGACAAGGGCTGGAGCTTGGTAGATAGTGAGGGACTTATTAAGTTAATGAATCATGCACCAAAATGCTATGTGCTGCCCACAACATATCGTTGCAAGACCATGTGACAAAGAAAATACTGTCTGGTTGCCTTCCATTCATATCTGCAGTTGTTTAATACTGACTTTTGGCATGCATCTCCGCACGATGAAAATGCTGGAAAAGTGCTTCTGTTGTCCCTAGAGATCAAGCGACACGTTTGAAGGCCTCATATTACAATCAAGATTCTTCTAGAGCAGGACACTGTCCTCACTAGATTGGAGCTTCTGGTCACAATGAGTAAGCAAGCATCATGGCGTAAGAACTCTGTGAATGTTTCACGATTAGTTGATGGATGACTCAATTCATTTTGGTAAAAGAGTTTATGCTTCTTAGTTCGAAATACCTTGAAATATTTATACATTCAGTTTATTTTTTAGGCATATATTTTGTAAATATTTACACATGGTGTTCAAGATAAACTTGTTATTTTTTGTACATTCTTTCATTTCAGAACCATTTAAAGTATTTAATAAAGTACAATGGATAGTTGTTTCTGTGTATTATTTGTGGATTTGAGAGATGTGGAAGTAGTGGCTAGCAGGAAGGATCATAGCATGTATTCTGATTGTGTCCACACCGAAATTCGACGTGAAGCTGCTAAAAGAAGGTGCGGCAAGATTCAATCAATGCAATGTAAAGAGATGGGCATTGGTGTAGCGACTATAAAGGAAGCACTGAACAAGGATCTTTGGCATTCCTCATACAAGAGTCAGAAAGACTAACTACTCACCGCCAACAGAAATGTCTAATGAAAGCCAAAGAACTTCTCAACAAGGTCAAATACCAAGTCAAGCCAGAGATTCTCTGGTTCTTCTCAGATGGCTTATTGAGTTGCTATCAACTGAAAACTTCAATTTCCTCACCAGTTCCAACATCTAGAGCATCAAGTCGTCTGATTGCAACCCTATGGACTATTATGTATGCGACACAGTTGAGAAAGACACCAACCGTACCGCCTGCAACACCAAGGATAAGCTGACTATCAGGCATCTCTTAGGACACTGTTAAAGCTGTGTGCTCCATGTTAGAGTTCGACCTTGAGTGAGCTTTATTGGGCAAAAGATCACCGTAAATGATTCACTTTGAATTTTGAGAATACATCAATTATTGGCCCAGATATGATGGTTTTTTTCCTTTCCAAAAAGTGTGAAATTTGTCCAAGGGTGTCCAAGGCAGTTTATTGTCATTCTCAGGACGCTGGTCTTATGCTCCTTTTGTTATAGAAAACTTAGCATTTTATTCTGATTACATTTTATTCTGATTGAATTGAGTTTTTCTCTTTGTCGTTTCGTATTTTTTTCGATTGTATGACTAAAAATCTGGTGTAAATTTCGATGCAGATGCTCCTAACCTGGCGATCGTCATAACTGACGGACAATCGAATATTAATCATGAAGCTACTTTGCCACAAGCTAGGATGCTGAAAAGTAGTGGCACGACTATCTTGACCGTGGCTGTTGGCTTTGCTACCCATACAGATGAACTCATTGGTATGACGTCACCACCAGTCGACGAGAATCTATTTTCTGTTGACCATTTCAGTGGGCTTGAAGACTTGCACACGAAAATTGTGGACCCTATTTGCAAAGGTAAGTCATTTACTACAATCATTTATATATTGATACTATACATTTTTTTAGTTATGGAAGACCCTAATATCCTATAATCTTTTACATTTCTCCAACTCTCCTGAACACTAGCCCAGTCACATAAGACTAAACAAACAGTGATAATGACCTATAAAATAATTAATAAATCGATCGACCATAATGTAGGGCGACCTAAAGGCTCCCTTTTCATTAGATACTACACTAAGATTTAGGGGAGAGCGAAACTCCTTTTCCAGAATTTATGCTAGTCTTAACATTATTTAAGGGATCATCAGTTGTTTACCATGAAAAACTGTTTCGGGAATTTAATATATACATACACACACACATATATATATAAAATTGTTACAAATAGATATTTAATATCCACAGACATATATATTTCCTGTTCATATTAGACATTACTTTAACTATGGAGACTTTTAAGGATTATGTAATGTTATGATTAACCTTTCTGTAAACTACTCTCCATACATAGTAGTCCAAAAGATTGAGATTTGGGGAACTAGGGGCCAAATGTTAAGGGTCATATGATCATTAAACTTTTAAAAGTTTCATTTATCTTTTCTAACATAAAATGATTTTTAGGGAATCACATAATTCTTATATTTGTGAACCCTGTTTGAGATTGTTCTTTCTAACACACGTTGTTCTTTTGCGATTGTTGTGTCCCTGTTTAGGGGCCAGAATGAAAACATGAAGGTGGGGGTTAAATTAAACAAGTATATTGAAGAAAAATGTAATACAACAGAGAAACAAGACTTAACTACGAGTATAGACTGAGTTTGATTCAGGTATTTAATTCCTTCCCACCGCAGGAATATGTGACACAAGGTCGGGAGAGGTTTCGAAGAGTCTAGCCAGCGCCCCTAAAGAAGGAGCACTCTGGCGTATCAAAAATAGCCTGGGCAACCCCGTCGGCATTGCCTGTCAGGGCGCCTCACGCATTAAGCAATAAACTTACTCACCCCAAAGAGGGGAGATAAGACCTGGGAGGGTAGACCTCCTAGGACTACCAAGGACTTAATACCTCAGCCAGACAGATAAAAGGTCACCAAAATCTCCCAGTTCCTGCGGACTGATTATTGAGAATGGATCCTCGACTGGTATTACACCATTTCGAAGTCCTCAATCAACCAAAGTTAATGAGGGTATTTAATTCCCTCCCACCGCAGGAATATGTGACACAAGGTTGGAAAGTGGGGGAAGAGTCAAGCCAGCGCCCCTAAAGAAGGAGCACTCTGACCTAGCAAAAATAGCCTGGGCAGCCCTGTCAGCATTCCCTGGTCAGAGCGCCTCAGGCAGTAAGCGATAAGATTACTCCATCCCAAAGAGGCGAGGCAAGGCTTGGGAGAGTGCACCTCCTAGGAAAACCCAGGACAGTATACCTCAGCCCGGCAGATAAAAGGTCACCGAAATGGGCCAGTTCCTGCCGGACTGATTGTCGAGAACGAATCCTCGATTGGTATTACCCCATCCTGACGTCCTCAATCAACTGAAGTTACTGAGAGACTGAACGGGCTATGCTTCCAGTATTTATTATGAATGGAAGAGTTCAAAGTCGGTTATAGGTACAGTACCATAACAGCAATTGACCTCATGGATCTTCTAGGATTACCACCTACGGTGTGCTTTATTTGGAAAATAAATTGAAGTGTTATAATGATATCAGTGTTTCTAAAATATCTCTTAAATTTCGATAATGCTAATACTTTTCCATCTTAAGCCTTTAACTCTCTGCGAACTTTGTAATCTACAGATCAAGCAACTTTTAAAAATGATTCTATTTCTTCTTTTTTTTTCTTTCTTATGTGTGATTCCCGAGCTGCAGCGGGGCCTTCACCAAACAAGGTTCTATTTCTAAATTGCTATATTGGGTTTTTATAGTCACGATAACTGTGTGCGTCTTAATTTCTTGTGTAATTATACGTGTTGCTATTGATTATTTAGAAATATAGAAAATATTAAGTCAAATAATTTCCTACAATAATAACATACATCCTTAAATACTGTATATAGTCATTTAGAAATTTTAAAGCTTGTTTTTTACTTATTATGTTTCTATTACTTTTTATGAGATTCTTTTTTGTTCTTTAATTAGAGAAATGAACACAAATACGTTTTAGTTAAAAAAAAAAAAAATTTTCCCCACCCCTCAAAATAAAATATTTTACTCTCCCCACCCAAAGAAATACTTTTAGTTAAAAAAACAAAAATCCCCCTCCCCCAAAAAAAAATGTTTACCCTCCCCCACCCAAAGAAATACTTTTAGTTAAAAAAACAAAAATCCCGCCCCCCCCCACCCAAAGAAATAGTTTTAATTTAAAAAAAAAAAAAAATAACAGATTTTAAATTAGAATAAATATTTCTTTAAAGTAGGAAAAATATGAAACTAATGATTTGTGATTTAAATGAATGAAAATAACATTGACTTAAACTACCTTACCTTTTGGGAGAAACTGTCATGACGAAAATTGTCTTCTATAAAGAATCCATTAGTAGCTTATTGAAGTGATGAATTATGGGAAAGTGGAGAAAGAGTATAAACCCCAATGAAAAGAGATGAGAGAGAACAAAGTAAGAAGAAAAGAAGAGGAGAAAGAAGAAAAGAAAATGATTGGGATAGAAGAAGAAGGAAAAAAAATATATAAGTTACAATATTTTACTTATTTCGGACAACATAATGAAATCAGAAACATAAAAATATCTATTTACATGGCATATTTTGATTTTAATTAAATAAAAATATTTGCATCTAACACATGGTTTCTGAAGACATTTTACCTCTTTTTTTAAGTTTTACATTTTAAAGATGCTTCAAAAATGAACTTTCCCAAATTTATTTATCTGTTTGCGACCATGCGTGATTCTAAGTTAATATTTAAAAGAGACATTAACACTATTAGTCCACACAACATCAGCACGGTACTTCTACAAAAACAGGAATGACTCTTTTGAAAAAAAATAAAAATAAGGTTAATAGCTTTTAATTTGTTTAAATCTCCGATGATCATTGTACTGAGCGAAATTATTAGAAAAAAGGTCAAGATGAAAAAAAACATTTTTTTATTGATTTTAATAAAAAAAAATATTTGCATCTAACACATGGTTTCTAAAGACATTTTGCCTCTTTTTTTAAGTTTTAGATTTTAAAGATGTTTAAAAAAAGAAATGAACTTTCACAAATTTATACCGATTTGTGACCATGTGCGATTTATAAGTTCATATTTAAAAGAGACATTAACACTGTTAGTTCACACATCATGATGCTACTTCTACAAGACCAAGAAGAAATATTACGAAATAAAAATAAGGTTAATACCTTTTATTTGTTTAAATCTCTGATGAGACTAGTTGTACCGAGTGAAATTATTAGAAAAAAGGTCAAGATCAAAAAAAAAATATTATTTTGATTTTAATAAAAAAAAATATTTGCATCTAACATATGGTTTCTGAAGACATTTTGCTTCTTTTTTTAAGTTTTGCATTTTAAAGATGTTTAAAAAAATGAACTATCCCAAATTTATAAAACTATCTATTTTGATGACATATTGCTTGTTCTAGTTAGTTGACCTATTGTGTTTATATTTAATTGTTACCCACTTTTGTTTTTTTTTTCAGGCCGAAATCACTGTGAGAAAAACCCTTGTAAAAATGGTGCTGAATGTTACGACACTCTGCGCAGTTATATTTGCATTTGTGCCGAGGGGTATTTTGGCTTCGACTGTGAAAAAAGTAAGCGTTAATAATTCATTTAGACTTAATTACTGCAAACTGCAATGCTGTTAGGGTTAGGGTTGTTTCTTATAAAGTCTGCTTGTATGTCAGTTATTATTTGTGCATATGGAAGTCTTTTATTAAACAGTTATAGCTTCTCCTTTTTTTTAATAATGAGACATCACTTATCAAGGTCAAAAGCCACTTGAGGATCAAAGGTAAATGAGATGGATGGATTATCAGTTGAATCATCATCATCATCATCATCATCATCATCATCATCATCATCATCATCATCATCATCATCCGATTTCTTTTTTAACAGGCTCTTGATTAGTCCTCTATAAGAGGGGGGTGGCCTGTCTGTCAGTCTTGATCGAAGTCCTCCTCTCCAGGCTTGTCGGTTGCGAGCATCAAAGTTTTTAAATACCCAGGGCCGCACAGTCGTATTTACACAGCTCATCCCAAGAGAGCTTTGGTCTTCCAGCCTGTCGACTTCATGCGATGGACGTCTCTTACCCGGAAGATTCAGCTGGAGCTTCGCTCGACATGGCCAAGCCATCTCATCCTGCTCAGCTTAAGGACATCAGATATTTCTTTTATACTGAGTTTAAAGATAAGAGTCTCGAGGAGAGTGTCGTCTTTTGGCTTGATGTGGAGATGAATAAATTCTGAGTTGAATGATGAAGAATATTATGAGAGGATTGAAAATGATGAATGGAACGAACAAAATTTGATTACTTATGTGGACGGTGTATGAGAAGTATTTATTGGCATTAGATTTGAAGATGACTATGTTATAGCCTGCAGAGAAGCAGTGTTGGGGTAATGTGTTACACAGAAGGGAAACCTTTTGAAAAAAAAACTCTGTTCATTGAGATTCCTCTTGACCCTAGGCACACGGAGGAAGAAAGGAAAGTTCATTTCTTTTCTTACAAGGGGGAACCAGAAATTGTAGCCCAGTCGAGCACCTTTCATGGAAATAACGATCGAGTAGAAAAAGACTAACTGTTCTGTGAGAAAATGGCTGTAAAGAAGAGAAGTCAACGCTCACTAGATTGTGAAGCTGATTTTGTACCCTGTTAAGACAAGAAAGACTGCTGTGAGTTGCACCTCCCCAGATGTGGTGAGCAGTACCTCCCCATCTTAGGATGTAAATCCAATCAATGAGTGAATTAGTTTAAAACACAAATGATGTAACTTTTTTTCTAATTTTAATTTTAAATGCGTTTTGTTTAAACATTTTGTTCATCTGGGACTCCATTGTAATATAAGGGAAATTGTTATTTTTATTCTTGATAGTCTTATATGCCACATAATGTGTCAATTTACCTTTATGAAAATCAAACTTTTAAAGCTATGGATAGCCAGAACAACTATAATTTTCATAAATAAATACCAGTCGGGTGGTCTTTAAGCAGAACAGTTAAATAGATTATGATTAAAGAGATAAAATAACTTATTATAAATATGAAAATGAGTATTAAATATATGTGCAAGAGGATTTTGTGCCCTTTTTGCATCTTTATACATGTGTGAGCCGTTGAAAGTTTTGATAAACGAGCATCGTTAAAATAACTCATTACTGTATTGTCTTTATACATGTGTGAGCCGTTGAAAGTTTTGATAAACGAGCATCGTTAAAATAACTCATTATTGTCTCTAACTCTGTGACCACCACTGCTCATCTTCATGTTGTACATTCATTATTTCGTCCATGCAAATATTGTTATTGTCGACTTACCTGCGATTCTTTTCGAACATCCTGATCAGACCCTCCACCACAATTTTCTTTCATTTTAATGTTATCCAAATTTGGCCCGATATTGCGCCGGATATTGGCACCCTGGATGATCGTCTTGTTCGTAGCACCGGACATGATTGTCAACACACTTATTTAAAGGTTTGAACAAGCATTAAAAAACACAAATTAATTTCACATCATTTTTTACACATGCGTAGAAATGCTATTCATCAATGTTGACTATGATTGGTTGTTATAGTATGGTCTTCCTTTCCTGTAAAAATATCATAACAAAAACTCGTCTAGCTACAACCACTGTGAATAATTTCTCTCTCTCTCTCTCTCTCTCTCTCTCTCTCTCTCTCTCTCTGCCTAAAACTAAACGAAACTTCCATGAGCAAAGTTTCTTTCCTAGAACACAATAGCTCGGGCTGCTTCCCAGCTGACTACAACATGGTTGTTTTCAAATCCAATTTAAATAATCAAATTCTGTAAAACTTTCACCATCATTGTTGTCTCACCGTCCACCTGACACACATTAACCCTTTCGGGGCTTGATCAGTGGTGACTCTTTAGTAAAAAGAAAAGAAGAAAACGGCAAGCCCTCTATCAAGACTGTAAAAACTATCTGTTCAATGCAATTATGTTCTTTGTTTCGGAATTTTTTAGATGAGGGTTGATAATTTGTAGAATTTGGTATATTCGGACTACTGTTCTCATCTTGGGTGTTTGTATCACAACGTTTCGCCGATGTAACCTCCGACCTTCTTCAGGTGTACTTTGTCGAACTCGGGAATCTGGAAGATAAAATTTTGAATGGACCTCTTTATGTTCTTTATTATGTTCTTTAATTTACTTAAGTTTATGTTTTATGTATATATTTAAGTTGTATTCAGACTAGCCAGAAAGCGGAATCTGTCCAGGTCCAATTTTTCTGGCCATTTGGTGCAGTACCTGTACACATTTATCCACTCATTTTCTGTTGTCTGTTTCAGCCTGTCCTCAGCCAGCCGACATCGCCTTTGTGGTTGATTCTTCATCTTCC
This sequence comes from Sepiola atlantica, assembly GCA_963556195.1. Classification (NCBI taxonomy): domain Eukaryota; kingdom Metazoa; phylum Mollusca; class Cephalopoda; order Sepiida; family Sepiolidae; genus Sepiola; species Sepiola atlantica. The sequence continues at coordinate 46,417,526 of OY744529.1, forward strand.
ATCGGAATCAATATATTCACTCAGATGAAATTATTTGTTGAGAATCTCATCCGAGAGCTTGAACCTGAAAAGTGCGACCACCACATTGCTCTCATGAAGTACAGTTCTCGCGCCATCGTTGAATTTACCCTAAACCGTTACAGCAACACGGAAGCAATGATCAGAGCTGTAAATGGCATGTCTTATACAACAGGATTCGCTAACATGGCCAATGCGATGACAGCGCTCCGAGAAAAAATTTTCAACGGACAAAGTGGAGATCGTCCCACGGTGAGACCTTTTGTTTTATTTTTATTATTTTTATGGAAATCGTTCCAGACAAGGCATGACGTCACTTGATGTAAGGAGCTTAAAAAAATACTACTTTAAGGTCAAAAACTAGTCAACGATAAGTGTTAGATGGATAGATTCCGACTCAGAAAACAGCAATTCTTCCCTCTTTGTCAGAAACATTGATCATAGAATGTGAGAACTAAAGGATAAAATAAAGGAAGTGAGAGTTACAAGGCTTCCGAAAGTAAATCCAAGGTCCACTTTCTACTCTCCTTTTAAGATCAACCATAGAAGACTTCCAAACTAACCTCTAGCTCTGGTCAGGTCTTTATTTATCCTTCTTTCTCTCAAATCCATCCCTATTACTTCCTCCCATGTTTTCCTGCCAACTAATCCTGCTAGTTCAACTGTTCTACATCTACTAATCCAAGCATTATCATCCATTCTTTCATCATCATTTTGGGTTTAACGTTTGTTTTACATGCTCATGTGTGTTGGACGGTTTTGAAATATTGACTTCCTATAACACGTACCCCACTCTCTCTCTCTGACCTTGTGGGTATCGTTGGTCCTCACGCACAGGTGTTTGATATCCTGGTTGCGGTGCCATTTATAACAGATACCCCACTCTGTTCCGTGCCACGGAACCACATGGTACTCCACTCGTGTCTCTGTCTCGCTGCTCATGCCTCTGGTTTACTACACAGAGATCTTGCCAGACCATGAACACTCTTCAGCCGATCGTCGTAGTGGCAATAAAAAATATGTCGGTCGAAATTCCTCCAGGTCGGGATGATGATGATGATAGCTTCGTTGATTCTGTGAAGGCAAAGGTTATTCAAGCAGAACAAATCAATAACAGAAATGATGCAACAACATCGGCAAGGTCTTTTTGTATGAAATAGTAATTATTAACGAAGATAAAAGAATTATTTTAACTTTGAAGTAAAGTCTATCTTTTGCTAATGTTTGGCGCTAAGCTATTTCGTCGTCTCTCTGTGCGTGTGTGCATTCATTTACGATTGCAAGTTATCAATTAAGTCACTAATCTATGTTAAGGAAAACGATGTTTGTCCGGTTCCTTGTTCATCACCGAGCGAGACACGACTGTCATGTTCTGTCCCCGGGTTCTGACTTTTCTCTTACTGAGAATGTCCATCGCTACACTATCTTCCTCTCCCATCCCCTTTCTCTGGGTTCCTTTTTCCTCTCTCAGGAGTTGGGATAGGCGTGCCTCTCTAAACGATACAGATAAATGGGATTTTTCTTTTAGATTTTATCGCCATTATAAAAAAACAATTACTCTCTCTCTCGCTGTGGAGCAGACCTCTGCCCTAATTAATGACGACAGCTTAGATGGCTATCTCTGACCATCAACTCAGCCCGCCCGGCTAGTATAGCACTGATACACCTGATCGTATGTTTTTCGTTGATGTTTATTTAGTATTTTGGTGATTAAAAGATTTTGACCACATTCCGATTTCACATCCGTTAACCGTAGGCTTTGTATGAGTTTTTAACAGAATTGATGATTACATGACTTTTGCCAGCCAGTCCAGCGCCCATTGTCCGTTGTCTGAATTAGTCTGTTTCCACGTCAATATATACTAGCCGGATATCTCCACTTCGTTCTACGTAGGGTCTAGCATCATCACTAAGATGCATACTAGCGCGCCACTAGGGTACCCGATCCCCGTCGGTCCTGATTACTCTGTCACATTCCAAACTAAGCTATCATTGGCCAGGTCTTCAAATCTAACCTCAATTCTTGCCGCCATAGTTTAGGGGTAAGGAAAGAGAATGAAAATAGAAAGGGAACAATAAATAAACAAATATATGTGTAGCATCAAAAGTAATTGATACCCATCTCACCCCTTTGTTAATAATGGAATATGCTACATTCGTTTAGTATATCAAGAGTGGATATTTTTATCCCCATTTTAACATTAAGTAACAAAAAGTTAAATAAAGCTTATCAGTAAGTTATTCCGGCTTCCAGTTTTTATTACAATTTATTTAAATTACATGACTTTTGCCAGCCAGTCCGGCGCCCCTTGTCCGTTGTCTGAATTAGTCCTGAAACCCGACCGTCTAGACTTTGATACGTTCGACTCGGATTCTACTGAAAAATGGCGGCACTGGAGAAAAATGTTTGAAAGATTCTTCACAGTGCTACATTTATCTTCAAACACGGTACTGAAAAATATACCTTTCTATTACATCATGTTTCCCTTCTACTGGAACTCATTAAAACAATGGGTTTTTTTTTTACATTAATGTAGTTACTAGACTACTTGTGACCCATTGGTCAGTATTTGTTATATATATTATTAAATATTTACTATTAAAACGATGTTGTTTTCTTGCTTGTCGCTGTGCACACTTTTAATCTGTAGATGAATGTTTTAGATTGTGGGAGGAAGAGCGGATGAAGTAAATAATGGGTGGATGAGAAGAGAAATAGTGGGAGGAGGTGAATGATGTAAATAAGTAAAAGGGAGGAGGGGAAGAGAGAGATGAGGATGGAGAAAGTCTATTATAGTATCACAAGATTTTTGGGGAGCTGGATTTTCCTCACATTAAAAACGACTTCGTGAGGAGGCAGGTAAATAGAAACATTATTTTCTGACATTCAAAGCCAACAAAAAAGACTATGAGTTTATGTCCTTTTCTCCATTTTGCAGGTGAAGAACATCGCATATCTGCTGACCGATGGTCAAGTGGATATTGCTAGAGACGAAACTCTCAGTCAGGCTGAACTGACCATCTCATCTGGAATCCATGTGGTACCAATTGGTTTTGATTTACGCAACAGAGAAGAAGTCGATTCTATTGCAGCCTCCCAGGGTATCAAAGCTGTAGAGATCCTTCCTGCTTCGGATGTGGAAAGTCTCAGTGAATCTTTACTCTATGCTGTCTTTGATAGTGAGTACTTCAATCAATTCTTTTTTATTTCCTTATTTTTCACAGAAATATAATCTCAAAGGAAACTTAGGCTTTGCTAAAAAATAAGTAGACATTTTAAAAGATGTTTGCATAATTTAATAAAATATAGAGGTTTACTGTTTATGCCATATTGTATATATATATATATATATATATATATATATATATATATATATATATATATATATATATATGGGAAGAGAAGGATGAAGGTAATCCGACGTGATGGTAAAATGAAAAAGGAAAACCAAAAACTGGATGTTTTTTATGTGTACATCAACGTTTCGTCTTTATTTATAAGACTTCATCAGGATGATGATATAGGGAAAAGATATCATGCAAGCACAGATACATGTAGGGTAGACATGTTGGGAAGAAAAATAAAATAAAATGAAAAATAATGGCAGCGTCTTGCTAACAAGTACGGACGTCCAGCAAGACGCTGCCATTATTTTTCATTTTATTTTATTTTTCTTCCCAACATGTCTACCCTACATGTATCTGTGCTTGCATGATATCTTTTCCCTATATCATCATCCTGATGAAGTCTTATAAATAAAGACGAAACGTTGATGTACACATAAAAAACATCCAGTTTTTGGTTTTCCTTTTTCATTTTACCATATATATATATATATATATATATATTAACAAACAATTTTATTCCCCAAAAAATCGAGAATTTATTTTTGTAAATATCTTTTAAGGTCCATTTTCGGATTCTATATAATATTTACGACTGAAAGTTGTGAATAAATTTGTTTTATTTTTTATTTCAAATAATATCGCAAGAAGTATTTTAGATACTTCAGGACACGTACATTTATGCTTAATATTTCCTATCATTAACCCTAATCCTAACCCGACACATGTTGATATTTCCTATCATTAAGATCCCATTTATACTATTCGATGATCAATTGATTACAGATTTTTCAAATCCAGCTTTTAAAACTACTTTGATTTTCAAATCCAGCTTTTAAAAATACTTGATTTTAAATTTAAAACAAAACACTTATAATTAACTAAATATTTACTTTTGCTTGTGTAGCACATTCTTCAATAGAAATTAATTTTGTTTACTTTACAGGCGAGGACCGTTGCAATCCTAACCCCTGTTCTAATGGAGCTACTTGCATTAATCAGGCTCTTAGTTTCAAATGTGAATGTATCCTTGGCTATTCAGGAGAGACCTGTGAAAAACGTGAGTTGCGCATTTTTGGTTATGGGAAAATTTTGTGGATCAATGATTCAAATTGAAAATTATGCATGGAATATATATGTAATGCAGCTATTAAATTACAAAATCATTTAGAACTTTTTAGAACATATTAAAAACAAAACATAATCCGACAATACTGGCACTAGGGACGCACGCTCCCTACAACAATCTATGATACAGATCCCCCACTAGAAGACTGATATTCATAAATGAAAAATGTGTTAATTTCTTTTAATTATCAAAGATCAGAAAATTATTCAAGTTTCATTAAAGTTACAGCATTTATTCAATAAATTATAAATTTTATAAAGAAAAAAATTGTAACAAGTTCTTTCTCCCTTATAATCAGATAAGTTTACTTAGTTGTGAATTATCTCCCTTTATCATGAGAACTTTTCAGTGATGTAATGTGGGAAATGAGAAAGAGTCTTTTTCCATCTTCCCTCTTTTTAACCACGGCACCAATATGTTAGTGAGAATATGTTTACAAATTGTCTGGTTTCAATCTCAATAAATTAAACAAAGCCACACAAAAGATGAAATGATGTTGGATGAGACTGAGTCATGTTAGTGCACGATTTGCAATCGGCAGAGAAAGTGAGTGATGAGCCCCATCAAATTTAATAAAATTTCTGTACTGTAATTTTTGGAAACAATAAATTTATTAAAACAAAATTTTCGATGGCATCATTCCGCTTTTTACCAATATTTTTTTCAGGATGTGAGTCCGAAGCAGATGTCGTTTTTGTTGTTGACACATCTCGCTACATTCCACGCAGACTGTTGAAGCAGGTGAAGCGCATGTTGCGTAAGACAGTGAAGCGATTATCTTTCAAGAGCAAAAACATGAGGGTTGGCATCGTCTCGTTTGATAGTCAAGCAAGAGTCAGGCTGTATTTGCACAATGGAGAAGTGAAACGCAATGTCCTGGCTGCCATTTCATCTTTGAGGTAGGAACCAACATTTTAATTCATGACACACAGACAGACAGACGGACCGACAGACGGAGCCTTTCTTTATGTTTACTAATGAGTCAAAAGCCACCGGAGGATAAGGATTAATGAGAGGTATGAATTGTCAGTTGAATGATGAAGAATGTTATGAGAGGATTGAAAATTATTAATAAAGTGAACAAAGTTAGATTATTTATAGGGACGGTTTTAGACAAGTATTTGTTGATATGGGATTTGAAGACGACCATGTAGCAGTCTGCAGGGAACCAATCCCGTTGTAACGTCTTTCACAGATGTGAAGTTCTTGGAAAGGTCAAAAGTCACTCGAGGATAAGTATTAACGAGATGGATGGATTGTCAGTTGAATGATGAAGAATATTATGAGAGGATTGAAAATGATGAATGGAATGAACAAAGTTCGATAACATATGGGGACGGTTTTGTTGACTTTGGATTTGAAGATGACAATATTGTAATTGGCAGCGAAGCAGTCACATAGTAATGTGTTCCACCAGCAGGAAGTTCTTGGAAAGAAACTCTGTTCATGGAAATTCCGTTTGATACTTTCAGCTGTGGTAGGAGGATGAGTTCTCGTTGTAAATGTCTTATATGGTGGAAACATGGTCTTCTAGAAATGCTTGGACACATTTAAAATAAGGCAGCATCCATTGGATCTGTGTGTTTAACGATGAGAATGCTGTTGAAACTTAAGCGTGACAAACCAATGAAAATGCTATTTTAAATTTAAGCCTAACAGACCACAAGAGTAAAGATTTACAACAGAAATTACGAGCAAATATATTCTCCCTCCGGTCGCATATTTATGTTAGCCTAAGAGGACGGTCTGATGACAACACAACCAATACTACACTTCTAAATTTAGATTAAATCGCATTTTTTTTCATCTATTTAAAAATGTCTAGTCACAGAAGAATAACTTTTTATAGCTTCTTGGCCTTTTGACTAAGATCAAAGTGTAGTATCTGTTCTCTTAACATCAGCGCCGGAAGTTTTCATGCTATGATCTCCTTTTAAACTGAAAGTTTTAAAATGTTTTTAAAACGGTATTGATTTTTTTTATAAAGTCTCTTTAGTTAATTTTATTAATAATTAATAATTATAATAATATTATTATCGAGGAAAATATTATAAATATATAATAAAATTTTACAATACCAATTATAAATGTATATTACAGAATATTAATTTATCAGAAACTTTAAAAGAAAATAAATATTCAAATGTGCAAAAGCAAGTTTTGTGACAGAGTTTAGAGATTTCTGTATCAGTATATTTAAGTAAGCCTTCAAGGTTACACTTTAAAAAATCCTCCGTGGCCTTTTTGGCTAAGATCAGAGTGTAGTATCTGTTCCGACGCATGCTCACTCTGTAGACCGGTATTGTCTTGGCCTTCGGGTCTTGATTCCGCTGGTCTGTGGGTTTGTTCTGTGCAGTTCTAGGAGGTCCACCTTCCCAGGCTTTGCCTTCTCACCTTTTGAGAAGGGGGTTAGTTTATTGCTGATCGCCTAGGCGCCCTTACCGAGAGTGCCGACGGGGCTGCCCAGGTATTTTTTGATGGCCAGAGCGATCTTCTTTCTCTAGGGTGTTGGCTTTTAAAATCCTACTTTCCCGACCTTGTGTCACATCTTACCACTGTGGGAGGTAGATAAATACCATGATCAAACTGTAGTATATGTTCTGTGGGAGGAAGATGAATACCAAGTAATACCTAAAGGTTTTGATGTTAATATACTTAGGAAAGATTCGTATTTATTCATATTTAGATTAGATTAGAATATTAGATTAGCTAGATGCATTATTTTCAATTATTTCGCAATGTATTTATTACGGTTAAAAAATTGTGACTGACGGACAGACAGACAGACGGATGGACAAAATCCCTTTTTATATAAGAAACATAACAGACCATAAGAGTAAGGATTTACAACAGAAATTATATTATATATTAGATGATATTCAATTAGATTTAGATTTGGCTTTTGTTTTTATTTTGTTTTCAAGAGTAATATTTTATTAATAACGTGGAAATTCCATGGTGCTTTCTACATCAATCTGTATAATTTACTGTCAATAATAATAATATTTCTTTTAAAATAATAATTGTCTATACGGAATCAATACTATTAAGAAAAGAATGACTCTTTCTTTTTCCATAAAAATAATTGTCATCGCCAAACGAATATGTTTCGTCTTTATGTATTTAAAATTGTAGCAATTTAATTCTTTTTAAAACAATAAATATTCTGTCTTCTTAGCATAAAAATAATTGTCCGCTAAATATTCTTCAAATCAATAAAGCGAATATGATTTTTTGAAAATGTATTTAATAAAAATTGTAATGTTTTAGTTGAGGGGACAACATAACTTGATTTTGGAACAATTCATTTTAAAATGGGTACAGTCGGAATTGTTTACCTTGGCGACATTAGATTTATTACAAATCACCATCTTTGCTTATCATATAGATATTAGCTGTATGTGAAAGGTGATAACGTACGTACTAACATGAAATGTCTTAGCATATAATTATATAAATTTGTTCCAGAAAAAAACAAATTAAAACATTTCATCTTTTTGACTTCCGAATTTCATATTTTATCCATAGTTTGAAAAATACAAAAAAAAAGAACTAGAGATTGTGTCTCAATAAAAATACTGGTCCCCATCACCCCACTGGGCTGGCATCAGGAAAGGAATCCGACCTATAAAAGAATTTCCGGCACTTAATTATGAATTGTCATTGAAAGTAAATTTCTCAAACTTCAGGCTGCATAGTTTAAATAAAGACCTGGCAGAGATAGTCAATTTTTAAAAGACGTCCAACACATGCCAGCATATAAAACATGTTGCCCTGAATGTTGAGATGAGGATGAGGATGAGGAGAAGGAGGATGAGGATGAGAATGAGGAGGATGATGATAAGAAGGACAATGAGAAGGATGATGTGGATGATGACGATGATGACGATGAGGAAGAGGATGATGATGATGAGGAGAATGAGGATGATGATGATGATGATGAGGAGGATGATTATGATGGGACCTACTGATGAAGTTTCTGAAAATGCTTAAATGCATGTAAAATAATCGAGAGAGAGTGAGAGTAAAAAGTGGACCTTGGGTTTATTTTCCGCAGCCTCGTAACACTCGCTTCCCTTTATTTCGTCCTCTAGTCCTCACATTCCATGTGCGATGTTTCTGACAAAGCGAGAAGAATTGCTTTATTCTGGGTCAGAATCTTTCCATCTAACAGTGATCGTAAGCTTTTGATCTTGAGGTGGTAATTATTTTAGCTCCTAAAATTCAAGTGGCTTCATGCCTTGTCTGGAGCGAGTTCCATAAAGACAAGATATAGAAAATAGAAAATGATCTGTATCCGGTTAAACTGTGTGTTTAGCAATAATTTTATTTTAAACTTAAACATGACAGACAAACATAAATTATACTTAAAGCTAAAATATGACAGACAGACAAACATTCTATTTCAAACTTTAGACATGACAGACAGACAAAAATTATATTTCAAACTTTAAACATGACAGACAGACAAAAATTATATTTCAAACTTTAAACATGACAGACAGATAAAAATTATATTTCAAACTTTAGACATGACAGACAGACAAAAATTATATTTAAAACTTTAGACATGACAGACAGACAAAAATTATATTTCAAACTTTAGACATGACAAAAAGACAAAAATTATATTTCAAACTTTAAACATGACAGACAGAAAAAAATTATATTTCAAACTTTAAACATGACAGACAGACTAACATTATATTTCAAACTTTAGACATGACAGACCGACAAAAAATATATTTCAAACTTTAGACATGACAGATAGACAAAAATTATATTTGAAACTTTAAACATGACAGACAGACAAAAATTATATTTAAAACTTTAGACATGACAGACAGACAAAAATTATATTTCAAACTTTAGACATGACAGACAGACAAAAATTATATTTCAAACTTTAAACATGACAGACAGACAAAAATTATATTTCAAACTTTAGACATGACAGACATACAAAATTCTATTTCAAACTTTAGACATGACAGACAGACAAAAATGCTTTCAGACTTTAAACATGACAGACAAAAATACTATTTCAAACTTTAGACATGACAGACAGAAAAAAATTGTATTTCAAACTTTAGACACGACAGACAGACAAAAATTATATTTCAAACTTTAGACATGACAGACAGACAAAAATTATATTTCAAACTTTAGACATGACAGACAGACAAAAATTATATTTCAAACTTTAAACATGACAGACAGACAAAAATTATATTTCAAATATTAGACATGACAGACAGACAAAAATTATATTTCAAACTTAAGACATGACAGACAGACAAAAATTATATTTAAAACTTTAAACATGACAGACAGACAAAAATTATATTTCAAACTTTAGACATGACAGACAGACAAAAATTATATTTCAAACTTTAGACATGACAGACAGACAAAAATTATATTTCAAACTTTAAACATGACAGACAGACAAAATTCTATTTCAAACTTTAGACATGACAGACAGACAAAAATGCTTTCAGACTTTAAATGACAGACAAAAATACTATTTCAAACTTAAGCATGATAGTCTGACCAATGGACAGATTCTCTTTTAGAGATTTTTTGATACATCAGAAATATGATGCGTTCTTTCAATCTGTAATGTTTAGAAAACGGTATTACTAACTTAACCCTGACTGGCTGACGAATTAGCATCGCCTCTAATCATAGATTCATGTAAAGACTTCATTGACAACATGGAATTTCTATTTGAACTTTTGTTCCTGAAACTGTTTTCTTTATAAGAATTTTGTGACTTATTTTCTTTCAATTTTAGACCAGGCAAAACCAATCCAAACCCAGGAAATGCTCTCCGTCTTACGAACCAACGTGTATTTGATCATAAAACGGGTGATCGCACTGATGTGCCGAACTATCTTGTTCTGGTCACTAAGAGTGCACGTGATTTAGCCATGATGGTGGACCAAACACGGCACCTCAAGATGAAAGGAACAAGAATCATTTCTATCGGTGAGTCAAATAAATCTGTCATTTTTATACTCATTTCGAGAATAAACATTTTTTCTATTAAGCATGACATCTTTCACCCTTCCCAAATTGTCCGACGAATATTTTTCCATGTGGAAGAAGTGTGCGGAATGATGGTTCAGAATAGTCTTGCCAACAAACATTTAATATTTAAACATACAGCATGCGAAAATACAGTTTTGGTCGCACACCTGACGCAACCATCAGCTTCGACCCCTGGACAGGGTAGTAAATAAAAAAACAATCTATGTCAACTTTGAAGTTTTACATTGACTCATTGAAATGCGTTTACTTTGTGGCCATTGATGAGATTACATATTTAAATGATCGCAACTTAGTGTCACATAAACACGGGAAATGATATTCTGAATTTCTGTTGTTCAGCGATGCAATCGTGATTCACAATCGTTCAATTTACATTTTCTGATAGGGGAAGAGAATTACGGTGTTTACACCAGTGTGCCTCATGGATATGTAAAGTTTTATATATTTGTACAATTTTCAAAATTAAGTCATTACACTTTGTATGTATTCATATGTATGTGTTTAAACACACGCGCACACACACACACACACACACACACACACATATATATATATATATATATATATATATATATATATATATATAAAATATCTCAGGTTGGAAAGAAAGTAATGTTGTTTTTGTCCAACACATTTATTTCATCTGAAACATTAACATTTGGGAATTTTTCATCTTTACAATAATTTCCCTCATTTTCTATGACTTCTGTCCAACGATCAACTAGCTTCTTGATGCCTTCTTCAAAAAATTTCTCTGATTTTTGAGAGAAAAACAAAATCAGGTCATTTTTGAGTTGGTCGTCATTTTCATAAATGTTATTGTTTAAGTGATGCTGCAACGACTGGAAAAGAGTGTAGTCGGATGGAGCAATATCAGGTGAATAAGGCGGATGAACCAAATCTTCCCAATTGAAACTCATGACCTTTTCCTGAGTGAGTTTTGCTGTGTGAAGTTTTGTGTTATCATGCTGAAGCACTACACCCTTCCTATTGAGTAATGCTGGTCATTTTTTTGATAGAGCAATTCTTAGATCATCCAGCTGCGAACAATATTTTACTGCTGTGATTGTTTGATTAGGCTCTAGTAACTTATAAAAAATCAGTCCTCTCATATCCCACCATAAAGAGACCATAACCTTCTTTGGGTGTATTCCTTGTTTTGGAACAGGCTGTGGACTTTGGTTTCGGTCTAATCATTGTCTTTGGTGTTGTGTATTTTTGTAAAGAAGCCGTTTTTATTCTCCAGTCACAATTCTTTGCAAAAATGGTTCTCGATGATTCCTGGAAAGCAAAGATGTGCAAACAGTCAATCTTTTATTTCGTTGAGCGTCGGTCAAATCGTGGGGAACCCAGAATCCAAGTTTTTAAACTTTTCCAAAATATACGACATTACTTTCTTTCCAACCTGATATACATATATATATATATATATATATATATATATATATATATATATATATATATATATATATATATATATATATATATATATATATATATACGAGGCCTGTCTAAAACGTTTCTGACTTTAGGCCAGAAAAAATATTTCATATACGTGACGGGGTTGGGACCCTAATCCCCTTCAAAGTAGGCCCTTTATGCACACACTTAGCCCAGAGATCCATCCACTGCTGGAAACACCTCTGGAAGTCTTGGTTTAGAATGGAATATATATATATATATATATATATATATATATATATATATATATATATATATATACTGGCTTTTACGAAGAATGGTGCACCTTCTCCAAGTGATGTTGCCTCTAGTAACAGCACTTAGCTGGATACTCCACCAGACTAGATGAATTCTTGTCTGAGAATCCGATAAGACAAAGAGCCACCAGAAAGATATACTGTAACATAGTTAACTGGTCAACTGGAAAGTTAATGTTCTTCACGTCTTTACTAACTCAACGTTTGACAAATAAAGGAAAACTTTAGTGGAACAGTCTGATATCTACGTATATCATATAGAGATCAAGTGTTAGCCTTAGGAAAGGATCCTTTGGTTTATGATAATTTACATTGAATTAAAATGAATATATATATATATATATATATATATATATATATATATATTCCTTATACTTGCATATATACTTGTAAATATGAGCATTCTTTTAAAACGGTCAATGAAATCTGGTTATAATTCAATTTCTTGATCTCCCAACTTTTCAAAATAGTTTCATGATTTAAGAATATCAAACTACATTTTAACATTCTTAGTATAAATTGCATTTGTTTAATGAGTTTCATGATTTAAAAGAATCGGACTATATTTGAACATTGATCATATAGATTACATGTGTTTAATGAGTTTAAAGTTTTAAAAGAATCGAACTACATTTGAACATTCATAATATAGATTACATGTGTTTAATGAGTTTCAAGATTTAAAAGAATCGGACTACATTTGAACATTGATCATATAGATTACATGTGTTTAATGAGTTTCAAGATTTAAAAGAATCGAACTACATTTGAACATTCATCATATAGATTACATGTGTTTAATGAGTTTCAAGATTTAAAAGAATCGAACTACATTTGAACATTCATAATATAGATTACTTCTGTTTAATGAGTTTCATGATTTAAAAGAATCGAACTACATTTGAACATTCATAATATAGATTACATGTGTTTAATGAGTTTCATGATTAAAAAAATCGAACTACATTTGAACATTCTTAATATAAATTACATGTGTTTAATGAGTTTCATGATTTTTAAAAATCGAACTACATTTGAACATTCATAATATAGATTACATGTATTTAATGAGTTTCATGATTTAAAAGAATCGGACTACATTTGAACATTCATAATATAGATTACATGTGTTTAATGAGTTTCAAGATTTAAAAGAATCGAACTACATTTGAACATTGATAATATAGATTACATGTGTTTAATGAGTTTCATGATTAAAAAGAATCGAACTACATTTGAACATTGATAATATAGATTACATGTGTTTAATGAGTTTCATGATTTAAAAAATTGAACTACATTTGAACATTGATAATATAGATTACATGTGTAATGAGTTTCATGATTAAAAAAATTTAACTACATTTGAACATTGATAATATAGATTACATGTGTTTAATGGGTTTCATGATTTAAAAGAATCGAACTACATTTGAACATTCATAATATAGATTACATGTGTTTAATGAGTTTCATGATTTAAAAGAATCGAACTACATTTGAACATTGATAATATAGATTACATGTGTTTAATGAGTTTCATGATTAAAAAGAATCGAACTACATTTGAACATTGATAATATAGATTACATGTGTTTAATGAGTTTCATTATTAAAAAAATTGAACTACATTTGAACATTCTTAATATAGATTACATGTGTTTAATGAGTTTCATGATTTTTAAAAATCGAACTACATTTGAACATTCATAATATAGATTACATGTGTTTAATGAGTTTCATGATTTAAAAGAATCGAACTACATTTGAACATTGATAATATAGATTACATGTGTTTAATGAGTTTCATGATTAAAAAAATTGAACTACATTTGAACATTGATAATATAGATTACATGTGTTGAATGAGATCCATGATTAAAAAAATTGAACTACATTTGAACATTGATAATATAGATTACTTCTGTTTAATGAGTTTCATGATTTAAAAGAATCGAACTACATTTGAACATTCTTAATATAGATTACATGTGTTTAATGAGTTTCATGATTTTTAAAAATCGAACTACATTTGAACATTCATAATATAGATTACATGTATTTAATGAGTTTCATGATTTAAAAAAAATCGAACGACATTTGAACATTCTTAATATAGATTACATGTGTTTAATGAGTTTCAAGATTTAAAAGAATCGAACTACATTTGAACATTGATAATATAGATTACATGTGTTTAATGAGTTTCATTATTAAAAAAATTGAACTACATTTAAACATTGATAATATAGATTACATGTGTTTAATGAGTTTCATGATTTAAAAGAATCGAACTACATTTGAACATTCATAATATAGATTACATGTGTTTAATGAGTTTCATGATTTAAACGAATCGAACTACATTTGAACATTCATAATATAGATTACATGTGTTTAATGAGTTTCATGATTTAAAAGAATCGGACTACATTTGAACATTCATAATATAGATTACATGTGTTTAATGAGTTTCAAGATTTAAAAGAATCGAACTACATTTGAACATTCATAATATAGATTACATGTGTTTAATGAGTTTCATGATTTAAAAGAATCGAACTACATTTGAACATTCATAATATAGATTACATGTGTTTAATGAGTTTCATGATTTAAAAAGAATCGAACTACATTTGAACATTGATAATATAGATTACATGTGTTTAATGAGTTTCATTATTAAAAAAATTGAACTACATTTGAACATTCTTAATATAGATTACATGTGTTTAATGAGTTTCATGATTTAAAAGAATCGAACTACATTTGAACATTGATAATATAGATTACATGTGTTTAATGAGTTTCATGATTAAAAAAATTGAACTACATTTGAACATTGATAATATAGATTACATGTGTTGAATGAGTTTCATGATTAAAAAAATTGAACTACATTTGAACATTGATAATATAGATTACTTCTGTTTAATGAGTTTCATGATTTAAAAGAATCGAACTACATTTGAACATTCTTAATATAGATTACATGTGTTTAATGAGTTTCATGATTTTTAAAAATCGAACTACATTTGAACATTCATAATATAGATTACATGTATTTAATGAGTTTCATGATTTAAAAAAAATCGAACTACATTTGAACATTCTTAATATAGATTACATGTGTTTAATGAGTTTCAAGATTTAAAAGAATCGAACTACATTTGAACATTGATAATATAGATTACATGTGTTTAATGAGTTTCATTATTAAAAAAATTGAACTACATTTAAACATTGATAATATAGATTACATGTGTTTAATGAGTTTCATGATTTAAAAGAATCGAACTACATTTGAACATTCATAATATAGATTACATGTGTTTAATGAGTTTCATGATTTAAACGAATCGAACTACATTTGAACATTCATAATATAGATTACATGTGTTTAATGAGTTTCATGATTTAAAAGAATCGGACTACATTTGAACATTCATAATATAGATTACATGTGTTTAATGAGTTTCAAGATTTAAAAGAATCGAACTACATTTGAACATTCATAATATAGATTACATGTGTTTAATGAGTTTCAAGATTTAAAAGAATCAGACTACATTTGAACATTCATAATATAGATTACATGTGTTTAATGAGTTTCAAGATTTAAAAGAATCGAACTACATTTGAACATTCATAATATAGATTACATGTGTTTAATGAGTTTCAAGATTTAAAAGAATCGAACTACATTTGAACATTCATAATATAGATTACATGTGTTTAATGAGTTTCATGATTTAAAAGAATCAGACTACATTTGAACATTCATAATATAGATTACATGTGTTTAATGAGTTTCAAGATTTAAAAGAATCGGACTACATTTGAACATTCATAATATAGATTACATGTGTTTAATGAGTTTCAAGATTTAAAAGAATCGAACTACATTTGAACATTCATAATATAGATTACATGTGTTTAATGAGTTTCAAGATTTAAAAGAATCAGACTACATTTGAACATTCATAATATAGATTACATGTGTTTAATGAGTTTCATGATTTAAAAAAAATCGAACTATATTTGAACATTCATAATATAGATTACATGTGTTTAATGAGTTCGGCAAAGAGAATAAAATATTTAAATGTCTATGTTGACAAGTGGACCAAAAACGTCTCTGCTGGGAAGTTGTTTTATATCAGTGTAATTTTCTACATGATCTAGGCTTTATCAAACACATATTATGTCTTTGTTTGATGAATCTACATGAATAAAACTATAAAAATATTTGTCTGTCGATCTGCTTTTCACACCTTTCGAATCTAGTGCAATTATTCCAATTATAAATCACTCTACACTAAATATGTATATAAAAACAAAACAACATTTAAACTAACATGCTTCCTGACACGGAATTGATCGATTTCTAATCTAATGGGCCATGATATTAGGACCAATCAAGAGCAAGGGAGGTAATTCTTTCTTTTAAACTCTACACGAGAAATAACATTTATTCTCTTTCTTATTTAGCAAATACTTTCAAAATATGCCACCGATCCATGGAATCAATAATAAAATGTACAACCTTTTCTGCAATTCAAACGTTTTAGGTGCAAATAAAATTCAGTTTTGGCCATTAAGTTTCAATCGTGAATCTCCAACAATCTTCGTTCTATTATCTTTAAGATAAGATGAAAATTGAAGAAAGCTTTCAAAAGGAGAGAAAATGGAAAAGAAAAAATATGATAAAATTCAAAATACAATCTATATGCTTGAAAGTCTCAACTTATTGTGCATGTTGGAAATCTTTCAATTGCTACAATCGAACCTGTTAAATTTCAAATTTGAAGCCATTTTGGTAAATTCGTTGTTTTTGTTCTTTATTGTGCATGTTAAAAATCTCTCAATTGCTACAATCGAACCTGTTAAATTTCAAATTTGAAGCCATTTTGGTAAATTCCTTGTTTTTGTTCTTTATTGTGCATGTTAAAAATCTCTCAATTGCTACAATCGAACCTGTTAAATTTCAAATTTGAAGCCATTTTGGTAAATTCCTTGTTTTTGTTCTTTATTGTGCATGTTAGAAATCTCTCAATTGCTACAATCGAACCTGTTAAATTTCAAATTTGAAGCCATTTTGGTAAATTGCTTGTTTTTGTTGTTGCAGCTCTGACAGGTACGACAGCATCAACTGCTACTGACCTCAGCGAGATTGTTTCTTTGCCGGTAGAAAAGAACAAATACCTCATTCCCAACAACACAGAAGATCATGAAATCTTTGACATCATTGAGAACCTCGTTGAAGTGGTTTGCTACGGTAGGTGAACTCTTTTACAATTGGTGGAAGAACGGCTTTGCTGGCTTTTTAGAGTCAAACTGTCTGATAAAAGGAAAAAGAGGGAAATTATTTTGGCTCAGTGTCAGATGTTTTAATCTCATTCACTCACTCACTCACTAACTATCCAGGGTTATCGTCTATGTTCGCTTCAACAGCGGTTCAATGCTTTCTGACTGTCTTTATGCTAAGTAACCAGTGATCACGATTGTGGGGATTGACTGTGTCCATTTGCCACTGTTTACGGTTCTGTCTGATGGTTTCTTTCCATGTCTTCCTAGCATGCCAAGCTTTCTTTTTGCTGCCCAGTCTTAGATCTCTGCAAGTACTGATATACTGCTTGCTTTTTTCAACATGCCAGAACCAGCGAAGATGGTTTGCTTTTATTAGAACATCAAGTTTTAGGATGGTCAATTTCTCAAGTAGAGTGTCTGACCTAATGTTTTGGATCTGGTCTGACTTTACATATCATATCCATCTAATCATTGACCTGTCATTTTTCTGAAGTCAGGCATTGAGGCCTGGGTGAGGGCCCAACACTCACTGTCATACAACATCACGCTTCTTACGCATCTATCATAGACCTTAACCATGGTAATAATTGGGATGGCCTGGGTTATAATCTGTACAATAAAATTGAATGGTAAGGTCATCCTGATATTAAAAATCACATATCAAATAATTTTGATTTTAGTACCATTATTCTGGGTATGTTGTGGTGACTCACTGTCCAAAAATATTTTAATCTATTCATGATCAATTAGGTATGTGTGTAGACAATACCACTTTGGATATCCACTGGGAAATATAAATTTAAAGTGTTCTTGTTGGTCCAAACGTCTGCTAGAAGTAAGAGCATGGAGTTTTGTTCATCATTTCATGGAGTTCATGTTGTCCAGTCTCTCCGGTTGTTTGCTAAAGTCAACACTAACATAAAGTATATAACTCCTGACATAATCCTCTACCTGCGTAGGAGTCTCAACAAGAATTTGTTAACATTGGACTTGAAAACGACAATGTTGTAATCAACTGGGAAGCCGACCCATGCTATTGTGTTCCACAGATGGACAGTTCTTGGAAAGAAACTCTGCTCATGGAAGTTTTGTTTTGTTTTAGGTGCAGAAGGGAAGAAAGGAAAATTATTTACAGCTAGATGCGTTTTTGCTGTGAATGTTTTACTGGGGGGGGGGGGGACCAGAGATTGGAGCTCAGTCAGGCACCTACCATGAATATAATGATAGAGTAGAGAAAGACTAGCAACGTTTCTTCTGTGAGAAAGTGGCTGCATCCCCCATTAGATTCCAAAGTCGATTTTGTACTTTGTCAAGAGAGGAGTGAATGCTCTGAGCGGCACCTCCCCAGATGTGGCAACAGTAGCTCCCCATCTTCAGATGCATCTGGCTTTTATACAGGTAGAGCATTGCATCAGGGGTGAGATACTTTCTGGAGCAGTAGAATGATCCAATCATTTTTTCAGAGACTTTAGCAACAGATTTCATGTAAGTCTTCCACTTAAAATCTGGGGTGAACAACAGTCCTAGAAGCTTATCAAAACAGGGGGCTTCCTCAAGGAAAAACTCCATCTATTTCAACTAGGAAAAAATGAAGATCTGAGCGTTGGTGGTTAAAGGAGAGAAGCTTGGTTGTTTTAGATGTAATAAAAGTAACCAGCCACTTTATTAAAATTAATATTTATTTCTGAAGTAAATATTGTCTTTTCTTCAGTGATTCATTTTTTTCTTCTTTTGTTCATCCTAAACAAGACATTTTGCCACTGGGACAGGGGCTGGAACTTTGCAGACAGTGTGGGACGTATTAGGTGATGGGATAGGGGCTGGCGCTTGGCAGACAGTGCGGGATGTATTAGGCGATGGGATGGGAGCTGGAGCTTTGTAGACAAGGAGAAACGTATTAAGCGATGGTACAGGGGCTGAGGCTTGGCTGACAGTGCGGGTGTATTAGATTTGTTTGTGTTAAACAGCATCGTAACACTATAAGAAAGTTAATATGAGATTTTGTATGTTTCTTCTTTGATCTCAATTTTAAGAATCTTGTTTTGCTTTTACAGAAAAGGCTTGTTTGTACAGTCCTTGCCACAATGGGGGCACCTGCTTGCCAGATGATGGAACTTATGCCTGCCAATGTCCCCCTGGTTTTGCTGGTAGACACTGTGAGACCGGTAAGTATAATTATTATAGTATTATTGTTTTTTCACTAATGAGTCAGCTCTCCATTATTTCCCGTGTCTGGGCATTCATGACAGAATGGATGCATACGACCATTCTCTTTAACATTTCTTTTCTAGGTTGGCTATCAAGACAGATGTTTCAGAGAGCCTCTGTTCACCACCACTGTCAAACACTAACTGCTACTTATCTAACTATTTACACAAGCCCTTTCTTCTAACATGTGATCTAGCTCAACCAGTCAGAGCCTCTTGTATCACTCATCTATCTCTCTTTCTTTCTATCTCTCTCTCTCTCTCTCTCTCTCTCTCTTTATGTACGACAAAAACATAACAATACAAATCACTTTCTAAACTGTTCATTTTATTCTTTTCACAGAATGCAACCAGGAAGCCGATCTGATCTTCTTGTTGGATTCGTCCGGAAGCGTGTCGAAAGATGATTTCCGGAAAATGAAGGAGTTTATAATTTCTCTCTCTGAGAAATTCTCCGTTGGTTACAGCAAGACAAGGATCGCTGCTGCTACGTACAGCTCAACCGCATTCCTTGGATTCAACTTGAATGCTTTCAACTCTGCTAGCAAACTTCGCAATGCTATGTCATCTCTTCCATACATTTACGGGAACACCAACACTGCAGCCGGCTTGAAATTGGTCAGGACCAGAATGCTGCACTACAAAGCTGGTGACAGGCCACAAAACCAGAACTTTGGTAAGAAATTAACTGCTTTTAGATGCATCCACACATCTGTATGAAAGGCTGTCATAAAAATGTTTTTAATAGATCGACCATAGGGGAGGGTACCACTTCTTTTTCTGGACTACTCCACTTACACTTGACCCTCACATTATAATGTTGAGTATTTAACAAGGGCATCAAGTACCATTTGTTGAATCTGTGGTAGGACTCAAGCAAGGATTAAAACCCGGTCCTCCAGCGTCATAGTGAAGTTAATAAAATACATTTAAGATGAGATTTTTTCGTTTGACTTGACTGAATATCGAACCCTGGTCTCCCTGCCCATTGGTAAACACGGTAACCATTATGCCAAATTTGCCGATGTTCTTTGACGCTTAAATTTTTAACAGATTGTATTGACACATAATATTCATGTTTCCCCTTTGCTTTTACTCAACAAATCTATTAACATATGAAGTTATTTTGTGAGATTTTTAAAGTCAGATCCAAATAGTATTTAAGCTGACAAATCTAACTTTGATTCTGACTAGCCAATTTTCATTTGTTATTGTTGAACCATGTTATTGGCACTATAATAATGTACTTAGCTACAGTTTATATAAGAAATTGTGGGTTTTTAAAGGTAAAACCCCTGTTATGAGATTTCGATACTTACCTGTAATAACGATAGCAAAATTCCCAAATTTGCATATTACCACGCCGAATTCAAATTATCTCCCTTGCTCCCTATAAAAGCGTCGACCTCTTCAATAAAATCACTTTTATACGAGGCACTCTTAGCAACTTAAACAACCTCCACTCAAAAGAGGGGAGGAGGGAGGGAGTATACAGGTAAGTATCGAAATCTAATAAACAGGGGTTTTACCTTTAAAAACCCACAGTTCATATCGATTTCTCTACTTACCTGTAATAACGATAGCAAACAATTTAGAATTTGTAGCCGAGACCAAAGGGCGGTGAAAAGAGGAAAATGAAGAACATACTCATTCAATTATCCGCACTTCTCGTTGTCTTTAAAATGGATGCTCTGGCAAAATTTCCTTCACCCCACGTCACATCTCTCAAGTAGAAGGAAGCAAATGTGTTCTCTGAAGACCAATAAGCAGCCTGAAGAATGTCTTTCAGTGAGGCCCCATTAAACAAAGCCCAAGATGCGGCTAAATGCCTAGTATCGTGAGTTCTGATCCCTTTCAAACTTGATTGATCTGCCGCTCCATACGCCTGTCTGACGGTAGAGACTATCCATCTAGAAATAGAGCTTATCGACGCCGGTTTATGGTGGTTCTTAAGATAAGTAATAAAGAGCGTCCGTATTTTGCCTGAACTGACTTGTTCTACTAATATAAGTCTTTCAGCAACGACAAGGACAAAGCAGAAGATCCCTAGAGTTCTCAGTAAACCTCTCAAAGTCTGATATAAACCAAGGTGACCAAACTTTCTTCAGACGCTGATTTTTGGCCAGAAATCTCAAATCAGGTAACAATCTAATGCCGGCATTCTCTTGTCTAAAGCTTGATTCATTGGTAGATAATGCGCTAAGCTCACTAATTCTAGCAGCTGAAGCTAAGGCGACCAGAAAAACCGTTTTCCATGATAAATATTTTAACTCTACCTCATCCAAAGGCTCGAAAGGATGACAGGTAATAGCTTCCAGAACAAAAGGCAAGTCCCACTTAGGGAGAAGAGGCCTAACAGAAGGACTAGAATTAAAAATTCCTCCAATCATGTCCGACAAAAGCTTCTCCGTATTTATAGAACTCTTCTCCCAACTATTGTGAATTACAGCTAAAGCCGTTCTGTAACCAGCAATAGTAGCCGCTTTGCATCCCTTGTTCTCATGTAAACAGACAAAGAAGTCTGCCACCTCTTTTATAGAGGCTGAATATGGATTGATATTCCGTTCAACACACCAACCTCTATAAATGTGTTGTCTTGTTTCATATAGTCTTTTGGTAGATGGTCTTTTACTTTCTTTGATGTACTCTCGAGCCTTTTCAGAAAGCGATTCCTTAGTGAGACTATGTTGGATATCTTCCATGTTACTAGCTTCAAACTTGCCGGATCTGGATGTATCATCCTGCCGAATTTCTGTGACAGCATTTGTGATGTTACCGGTAACACTCTCGGAAGGTCTATTAGAAGCTCTAGAAGATTGGTATAGCAAGACTGACGAAGAGCATAAGGAGCTATCAACAAAATGACACAACTTTCTTGAAACACTTTCCGAAGGACCCGGTGAATCAGTATTGGGGGAGGGAACACATAAGCATACATCCCTGACCAATAAATGCTTAGAGCATCTGAAGCATAAGCCTGCCCCACTGGAAAGGGGAAGCAAAACACCTTCAATTTCCTGTTCTCTGGTGTAGCAAAGAGATCCATGTTTGGTTGACCGAACTTTTGAAACAGGCTCACTATCTCTTTGTCCAAACTCCACTTGGTTAGGCGAGCTCCTGTCATTCCTCTTGAAAGCCGATCTGCCAAAATATTCTTCTTCCCTGGAATGTGCTCAGCCCCGAGGAAACACTTTTCAAGTCAGCTGACAAAGCGGAAATGACCTTGTGCCACCCTCCTTGTTGATGTAGGCCACCACCATGGGATTGTCGCACCTGAGAAGGACTCTCCTCCCACTGACTTGAGGTAGCAGCTGGATGAGTGCTAAATGGACGGCTTTCAACTCCAGCCAATTTATGTGGTTCTTCTTCTGTTCTTTGTCCCAAACTCCTGCCACCTGATGGTCGTCTAAGTGAGCACCCCAGCCCTCTTCTGACGTGTCGGTCCATAAAACCACAGGTTCTGCAAGGCGAAACTGAACTCCATTTAAAAGATTTTTCTTCTTTGTCCACCATATCAGATCTTCCTTTAAAGAATTGTCGACGGGAATTCTCTTCCTCATATCGTCTCTCTGTGGTAACCACCACAGCTGCAGATAAAATTGGATCGGTCTCATATGCAAACGAGCTAGAGGAATCTGGTCGATGCATGACGTCATCAATCCCAACAGTCTGAGAAACGCGTGGGCTTCGATGAAATTCGAGTTCGAAATTGATTTTATTAGTTGAAAAATCTCTCTTCTGATGGAAAAATCTTCCCCGTTTTTAGACTGAAGAGAGCGCTCAGGAAGACTATCTCTTGTGTCGGATGCAGACAAGACTTCTGGATGTTTATTAATACTCCCAATTTTTGCAGGAGATCTTGTATTACTTCCAATTGTTGGTTGAGAACGTGTCTGTTCTGATTTCTGACCAGCCAATCGTCCAGATACATGAAAATATGTATTTGACGACATCTTAGAAAACTGCCCAGAGCTGCCATGATCTTTGTAAACACCCTGGGAGCCACTGCTAAACCGCAAGGCATTGCCCTGAATTGGTAGTGAGTTCCCAGAAAATGAAACCTCAGAAACTGCTTGTGATCCGGATGAATTGGAACAATCTCCTACCTTCAATGCTTGACGTATGGACCTGAACGTCTCCATCTTGAAATGAGGAACCACCAAGTGAGAGTTTACTTCCCTCAGATTTAGAATGGGACGGAAACCTCCGTCCTTCTTTGGCACTAGAAAGAAGGTCCAATAACATCCTTGCCCTTCCTGGGCTTTCAGAACCAATTCTATTGCTTGTTTTTCTAACAAGCTTTCTATTTCCTCTGACATAATGCTGTTCTGGTAAAACGATCCTAACACCGTCTTATTTACCCCTTCCTGCTTTGGAGCTGAAGCAAACTGAAGTCTCAGTTCTTCCCGGAATACTTGTAAAATCCAACGGTCGGAAGTAATCTTCTTCCAACCTTCCTGGAACCACCACAACCGTGCCCCGACTGGTTTGGTCTAATTGACTGATTGCTACTGCTGTCTGGGACGAAACCCCAAGGCCTTCTGCACTCTTGCCTTTCTAGGACCTGCCTGGTCCTTGGTAATGGTCGAAGAACTCTGACTTCTTCCTTGTCTGAAGCTGAAGTCCCGCTTCTGTTTTCCTTGGTCCTGAACCAGGCTTCCTTCCTGTTTTGGCTCTCTAGGAACCTCCCACTTTCTTTTGACTCCTCGTAAAGGGTTATTCCTAACATGCTGAGTCTCCCTCACATTCCTCAAGTTCTCTGCGCTGTTTTGCAGAACCTCGAAGAATTTACCCGAAAACAATTTAGGGCCTACTGCCGACATCCTCAACAATTTACTTTCTGTGGCCTTATTTTTAAAAGCCATATCCTTTAAATACAGGCTCCGTCTTGCCGTGACAGAGCTGAGAATGATTCTGGCTGTCACATCAGCCATGGACTGGAATAATTGAGACATAGCCTGCAAGGCTTCTCTTCTATCAGCCACGGAACCCGAACCATCCAAATATGACGAAATTAGGGAGCCATATGAAACTTGTCTAAGCAACAGCCTAGCACTGGAATCTAATTTTCGTAGGCATGTATTGGTAGTGTCCGCCGTCTTGCTAGTAAAAGAGTACTGAGTACCAGGCCTACTACCAGACGCTCCCATGACACCTTCCTCTATGTTGTCGTCCAACCTAGGTGGCAAACAAAATCTTTCAAAATGGTCCTTAGCCACCATATACTTTCCATCGTCCGCAGCTTTGACACATTTAATTTTATCCTTACTTTGCCACTCCTTATCTACTTCTTGTACGGCCCTAATTACGGAGCCATCTAAGGGCATTTCCAGGAACTCTTCCTCCTCTTCCGGGGGAAGCAAATGCTTGGCAATATACGACTTATACTCATTCCCCATCTTTTTTCCAACCACGAGAATGTTTAATTTTGAAGCCACCTTAGAAATAAAATTCGACCATTCTACCGACTGCTTCCTAACTAAGGGTGTCTCCAATGAAGCCTTTAATTCTGACGAAGAGAACAAACTATTGCACTCAATATCCTTGTCCGACAACTCTGTTCTGGACGTAAGTTCGTCCTTATTTTGTTCCCGCTGAACAAACGCCAAATTCTCTCGTCAATGAGTTCCTCTAAATGTACCCCTTCTCCGTCAGATAGGAACCTGACAGAGAAAGAAGGCTCACCAAATGAACCCCCTTCCGAGGCCATGCTCCGGTTGTTATTGGACTTCAATTCTGTATCATAGGAATGACTGAATTTCTTGTCCGTTCGCACCTCGTGGCTATAATTTTCCGAGGACGGAAAAGTCAAATTAGGACTCCTAATTTCCTCATAGGAATGAGTACTGAGTCCTTCCAAAATTGTACGTATAGGCTCCGCTTCTTCGTTCCTGCTCATGATAACTCCAAAGAATTAAAATAAAAACAAGCAAGCGAAAAACAACGATAAATTAAAAAGCAAGCAAAATTCAACAAACAAGCAGACAAACGACAAATTCACCAACAATTAAACAAGTCGAAATATTCACTCATCCTTTTTTTTTCACATGGTAATATTTCCGTAAGAAGGCCTGACAATTCGCAAAATGGCAGACCCACAGATACGCCGAGAATAAAAGTGATTTTATTGAAGAGGTCGACGCTTTTGTAGGGAGCAAGGGAGATAATTTAAATTCCGCGGGGTAATATGGAAATTTGAGAATTTTGCTATCGTTATTACAGGTAAGTAGAGAAATCGATATAAACTACGTAGTCGTGCCCGAACAGCTGGTAATATGGAAATATTTTCTAATTATGACCAAAAATCGAAATTAGCAACTCATATGTATAATTGAAGGAAAACAAGTTGTCTCCCTTACAACTGAAATTTTATGCCTTTTTCTGTATAAGTTTAAAAAATGTGAAAGAAATTAAAAACTAAAATGATTTCACTGCATTCCAGGCAACACACAGCTAGTATAACCATCACCATCACCATCAGGGTTTTTGATCACTCCTGGAGGAGAAACCCATCCCTTGTTTCCGACACCTTATCAGTGACTGTCATTCAGGGTGTTTTGCCATAGTCGCCACGCGAGGCACTATGGGTTGGTGGCGCTATTTGCCCATAGCTAGGTGTTAACACACACAGCGCCTTGTATTCCCAAATGGTCACCCATCTAGTACTGACCAGGCTCAAGATCGCTTAACTTCGGTATATAAATCAATCCCATAAATCAATTACTTATTAATTAATTATTAATTAATATTTATATTAAAAAAAAACTGAATTTTCTCTTTATTTGTGTTTTCTTTTTAAAAATGTTTTTTTTTGTTTGTTTCCCTTTCGTTTTAGTGATTATCCTGACAAATGGTCAATCAAACATTGACAGTGAATCGACGATTGCCGAAGCGAATGAACTAAAGAAACATGCGCACGTTTATGCAGTTGCCATTGGCAGCTTCGATGATAAAGAAATTAAAGAAATTGCAAGTGCTCCCGCTGCCCTCAATGCGTTCACCGTTCCGGACTATGAATCTTTGTTTCAGATTACAGATAAAGTTATCGGTACAGTTTGCAAAAGTGAGTTGACCTTTATTTTTAGTGTTTAGAGAAGAAGGATTGTCGCTTTTGGAAGGAGGAAAGGGTTGTTGAGTAGATGTCCATCCGGTAGGCCTTGTTTGGTAGGAAGAAAAACGGGTTACTATTAGTGGACAAACTTCTCCATTACAATTTAAATGAATTTTATTCATACAGTTTCATCAACAAACAGGCATGGGCTTGAAAGAGTTACTTAAACAAAAATATGAAAACATTTTGAGCCAGTGGACGCAAATATACTCGAAACATAGTCTGGGTCGCTAACCCAGTCTTCGCTTTAGGACGAGACAGGTACTTGGTCGTCTCGTCACGTCGAGGTGAAATCACTGACCGTCAAAAGCAGTTAAGCAGAAGTTCCGGTGCTTCTTTAGAGACGTGGCCGAGACGAAATATGAAAGGGGGGAGATAATTCGATTTTTGTTGATCGAATTTAAGATGCAAAAAATAATTTTTTTCAGAGCACAACACACATTGATCTTTTTTTGGTAAACATATTTGCGTAAAAATAAATTTACATTATTATCAATGGTTTTACAGAAGAAAACAAATTTAAAAAATGATTAATTACCAGCTAAATAAATTTGGTCTATCGTTTTTTCTTTCAATGTCTACACTCTCTCTCTCTCTCTCTCTCTTTCTCTCTTTCTCTCTCTCTCCTTCTCTTTCTCTCTCTCTCCTTCTGTCTGTCTCTCTTTCTCTCTTTCTCTCTCTCTTTCTCTCTCTCTTTCTCTCTCTCTTTATCTTTCTTTTTCTCTCTCGCATTCTCTCTCTCTCATTCTCTCCCTCCCCCTCTCTTTCTCTCTCTCTCTCTCTTTCTCTCTCTCTCTCTCTTTCTCTCTTTCTCTATTTCTCTCTCTCTCTCTCTCTCTCTTTCTCTTTCTCTCTCCCTCCCTCTCTTTCTATCTTTCTCTTTCTCTCTTTCTCTCTCTCTCTCTCAATATATAAATACAAATCGCTGGATTATTTACAATTTGGATCTATTTACATTTGATCAAGACGGTCCTTATTCGTATCTTTTAATGCGTTTGATGGTTGATTACTCTCACTTATTTACTACTAGTTGGCCTTCTTTCAGTGCCTTCGCCCGGGGGGGGTCTATAGTAAAGCAAGAGTGCACAACTTCAACCGCACCTCTCCTGAAGAGGCATTTCTTGAAAGTGGTATTAAAACCGCTTTATTCATTTGATGTTTAATTTATTTCAATAAATCTATTTAATTTCAACGTATCCTAAGAAGTTTTATTTTTTGCATTTTAAATTCAATAAGCCCCCCTCAAAAAAAGGTTGAATTATCTCTCCCTTTCATATTTCGCCTCGGCCATGGCTCTAAAGAAGCACCAAAGTTCCTCTCATGCAAAGTGTTCTGATTAAATAATGTATCAATCACTCCGTGTGTAAGGATAAGCTTGCATGAAAGAAAATAGATCGTAATCGTATAACTGCTACAAGTGCATTCAGTTTGTATCATCTACTTAGTTCTCTTTGCTTCTGCCGAAACAGAGTGATTCTGCATGTGTCCTGCACTTTTTAATGTCCTGTGCAGCACTACTAATAGTTAAAAAGGAATCGGACATTACTCCTATTGAGATAGACCTAATTCTATTAGCCACAAAATCAGTAATTAAATTTGACAATAGATTCTGGACAAGAAAAGATATCCCTAACCACTTTAATATTCTAATGGGGTCTACTGACTCTGCACAAATTACTGATCTCGTGGGTTTATTTCTACTAAATGAGATCCACCTGCACTTCAAGGACGACATAGAATTAGATAGTGGACTCTATAGGGATGATGCGCTTTTGGCTATTGGGTTAACAAATAGCCTATATGATAAAACTTTTAAAAAAACTACACAATCTTTTCAAAAACTTTGGTTTAAAAATCACAATTGATAGTAATGATAATGTGGTACATTTCTTAGACTTAACTCACAACCTAACAACTTACACTTTAAAACCTTACCATAAACTTAGCCAAACCTTTTATTATGTCTATAAGGACTCTAACCATCCTAGATCCATCAGTGGTACTATAGTACCAAATGTACCTAGAAAGACCTCCAGCATTTCTTCCTATTAACATATCTTTAAGAATAACTCCCAATCCTTTCTAGCTTTCCAGTTGCAGATCATCAATAAAAACTACATTCTTATAATTGTCGCTCCTCATCATGTTCAGTAACAAACGACAATCAAAATAAAATTTAAAAAATAATGATCAACCCAATAATAACAGGAAGGTGATGGGACAGGAACTGGAGCTTGACAGACAGCATATTATCTTTTAAATGAACAAATACATTTATTTACAGACAAATGATTAGTATATGTGTATGGTTAGTTTAATAGACATGCGTGTGAATAAACCCATTTAGGTGTGTACATTGAGTTTAGATGTAATATGTTCAAGATATTCTTGACAAAGTACAAAATCGACTTCGAAATCTAGTGGGGGATGTCCTCTTCTCTCCCCCTACAGCCTTTTTCTCACAGAAAAGAAATTGCTAGTCTTTCTCTACTCTATCATTTTTTTCGTGGTAGATGCTCGAGTGTGCTCTAATTTCTGGTTCCTCTGTAATAGATTCACAGAAAAAACTCGTCTAGCTACAACCATTGTTAATCACTTTCCTTCCTTCCTCCATTAGTTTTTTTTACATGAGGGAATAAAGTTCTTGTAAAAGGGCAGCTGACAATTGATGCAGGCCCTTTTGTTTCAGATTTCAGTAAACAATGTTTAAGAAAAAGATGATGGCTGTGCTGTATTCCGACTATGAAAGTATGTCTAAACCTGTTAGACATACTTTCATAGACATATGGAGAGCAAAAAAGTACTCAGGGTTATAGTTAGAATTATGAACGTTCATAATTTTATTCATTACCATTCAGTTAATACAATTTATTATTGCATTTTTATTCAAGTGTTATTTCTTTGAATAACAGTATTTAATTAGTTTAGTGTACATACAGATATATAAATATATACGCGCACTTAACTTTATGTAATCTGTCCGCAGAAAAAAAGGTCACAATCACAATCCAAACTTAAAGCAGAAGTCGTGTTTCCTAAACGTTGAAATAACGTAATCAATTTCCAGCACCAACACTTTCTTTTCTCTCTGCTCTCTAAGATGCATGACTCCCGGTTTTCAATCCGTCTTTACTTTTAAGTCTCCTGACATGCAAATTAGTTATTTAAAAAAAATTTATTTGGATTATCCAATCAGAAAGCATCACAAAGAAAAAACATGTGGGTAGAGAGAACGTAACTTGTTTTGTATAAAAATATATAGTATTTAACTTACAATTGTTGAAATATGTCTCATGAAATACCTTCTTGGTGTACATGGGTGGCAGTGGTAGTAGATCTGACTATGAGAGTGAAATCTCCTCCAACTCCCTTTATTTATGACTATTTTGAAGGAAAATATCAAGCAGAACTAAATATTAAAAATGAATAAATTGATCAAAAATAAAATTTTGATTTTAATAACATAGACTAGTATGTGCCAAAAACTAATAACTAAACAGATTTATGTGTTGTTGTTTTTTAAGTATCGAGCACCAGTGTAGGGAGGGATATCAACTTTACTTCATGTAATCTGACTGTAAAAAAAGGTCATAATCGCAATCCAAACTTGAAGCAGAATTCCTGTTTCCTCAAATGCTGAAATAACACGTAATCAATTTCCAGCATCAACACTTTCTTTTCTCTCTGCTCTCTAGGGTACACGACTTCCTGTTTTCAATTCGTCCTTATTTTTAAGTCAGTTGGTTTCCAGACATGCAAATTAGTTATTCACGTATGCAAATCAGTTCCAACTATAAAAATCTTCCATTGTGAATAGAAGCCTTTCTTTTCTTTTTTCTTCTGGTTGGTGGGCACACACGACATGCAAAACATCTCATTCGCTTTTCAGCTGGTAAGTTTGCGTTTCTATTGTCACACTTTGTATAAATAAAGATAAAAAAAAACACTATCAACTCTGACAAAAGGCACTGGAAGAAGAAGTTGTTTGATTAACGTTCTGGTATTCCCCGAGCAGAACAATTTGATTCTCGTGAACATTTCATTTTTTGTTTTTACAATTTATTCTGACATTATTTATCTTAAAGGTTAACAGGTGTAAATATATTTATATTTTATCTTTTATGAAAAAATGTTTTCTCTACTGGTGTATCTATATATTAAGACAATTTAAAGATAAAATTATTAATAAAAATGAACTGCATGCAAATATGTCATACTAAGAGGTTATATCTATTATTTTACAGCTTTCAACCCATGTGACGAATCACCTTGCCAGAATGGTGCTGTTTGCATACCGGATATTACAACTTACACATGCGAATGTCGATTGGGATATGCTGGCAAAATGTGTGAAAGACGTAAGTTTCCTATTTCTCTGAGATTGTAGATGCATCCATGGATTTCTATTCATCCATTTGCCAAAATGTCATTCACTAGTATACTACAAAAACACTCATATGATTAAAAAATGATATATGCAGGGTGTTTGGAAAATTGGGACTATGTTCTATACATACATTTAGGTCCAGAAACGCTTAGTTGCTCAGTTATAGACCATTGAAATAAATACTGAAGAACATTCTTTGTTGTTTATTGTAAATTGAGTGCTTAGCGACAATGAGGAAGGCAGAGTGATGATTCTCCATTATGGAAAGCATAATGCTCCGCTAGATGTCCAGACTTACACTGCTTGGCCTCGTCTACAACAAGGATATCCGAAAGCACTACACCATTGAGGGCAAGATGAGGGAATGGTGGCTCAGATGGTTTAGACATGTGTTGTGGGCCAACAACGACACCGTCACGAAACGAAACGAGGCTGATAATGAGATGGGTAGACACCCTGCACAAAGTGGAGACAAAAGTCCATCATTGCGAACCCTGCCTTAGCTCAGGATTAATGCATAAGAAATAGAAGACACTAAACAAATATAAAAGCATTGGGGCTCAAAAGAAAGATCTGAGCATTATGACCAGCAGAGTTTCTTTTGATAGCCAATTTGGGGGACCCAGTCGGCATCCTGTGAATGTTGACGCTTTTTTATTTGAGCTAACAGAATAAAACAGGCACAAATACAGGAAAATATGATCCACACAAGTCTTTTAACATGTCTCTTTCGCATCATGTATAGGTTACACGGTAGCCATGACGACACAAAGTGACCTTCTCTATTGAAACTCCATCATTTACGTGGTTTCGATGTGCCATTGCTTGAGGTCATCTTTGATGGAGCCAGTCTTTTCTATAAATAATATTATGGCATGTGTTCTTCAGAATTATGTGATCTATTCCCCGCTTCTTTTGTTCCAGCTCGTTTGACGCATTGGTCTAGTGGTCTCCATAAATTTGCTGTTTTAATACCTTGTTGTAATACAGCTTCCTATTCCATTAGCTTCTTTCCAAGAACTGCAGGCTTGTGAAACTCTCTTCCTGCTGACTGTTTTCCTTCTACCTATAATCTTGGCCTTTTCAAGACTAAGGCCAATAAGCATCTCCTGTCTTTGTGACAATCATATTTGTTCTTATTAGCTCCTTACATCAAGTGGCTTCATGCCTTGTCTGGAGCGATTTCAATTAAAAATAAATTCTTACGCTTAATTGAGATGTTTATCCAACTAGAGCTTCGTTCAACATGTCCATACTACTGTAGGCGGTTGCTACATGGAGCTGACTCCAGTCTGGGCACCCTTAGCCTTAGTAACAGGGAACTCATTAGACCAGCAGTGTCAGCATTTTGTCCTTCCATAGTTTAATAGAGACATAAATACCATGATGGTGCCCGTAATGTTATCATGTAATAAATAGAATTTTAAATCTAAAAAATGCAAACAAATGTTGTTTCTTTTGAAAATACACCGGAATTCAAAGAGTTTATTCCAATTCGAGTCTTTAATCTAAAAATGAGCCGATATTAAAAATAAGAAGACATTCTTTTCATTGTAAAGAAACATCAAATCGGATGACAATTCTCATCGTGTCCACATGGTGCAATGGATAAAGGTCTTAAGTAATAATCAGTTCTAAATGAGAGTCTTCTGAAGGTTTAAGGTTCAATCCTCACTACAGGCGATACTAACTAAAAATAATATAACGATTGGTTAAAAGTTCTACTCGATTATGGCTGACAGATCGAGAACAATCTACCCCTAAATAAAAGGGTTGAGTTCAAAATTCGATATGGGTTCCCGAGTTCAACATAAAGATTCTAAAGTTCGATTGAATGTACCGGAAGAAAGTAGGAGGTTACATCGGCCAAAACGTTGTGAGAATAACAACTAAGATAAGACTAGTAGTCTGAATAATTCAAATTTTCAATCCTCATCAAAAACATTCCAAAACATAACATAAGAACTTATACTAATTTTTCATAATTGAAAATCGGCCCATTTTTACTTTAGGGTGTCAAAGTAGCATATCAAGGGAGATAACTTATCTTAACTTATTTTTTAAAATTTCTTTCCACAATTGATTTTAATAAAGATTTGTTTCATGAAACCAAAACAAAAAAATGAAGGTGTAGGAAAAAATAGAGTAAATGTTTACTTCAGCTTCCTAAATCGGTACACTTGGTGCCCTTAATGAATCCAACCATTTAGAGTAAGAATCAGTTTCACAAATACATGTAACGTAAAATGATCCTCCATTTTCGGGTCATTTAAAGGTAGTTAACCAAATATTTTTACCGCTAACCCTAAGTCCGATTGGTAATCCTGCTTCCAAATAAAATCCTTGGTAAAATCACACATAATCACTTATTCAAATAGCCACTGAAATAGTATTTTAATGTTTTTCTTTGTTTCTTCTAATCCAATAAAAAAATTGTTTTCTGTTTATTCGCCAATAAAAAATGTTTTCTTCATTTCCATGTCAAAACAAATAAAAAAAATGTATCTTTCTTCGGATGGAAAAATTGTTTTCCTTTAACTTTCCAACAACGAAATTGTTTAAAAATAAGTTATCACCCTTGATATAACACTTTGTCACCCTAAAGTAAAAAAGGGGACTGAAAATCTATTGATCTTTTAAATAACATGAATTTTGTTTTTTCATTGCTTATTTTTTTTTCTTCTCTCACAGGTTGCAACCCTAACAAAGACGTTGCCTTCATTCTGGACGCTTCCAGCAGCATCGGAGTCGAGAATTTTAATCGTATTCTTACGTTTATCAGCAGTTTGGTGGATGACCTGTCCCATAAGAATGGCAAAATGAGATATTCTTTGATCACTTTCAGCAGCAAGGGTACCCTAGTCTTCAGCTTTGGTCGGTTCCTTGATTCCAAACTCGTAAAAGATGTCATTGAACAGACAGCTTACACGCCAGGATCCACGAACATCGCCGCCGGTTTACGTAATGCTGCAGATGTATTTTCTAAGGGTTACGGTTCCAGACCCGATGCTGATAATTTTGCCATTTTCATAACAGATGGTTACTCTAATGTTGACGCCCATCTCACCGTTCCTATGGCCGATGTTCTTAAATCTAAAGTCAAGAAGGTCATCGGCATCGGTATTGGTCTCGACAACACAGATGAGCTCTCCGCGATTTCTTCCGGAGAGACGAACGTGTTTGTGGCCGAGAACTTTTTGAAGTTATCCGAATTTGAGACAAACGTCTTGGCCGCCATTTGCGCCGGAGATGAAAAAGAGGAAACCATTTACCCAGTGCCGTTTGAAGAAGAAGAGAAAGAACCTTATAAGATAAATATCATCTAATATGGCAGACGATTGTTCAACCTTGCGCTCGATCAGAGATGGGCGCTCGGTTTGATGAAAAATGTCTTCCTACCTATTTCAGTTGGTGAGTAAGTAAAAGATATACACCAGAACAAAGTGAAACATTCACGAAAAAGCAAATGTCATCTGTCTGCTCAACATATTTTCTTTTTCTCGCTTTTTTTTTTCTTGAGGGAAATTGCTGCCATTTTTGAATGCTACTGTGGTTCATTTCAAACCGACTGATCCCACGGGTTGGGCTGGACTGTGGAAGTTGTGCCAGGCATAAACTACAGACTGTATCTGTTGTCCGTTCTATCACTCTGCTATGAAGGCCATCACTGGTCCATTGAATTCCTGATTCTTGTGGGCTCATTCTTATCTGGCACTGGACTAAATCCAAACAGGAAGGCATTGTACATAGATCATCCTTTTATTTTATTTGGTTTCTGTTGTTTTTTTTTTTTTTGTTTTAATATGGCTTTCAGAGTTTTGTAGAAATATTTCAAAAAATAACGATGCAATACCAAGAAAGATTATTCTATTAATAAAATAATTATGAGAAGTAAAAAGAAGAAAAAGAAGAAAAAGAAGAAAAACATTTTTGTTTTTTAAAGCAGTTTTGCATCAACCACTGCCAATTCTATATAAAATTTGTTTCATGATGTTTTTTTTTTAATTAGGAAAATAAAATAATTACAATAATTACTGAAACTATTTTTTATGAATATCTTTGTTCCAATTTTATATGATTTATCTTTCTGCTTCTTGTAAAATCGCTTCTTTCTATTGCGCGAAACACTTTCTCAAACCTGAGACTATTTTCTACCATGTATGGAGTACTGTTGTCATATTTGGGCTGGCGAATCTCTGTCTCATTTGAGGGTTCTTTATAAAGTGCAGAAACGTATCTGTTATTTGATTGGCCCTACTCTCCCACAGATGTGATGTTGCTAGTCTCAGTCTTTTCTATAAATACTATTATGGCATGTGTTCTTCAGAATTATGTGATCTATTCCGCTTCTTTGGTTCCGGCCCGTTTGACTCGTTGGTCTAGTGGTCTCGATCAATTCGCTGTTTTGATACCTCATTCTAATACAGCTTCCTATTCCAGTAGCTTCGTTCCACTTGTGGAACTCTCTTCCTGCTGACTGTTTTCTTTCTAGCTATAACCTTGATCTTTTCAAGACTAAGGCCAATAGGCATCTCCTGACTTTGCAATAATCATATTTGTTGTTGTTAGCTCTTTACATCAAGTGGCTTCATGCTTTGTCTGGAGCGATTTCCATAAAAAAATAAAATTAAAAAAAGTAAAAAATTGTTTCTTGTTGCTTTGATACACTTGTTATTTTTGTTATTACCTATGGATATCCACTTACCTATGGATATCTACTTACCTATAAATATCTTCTTACCTATGGATATTCACTTACCTAAGGATATCCAATTACCTATAAATATCCACTTACCTATGGGTATCCACTTACCTATGGATATGCACTTACCTATGGATATCCACTTACCTATGAATATCACCTTACCTATGAATATCCATTTCCCGATGGATATCCACTTACCTATGGATATCAACATACCTTAACAATGAGTTATTTCTGGCTAGATAATCTCCACATGAATTTAAATCCTCTACCAAACAGGATCTTACATTGCATTATTTCTTGCTAAAAAGATCTCTCAGCAACTGAAATCTCAGTTCAAATCCTTTCCATGTTACATAAATCAGTCAGATCCTTTTAACCTCGTCTATGTGCCTGCAGGCTACCCCTTGGTGAAAATCAGTCAATTGTATCGCATTATTCTATTTTTTCTTTTGGCAAATTATGTCTACACTTAATTTTAAAAGCATATTACTGCTAACTAATATCTAATAAAAATGTTATGTCCTTAAAAGGGGTATAATAAATAAATAAATAAAACCCCATATGTTTAAAAGAAGAAGAATGGTATATTACAGATATACAATGTCGCCATTGTAGCCTTCGCTACTTGATTCCCTGAGTAAATTAGAAATTATTCTATATTTATTGGAAAACGTATCCATTGTGATACGACATGATACGACATGATACGATACACTGGCCAGTGCATTGTTGCATCTGTCGCCAGGGTTCCTAATCAGAGACAGTGGCTATTGTCATCAGATAGCCGCCAGATATTGATCAGACGCATTTCTGGGTTTTCGAGTAACCCTCTAGCAGGGGCTTGTCTTGCTGAACACAAGAGCATGTCCAGACATTGACAAGTTATGTGGGTCGCAGCAATGGAGACAGAACCTTCCGGAGGTTTCTGTTAGGGACCTCACCCTTAGCCTTTGAGTAAAGCTCTGGACCGCATTTAAAATAAACACATAATTTTCTCTATTTCTTACAGTTGTAATAGCCTTTTTCGTTTGTTTTTCGAGGACGTCTTAATTATTTTTAAATTGAAAAGTTTACCGTGATTTACTCTTGATTTATAAAAGAATAGATATATTTCATGTTTTGTTGTTTTTGTTTGTTTTCGAAGACAAAGACGCTGGCCGAACAAATGACTTTAATTAGAAGTCACCGGTAAGCAACCAAGAGGAAGGCCAATGATCTTCTTCTTCTTTCGTTTGCTTCACAACATCTCACTGTTAGATCAGCAGCTCGGTTGAGAAAAGCCATGCTAATGTTTTGTTGTCTAGCGCAGCTATGCAGGCTTCGCCGTTGGGTGGTCGATGTTTAAGGCATGACTTGATGATGTGGTCTACTGTCTGTTCAGAGTGACCACAGTGGCAGACAGCTGAGTCCCTGAGTCCCCATCCTTTCATGGTCGTGGCGAAACGGCCGACACCTGTCCTGAGGCGGTTGAGCATTTTCCACTGTCGGTGAGGGAGGTTCATGCCTAGAAGGTTATCCAGGTCCTCCACAAATCTGTGCAACCTTGATTTATCTGCTGCCAATGATAAGATCGGCAGACACTCTACACAATGATCTCCGTAAAACCAGCTTTTACCCAGACAAAGCCTGTAATCATACTAAGTGGTGATAAAAATCCATTATTTCAGACCCCTACCATAGCTCGGGACCAACGTAAAGTAAAAGAAGAAGATATACTTATCGGAAGAGTCCATTATGTATGTAAATAACGATGCTACCATGATAATAACTATGACACTTAACAAATTGGGTAATTTGTTGCGTGACAAAAGTTACAAGTTTCCATTTTGTAACTAGAACACTCTGGGTTCAATCCCCGATAGACAATACACAGGCAACCCTCACTCGTTTTCCCCGTGGACCTGCATGATGGCTGCTACAAGACCCAAATATTAATTAAGTTGATAAATCAAACTTTTCTTCTGACTAGTCA
Source organism: Sepiola atlantica (assembly GCA_963556195.1). Classification (NCBI taxonomy): domain Eukaryota; kingdom Metazoa; phylum Mollusca; class Cephalopoda; order Sepiida; family Sepiolidae; genus Sepiola; species Sepiola atlantica. The sequence continues at coordinate 46,455,485 of OY744529.1, forward strand.
ATTTTCATTTGTTATTGTTGTACAATGTTATTGGCAATATAACATACTTCACTAGAATTTATTTTAAAAATTACTTAGTCTAGCCCAGACAATTTACATTATGAAATATTTTTAACTGATCACCTAAAAATAAAAATCAGCTGACATCATGGGAAATAACTCATATTTAAAATTGAAGTATATAATCTGAGTTGTTTACCTTAGATTAAAAACTAAAATGACTTCACTGCATCCCGGGCAACGCCGGGTTGGCACAGTTCGTATCACACAATCTATTAGCAGTTAGCAACTCATAGATCGACACTTAATTCTAAAAGCATATTACTTCGAAGTAATATGTAGCATAACTGTCAAGATGGATTAGCTGAAATGCGTTAACAATATTAAGAACAAAAACGAGTTAAATTATCTGAGCAAAGCAGGAATGTCTTAGTTTCATATCAAATTATTAAATGTGTTAACAATATTATGAACAAAAACGAGTTAAATTATCTGAGCAAAGCTTGGAATGTCTTAGTTACATATCAAATTATTAAATGTGTTAACAATATTAAGAACAAAAACGAGTTAAATTATCTGAGCAAAGCTTGGAATGTCTTAGTTACATATCAAATTATTAAATGTGTTAACAATATTTAGAACAAAATCGAGTTAAATTATCTGAGCAAAGCTTGGAATGTCTTAGTTTCATATCAAATTATTAAATGTGTTTACAATATTAAGAACAAAACCGAGTTAAATTATCTGAGCAAAGCTTGGAATGTCTTAGTTTCATATCAAATTATTAAATGTGTTAACAATATTAAGAACAAAAACGAGTTAATTATCTGAGCAAAGCTTGGAATGTCTTAGTTTCATATAAAATTATTAAATGTGTTAACAATATTAAGAACAAAACCGAGTTAAATTATCTGAGCAAAGCTTGGAATGTCTTAGTTTCATATCAAATTATTAAATGCGTTAACAATATTAAGAACAAAAACGAGTTAAATTATCTGAGCAAAGCTTGGAATGTCTTAGTTTCATATTAAATTATTAAATGTGTTAACAATATTAAGAACAAAAACGAGTTAAATTATCTGAGCAAAGCTTGGAATGTCTTAGTTACATATCAAATTATTAAATGTGTTAACAATATTAAGAACAAAAACGAGTTAAATTATCTGAGCAAAGCTTGGAATGTCTTAGTTTCATATCAAATTATTAAATGTGTTAACAATATTAAGAACAAAAACGAGTTAAATTATCTGAGCAAAGCTTGGAATGTCTTAGTTTCATATCAAATTATTAAATGTGTTAACAATATTAAGAACAAAAACGAGTTAAATTATCTGAGCAAAGCTTGGAATGTCTTAGTTTCATATCAAATTATTAAATGTGTTAACAATATTAAGAACAAAAACGAGTTAAATTATCTGAGCAAAGCTTGGAATGTCTTAGTTTCATATCAAATTATTAAATGTGTTAACAATATTAAGAACAAAAACGAGTTAAATTATCTGAGCAAAGCTTGGAATGTCTTAGTCTCATATCAAATTATTAAATGTGTTTACAATATTAAGAACAAAACCGAGTTAAATTATCTGAGCAAAGCTTGGAATGTCTTAGTTTCATATCAAATTATTAAATGTGTTTACAATATTAAGAACAAAAGCGAGTTAAATTATCTGAGCAAAGCTTGGAATGTCTTAGTTTCATATCAAATTATTAAATGTGTTTACAATGTTAAGAAGAAAACCGAGTTAAATTATCTGAGCAAAGCTTGGAATGTCTTAGTTACATATCAAATTATTAAATGTGTTAACAATATTAAGAACAAAAACTAGTTAAATTATCTATGCCAAGCTTGGAATGTCTTAGTTTCATATCAAATTATTAAATGTGTTAACAATATTAAGAACAAAAACGAGTTAAATTATCTAAGCAAAGCTTGAAATGTCTAAGTTTCATATCAAATTATTAAATGTTTTTACAATATTAAGAACAAAAACGAGTTAAATTATCTGAGCAAAGCTTAGAATGTCTTAGTTTCATATCAAATTATTAAATGTGTTAACAATATTAAGAACAAAAACGAGTTAATTATCTGAGCAAAGCTTGGAATGTCTTAGTTTTATATTAAATTATTAAATGTGTTAACAATATTAAGAACAAAAACGAGTTTAATTATCTGAGCAAAGCTTAGAATGTCTTAGTTTCATATCAAATTATTAAATGTGTTAACAATATTAAGAACAAAAACGAGGTAAATTATCTGAGCAAAGCTTGGAATGTCTTAGTTTCATATCAAATTATTAAACACTTGAGAAATTGGGATTTTTCTATAGAATAATCTTATCTATTAGCAGACTTAAGATACTATGAACGCATCAATTCATAGTTTCCTAACCGCAAGATTATTCTGTTATATTCCATATTTGGTTAACAAAATGATATCCGGACACCGACAGGTTATGTGTGTCGCAGCAATGGCGACAGAACAATCCAGAGGTTTCTGTTAGCCTTTGAGTAAAGCCCTGGACCGCATTTAAAATATACACGTACTTTTCTCTATTTCTTACAGTTGTAGTTATAAAAAATAGATTTTTTCGTTTGTTTTTCGAGGACGTCTTAATTATTTTGAAACAAAGACGCTAGCAGACTTAAGATGCTGTGACCGCATCACTTCATCGTCTCCTCACCGTGAGTGTATTATTCATATTCCATATTTGGTTAACGGTTTTGCGGCTGTTGTGTTCTAATCAATGGAATGAAAGCCACGTAAATTAAGAATTCCAAAAATTAGAAAAGAAAAATGTTAATTTCACTATGAGATAAATTTAATATCATTGACTCCCAAGTTACGCTGAATGAACATCTTTTAATGCCTGTAGATAAAATATATCCAACTCAACCAACCTCGACAACTACAATTTTTTTATAGAATAGCTGATGTTTACACAGCAGCATTGTTTTCAACGAAGCTTCCATCAGATGATGACTGTGATTTCAGGTACGGTTTCAGGGCCAATTCATTATTATCACGAGCCCAGATCACTCCAGCAATATCTTACGATATGACCAGACTTTGTTAGATTGTCCTTATTCTGTGGAATTGACATATGTCATATCAACGCTGGTTAAGTTAAACTCTTTTTATGTATTTCCTTCTTGTCTGCTAGATATTATCCAGTGTCTTATTTTGCAATTGTGCATGCACACACACGCACCCCCACACACACTCACAACACACACACATACACCCCCCTACACACACACTCACTCTCACGCACACACAAAAACACACACACATATCGCTAAGTGGAGGAAAAGAAACCAACCTGGATTCCCTTAATAATGGCGAGCACACCTGTAGAAGCCCAACGCCAAACTCCGTCGAAAGTAAAAGGCTTCAGGACGTGTGGCGCATGGGTCGAAGGCAGCCGTTTCTTTTTGTTTCCCGTAGTTCAGATTTTTATTTCTATCAGGGCCGCCTACGGCAGGTGCTAGGCCTATTCTGTGTGGACAGCGAGTGACAGTCTTCGATCTGAGAGTCGGGTTGCTTTGAAACGCAGCTCAAATAAGGGTGGTAAGCTTCATCCAAGGCTAAATATCGGGACGAGTCCGATAGTCGAAAAGTGCCGTGTATCGAGTTTTATTTTTCATTTTAAAGTGAAACGATAAAATCTTTCGTAATCCTTTCGACTTCAACCCGACAAAGTTTCTTACTCAGCAAAAGAACAAAAAAACATTAAAAAAACCCACAAAATTTGAACCCTTTTACTAGTTGATAAATCAATCTTGGTTTTAACCAAGATTGATTTATCAAAAATATAAAACCTGATATTTTATTCCGCCCCCAAAATATGCAAAATGAATGCTAAGATTCTGCTATGAACAATTATAAAAATAAAAATAAGCAAAATGTCAAACTTGGACACAAATAAATAAACACTACTGTGAAAAATGCGTCAACAATTTTACGATTCACACACACACTATTTCATTGCCAATGTCAAAATAATGAAGAAACTAGAAAGCTAAATTTATATATATATATATATATATATATATATATATATATATATATATTAAATGATATTTCACCCCAATTAAAGCAGGACACCACTGTAGACGTAAGGGGCTACTGAAAATTTAGGAGTAGATTTAGGGTGTCATTCTAAGTTGGAAGCTGTGCAGCAAGATGTCTGTTTACATTAGTTTTAAACCTCTGCATGTCGGTACAGTCGGGGAAACAGGGAACAGGGAGAGAGTTCCAGAGGCCAGCAGCACGAGGAAAAAAGCTATTGAAGTAGAAGGCTCTTCGGCATCTGAGGGACCTCTACAGTGAATTGATGGGATTTAGCTGATTGTCGAGTTGGTCTAGTGAATTTACGTCGAGGGGGCCCCAGAGTAGTCAGTTCATCGGAGCACAATCCATTGAAGTATTTGTAATACAAGCACAAGGATGCTACATTGCAGCGATGGGACAGGGTCTGGAGCTTGGTTGACAGTGAGTGACCTATTAAGTTGGCGACTCTTTTTTTAACCTTGTCAAGGAGGGAGAGACTAGTTAATGATGCACCAGCCCAGATGTGGCAACAATACTCCATGCATGGGCGGATGGTGGCTTTGTAGAGATACAGGATAATGTCAGATGTGAGGAGTTTACTAGCACGGTAGAGGGAGCCCACATTCTTTGCTGCAGCCTTGGCAATGTATTCAATGTATTTGCTCCAATTCATGTTACCTGGGAAGTTTAGTCCAAGAAGTTTGAATGATGAACTCTCAGGTAGGGTGTTATTTGCCATGAAAATCGGTGGTTGGAGAGGTTTCTTGTAGTTATTAAAGGAAAGGAGCTTTGTCTTTGTGACATTAAAAGTTACCAACCATTTATGACCCCAATCTACTACAGCCTGGAGGTCATTTTCTAAGGATTCAGCCATTGTCTCAGATATAAATTACTAGATATATAATCAATAATAAAACTATGAAAAATGGCTCCTAGTAATGATAAGACACAACCTCTTGAAGGCTGTCGAGAGACCGAAAGCGCTAAAGGAATGGCTAGGTGCCATACTCCATCGGTTAACACCTGAGAACCAAAGAATTGCTCGCCGCGTCCAGAAATTGACACGAAAGATTGTGAAAAGAGAGAGTTCCGTGGTCTTCAATAAAGCTTACATAAAAAATGACTTGCTGTCGAACTCTCTCTCTCTCTCTCTCTCTCTCTCTCTCTCTATATATATATATATATATATATATATATATATATATATATATATATATATATATATAGGGGGAAACTATTGTGGTGGGCCGAGATGCGATTCGAATAAACGCCAAAAAGCAAATGGCTTAAATAGCTACCAATTCTTTCTCTGCTTCGTTGGGATATGCTCTCCTCTTCATGTCCAAAAAGCAAGAGAGTTTTTACAAGAACGTGTTAACTCAATATTTTCTAACCAATGAATATCGTTTCAAAACAAAAATCTAACAGGTCTATGTCAAATTAATAAACTAATGCGAACTGAGAAATCCTTATAAACTATGGTGAAATAAACCGAGTTCGACACAGATTTAACCCGGCACGACTTGAATGCCCCCCTCCCCCGGGCTAGAAGTAAAGAATACTTCAAACTCACGTAAAAGCTTTCCTCATCTCGCACACATATCCATACGCACTGACAAGGGGTCAAACAAATAGAAACAAATTGCATCCCACATACACGCATTAAAAGAACAAGGTAAACCTACGCATACTTACACAGTGCCACATTGTTTAATACTCACATTGCCACTTACATGCATTGTCTATTACACACCCACACCCACGCATATTTACACTAATAAATATAGACATACACATTTTTATCCCTCGTGTCTGATATTTACTGAACATGTTCTACCAAAGAACACGAGTTGTATAAACTTTACTAAGAATGGCTTTTATATTTATGTAAAATTATGGTTTTATAAAGGTTTTGTTAATTAATGATGTTTTCCATTTCAGTTTAGTGACAAAAAATATGTTCATGTGTGTAGTCTAGTACAGGTGATAAGTGTTCTTGAGTTGGTGTTCTTTTACGCAGCCGATAAAGAAGTTGTTGTTTTCCTAATTTAATTTAATAATAATTAAATATTCCTTTAATTTAATTTTAAAAATAAATAAATAAGTTCTTTTTTCAAAAGTGAAATCGCCTTTTCCGTCAGTACAATAGAGCTATCTCCCATACATCGTTGTCAGCAAAATTGCTCGACCACTTAAGAAAACAGTATTCTAACATAAAAACGAACTATTTAAAAATATTTTTTAAAGGTATACAAATATTTATTTAATTTTCAAATTCATTGCCATCATGAAATAGGATATGGCCCCATTTACTTGCCTCCCCACGAGAGCATAATTAGACACAATGTCGCTTTTAATATGGAGGATATTCAGCTCCCTAAAAAGTGGAGATCTAGATTGTGAAAAATATAAAAATTGTCCCAGTTGAGAAGGATTTCTGACGCTCCTGGATAACCAGTCACCGATCTGAGGGAGATAACTCTAAATTCCTTAAGCGCTGCTATTCCGAATTCGTCGACGCTGACACTTTGGCATGAGATGAGAACTTTTTAAATGCCACAAGGATAACTTTTAAACGCTTTTATTTCCATGTCACATAATCAAAGTGTCCATAATTGTTATAAAGTTTACAAAAACAGTCGCATTTTCTTTCTTTCTTTTATTTTTTTATTAAATGTTATGAAGTTTATAAAGTTTATAAAGTTTGTGACATGTAAATAAAAACGCTTAAAAGTTATGAGACTTTATCAAAAATTAGCGTCGCATTTTCGTTCTTTTTTGAGTTAAAAAACGTAACATTTTTTTAATTAATTGTTATAAAGCTTTGTGATATGTAAATAAAAACGGACATTTACAAAAACATTCACCATTTTCTTTCATACAGCGATAAAATAAAAGAGTTATCTCCCTTGCCAAAGTTTCAGCGGATTCGTAATAGCGGCGTCTAAGTAAAATAGAGTTATCTCCCTCAGATCAGTTACGGCTTATCCAGGAGCGTCGATTATCGTTAATTACAAATATAAAATCTAAGGGAAATAACTCTAATAACAATTCTATTTTTCTCTTTGAAAGGGACACAACTCTTGTTTACGTCACTAAGGGAGATAACTTATCTTGGTTTTATTCATGTATTTTTTAACAAATTTACCGAAGAAGCAATATTGATATTTTTAACAAATAGAACAAAATACTCGGCGATTTTCTCGTCGTTCCCACGTGAATTCGATCAAATTAAACGGAAAAATGTCTTGTCGGGTTCTTAGCAGTTTCTGTATATTCCTCTTTCCGTGTGAGCACAAACCTTTATGTAAAAATCAAAATAAGTTGTCTCCCTTTATTTAGATATATTTATAATCGTAAATCTATTGCTTTCTCGGTAACCTTGGTCTATTAATGACGACCAACACCGGAGACAATCGCGAATTGTCTTCACTTTACGAGCGCTTCTCTATCGCCATTATTCGTGGAAACGCCTTGAGTCTGCTCTCAGCCTGCCAAGCCAGCCCGACATTCAAAGAAAACTATGGATTGTGATACAATTATATATAAGGAATCGGGATTTCTCGATATTAAACTAAACAATGTCCACCTGACGAATAAGAGATTTATTAATTATTTATTGAATTATTAATCTTATAGTTTATTTTTTAACCGAATGGGTCAGTGTAATATATTTGTTTCTAATTTTTTATTTGTGATTGAATAAATTTATTAAGTTTGTTTTATAGAAATGTTATTATAATTAATATTTAAGAATGAAAACAAATATCTATGTTCATTATTTAAAAAAAAAACGTTTCAAAAGAGAGCGGGAATAAAAAAGATCGTAAATTTGAAAATATTTAATCCATTTTCGATTGTTTTGGGTGCGCATGCTATCGACATCGATACTGACGAAGATGTGTTCAAATAATTTTTTTTTAAAAAGCGATTATTTTCTGTTACTTTATCAGCATTAAAGAACAGAAACTAAGACAAAAGGACCGAAAATGGCGCTTTTGTATAAAAGGTCACCAATGGAAGGGAAATAACTCTGTTTGATTCATTTTTTTTTTCAGGAGAGAATTCAGGACACTGAAACCAACGCAACTTAAAGGAATTGTGACAATGAACCGTCTGATAATTCCCAAATTCACAAATGAGTAAGTAAACCCAAATAATTGTTTTTGACTAATTTCAAATTTACCCTAAATTATTTTAAAAGAAATACAGTTGGAGAAATTAGTCCCAAACAATTTATTTGGGTGTACTTACACATTTGTTAGGTCGGAAAAAAAATCAGAAATTAGCAGACGGTTTATTGTTCGCCATTTTGGCTGCGAAATTACCAGAATTGTACTTTATATTAAAAAAACAACAGTACAAAAAAAAAAAAAGATAATGCGATGATAGTTGCAAAAAATTGGTGAGAAAAGAAAAGTGCATTTTCATTTTATTTACATTTTAAAGACTTAATATTTTTTATTAATATATTATAAACTTTGTTACATTAAAAAAAAAGTCGTCGCAGTTGTGTTTGATAAACATCCGAATTCCTCTGCAAATATCGACGTAATTTCATTCTTTTTTATGGTAAATACCATAACATATTTTTAATATAAGTACAATTCCTCTAAGTTACGTTGATTCTAACGTCCCAAATTCTCTTTTGAAAAAATGCTGAATCATTTAGTCAAGCAGAGTTATTTCCCTTGCATTGGTGATTTTCTTATACCCGAAAGCGCTCGAAACTCCTTTGTTTCGGTACAAATTATAAATATGAGAGAGAAACTTTAAAATAATGTAAACAAACAATTTTACAGGGACAATTTAAAAAAAAATTATACAAATATTTATTTAATCTTTAATATTATTATCATTTTTAAATAAAAAATGTACCTATTTTTTTACTCGCGACGAAGGTAAAATTAGACTCAATCTCCAGTGTTAATGTGAGAATATTCAGGTCTCCAAAGCGGGACAATTTTGATTGGGATAAATATAGAAATTACACCGGTCGATAAGGATCTCTCTTCTCTGACAGAGGATAGAACATACACTACACTTTGATCCAAGCTAAAAAAAGGGAATATATTTATCATCATTAAATAGGACCGCAAAACTTCCTTTGCAAAAAAAGAATAAAGTTCTGAAGATACCTTGAGTAAACCCCGTTAATCCATACATGTTGATACAATGGGGCAACCGAAGTTCTGTTCTCAATTACGTGGCGAAGCTCTTCGGAAAGAGTATGCAATTCAGTCGTTCGTTCAGTAAATAAAATTAAATAAATAAAAGGAAAACACTTTTGAAATTTATTTTTATTTTCTTATTTTTTGTTTTTGCTAGAGGGTGGGGCATCCTACCGGATGCCAAACCTTCACCCGCTAATTCAGACACTCCAGCCGAGAGATCTTTTAAAGATTCCAACCGTTTCTTTAAGTGTAATTGTTTGTATCTCTCTTGCACTTGGTTCACTGGGTATATTCGTCAGGTATTTTTTGAAATTCTTTAGTCCGGTTGCTCCTATAATTACTGGAATGATGGTGATCTTCCTAAGATTCCAGTTTCTTTTCATGCCGTACATAAGACCTTGGTATTTCGTTATCTTTTCTTTTTCAGCTCTGTTTAAGCCAGTATCATTAGGGAGACTTTTGATTAAATGAAAGAAACTTATGGTTATGATGCCCATCATATGACCTCGGCATCGTGAATTCAAACATGGTCGGAAGTCTGTGGAAACAGCTCCCGGGCTTGGTCGTCCCTCTTCTGCCATTAATGAGGCATATGTCCGTCAAGTTGAGGCTGACATTTTGGTAGATCGACGCATTACTATTCGCCAAATAGCCCAAGAGGTCAAGATTAGTACAGGGTCTGTGGAAACTATCATTTATGACCATTTGCATATGCATAAGGTGTCTGCCAGATGGATTGCCAGGTTGTTCACACCTTTCCAGAAGCAATAACGCGTCAAGTGCTCGAAGATAAATTTGGAGATGTGCCAAGAAGATGAGTTAAAGTTTTTCAAAAGACTGATTACACAGGATGAAACTTGGGTCCATCACTATGATCCAGGGACCAAAGCCCAGTCAATGCAGTGGAAGCACTTGGACTCATCACCTCCAAAGAAGGCAAGGGTACAGCCCTCCGCTGGCAAGGTCATGCTCACAGTCTTCTGGGACCAGGACGGAGTAGTGATGACAGATTTCCTGGCAAAGGGTACCACAATTACAGGAGCCTATTACGCTTCACTTTTGATGAAATTAAGAAAAGCTATCAAAATCAAGAGGCGGGACAAGATCAGCAAAGCTATCCTCCTCCTGCAGGACAACGCCCCGGTCCACAACTCGCATGCAGCCAGATCAGAAGCACTGGCTATGAAATCCTCCCCCACCACTTACTCTCCTGACCTTGCACCCTCTGACTTTCATCTCTTCCCAGACATGAAGTTGTTTTTGAAAGGAAAGCGTTCCCCAGATGATGCAGCCTTGATTTCTGAAGTTACGACGTGGTTTGAGGACCAACCTGGGGTTTTCTACAAAAACGGTGTCCAGAGCTGCATCAAACGATGGGAGAAATGCATAACTCTGGATGTTTCTTATGTAGAGAAAGAATAATAACTGTACCAAGTTTCATTAATCTACTGCTATGGGAAATGGGCTAGGGGCATTACTTATTGAACGCCCCTCGTACTTTTTCATAAATATCTAAAAGAAAAAAAAAGTATTCTTCTGAGAGTAACACCCTCCGCTACCCCCCACCTAAAATGAGATTCTACTTTTTGTAGGCGATTACGTTTGAACACACTAAAAATTGGCGGAAAGAAATAAACATACGAAAAAACAAACAAAAGAAATTTACTAGCTCAAATCTGAGAATAAGCATACATGGGGTAGGCGCTTATAAAATAATAAAGAGCGACGCAAAGGCTCCCTTTTAGGTGTAGAAGAGAGCACAACTCCTTTCTCAGGATTGCTGCAATTATCTCTGATCCCCACCTTATAATGTTTAGCAATGGGACATCAAGTGCCATTTTTTAGTGTCTTTCGTATGCCTTTATCGATGATTAAACTCCGGTCTCCCGGACCATCAGCGAACGTTCTAACCATCATGTTAAATACTGACGAATCATTTTGGAAAGGCGGGATCTTCATACAAGTAAAATATTGAACGGAGAACAACGTAATAATTCCTAACATAATGTATACACAACGAAGATATCTTTAAAACAAATATCCCGTTAACTTAGTTCTTTTCCTAATGCGCAGAGTCACAGATCACCTGACGACGGACTAGTAAACAATTGGTTGATTTAGCTACGCGGTCACCAATATGAAAGTTGTGTCTCAGAAATCCACTTCTTTCTGCCCCGCCCCAACCTTTTGTTCTGACCGTTGAGGTGACAACATACTTTCCAAGTAGCTCTCTCTTTTTTTCTGTTTCTCTTTATTTCCGGAAGAGACAGAATTTATAGTCCACTGTTTCTATTTTGTCCAGACCCCTTGTGTCCGATTTTCGTTGTATGATATGAAGTCTGGTATAAAACAACATAAGAAAAAAAAAAAGTGAGTGTCAAGAAGAAGCCAGGAAATAGAATGAAAAGAAAAACAGCGCAAAATAAGTTAAAAAGACTAAGATAAGTGATTCAAGGTATACGTATATGCTTTTGTCAATGCCGGTTTAGTATTATTAAACTGGGCTAGTGTTCAGGAGAGCTGGAGAAACGTAGACAATTATAGTGTTTAAAATAAAATTATTTTCATAAAACAATGAGTTTAGGTGTCCCTTCCCAATACACATACACACGGGTATATCATGGCTGCTACACGGTCCATTTCCATGACAATTTTATCCTATATACTTACCTATGGGAGCGTTTAAATTACTTACTAGACAGGAGAGTTTGAATTACCTACTAGACAGGAGAGTTTGAATTACCTACTAGACACAACCCTCGAGTGTCTTTGGCCTCTTTGTACAAGGGTTTGTCAGGACAACCTGACATGAGGATACTTCCCTGACCAAATATTCTCGGTATGGCTACCCCAAACTGGCTTATATGAAAAATAGTGCACTTTCTCCTAGTGATGTTGCCTATAGTAACAGCACTAAGCTGGATACTCCACCAGACTAGATGAATTCTTGTCCTGGAATCCGGTAAGGCCAAGAGACCACAAGAAAGATATACTATAAAATGCATGTTCTTAAAATCTTTACTAACTCAACGTTTGACAAGTAAAGGAGAACTTTAATGGAATATTCGAATATCTATGTATCTCATATAGAGATAAAGTGTTAGCCTTGGGAAGGGGCCCCTTGATTTCTGAGAACTTTGAGTGAAGTAAAATGAAAAAAAAAGAAAACACATGCATTTTTGATGAGTTGTAGATCAGCTGACTGTTGTACACGATGATTTCATTATTATTCCCATGGATATTGTAATTCGGCCTTTATCTAAAGAAATGTGAACTGTAAGGGAGATAACTTTAATATTCTTTAAATTAAAATAATTTATTCAAGGGAAATAATCTTAAAAGTTCAAAGCTCTTTTGGTTTGAGCTAATTGATTCATGTATTTTTAAAAAGCACTGCTTTTAACGAATTGTTTCTAATACAACCCTAAATATTGCAGAGAAACTTAACAAATAAACTGTCGTCTAAGGATAACAGATTATTATTATTATTATTATTATTATTATTATTATTATTATTATTATTATTATTATTATTATTATTATTATTATTATTATTATCATCATTATTATTATTATTATTATTATTATTATTATTATTATTATTATTATTATTATTATTATTATTATTATCATTATTATCATTATTATTTTTATTATTATTATTATTATCGCATATTTTTGCTAGGCTGCCGCATCAGAAATGAACGCTCATGCGTAAACCGATGGAGCCCCAGTTATATTTCTGTGGTGGTTATGTTATATTATGACGGGCCCTGTATTTCAAACGGGTAGATTAACTAGTATCAAATAGCTAGTTTTGTTATTCGAAAAATAGGTTTTGTTTCTGGACTCAGAAATGAGTCAGAGAAGTGTTTGATTCAGGAGTAGTCAAAACAAATCTAGAAACCTGACGTGACCTTTGAGTCAGAGATCAGAGTCAGTCGTTTTTGTCCCCATATCGTTGCGTGGGAAAAATAATTACGTCACCACAGAAAAACAATAACTTAGTTTTAGAATCAGTCGGTGCCTAGAAGCGAAAGTGTGCAGATCGGTTGCGAAAATGTAGCCGGTAAACGGGCAGGGCCCCGCTGTGGGAGGGCCAAAAGATATCCCCAGAAGAAAAGAAAATAGCCCGAGTGTGAGAGAATCGAAGCCGGAATCCCCCTGACGACAACCGAACCGAAAAGTAAGAAAATGGTGTGTTGAGAATAAATAAAATTGTGTGAAATATTCCCTCAAGAAAACCCGGGTCTCGTTTGTTCCTTTTGTCTGAGACATACTTCTTCCTTTGATCGAGACGACACAGCGGCGAAGACTAGACGAATCACAGGCCAAGGAAGAGAATAGAAGTTAAGACGACACAGCGGCGAAGACTAGACGAATCACAGGCCAAAGAAGAGAACAGAAGAAATTAAGGTAACCTTTGAGATCTATTTGAGATTTGTTTGAGAACTTTTTAAAGACGTTAAGACACGTATAAATGAACTGAGAGGCAGTAATTGAAAAAGGCTGAGATGCCGTGAAAAGATACGTGGTTTTGAAAAGGCCTGAGATGCCGTAAGTTGATGAGTGAAGATTTAGGACTGTGTTTACGAAATTTATAGAGAAAAAGTGATATACAGTTTCGAATTTTATAGAGTAAAATGAAAATGACTATGAAAATGTAGATGTAAATTGTATCATCGGAGGTGCTGGGGGGAGAGATTGAAATCACTATTAATCGTCTCGTGAACGTTACGCGTTATTTTCGGCCGGTGAGGTGATTTTGGAGAAATGCCTCAGTCCGGAAGGATTTCTGCCTGAAGTGATAAAGAAGTTCTCTCTCCCCCCCCCCCTTGTAATGTAACAACTCCTTAATTGGTTGCCGTGACCTGCTATTTCCACAAGAAATAGGTTGAAACGAACCGCGTTGCCACAACGGAAGTCTTGGGGTCCAGAAGCGAAGACAGAGACGGAGAGAGAAAGAGTGTTGTCAACGAACAGTGAGTACCTCGTAATTTTTATGTTGAATAGATAAATTTTAAAGAAAAAAAAAAGGAACTCTTACGAAGAAAGTAATAGAAAAAGGAAGAAAAAAAAAAAAGGAACGAGACACGAGGGAAAAATTGTTAAGATTCACAAAAAAAGAAAGAAAAAAGGAAAGAAAAGAACGCACGCACACACAATTATTAGATTACGCAGAAAGAGATTTTGTTAATTGTTAAGATTCACAAAAAAAAAATGAACAAAAAAAAAAAAAAAGGAAAAGAACGCACGCACACACAATTATTAGATTACGCAGAAAGAGATTTTGTTAATTGTTAAGATTCACAAAGAAAAGAAAGAAAAAAGAAAGAAAAGAACGCACGCACACACAATTGTTAGATTACGCAGAAAGAGATTTTGTTAATTGTTAAGATTCACAAAAAAAAAATGAACAAAAAAGAAAAAAGAAAGAAAAGAACGCACGCACACACAATTGTTAGATTACGCAGAAAGAGATTTTGTTAATTGTTAAGATTCACAAAAAAAAAGAAAGAGGAAAAAGAAAGACACGTTTTGTTAGTTGTTAAGATTCACAAAAAAAAAGAGAAAGAGGAAAAAGAAAGACACATTAAAACAATTGTTAAGACTTTGTAGGAAAAGTACATTCTAGTTAGAAAGAAAAGGACGATTTGCCGTAATTATGTTTTTTTTTTGTGTTGTGTTTTAAGAATTTGTTGCTGTAATTTTTTTTTCTGGTTTGTGTTGGTGGGGGACAAAGGCGGTGACGGGCGAAAAAAAGAAAAAAGGAGAAACGAGGGAGGTATGCAATTGAGAAAGAGAGGAAGAAGTGAAATGTTAAAAAAGGGTGGATGTGCTGAAATGGCATGCACACGCGAGGACGGAGTGTGCGTGTTAAGAAAAAAAAAGAGAGAATGTGTTGGAAAGAGAGAGACAGAGACGGAGAGAGCGTGGAAGGAGAGGGACCGATGTGCCACCCTGTGGCCGATGTCTTTTGTTTTTTGGAATGTGTGTGCGTCCTAGAAAGAGAGAGAGAGAAAGAAGAGAGAAGAATTGAAATGTTAAAAGAGATTGTTTAAAAAAAAATGTGCGCGCGAGGTCGGAATATGCGTGTTAAAAAGAGAGAGGGAGAGGGAGAGAGAGGGAGAGAGAGAGAGAGAAAGAAGGCGCCCGTGGGCCTTGAAAACTGCTATGAAGGTGGCAGAAAAATAACGACGACAACGACGGGTGATCTGGGGGCGTCCGGGCTGGAGTTTGGCGGCATGTCGGCCCGCTGTGTCGGGCGCTGTTCTCTTTTTCCTTTCTTTTTTGAATTGTATTGTATTGTGTTATGGAGATATGTTCTCCATTGGTTCTGTCGGTTTCGGTTTTATTTTTTTGTTGTTGTTGGGTGGAATGAATTTTATTTATTTATTTTTTTTTTGATGTATTTTGATGTATTTTGATGTATTTGTTACATGGAGGATTCCGGGTTTCCAATGCTTGAGTGAATGAGATTTTACTATTTAGAGGATGGTGAAATTTAAAAATGTAATTGAAAAAAAAAAACAGTTCTTAAATTGAATGAGTTTGGGTCAGCCGGGCGATTTGAGTTGATTAGGTTCGGGCAGCGGGAGTTGGTTTGGGTCGGATCGCGGAAACCCTTGGACAGGGTTAATTTTATCGGGAAAAATCCCCGTGTACAGAGTATGTACAGGCTTGGAAAGTCAATGAGGGATTCCCGGCGTTTGCTCGTATGCTCTCTTTTATAGAGTACCCATGGGTTAGTGGCGAGGCTTGTGGTAAAGCCTGCATACGTTAAAATTGCGAACGGGAGAATGACGGTGATGGTCATTCTGTGGGACCACGAGAAAAGGAAGGTGGTCAGTTATGGAGATTGTTGTTTTTGTGACCCAGGTGTGTCCAACTGCGCCGATAGAGTGTGTGAAAGTTGTGTAAAATGTTAAGCTTTGAAATTGTGGTCACAATTTTTTTTTTGTGGATTTTGGATGTCTGCCGACGGGTGTGCTGCGAAGATACCCCACCCCCCACCGCATAGATAGGAACACGGGAAGGGAACGCATAGAATTGGTGTCTGCTCAACACCAGTGGGGATGGAGTTAAGCTGGGGTGTGGTGTGACCCGGGTGCGCGCGTCGGGGCGGATAGAACCATGGGGATCGATTTTTAAAAAAAAGAGGTACCGGGTGTTAATTGGATTTAATTATAAGATTATAGGTTGGGCCTAGTTTGTGGTCATTCGGCGTGTTCCGGGAGCAGGATGATTCGATGTGACATTTCGCTCAATACCGTATCGACTAGATAGATCCATGGGATAGGGTCCTCCACGTTTAATGAACAGGGCTGGGAGTTAGAGACATGGGTGATTGTTCGCGGACGTTTGCGCCGGGGCACTGGAATGTTCGAAGTATATGGTCCAGATTAGACAGTGGTAGGAAAACGGTACCTCTTGTAATTTTGAGAGGCTGACCATTTAAGTTTACAGCTTAAGGAAAGGGGTTTCTGTTTTTGTGCCCCCATATCGCGGCAATACGCCCGATCAGCAATCGGTCGTGTACCGATGATTAGATGAATATGTGCGTGTGTATTTAAAAAAAAAAGTGTTGGTGATGGATTTGGATATTTGTGTAAATTTCTTCAGGGAAAAAATTTTGAAAGATAAGGTGGAGAGGAGTGTTATATTATGACGGGCCCTGTATTTCAAACGGGTAGATTAACTAGTATCAAATAGCTAGTTTTGTTATTCGAAAAATAGGTTTTGTTTCTGGACTCAGAAATGAGTCAGAGAAGTGTTTGATTCAGGAGTAGTCAAAACAAATCTAGAAACCTGACGTGACCTTTGAGTCAGAGATCAGAGTCAGTCGTTTTTGTCCCCATATCGTTGCGTGGGAAAAATAATTACGTCACCACAGAAAAACAATAACTTAGTTTTAGAATCAGTCGGTGCCTAGAAGCGAAAGTGTGCAGATCGGTTGCGAAAATGTAGCCGGTAAACGGGCAGGGCCCCGCTGTGGGAGGGCCAAAAGATATCCCCAGAAGAAAAGAAAATAGCCCGAGTGTGAGAGAATCGAAGCCGGAATCCCCCTGACGACAACCGAACCGAAAAGTAAGAAAATGGTGTGTTGAGAATAAATAAAATTGTGTGAAATATTCCCTCAAGAAAACCCGGGTCTCGTTTGTTCCTTTTGTCTGAGACATACTTCTTCCTTTGATCGAGACGACACAGCGGCGAAGACTAGACGAATCACAGGCCAAGGAAGAGAATAGAAGTTAAGACGACACAGCGGCGAAGACTAGACGAATCACAGGCCAAAGAAGAGAACAGAAGAAATTAAGGTAACCTTTGAGATCTATTTGAGATTTGTTTGAGAACTTTTTAAAGACGTTAAGACACGTATAAATGAACTGAGAGGCAGTAATTGAAAAAGGCTGAGATGCCGTGAAAAGATACGTGGTTTTGAAAAGGCCTGAGATGCCGTAAGTTGATGAGTGAAGATTTAGGACTGTGTTTACGAAATTTATAGAGAAAAAGTGATATACAGTTTCGAATTTTATAGAGTAAAATGAAAATGACTATGAAAATGATATAGAGTAAATTGTATCATCGGAGGTGCTGGGGGGAGAGATTGAAATCACCATTAATCCTCTCGTGAACATTACGCGTTATTTTCGGCCGGTGAGGTGATTTTGGAGAAATGCCTGAGTCCGGAAGGATTTCTGCCTGAAGTGATAAAGAAGTTCTCTCTCCCCCCCTTTGCTCTCGTTACGTTTAATTGAACGTGTAATGTAACAGTTAGACATTGATTTTCTGTGTTTATGACCAAGAATATTTTTAGTTGAAAATAAAGAAGAAAAAAAATTCGACCCTACCCCGATTTTTGTTGTACCCTCGCCCATAAATAGAAAGACCTTTCGTTTAAAAAGAAAGAAAGAAATGTTTTGTTCCCCCCTCAATTTTTTTATATTACCATTCATAGAAATATCTTTTAGTTAAAAAAGAAAAAAAGAAATTTTTTTGACCGCTTTCCACCAATTTTTTTTATCCCCCCCCCCCCATACATATAAATAGTTAGCGTGGGTCCTAAAATGTGGAAGCACCAAAAAATCAAATACAGTGAACACATTGTGTGTGTGTGTGTTTGTTTAATGACCTTTTTTTAATTAAACAATTTGATTCTACAATCAGTTGTATAGTTTTCCAGTACAATGTGTTAGTTTATTTTGTTGACATTAAAGAAAAAAAAATCATATCTTTTTTTAAATAAATAAAACATGGAATCATGAATTCAGTTGAGGTCGTGTAAAAATGATAATATTGGATATGAAAGTATTAAGAAATCAAATACAGTAAACACGAATAGGTTTTTAATTCTCGGAAAGAAGAAGGTTACCTGAACTGAATTCATTATAGTGTGTGTGTGTGTATGTGTGTGTGTGTGCGTGTGTGCGCGCGTGTTTTTTATATAGTAATTTTCAAGTCAATTATTATTTTAAATAAACAATTTGATTTAATAAATTTGTGTTTTAAAACAATAAGATTAAGAAAATAAACAAAGTTAGGACGGTTTTTAAAATGGGAAACTGACACGGTGAATGACAGCGTTGTTTACATATTTAACGTGCCACATTAACGACAGCTGTTTAATCAGATCGCCATTTTACCGGAGGGAGGGAGGGAGGGCACCACTTATTAAACAGCCAATGACTTTGTAATTTTAACGGAACTTGCCATTGAAAAGGTTTAGAAAACACGCCGGTTATGATGAAAATGGCTTTAATTAATTGTATGAATAATTTTTATTAATATACCCTTATCGGAAAATATTGTAAATACATATGTAAATTTGATAATATCAGTTATAAGTGTATATTTGTAAATATTAATTTAATTGAAGGTTTAAAGGAATGACTTATGTAAATAGGAAAATCCATCTGGTGTCTGTACAACTTTTAATGACAGTATATAAAGAATTTCAAAAAGATTAGTTTCAGTAAAATAGTCATACTGGAGTTTCGGCTTCAGACAGACAGACAGACAGACAGACAGACAGATACATAAACTCCATTATTAATAGATTATTATTATTATTATTATTATTATTATTATTATTATTATTATTATTATCATTATTATTATTATTATTATTAGTAGTAGTAGTAGTATTATCATTATTATTATCATTATTATCATTATTATTACGATGTAAGATATGACACAAGGTCGGAAAGTGGGATTAAAAAGCCAGCTTCCTAGAGGAAGAGCACTCTGGCCTACAAAAAATGCCTGGGCAGCCCCGTCGGCATTCCCCAGTATAGGCGCCTTGGGCGATTGGCAATAAACTACCCCCTTCTCAAAGGGGTTAGAAGGCAAAGCGTGGGAGAGTGGACCTCCTAGAACTGCATAGACCGGTAGAATCAAGGCTCGAGTATTCTTTTTCGGGGAAATCCATTCATTCTGTATTCATTTTTATTATGGAGTGATTACACCCCTCACGAAAAGGACTATAAATATGTTGGATTATTTTAATTATTCAGACTACTGTTCTCATCTTGAGTATTATCTTCACAGCGTTTCGGTCGCTGTAACCTCTGGCCTTCTTCAGGTGTATCTTTACGAACTCGGGAATATTTCTGTCGAACTCGGGAATCCGAGTTCGTAAAGATACACCTGAAGAAGGCCGGAGGTTACAGCGACCGAAACGTTGTGAAAATAACACTCAAGATGAGAACAATAGTCCGAATAATCCAAATAATCCAAATTATCGATCCTCATTAAAAAAAAAATAGAACTATAAATATGTTGTGTTGTATTTGTTGTGTAATGTGTTTTATGTGAGTGCGAGAATCAAATACGTTGATTTCCTAACCTTGTGTTCGAGTATATTTTTTCTATTGACTGTTGGTCTTTTCTATTATGGGCGTTTTACACTTAGAAATTTAAATTTGCTAAAATAAACCACCATGTTCGGATGGAGACAAGGAATGGATGATCTCGGCCTCTGCAGTGACTGCTCGCATCAGTATCGGTCGCTGAGGTAATCATACAACGGCTGGTTCATAATATTGCAACAATCCTTGGGCTCTTTAACAAATACGAGGAGATTGGACCCCTAAATATTTCAAAACAATTAAAAACTGGCACAGTATAAAAAGTAAATTCGTATGAATCAGAATGGTACAATTTTGTTGATCGGGTTCATTCTGTTGTCGGCATTCTTTCAGGAGGGACCACGTAATGGTTGCCAACATCTCTAAGTGAAAGTGGTATTATGGAATTGGTTGGATTCGAACTTGGCACACCTTGGTCTTCAGTCAGTGTCGTTATCCACTTGAACACCGTCACCTCCTGCCACAGTGAAAACTATGTAAACATAACCCTAACCCGACTGAAGTCATGAGCTTAGAACATTTTTTCAATTTCTGTAGTTAAGAAACAGGTTCACAAAATGGTGGAAATTCATCTAAATTTTGTGTCCCCATTTTACTTGATTCTTCAATTTCGGTTTTAATGTGATGAAAATAAGAATCAAATAGTAACACGGGGTTCAGGGATGGGAGCTTGAGTACACCAGAGCCTCTTCGATTCTTTTGCAACGAACAAAATTTCAAAATGAAAACTTGGATGAATTGTCTTCAAGAACATTACAATTGTTTTATTCAACAGAAAAAATAACAAAAAAAGACATGAGGCTCCTTGAGGAGCAAATGAAAAATGACAGTCGAAAATGTTGAACGAAATTTTATAAGTAAAAAAGAATTGAAACAAAAATACAAACAAGAAAGATAAAACAAATAATAATAATAATAATAATAATAATAATAATAATAATAATAATAATAATAATAATAATAATAATAATAATGATACAGTCTTGATTCTCAGAACAATATTGTTTGATAGTCTACACGGATTCACGTGTAGGTCGCCTGTCACACAGGCATTTAGAGTCCAGTCAATCATCGGAGGTGTCACGTGTCGGGGTTACGACTGTCGACAAACAAACGAGTCGTACCCTAACACATTTGGTTACATTGAAAAAATATTTGGCCTGCTTCCCTAAAATATAAAAATACACATACATAATTATAGATTTGTTTAATACGAGTTTCTCATTCTCATTTTAAAGACAAGAAGCAAAAAGCTCCGATATTTGTTTATATATATATCTTTTTTAAAGCTCAGATTGCATATGTACAGTGAGAGAGAAAAATGGCCATTTGATTGAATTTAGGGAAATCATTGTGAGTGATTTGTTTAAATAATCACAGCAATTGGTAGCATATATATATATATATATATATATATATATATATATATATATATATATATATATATATATATATATATATATATATATATATATATTTAAAGTAACACGCAATCACATAATCACCGGTCCGATAATTTATTTCGACCCTCCGACCTTATTCAAGCATCCAAGCGAGGCAATTACATTTTTAAAAATGAAAAAAATGTAATCGCCTCGCTTGGATGCTTGAATAAGGCAGGAGGGTCGAAATAAATTATCTCACCGGTGATTATGTGATTTCGTGTTATATTATTTTATTCTTGCTCTGTTTATTACATTGAGCTCTCATATTCGGATTTCCTTCTGGAATTTATTTCACGCTAACACTATATATATATATATATATATATATATATATATATATATATATATATATATATATATAACATACAGGAAACTAAATATATGACGTATACTTTCAAAATATTGATGCTCGATATACGAGATATAGCAATTATATAGACAAGTAAAAAATGAGAATAAAGATTGCATAAAATACAATATCTATTACGTCATCAGTTGTTCAAATAAAAGAATGAAAGAAATTCATTATTATTAATAATAAAAACATCTTTTATTTGAAACCCCTTGTTTTGAACAACTGATGACGTAATAGATATTGTATTTTATGCAATTCTTATTCTTATCTTTTACTTGTTTATATATATATATATATATATATGTGTGTGTGTGTGTGTTATCCGTCAGAGATGAGGCTGATAGATTGGTATGGAAATAGATGGATATTAAAATAATTTGAGCTAGCTATTTCGCTAACTTGTTAGATAGGACGATATACGCGAAGAAGCTGAGATAGATAGAAAGACTGAAAGATATGTATGAAGGAATAAAATAAATACATTTGATCGATAGAGAAAACCGACATACAGACGAGGTACGAATAAATATGCACAGATATATTTGGATAGACGATCGTACGTCAGATTTTGTATTCACACATTATATACACACATATATATATATATATATATATATATATATATATATATATATATATATATATATATATATATATTATATGTAGAGAGAGAGAGAGAGAGAGAGAGAGAGAGAGTGTGTGTGTGTGTGAGAGAGAGAGAGAGAGAGAGGGAGAGTAGGAGAGATGGGGAGAAAAAGAAAGAGAGTGAAAAAGAAGAGATACGCTGAAATATGAAGAAGAGGAATTTGTATCTGGTAAAATCCATTAAAAATATTCTTTTCGAGAATATATTCTCTTTATTTTTTAAATTTAGATTTAAGACCACATCAGCTTTAATATCAAAATTGAAAAAAAGTTACTTTTAATTAGAAATAGGTCACAAAAATGTAAATATATATTTAAAAAGAAAGAAATGGTATTTTTAGTTAATAAAAAATTGTTTGGTTAAAATAGCTTAAAGTGTTTTAATATTCAATTTGTTATCAGTGCCAATTTGATTCAACAGAATTTGATTTTAAAAAAATTATATAATAGTTTTATGTATGAGAGCAAATGAAAACTGATTATAATTTGTTTCATTTGCACATGTTCACTAAATCTGTAAGCATATCTCAATTTGATGTAAAATCAAATCAGATTATCTGAAGCAGGATTATCTCCCCTTGAGCAAGTATTGTCTTGCTTAATTTCCAAACTCCACGCCGAGATAAGGGAACTAACTCTGTCATAACTAATTAGAAATATACTTTGTCCTCTCTACACGGCTCCTTTTTACACTTTCCCGGATGTAAGTACGTTGGTATTACCCCCCTCCCTCCAGATGGTAAATATGAGATTCCATACACAGATAATACTTAAAATCACTGAGGGATTTTTTACATGAATAGATTATTTATATTTGCTGGTACCTTAATGGAATTTTAACATAATATGACGAAGACATTGGAGATTGGTTTTAAAAAAAAGACCAACAATGTAAAAGAATTTATTCATGAAAACTAACATCTTTTAAATGATTTCAATTTTAAGCGTCACAAATTCGTGCCCTTTCCATGACAGATTGCAGGATCACGCGATTACGATTTAATTCCCCGGCTTGATTCCTGATGTTCTCTTTCAATTCCTGTAGAGGTTAAGGTTTGTTGATATGCACTTTTTGATTGAGATACGCCCACAAGAAAAAGTCAGGGCTTGTCAAGTCTCAGGAACAGAAAGGCCAGTTGACATTGCCAACTTTTTTTTTTTTGTAAACAAATCTCCAGTGTCCTTGTGATATTATGTTAAAATTCCATAACAAATATACAATATGTATGTTTGTATATAGTTTTTATATTTTTTAATCTGTGCTAACAGTAATATAGTTTTACCGATTTATCCCTAGAATCTCCTCTGATGGAAAAAGCTTGTATTTTTGAAATCCATGGGTTAAGGAAAGTAAAAAAAAAAGTTTATTTATATATTCCTTGTTTGAACTAATTTATGCTTCAATAAATATTGTTCTTTTTCCAATTTTTATTCTCATCACTCATTTCATATATATATATATATATATATATATATATATATATATATATATATATATATATATATATATATATATATTCTTTAAGAACGACTTTGTATGCACCGTCAGCCGTGTTTCTGCCCGCCAGTACAAGAGGAACCGCGAGATCTAAGAAAAAGTCTCCCGCTCTTACTTTCCTTCCTTCTCCTTCTCTTTTTCAGCATGATAGCGTTTGAAAACCGGAATAGAAACACATTATTAAGGCGTACACTTTGAAGAAGTGCCAGCAGCAGCAGAAACCACGTTGAACACTGAGAGAGGCAGATGGTACCTGCACTAGCAGAGCGTCTAGTTGTCCACAGGAAAAAAGGCTGCCCTAAACCAATACACAGATAATACACTATACACAATTATAGACTTTGAGAAACATTTGTCTATTCCATTTCACATTGACACAAAACCACGAAAGCCAATTTCATTAGCAAAATTCAGGGATTTTTACGACCACCTGATTATTCAATTAAAACAATAAACAAACAAACAAACAAAAAAACAGTTAACTGGTTGGTAGAACAACAGAGACAATGTTTCTACAGAAATTGGTTTTAGCGGTTTTGTTTGCAAGGTGAGATCGAATAGACAATTTTTTTTCAAAGTCTGAAATTGTGTATAATGTACTTTTCTGTGTATTCGTTCTGGGCAGCCCTTTTCTTAGAGACAACTAAACTCATTGCAATTACAGGTACCATCTGCTCCTCTCAGTATCTAGCGTGCTTCGGTTGCTGCTGGCCTCTTTTCAAAGTTCGCGCATTAATCCTGCACTGAGTCGCCCTCTTTCGGTTGACTACGTAACCAAGGGGAGATAACCTATATATTCTCGGTGGTCGGCGATATTCCACTCTAGATGACTGACATCGTCGTTCCAGACATGGCGGCTTACGCAAATAAGCCAATCGAAATGTTGCCGTCGCTATCAAGTTTTGACCCCCCCCCCCCCCCACTCCGTAAAGCGTTAGACGACGGATCGAACATAAACCGCTTGACTTAAAATAGACCTGACCTTTATTCTAGGATTGAAAAATAGACAGTTATGAGTTCGGTTACTAGTTAAAGTATTCTAGTTTGTTAAATAGGGAAGGATTGTTCATTTTGAATAGTAAATTGCTAAATTAGCCGGCAAAATATGAAGATAATCAATATGAAACGAAGAAATCGATCAATCAGTAACTGATCGATATCGATAAATAGTTTTACAGATCGTACAGCGTTTGAAGAAATAAACAAAAGAATCACGCATAATTTACATTAGTTTTCTTTCGGACTAATTTTTCTACATCAAGATCGATACTTCGATTTTTACTACGTCAGAAACGTTTCGACCGATGTGATCACCGGTCTTCTTCACGTGTACTCTTCATTTACGACAACGTTGCTGATTTGCGTACGCCCCTGTTTCTTGCGTAAATACGATCGACCGAACCTTTTGGTGTTAGGGTTCATGAATCACTGAACACACGTGGACCACGTGTAAGCGTACCGGAAGGCTCATCGAGCAAACCGGAAGAGAAATAGAAAGACCAACGATGATAAGTACAATAGTCCGAAGATGAAAATATAAATGATAACAATCTACCGTCCTCCAAAAATTCAGATAAAAGTTCACGTATATTTTAATATAAGTAATAAGTCGAAGAAATGTTTAGGAAGTTATTTATTTTATTTTGTCTTTTTTTTGGTGGGAGGGGATGGGTTTTAGGTTTTTTAACAGAAATGACCATTTTTACATTCTCCACTGACTGTTTTGTTATTTGTTATATATATATATATATATATATATATATATATATAAATCTTTTGCGTCTGAGCATATGTTGTCACCATTTTTCCGCTGGCAAAATAAATAGCACAAAATAGTAAATCTGTCATCTAAGAGTCTCACCTTGATATTTGTATGATATTCGCGAAAATATTCGCTCACGCACACACGTTTCTACTGACACACACAAACGAAATGCCTCATAAGGATGCAGTGCATCGCATTTATTTAGCATTAGACAATCAGCCGCGCGCACTTAAATATTAACATCGTATATATACTATTATTTTATTATTAAGCGTCTCTCTCCACCTCTCTCTCTTTCTCCACATATATATATATATATATATATATATATATATATATATATATATATATATATATATATATATATATATATATATATATAAGAAATGAAAAGGAAAAACAAACAAGAGATATCTTTTATATATTCATCAACGTTTCGTCTTTATTGTAAGACTTCATCAGGATGATAATTTGAAAGAAAAATATCATGCAAGTACATCGACATTTTGGGTTGGCATGATGGGGTTAAAAGGAAAAGTAGTAGCCGTGGCTACTGTGAGCGCTGGAGGAGAGTCCATTTCATTCTTCGCCACCACTGACTTCTCGCAGCCTGGACTCTCCTCTAGCGCTCACAGTAGCAACGGCTACTACTTTTCCTTATCACCCCCTCATGTCTAACTCAAAATTTCGATGTACTTGCATGATATTTTTCTTAATATTATCATCTTGAGGAAGTCTTACAATAAAGACGAAACGTTGATGAATATATAAAAAATATCTCTTGTTTTTTTTCCTTTTTCATTTCCCATATATATATATATATATATATATATATATATATATATATATATATATATGTTATAATTATAAATTTTTAATAAAAATCTACCTCTACTTTCTGTCACACTTATAAATTTAAATAAATTAGTTAATAGACTTATAAACTTAATTAATCTTTGATAAAAATGTCTCTCGACCTAAAAGAGTTATTTCCCTAAGCAATTATTTAATTAACACTGTTGTTTTCTTAACACATCGGTCATGGACGCTATATTGAACCGATGTTTTGTATTCTTGACTCGTTCCATCAAACCGGTATTTAGTTGCACCCCTTCTCTTTGTTTTCTTTTTACTATTAAAAAAAAATGTCCACAACCATTGTTAAAATTGTTAAAATTGTTAAAATTGTTAAATCTCCTTTTTAGAATAAATTTGGCCGAATGAACTTTGGATGCTGCTTATTTCTTCATCTGGCGACATTTTCTGAAGATAACATTTTTTTCTTAAGAGTTTACAATCTGTACTTTCTTAAAAAAAAACCAATAAAAACTAGATGATTTGATTTATGTATAAATTATTATAAAATGATATGATAATATTTTTTTAAAAATAAATACATATCTATTAACTCTATTTAATACTAAGTACTGAGCTGAATTTTCTAAGTTTAACTCGATCCCCTTGGGAATTATTTATATCTATAAGAATTTAATTTACATTGACGTAATGTCTTATATATATATATATATATATATATATATATATATATATATATATATATATATATATAGATAAGTGTTACTACAATTTGAAACGCCGTTCAAATGATAAACATTGAAAATTGAGAAATCAGACAACATGACGCAAAATTTTGTCAAATAGATGAAATTTTTATTATATCATTTTTAAAATGCAAATTTTGGGTTTTATAACATTCTATTCATGGTAATACAGACAATATTTTCCTTTTTTCCATCTCTTTTTCTACGGTGAATGTCTTACGGCGATGTCAAAGATCGATCTTTTTGTGTTATCGAAAAGACTGTTTTTTTTAATTGTTCGATTTGATTTAATAAATATTTCATTTATTTGACAAAATCTCGCGTCATGTTGTCCGGTCCTAAAATGTCAAAGTTCATATATATATATATATATATATATATATATATATATATATATATAGTAAGCTATGAAAATATATTTATCGCAATTAAGCTACACAGAGGCTCCCGCGTTTCGTCCCCGGGGGAATCTTGAGGCTAAACAGCATGGTGTTATTTTTTGCCGGGTGTTTTTATATACACAGCTAGCTAGTTAACCAATCAGATTCTTTGTTGTACTCTCAGACAATCGTTGGGTTTCCCTCGAACAAAAGTCTGGTTAGTGTAACTTCCTATATCCTGTTCTATTGTTCTCTTTTCTATAGATTGTCCTATATCCTGTTTCTTTGTTGTGTCAATATAATGGATGAATTTATTTGAACTCGTGGTTCCTTGTATTTCTATTTTAGGTTTTAATTTTGAATTGTTAGTTTTTTTTATAGTTTAGTTATATATATATATATATATATATATATATATATATAATCTCTTATATACTTTAAAACATTTTGATAGTAGAAATAGTGTATTCATAGGAAGTTGGAATTCTTATGTATATATTAATACATACACATTTTATTTACTTTAAAGACATAACACGAAATAACATTATAAAAAATGAAAAGCCACCGAGAGGATTCGAACCTACGCCACGAAGGGGCCTTTACAATAGTCATCAATCCCCTGAACCACCCATCAAGTACTAGTAGATAGCCAATATTGCGACGCAGGTTCGAATTCTTTCGGTGATTTCGCCTTTTTGCCTGAAGTTATTTCATGTTTGGTTTCCAATGCTACAGGTGTAATACACACATCTTCTTTCAGAAAATTTGATCGAATAACAAAATAATTATATATATATATATATATATATATATATATATATATATATGCACACCTATGATAAATGTAGTTTTAGCCTTGAGTGTGCGTGCGTGTCTGTGCGTGTATTTGTATTAAGGCAAGCAGAACATTTCCATTCACTTTTCGCGAAAATAAACAAAATAAAGTGTTCCATTTATTAAATAAACATTTTCGTTTTCATAATTCATATTTTTCTTCCATCGAAAAAAATTGAACTATTTTTCCCGTGTGTGCGTACGGCTGAAGCAAACGAGCAACGTTCACATCATTTAAGCTGAAATAAAGGCGACACAATATAGCATGTGGGAGGGTGGAGGGGTGGCGAACAAATCGGGATGGCCGTGGGGTGCGGTGCGGTGCGAGGGATCATAAGAACCCAGTCACCACCTCCTCCGCCACCCACGCCGGACCGACTGTCTCCCCTCCCGCCCCAAGATCATACACCAACAAATTCACAGACATAGAAAGACCGTAGCAACTGCAACCAGATATCGCATATAATTGTCCACCGGTAGGTACAACACTTAATTGATAAAAAAAAAAAAATAAATAAAAAAAAAATAAAAAAAATTAAATAATAATAATAATAATAATAATAATAATAATAATAATAATAATAATAATAATAATAATAATAATAATAATAATTCAAAACAGCAAAATAATTAACACATTTTTTTGGATTCCTATCACAGCCATGACAAGATTCTCGTTCGCATTCTCTCGTTGACGCGAGAAGATGGCCGTGAGATATTTCGCCAGGCGTTGCGTCCGACGGCTGCCCGGTTGTTGGCTTGTTAATACTCGGCAAATGGTGAAAAAAAAATAGAAGAAAAAGTAAAATGAAATAGTAGGGAACGAAATAAAGTTTGAAAAAAAAGAAGAAAACAAAGAAGAAAAAGAAGAAGAAGAAGAAGAAAAACAAGAAGAAGAAGAAGAAAAAGAAGAAGAAGAAGAAGAAGAAGAAGAAGAAAAAGGAGAAGGGCGAGATGAAGAAAAATGAGAGGAAGAAGGGGAAGAAGAAATAGAAATAATAATAACACTCAGATTCCAGGGACACAAACTGTATTTACTGGTGAACGATCACCGGTAATAACACGTGTGATAACACCTAGTGTATAAGAAATAATAATAATAATAATAATAATAATAATAATAATAATAATAATAATAATAATAATAATAATAATAATTAATTAATTAATTAATTACGATTCATGTCATTAAAAGTTTAGGTTAAAATATAATCGATCATGTTTGGAGAAGTTTAAGTTTTTTTTTCTTCTGTTCTTCTCTATTTATGGAGGGATCATTTTTTTTATTTGGTCTTGAAGTTTATTTTTCCAGGGATCTTCCTGGCACAACACATTAAAACGAATGCAACAAAAGCAGTGAACGAATCCGTAGGGAGGGATCTCCATTTGTTTTTTCCCTTTTTTTGAATAAAAAATAGGGGCAACAAAAACAAAAAAACAAAACAAGTTTACTAATTCTCCCGAACATGAGTGCATCTCGTCATCGTCATATGTTTAAATCCCGCCCTTTCTCCGCTGAAAAAAGAAAAAGAAGGAGAAAAAGCCTACTTTATCATTTACTCGGCTTTTTTTGCGTAGCTGGTGCTGATTTCATCATTAAAACTTGTCTAAACGCTTTTACTA
The DNA here is from genome assembly GCA_963556195.1 of Sepiola atlantica. Taxonomy (NCBI): domain Eukaryota; kingdom Metazoa; phylum Mollusca; class Cephalopoda; order Sepiida; family Sepiolidae; genus Sepiola; species Sepiola atlantica. The sequence goes on from OY744529.1 coordinate 46,485,691, forward strand.
TGTCCTCTAATTTAGACTTATCTGAAGCCACTAAAATTTAAAGTAAAAACAAACAACAACAATTTGCTTTGAAATCAAACCGCAGACGCCATGCATAAACGTAAGATTGTCTTACAAACTGAAAGGATATATGCATAGATTGAATAGCGAAAAAGCTTAAATAAAAGCGAAATGCATGCAATAAGTAATCCATCTTCCCAAAAGTTTACTTACTATCATTCGTCGTATACTGCTAGAACTCTTCTTGTTTGTTATCTTGTTTGTTTGTCACTGTGCACACTTGACGACGTCATCAAAACGATAACCTTGCAAAGTGATGACGTGACTAACGAAGGACATCGTCCATTACAATAGTAATGGAGCATTACCAGATGCAATGGCCAACGTTACAAAATGACGACATCAATCATCAAATCAGAGAGAAAGGGAGAGAGAGAGAGAGAGAAAGAGAGAGAGGAGGAGGAGAGAGAGAGAAAGAGAGGGGGAGGGCGAGATCCTTTATCCAGACAGATCACGGGTCGTTTATTAGACCAACGTCTAGATACCTGGCGGTATAGTATAGTACAAAAAGTCTGTTTTTTGTGCTTGTCTCCCCTGGGGAGATTATCGTTCACATTGGATGACATCACAAAATGATGACGCCATACATCTAATCAGAAAGAGAGATTGGAACTGTTAAAACTCTGTGAATCTTTCTTGCTTGTTTGCCGCAACAAAATGGGAAACATGACGAGTTCAAATTTATTCATAACCCGTCAAATAATTGATTGCAAAACCATTATTAGCAATTATTATGTAACTTCTATACTGCGTGTATTTAGTAATGTTGTTCAGGAATAGTGTATATGGTTCTAGAATGTGTCTGTTGTCTTACTGCAAGGGTAGCAACCTTAAACTACACCATTCAACATTTAGCCGTCATCAAGCCAACATGGTAAAGACGAAAGAGTCTGTAGCAGTTACACGACGGACCTATTTTGTTTACATTTATACGCAGTATCATGCGTTAGATTGAGTCGTGGTTTGGCTTCACGCTCGCGTACTCGAGTTTGGACCGTTAACTGAAATGGTGTTATCATACATCTGCACAGAAGCAAGATAAATACGTGTAGATGTATCTTCGCGCCCCAGAAGACAATTGAAATCAGTTCCCGTTTTGATTGCCTCTTGATAGGATGTTATCCTGTGCTTTCCATTTCACTACGAGTCGCCGGCTAGAATGGAACTCCCAGGGACCCAAACTTAGCCGTATATGCGCTGGACCATCGATATCGGGTATCTCTTAAAAATATAGCAATTCTCTCTCTCTCTCTCTCTCTCTGGTGGCAAACTTATATCTAGCCACACAGATGATTAAGATGAAACATATATATATATACATATATATTTATATATATATATGTATATATTTATTTATATATATATATATATGTTGATATTTATTTATATATATATATGTTGATATTTATATATATATATATATATATATATATATATATATATATATATATATATATATATATATATGTTGATATTTACAAGTATTTATGATTATAAATAATTATTTAATGCTCCCTTCAAAGGAAGAGCACTTTGTAAGAGAAATACGAAAAGCTTCTAACTAAAGCCATATTGGAAATATCCCTCCCCTTTGTTGAACACTTTATGGAGGTTGACTGCGTTCATTTAATGAATATATCTATATTTCTCTGTCTTCGTCGTATAGCTGTCTCAGTGGCCGTGAGGGCAAATATATCAAATACAAGTCAAAGGTTACTTCAGTCCGGTATTCGAATTCCACTGCTGGCGGTACAGTATACCTAGCCACACTGATGAGTTTTGCTTAAGATGAAGCATATAATTATATATATTTATAAATATTTAGTATGTAAAAAATTGTTCTGGCTTACGCAACTGAAGCCAAAATAAATGTTTACATATATTTTTATAAAGCTCTACCTAGTATTGAGCACTTTGGAAAAATGTTGGCTTTAAGTTCATTTTATGAATATATGTGAACTTGTTTAATATATATATATATATATATATATATATATATATATATATATATATATATTCTCTTGTTTCATTTTACTTCAGTCGAAGGTCTCAGAAATCAAGGGGCCCCTTCCTGGGGCTAACACTTGATTTCTATATTAGATACATAGATATTCCATTAAAGTTCTGCTTTACCTGTCAAATGTTGAGTTAGTAAAGATGTTAAGAACATTAATTTTCCTCTCCCCAATTTACCAGTTCGTTATGTTATAGTATATCTTTCTCGTGGTCTATGGGGCGTACCGGATTCCAGGACAAGAATTCATCTAGTCTGGTGGAGTATCCGGCTAAGTGTTATTACTTGGAGAAGGTGCACCATTCCTCATATGAGCAAGTGATCTTATTTGTGCTGCAAATACTATGTTATTTTGAAAATTTGGTCAGGGTTCACTTGTAGGGTTAAGTATACTCGTGTCAGGTTGCCCCGACAAACCCTGATACAGAGAGACCGAATACACTCGAGGATAGTGTCTAGTAGGTAATTAAAACTATATAATTATATGTACAGAATGACGCCACAAAAATGCTACCCTGGGAATCGTTAATAAAATTCAAAGTCTTTTGATGCAATGGATAAAACATGATCGTTTCTGTGTTACTTAATTTCCATACCTATATTTTTATACTATATATATATATATATATATATATATATATATATATATATGTGTAATAAAATAAAGTAACACTGAATCACATACTCACCGGTGCAATAATTTATTTCGACCCTACGGTCTTATTCAAGCATCCAAGCGAAGTGATTACATTTTTCATTACAGTTTCTCTTTTTTCATTTTCAAAAATGTAATTGTCTCGCTTGGATGCTTGAAAAGACCATAGGTCGAAATAAATTATTGCACCGGTGATTCTGTGATTCCGTGTTACTTTACTTTATTTTTGCTCTGTTTATTACATTGAGCTCTCATACCCGGATTTCCTTCTGGAATTAACTTCACTCTAACACTATATATATATATATATATATATATATATATATATATATATATATATATATATATATATATATATATATATATATATATATATATATATAATTACTTTGAAAAAGTTAGGCAAAACGCAATCCCGAAACCTACCGCAAACCTGAAATTAAGAAAACAGTGCTCAATACTCCCAGAAAAAGAAATATATAAAGAACGTATCAATTATATAGGATATATGCAACTGAATTTGATAAAACTAAATGCAGAAAATAACAAAAAAAAGCGAAATGATTGTATATTTTTAAAGAAGTAAAGAAAGAAAAAAACGTTTCAAGAAGATACATACAAGGAAGGAGAGAGAGAGAGAGAGAGAGAGAGAGAGAGAGAGAGAGAGAGAGAGAGAGAAAGAGTGAGGGGGAAGGGAAAGAGGTGGGAAATATAGAGTGTGAAGGATGAAAAAGATAGAGGAAGATGAACACTACGAAGTTTAAATTTATTTTGATTGCTGTATAGATCATTTTTTTTCTACTTTTCTTTTTTTTCTTTTTTCCTTGTTTTTGTTAAAATTTAATATATGATAAATTCATTTCCTAAATTATGTTTTTTCTCAAACAGTTTTTTTGTACAAATTTAATATATTATAAATTCATTTCCTAAATTATGTTTTTTCTCAAACAGTTTTTTTGTACAAATTTAATATATTATAAATTCATTTCCTAAATTATGTTTTTTCTCAAACAGTTTTTTTTGTACAAATTTAATATATTATAAATTCATTTCCTAAATTATGTTTTTTCTCAAACAGTTTTTTTGTACAAATTTAATATATTATAAATTCATTTCCTAAATTATGTTTTTTTTATATAAATTTAAGCAGCAGCAGCATAAATAATAATAATAAAAAAAACGACACAAACAACTGATTCGATATTCTAAAATGGTCGTCTATCCGGACATCAAAGAACATGGGTTTTATGTGACGTCAGTAAATACTGAATAATGGAACTACACACAAAGTCACAAGGTCAATACTCCTAACCCTAACCCAAACTCCTAATATTCATCCAAATGATTTTGCTTGTTGGTGGATACAAATCTATTGCGGCTTGGTGGTACATATATCTCATCTGTACCATTAACAAGCAATAGATTAACAGATCAGAGACTACAAACTCATTTACATATTCATCAACATTTCGTCTTTATTAAAAGACTTTCTCAATATACTTGATTTTACGAAATAAAATAACATAATATAATATTTGTTTTCTATAAAAATTACACAATTTAGAGTGATTGGCTCTTCATACGCTGGGTTGATCGTCAGTATACAATTGATACAATATTAAACGTGAACCCCAATCTCTGTCACAAACCTACACCGACTCACTGTTATAATAAGACATAATGAATAGAAATGATAACTTTTAATTTATTTCTTAGGAAAGGATTAGTGTTAGAATGGACGATTTAAAACATAATGAAATTTTGTCACAAACTCACACTAACTCATTATTATAAATGGGCCTCCTGGGTATGAGAGACCGATGTTTAAGATACCGACACCTCTTGCGATCTCAAGAAAATAGCGACGCTATCCGACGTATTATTCAAGTGTATTTTGATATCCTCCAACAATTTTTTCTTCTTCCTTTTCTTCTTCCTTTTCTTTCTTTCTTTAATTGTTTCTTTCTTTCTTTAATGGTTTCTTTCTTTGTGGTTTTCTTTTTTCTGTCTTTTTCTGTCTCATTCTTTGTTTCTGTTTTATTTTCATCCAGTCTTTGTTTGTTTGTTTTGTTGGGACCTGAGTTATCTTCCTTGGCGATAATTGGTTCTACCGCGAGATGTCACTGTTGTTGCGAGATTTGGTAAACCTGTGCCCGCGCGTGACCGTTAATCAAAACGATCTTTTTGTTTATTTGGACCTGTTGTGTATTTGTCCAACGCACGTTTTAAGGTTGACACTTTATTGAATAATGACATTTTATGAATGTAATTACAGGTCTGTAAAATGGGCTTATGCTTATTCGGCTTTGCTTCTGTACGCTCACAAACAAACACAAATGCTACGATTAACGAATACTTTCTCTCTATATTTCCCTTTTCTGACACGTGTGTCGTATTTGCAGACACAGCGATCATGCGACACTGGCATAGAATTCACGTGCGCAGAGAATAATACATTCCATAACACGTGACAACTAAAAGCGAACATCAAAATGTTCAAACTTTGAATTTTTAGTTTTTTTTCTTTTCTTTTTCTTTTTCCTGATGTTTTCTTTCGTTTTTTTTAACATTAAACATTCTTTTTATCTCTCTCCCACAGCTGTAAGATGTGACACATGGTCGGAAAGTGGGATTGCAAAAAAAAAACCCACTCCCTAGAGGAAGAGCACTCAGGCCGACAAAAAATGCTTCGGCAGCCCCGTCAGAATTCCCCGGTATGGGCGCCTCAAGTGATTAGCAATTATCTAACCCCTTCTCAAAGTAGGATAAGGCAAAGCCTGCGACGGTGGACCTCCCAGGACTGCACGAAACAATCCCTAAGACCGGCGGAATCAAGACCCGAACGCCAAGACGGTAACAGTCTTAGGGATATAGCATCCATCGGAACAGATACTACACTTTCATCTCAGGCCATTTCGTTTTTTTCTTAATCGAACTTTTACTCGATTAGAACTACGAATGGACAATAATCGCCCTGCTTTCTCTCCGCCTATGTTTTACAACCCTTTTTATAATCCGAAATAAAAATGAGTTGCATTAAGTGCAACAATTTCAATCATTTATTTTTAGCTTCAAATACGCCCCCCCCCCAGGATGACTACCATCCCGAGTAATTATTAATTTGGTGGTCTTCCACAAATCAAATTTTGAGATGCGAGTTTAAAATTAAAAGTAACTATTAATTTGGTGGTCTTCCACAAATCAAATTTTGAGATGCGAGTTTAAAATTAAAAGTAACTATTAATTTGGTGGTCTTCCACAAATCAAATTTTGAGATGCGAGTTTAAAATTAAAAGTAACTATTAATTTGGTGGTCTTCCACAAATCAAATTTTGAGATGCGAGTTTAAAATTAAAAGTAACTATTAATTTGGTGGTCTTCCACAAATCAAATTTTGAGATGCGAGTTTAAAATTAAAAGTGATTATTAATTTGGTGGTCTTCCACAAATCAAATTTTGAGATGCGAGTTTAAAATTAAAAGTAACTATTAATTTGGTGGTCTTCCACAAATCAAATTTTGAGATGCGAGTTTAAAATTAAAAGTAACTATTAATTTGGTGGTCTTCCACAAATCAAATTTTGAGATGCGAGTTTAAAATTAAAAGTAACTATTAATTTGGTGGTCTTCCACAAATCAAATTTTGAGATGCGAGTTTAAAATTAAAAGTAACTATTAATTTGGTGGTCTTCCACAAATCAAATTTTGAGATGCGAGTTTAAAATTAAAAGTAATTATTAATTTGGTGGTCTTCCACAAATCAAATTTTGAGATGCGAGTTTAAAATTAAAAGTAATTATTAATTTGGTGGTCTTCCGCAAATCAAATTTTGAGATGCGAGTTTAAAATTAAAAGTAATTATTAATTTGGTGGTCTTCCACAAATCAAATTTTGAGATGCGAGTTTAAAATCCCATCCTCTACTTATCGCACACTTGAACAATGTACAGCCACGCAGGAATATATAGTACGCTCACATATGGATACATGCATCCAGTTAGTCTGCCTTATCTGTTTGACGGCATATCAACTCTTTTGAGGTTATTTAATACCGAATAACTACAACTATTGAAAACAACTCATTGTATACGATGTATTCAACAGAAGTTGCTATTTTATCCGTGGAAGAATTGTGGGTTCACATAATCTCCAATTGTATTTGTGTGTGCGGGATCACAATATATTTGATAAGATTTGAATGTGGCACAACCAATTCCACAATCTGCAATCGCATCCATTAGGCCAAGTGTATTCTTATGTAAAAATTATCGGGTAAGACAATGTAAGTATTCCCAAATCTCTTAGTTCAACCCAAACTTCAATCATATCCTATTTTCATGAAATTTAAATCATATGTATAACATTTTCTGGGGAAGACAATGGAAGTGGCCTTTAATATCTACGTTACCCTCTATGTGCCAGACATCTACATGTTCCTACGCCTAAGTGACACATGGACACAGAACCCCCTTAAAACTGTAAATAAGTATATCCAATTTTAATGAAATTTAAACCATAGGTATAAGACACTAATTCAGAGAGTTTTCCAACATTCCAGCTTCTTCTTATTCGCGGTGAAACGGCAATAAACACAATTAAAGTAATATGGTTTTATGAGACTAGTTAGAAAGTACATAGTAGTCTTCCCCATTCAATTTCCGGCTTTTCCCGGCATTTTCAGGTCTTTTTCGTAGCCAATTGACTGATGCACAAAACGGAATTTTAATGCACTCATTCCAAATACTGTGTAATGCACAAATGTGCAGCTGATTTGCTATCATGATCCTTTTGTTTTATTTCAATAATTAAAATATCAAAATATTGATCCCTTTTTTGTAGAACAAGAAAACACGATTATATATAACGAAACGAGAAATAAAAACATATCTGACCATTTGCTGGAAATAACAAAAATAATAATAATGATAATGATAATAATAATTATAATAATAAAAATAATGATAAAAATAATAATGATGATAATAATAATAATAAAAATAATAATAACAATAAAAATAATAATAATAATGATATTAAAAATAATAATAATAATAAGAAGAAGAATGATAATAATAATAATAATAATAATAATAATACAAATAATAATAATATAATAATAATGATAATAATAATAATTATAATAATAACATAAATAATAATAATATAATAATAATAATAATGATAATAATAATAATAATGATAATTATAATAATAATAATGATAATAATAATAAAAAAAAAATAATGATGATGATAATAATAATAATAATAATAAAAATAATAATAAATGTGGTTTATTTTAACATTTAATAATATGTGTTAAAATCAGTTACATATACTATTATTGTTATGAAGTCCTATCTAAAGATATTAGGTCATTTATTTAAGTCTGATGTCTTAATTCGGCTCGGTTCCGATTTTAGGAAGTTAATTTTCGTGTGATAATATATATATATATATATATATATATATATATATATATATATATATATATATATTTACATATATATACATATATATATACATGTATATATACATACATATATATACATATATATATATATATATACATACATATATATATATATATATATATATATATATATATATATATATATATTATCACTGTGATGAAGTAATAATAGTATACTTAGGATTTTTAAAATGTGATGGCTTCTTTATGACAGAAGTTTACCATCTCTTCATTCAGTTGCGGCCGTGCACACATAGGTGTCTCTTTAAACCAGCTTCAGTCTTACATAAACGTTCACATATGTGACACAAAAACTTTCCTTCTATTAAGGATACCTGCATATTAACATTATGAATCCCAGAATACATATACACACGCATATATACAGGGTGAGCCAAAAGTAGGTGGACAGTAAAATCATTTGTTTGTCGAAGCGTAAGAGGCATACTTCAAAGCTGTGTAAATCAAGAAGGAAAATGTTTTTTTACTGTCCACCTACTTTTCGCTCACCCTATATATATATATATATATATATATATATATATATATATATATATATATATATATATATGGGAAATAAAAATGGAAAAACCCCAAAAATAGGTTTTTTAATGTATTCATCAACGTTTCGTCTTTATTTGTAAGACTTCCTCAGGATGATAATTTTAATAAAAATGTCATACCTTCATCCTTATATTCTTATATATATATATATATATATATATATATATATATATATATATATATATATATATATATATATATATATAATAATCCAGGTAAACATCTACATCTTTTTTCCAGATATGATCTAAGGTTAAGATCGGATTTTAACTCTGCCTGATGAGATCTCAATTTATAATAGCTGTTGATCGATAACATCGACATGTCAGTATCGCATATTTTGTACATGTCTGTGTAAATAAAAATAATTATATATATATATATATATATATATATATATATATATATATATATATATATATATATATATATATATATATATTATACGCCGTTAGACTTTCAACATGTTTAAGGTTTGTTAAACCGAAAATTCCGATTTATAAAATATATATAAAAATGATCAATAAATTTTCATTTATTGATATGAATTCTAGCGCGTGTTAACTGGTTACTCACATTTTCAAATATATATATATATATATATATATATATATATATATATATATATATATATCAATCTTAATCGATTTCTTTGTAATATAGCAGGAAAAATCCCAGCAGAGTGCTCGATTAATTGAGAATTAAAGTTAAAAATTAAAAATTAAGAACGTAATATTTATTTATTTTGGTACAGAAAAATTAGTGCAACATTCGTACCGTCGGTTTCAAGCACAGAAGGACTTAGCCATCCGGCTCTCTTCAGCTTCTGTTGTCAGATGACATGAGATAACGGTACAAATGTTGTACTAATTTTTCTGTACCAATATATATATATATATATATATATATATATATATATATATATATATATATATATATATATATAAATAAACATGTATATATAAATAAACATGTATATATAGAGAGAGAAATAGAGGAGAGGGAGAGAGGATAATTATAAGATATGTCTGATGGATAATTAGATAGATCGAAATAAATAGACAGCAATTGATAGATTGAATGATAGAGATGGACAAAATATTTCAGAATAGATAGATGGATTGAGATAGATAGATAGATCAAAAGATAAATAGATAGATAAGGGTGAGATAGATAGATAAATAAATAGATAGATAGATAGATAGAGAGGAGAGAAAGAGAGAGAGAAATGAAAGGTCGCTGTTAAGCAAAACATTTAAAAGACAAAAATAAAGAACAAACAATGGAGAAAAAATGTCCGCCAGTTAAAAAAGAATGTGAAGAAAATCCTGTAATAAAAAAAGCAAAATAAACTGCGAGCAAAATAACCGAAAAAAAATGGCAACAAAAGAAAGTAAAGCGGAATAAAGCAACAAAATAATAACGCAAATGAAATAAAATTAAAAAAAAACTTCGTAAATTTCATCGAATGTCATCATTATTATTCGATGGCCACGGTTTTAAAATTGCATTAGTATTAAATGGCCAGCGTTTCATAACGTGAAAACAAAGTCAAATTTGAACGTCTCTACGATATTCTTTGTTGGTCACGTTATCAGTTTTCAGCCAATAAGATTTCTCGACGATGACTAGATGATGTATTCTATATTTTTCATGGCCACCTACGATTAAGAAGGTTCTATCTGCAATATTCGGCTATTTTGAGTTATGACTAGGGCCATGTTCTATCTGCAATCTTCAATACGACATCCGAGTTTCATGGAGATATATTCGCTGATTACCAAGGAGATTATAAATCAAAAAAGTTCTGTTTTATTTTATCATTCTGAGTTCTTTACATAAAAAATAAATTCTAATCGATTTCATAGATTGATATTATATTCGATAGTTATTTTAGCAATACACACTTAGAGAGATTCACTGTTTATTTTTATTGGACAATCAACGAAGATGATTAACCAATGAAAACGCTGCGTTCGTTAAACATGGAAAATTTAGAATGGCGTCTATAATCTCTGGGTACGTAATTATTCAGATCTTTTACTTTATTTAAATTCAGACTCCGTTTTAAGAATAAAATTCTAAACACATTGTGTATTAGATTACTTATTCACACTTTTGTGACTATTCTTTGCTAAAAATATTAAAACACTGTACGCACATAAATAATGACTGCGGATGTACGCAGTCGCCTTAGTTTAATAAGTACTACTGTTCGCACTCACTACGTTTTTTCGGCTATTTCAAGCAAATGGTCAGATATGTTTTCATTACGCTTATTGTTATAAATAATAACTGTGTTAATATTGTTTTATTAAACATTTTGCTGTCTTTTAAGTTGTGACCGCTCAGATTTCGAATGTGATTTTAAAAATTTCAAACTGTCGTTTGTTTTGACTCTTTTTTCCGCCCATTCACGCTGAATTCGCGTTGGCCCGTGCGTGTGTTTTTTTTCGGGACGCCGTGCACATATGTAATCTCATAAATTAAAACAAAGTGATTATTACAACATGTTATACCTGTTATGAAATGTCTTTGTCAAATAATGGATACGTTATGTTTGTTTGTTTTTCCTTCGGACTATTGTCATCAGCGTTGATTTTTTAAAATTACATTCGGGTTGACGTTTTTTCGCATATTTAAATATAATTGGTAATTGGTGTTGACCATTTGGGTGATGTGTAGGCTGATGTTTCTAACGTAAGTCAATTCGTTGAACTAGTTGTTTTAAACTTTAGTTTTAAATTCATCGGATTTAAATAAACGCACAAAACCAACAACAATCCTAATTAATGTTTCGATAGTTTGTAGATGCGGATTGATTATTTGTATTATTCGGACTACTATTCTCATCTTGGTTGTTATATTCACACCGTTGCGGCCGATGTAACCTTAACCATCGTCAGCTGTTTCTTTTTGAACTCGGAAATCTTTATGTCGAACTCGGCGACGAAATCCGTATAGGTTCCAGAGTTCGACAAAAAGTCTTGAAAAGATAAACCTGAAAAAGATCGGAGGTTACATCGTCCGAAACCTTGCAAAATACCAAGCAATATAAGAATAGTTCATATTTAAGTAGAGAAAAGTATTAACAATACATCCGCCGAAGCTCAGAGGGTACATCGACCTAAACGATTTCGAAATATAAACAGGACCGATGAGGATAATCGTCTGAATGAAAAGAAAATGTATGTTTTCATCTCCGAAATTCAAGCAAACCTTTATGGGTTGCCGAACTTTGAACTCAGCGCTACGAAAAGTGCAGATAGAACCTTTTTAACATTGCGTGACGAAAAACTGAGGCTTCATGCAAACAAAAACAAGTTTCATTGGCTTCTTCCAAAGGATCTTTGCTCCAATCTAACATTATAGCACCATTTAGACAAGAAGCGATTTCTAAAATAGTCATAGAGTTTAAACACCACCAGCCATCTTGTTTTGTTTTCTGTCAAAATCAGCTGATGAAATAATCGGAACATTTATTTTATTTTCTTACAATAATTATTTTTTGTGCTTCTTACTTATCGCTGATAAAATCAACTCTTTATATTCGTCTTTTAGTAGATTAATAGATTAGGTGACATTTTTTGTTCATTTTCAAATCGAACAAAAGGCTGAAAAAAGAAAGAAACAGACAAATTCAGAATCACATCCAAATATTTGCCTCTTTTTTCTTTTATCACAATCAGTTCATGTTTACGACTCAAATCACATTGACACGCCGGTTCTCGCCAGATCACAGAAGTTAAGCGACGCTGAGTTTGTTAATACTTAGATGGGTGACCATTTTGGAATATTAAGTACTGTACGCAGAAACACTCCACCCCGGTGTCTGGATGGCTACCAGCCTTGCTAGTTGTACAGCCGACGTCAGACTAGAGGCCTGTCACGGGTGTGCTTCAAGTCATTCGTTCCGGGATTAAGCACTGGCCTTATGGGGCTTGGGCTTAGAAAGGAGCTTTAAGCGATTCCTTATTTGAGCTCATATTTATGAAATCGAACTTTAACCAAAAGAATATCGATTTGTATAAGTGATTACTTTTGGAAGTTCGTCAGAGACCCAGCCAATCAGCGTAGCCCGTTTGCGCGCGTTTCGTTTTACTTCCTTTCGATGCTCTATTTGCTACAAAACAATGACGTAATAGGAGATCGCTACATATCAAGCAGACACGTTGAGCTACAACAATAACAACAATAATGATAACTGATGCAGCAATAACAACAGCAGCAGCAGCAACAACAGCAAATAAACAAAAGACGGTGTCCTTTTTTTATGGTTTCACCCTTTTCACTTTTGTTCTTAATGGACAACATTCTAAAAAACAACAGTCAGAACGTCAGGAGTTTGCCAGATCAACGTGAAAGCCACTGACTGACAAAAAGAGGCAACGTCCAATCGGCTTCGACTTTACATCCCACTCCCGGATTTTAAATTCTCCATTTTTTTTTTTGTGTTTTCCTTTTTTTCGTGTCATTTTTTTCTTCATAAAGCATGTTTTGCAATGGAGACATTTAAAAAAAAAAAATTGTCTCTATTCTTTTTTTTTTGTTGATTATTACATTTTTTTCTGTGGTTTCATTTGACTGTAGATATTTTTGTTGTTTAAATATTCGATGTAAGACAGATCCGACAAGCGCACTGTGGATTCATTCCGCGTATCTCCTGCCGCTTCCAACGCCGATTCGACAACCAATCAATCAATATTGACTTCTGATTAACAAATGACAAACAAAAAAAGAAAATAAAAACCGAAAAACAATAAAAAAAAATACGACATGACAAAAAAAAAAAAAAATGGAACCCAAAACAATATCAGTAGAAAGCTTTTCCATTCGTCATCATCTGAGATGTTCGGTTATCCTCTTTGCTAAAAAACACAGAAGAGGTTTACACGCATATTTGCTCGTCCATAGACATAAAACCACAGGGCTGTCTATGGCTATATGGTCTGTTAAGGGAGAGAGGGAGAGAAACATGGCTGACCAGAGCGAGATCTCGCCGTTTCTCAGAGGCGCGAACTCTGGTTTTGTAGTTCATTCGCATCCAGCAATTGGATCGTGTTCTTGTTGTAGTGTTTGTGGCCTCTGTGCAACTTTGCATCGCGCTGCTGGTGCAATGCCTTGTGTCTTTGCTGCTGTTCCAGGTGCAGCCGCTGCTGGTGTGGTGGCAGCGGCTGCAGTGGTTGCGACGGCGCGGGCGGGGGGAGGTGGTTAGCGGCGTGATGTGTTTTGCTATGGGGATGAACTTGATGGTAAAATTGCTCGCTATGTGGATGGTACGTGTTCGTGGAAGGGGGACCGTAGCCCTGGGGTTTTAGTTCGATTATGCCGGACGTCGTTTGCGTCCCATAGTCTGACGGCACTGACAAATCTGAAAAATATAACAAGCAATGAGGTTTTAGTAATTGACGATGTTTCACAGGTGACGTATCGCTGTCATTTACATTATTTGCCCCTAATTTACACAATTGTACTTGTTATTATATCGCAACATTTTGACAGCTGCACTCTCCAGCCAGCTTCAAACTGAACATCGGAATCCATGAACTGAACTCTTGTCAAGTGATAAAATACATAAAAAAAACAAACATGGAGCATGGAATAAGACTAATCTACGCCAGTCGATTACATAAACGGTTCAGTCCAATATTCCCGGAAGATTACTGAAGAAGACCGTAGAGTAAAACAGCCGAAATTTTGTGATATCATAAAAAATAAGTTAGGGACAGCAATCCGATATATATAAGTAATGTAAATAATGACGTTTAAGTTTTGAGGCTGCAATCACAAAACAAGAAAACATCAAATAAGAATAACGTCATAAACAATAAAAATGATGAAAGAACACATGGTAAAAGATGCTAAAACAATTAAAGAACACATAAAACACAGAGAACACATGGTAAAAGATAATAAAACAATTAAAAACACATGGTAAAAGATAATAAAACAATTAAAAACACATACAACACAAAGAACACATGGTAAAAGTGATAAAACAATAAATGAACACATAAAACACATAGAACACATGGTAAAAGTGATAAAACAATAAAAGAACACATAAATGACAAACAACGCATGGTAAAAGTGATAAAACAATAAATTAACACAACAAACACATAGAACACATATAACATAAACACATATAACACATGGCAAAAGTGATGAAAAATAAAAGAACACATACAACACATAGAACGCATATAACATAAACATATACAACACATAGTAAAAGTGATGAAGCAATAAATGAACAAATACACACACAGAATACATGGTAAAAGTCACAAAAATTTTAAAAAAACACATAAAATACATAGAACACATAGAGCATCAAACACATAGAACACATGACAAAAGTGATAAAACAATAAAAGAACACATAAAACACATAGAACACATAGAACATAAAACACATAGAGCACATGACAAAAGTGATAAAACAATAAAATAACACATAAAACACACAGAACACATATAACATAAAGACATAGAGCACATGACACAAGTGATAAAACAATGAATGAACACATAAAATACATAGAACACATATTACTTAAACACAAAGAACACATGACGAAAGTGATTAAACAATAAATGAACACATAAAACACATAGAACACATATAAAATAAACAAATAGAGCACATGACAAAAGTGATAAAACACTGAAAGAACACATAAAACACATATAACACATATAATATAAACACATAGAACACATATAACATAAACACATAGAATACATGGTAAAAGTGATAAAATCGAACACATGGTAAATTCAAAATTTCATCTGTTTTTAAAAGAAATTAGAATTGGAATTTAACATAACAGCCACAATTATACATACAATGCAATCTTTGTAATGCGTGTAAAAGATTCAAATAATAAACACGATCCTATTCGATCGACCTATTTGCAATGATCGTTACACAAATACCTCTGTTAAAATCTTGAGTTATACTCAGTCGCCTTTTCATTTAAAAGTTCTGAGGACGATTTTAATTCCTGTCAACTACAAATTCAGCCTTATTATATATTCAACGTTGTATACTTGCCCGGAATTGCCCGAGATCGAATAATATAATTTAAGTATACATGTTTGAATTATAAAATTATAATAATAATGTGTAAGTCACAAAACTCAAAATATAAGGGAGATAAATCATATTTTTTACTTTGAAGTGAAAATAGCTGTCTGCTTAAATTTTGAGCTTTTCAGGTTATTATTTTAAATTGTCTCTATTTTGATAATCTTCCTTGTTGGAATAATTATTTTCAAGAAAAAAATTGGAGCTAATTACACTGTTATAATGTGAAAAACATGCTACAAGTATAAAAAGGAAGAAAATGTTAGTCAGAATCAAATATCGATTTGTCAGATGCGTTGTTATTTAGGTCTAACATGAAATATCTGACTGACTTAAAATTATATATACCATTTTAAAATCATATATACAATTGTATATCAAATACATTGAAACTATACATACTGTAGAATTTTTGTAATATGTGTAAAAAAATAAAATAGTACACACAATTCTATTCGATAGTCTTGTTTGCGATCATTTTTACACACACACACACACACACACACACACACACACACACACACACACACACACACACACACACACACACACACACGCACGCACACACACACACACACACACACCTCTTTTAAAATCTTGAGTTATTCATGTTCTGCTTTGATTTAAAAGTGTCGAGGGCGATTTAATTTCTTGTCGACTACAAGTTCAGCCTTTGGGCTAAGATCGAAGTGTTGTATCTGTTCTGTCCTCGATCATACAAGGAGAAATCTTTCTATGCTGAGGCAATGTTCATTTATATCCCAATCCAAAGTTCTCCTTTTTAAGGAGCTGGATATCACCACATTAACAGCTGACCTTATGTCTAACTTTACCACATTAAAAGCTGACCTTGTGTCTAACTTTTCCATCGTGGGAGAGAAGTAAAACTTTTCACATTAACGTGTCAATTAAAAACACAATCTTATTCGATAGTCTTGTTTGTGCTAATCGTTACACAAACTTCTCCTTTCGTATCTCGAGTTATGATCGTTCACTTTTTCATGTAAAAGTTTCGGAGGTAATTTACATTTCCTGTCGACAACCTTCATTCTGTAAACAGAAGGAATTTGTTTTGTTCTCTGAATCTTTTGAGAGCATTGTGCAGACTTCGTTGAATCTATAATTTTGCTGTCATATTAAGTTTCACTTTCAATTCTAACGTTACCCATCTGATAAGTGGTAGTTGAAAGAAGTCTTCCTCTTTGAAAATATATTTTTATGAGAAAAAGATATTCTTTTTGTGAGAAGATCTTCCTATAGCCAAAAGTCTTTTTACAAAAATATCTTTCTATGAGATCTTCTTTTTACGAGAAGTGCATCCTCTTTTCATGCCAAGGAGATCTTTTTATGAGAATATTTTCTATGAGAACTTCTTTTTACGAAAAGTAAATGTTCTTTTCTTGTCAAGAAGATCTTTTTACAAGAATATCTTTCTATGAGAACTTCTTTCTACGAGAAGTAAATCTTTTTTTCATAACAAGAAGATCTTTTTACGAAAATATTTTTCGATGAGAATTTCTTTCTACGAGAAGTAAATCTTTTCGTAACAAAAATATCTTTCTCCGAAAATATCTTTCTATTATATCTTCTTTTTACCAGAAGTAAATATTCTTTTCTTGCCAAGAAGATCTTTTTACGAAATTATTTTTCGATGAGAACTTCTTTTTACGAGAAGTAAATCTTCTTTTCTTGCCAAGAAGATCTTTTTACGAGAATATATTTCTATGAGATCTTCTTTTTACGAGAAGTAAATCTTCTTTTAATGAAAATAATTTCCTTTGGTGAAATCTTCCTCGTATGGGAAGATCTTCTATTAACAAACAATTTATTGAAATGAACCGTTCTTTTTATTACTTTTTGGTGTTCAAAAATGAAATAAAATCCGACAAATAATTGCAAGAAATTTTTTTTAATTTTTTATTGAGAATTATTTTTTGATTGACATTGAATTTATTACATGGTACAATTATTGGTGGATCAAATCAGACGATGTAACTAGAAAGGAATATGTAAATTGTGTCGAAGGTTTTTTCTTTCATTTTATTTTTAATGTCGAGGCTGATCGATATAATCTTTATACTTATAAAGTTCTGTCATTTCACGCTCTAAAAGTGAGATTAAAACGTTAATTTCAAGGTCACAACATTTCTAATATACTGATCATGTATATGTGAACAAATTCATAAGGTTACATAATTTGAATATTGCTTTGCAAAAAGACATCTCATTAATCAACTATTTTGATTTTGGCCTAACATAGCTTTATTATAGAAAAAATCGAAAAAGCTACTACTAGGAGTTCCAGGAGTGAGAGTATGCATTTTTTGGTTTTCTTAATTTTCCTGGGCAACGTCGACAAACGGATTCCTCTAGTTGAAAATAAATTATAAATGGAAAATTAAGAGTCACGTCAAGTGTACATTGCAATGCAGATATAAAAATGCCAATAGCAATTTTGTAATATGTAATAAACTCACAAATAATAAATCACAAAAAGCCGTAGTCTTACGATACATTCATTCAAACTGCGCGTTTAACGATGAAAATGCTATTTAAAACTGAAACGTGACAGACATACGGACAGACAGACCGATTTACATTCAGAGCCTCTTTTAGAGATGCTTAGCCGCGTGATTGGCTAATTGATTGCGGTGAACTCATCTATACCGAATTCGAATTCCCATGAATCTATTATAGTCATTTACTCGCTAATTCTATTGAGAAAAATATGCACCCTAAATTGACCCCAAGCTATGAATAGTATAGCAACGTGTATTCAATAAATCGTACCCAGTAGATATTTACAATAGATATCTGTTTCGGCACTAAACCAAACGGGGTTTATAAGAAAGACACCGAAGATTGTGCAACATGGCTCTCTTGAATATGTAATTCTAACTATTTGTGATTACCGAACAGTAGTTAAAAACAAAATAGAGGAAATGTTGAAATCGGTTATTTAGTATTTTTAGTTTTAAAAAGTCTGTAAATCACCAGGTGTGAACAGATACATGAAGCTTTACTAAGAATTGTAAAAGATTCCAATGGAAGCTACTCTTTGAGAAAAAAAACTTTTCTTACCTCCCTTTCATTATAATGTACGAAAAAAAATGTATCCACTGTAAAAGTTTTCTTACTTGGAATAAGTATTTTCAGAAAGTACTGACACGAAATAACATATATTTGTGCCAATAACATAGTGGTAGGAAGAAATGCAAAAATAGGTTAATTCGAACCATTTATAGATATGTCAGACAGATTGCTATTTGGGTCTGACTTTAAAAAATCCGACAAGATAACTTCATATGTTAGATTGGCACTAATTTTGTATGTTTTCAACATTATTTTGAACTTTTAACATTTTCAGTGGAGGTTTCAGTTTGAATGAATAAATAAACAGTACCATTTGAAAAATAGTATTTTTTTTGTAATGCCATCTTCTGCAACAAGGATATCAATAAAATTGCTTCTAGGTAAACACATTATTTCATTTATCAAAGATAATTTAAAGATTTTCGGTGATTGATTGACCAAGTTGCCTTGCGATATTATGCGCTACGCTTACGTTTGCGTTAGTTGGCATTTAAAGAAATACGTAAATAAGCGCAGGACATCATAGTTGACGTCAAAGTTGATCGGCGGTATTGATTTGTTTAATAAAAAAAGGCAAAGAGGGGGTAGATGTCTTCCGTGAAAATTCAGATGCCTCCGATATTTACGAATTTTTACAATTAGAAATCAATTAATAAATATTCCCAACTTTTGAGTTTCTGTAAAGAATTTTAGTTGACAGAATCTTAGCACAAACTTCTCATTGAAAAGTTTAACATTCTAGATTTGCATTAAATCTTATCCATAGTCATTAGACATCAATTAATTAAAAATCCCCGAATTTCAATTTGATTTAAGACACCTTAAACTTAAGACTTACATTTTAGACATTTTCTAGATTCAAAATAATTTCTAAAAATGTTGATTGAAATTGAAAACCACTGTTCTAGACATATGTTTTAGTGTCAGTATATCTTAGTTTCAATCTTCGTAAGGATAGATAAAAGTGGTGCAGATCTAGTCTGTTTGGGGAATTAATTTTACCCGTCCTGGGATAGGTATTCTTTATATATATATATATATATATATATATATATATATATATATATATATATATATATATATGTGTGTGTGTGTGTGTAAAGGAGTAAGGCTACCAACATCTTTATAATGTTTTTTCAATATTTATTTATTATTTTGTTATTTTATCGATTTATAAGTTTATATAACGCGTTTCAAGCGGTGGTCCGCTTTCATCCGATATGTAAATCCATTTGAAGAAATGTCTTTCGATTTGAAAGAGTGTTGTTTCATTTGTTTGACGTTTTTGCGCATGCGTGGGTTTGCGGGTGTGTGATTACGTGTTTTGATAATTTTATATCTTTTATTGTTTATTTTTCCTGCTTCTCTTGGTCAAAGTCATGTGTGTTTATTAAGTATGTGTTATTTTGACCTTTATTTTATCTTTTGAAATTTATTACTTTTTATTGCCTAGTCTCCAAGATGGCTGTTGTGCCCGCGTGCGTGTGTGCCCACACGTGTGTGGTCAATTCTGAATCTTGTAAATAGGTGAGCGACATACACACCGACACACATACACACAAACACGCACACACACATATGTGCTATGAAAATATATTATGGCAATTAAGCTACACAGAGGTTCCCGCGTTTCATCCCCGGGGGAATCTCCAGGCTAAATAAATACACAGAAATAAATGTACCTTAGGCTAACGATACATAAATAAATAAATTAACAAATAAGTAAAAAAAACAACTAAACAAGAACCTAACGATTTAAAAATTAAAACCTAAAATAGAAATACAATGGACCACGTGTTAAAATAAATTCACCCATTATATTAGCACAACAAAGAAATAGGATATAGGCCAATCTTACAAAAACAGAACAATAGAACAGGATATAAGAAGTGATACTTAACAGACCTTTGTTCGTGAGAAACCCAACGATTGGCTAAGAGAATAACAAATAATCTGATTGGTTAACTAGCTAGCCGTGTATATAAAAACACCCGGCAAAAATAACTCCATGCATTTTAGCCTGAAGATCCGCCCGGGAGATGAAACGCGGTAGCCTCTGTGTAGCTTAATTATCATAAATATATTTTCATAGCTTACTACCTAGCTCTACTTACGTATCGAGCACTGTTGAAGTAAATACTGAAAATTGATATATATATTCTTTCTTCGCACATTGTTATACACAGAAAAAATTAAACTGTTAGTTTTTCATTGTTATTTATTTAAATAAATATTATATTAATGAAACTAAATTTGATAAAAAAATAATAATGCGTAGGTCACGTATAGGCGGGGTAAACACGCATACACAGAAACATAGCCACCTAATTGTTTTAATATAGTGATGAGGAAAAAGGTTATCCTGTAAGGTTATGCCTCTTTAACATTCAAACGAGAAATCAAGAGTTATGTTCCTTACATTATTTGAGTTAGTCGAAAGAAAAAGATATGATGCAACGTTTTAGGTCATTTTAAAAATGTGTGTCTCTATTGTAAATATCTTCCTAGTCGGAATAGCTATTTCTTCATAAAACCAGAGATAGATACATTATTTTCTTGCAAAAAACATGATATAATGATGATGAAGACCAATTGAATAGTCATAATCAAATATCGACAATTGAATACACTGATATTTTTGTCTGACTTTGAAAATTCGACATGATAACTTTAAATATTAAATATTTAATTAATATTTTTTATATTTGATGTTGTTTGTCCTTCCACTCACCCTTGAATTATTTAATTTCTTTCTTTCTTAATAATTTTTTCTCTTGTCTTCTATACTAAAAGACAAGCGAATGAAAAAAAAACGCAAGAAAAATAACCCCAAAAACGAATTCAAAATGGCGACATTACTGTTGGTCCATTTCCCCTTTTCGCATGAAGCGGCGCGTGTGCCGTGCGTTGCTGGCATTGATGTCTCTCTTGGAGTGATCCAACTCGAAGGGACTGCTCTCTTGGAAAATAATCACCAAGTCAAGCTGAAGCCCGGCTTCCCCATCGATTGCGTCTCATTCAAATCCGGCGAATCATTGGAGAAGTAAACACCTCGAATATTTGTAGCCCTTTACACTGCAAAGCACATAGAGAGATTAGAGCGATTGCTAAACACGAGATTGGCAAACAGAAAACACCGAGATGATTGAATTAAATTTTCTCAGTATTAAATCAGTCAGTTGGAAATCAGATAGAACGTCCTTTATGACAAGCAAAGAAGAGATACGTTCACTAGATAAAAACGAGTGTACCTCAAACCTACATATATACAGATATGTATATATATATATATATATATATATATATATATATATATATATATATATATATATATATAATATCTGTATATATGTAGGTTCGATTATATATATATATATATATATATATATATATATATATATATATATATATATATATATATAATCCATAATGTTATATTGCTTGATTTTCAAAGTCAGACTCAAATAGAATTAAAGCGGACAAATCAAATTTTGTTTCTGACTAACCAATTGCCTTTTAATATTGTTCTACAATGTTATTAACAATAAAATAATGCACTTCACAACAATATGTAAAAAAGTACTGTGTCCGACCCAGACGACTGCTAATAAAAAACATTTTAAATAACTACTTCAAAATACACATCAGCAAGGGGGTAACTCATTTTAAATTGAAAAATATGATAGTAGGTTTAAAATTGTGCAAACAAATACAAATTAAAAATTAAAATGACTTCACTGCTTTCCGGGCAACGCCAGGTAGGGGCAGCTAGTTGTATATATGTAACAGCAGGCAATCTGGGGAAAAAATCTCGGAAGACGAGTGTACAGGCGAATGTATTTATTATGCGCGCACGTGACGAACGCTGAATATAACACCCTTTTTCTTACCGTAAAACTGTAAATACAGGAAATAAATCAGTCTTACAAGCATATTCTAAGAAACAAAGAAAATTGGAAGGAAGCGAAAACTTAAATAGGTTCAAAGAACTCTGCGTTGCTTACCTCTATTTTACCAAGCTATTGTCCCAGAATGACCAACGTCTAAACGCAAGCTCATCGGACGTCCGAATCCCATGCTGGCTGATTTGAAAAAGACCGCTTCTGAGCAAGCAGGCGGTGTTGAGGCAAGACAGTTCCCCGTGCGCATGTCTTCCGGAAGAGGACGGTGCTGAAGACAAAATGTCCCCTTCCTGAATTTTGACCGGCTAACATAGAAAACTCTTGCATTCACAATATATATATATATATATATATTATATATATATATATATATATATATATATATATATATATATATATATATATATATAATTCTAGCAAGTAATCTACACAAAAAAGCGTGTGTTTCATTTTGGAGAGAAATCATCAGACTACATTTAATTTCTGTGTACATTACTGGCGATAAGTATATTCTTTATACGACTATTCAGCTCTACATATGTATTTAGAACTTTGCAGTAAATACTGAAATAAAAAAATATACGTAATATTTTATTTTATAATATAAGTATATATATATATATATATATATATATATATATATATATATATATATATATATATACTTTTTAAAATTAATTATTTAATTATTTAAAAATTATTTTATTTAATTATATAAAATATAATCTTATTTCGAAGAGCGGGTGTAAAGCTTCACTTCGGCTTTCGTTGATAGAACTGGGACTAGCGCAAAAATACGAGAAAGTTATTTCTTTTTAATTCCTTTATTAATATTTGTTTTTGTGTACCATACAATATTTAATGAATATAAATATTTAAACAAATATAACACTTCATCAGTTAAGTCGAATATTAAATATTTAGGAAAAAAAGCATTTAGTTATAGTTTTATTCTATTTGTTGCAGATATTAATATTTATTGTGTTATAAGCATATAAAAATATTACCATTCCGCACGTATTTTAGAGATTTGAAACATCCACTATTTGATAAAGAGGTCTTTCTCGAAATATATTATGGAACACGGTCACACACATTACATCACAGTGGTGAAGTCTTGCCTAATCAAGTAAGATTTACTATAGAATATATATATATATATATATATATATATATATAAATCACTTGTTTTTGTCTTACTTCTACACGCCCGAAATATTTCCATTTCTTGCATTGTGATATCCTTCTAATACTCGTCTTAATATAAATACTATTTAACACTATAAAATAAATAATATTTAAATTATTCAAGTGTATTACTTTTACTTTATGCGTGTAATAAATAGGGTTAATACCTTGGATTGAAACACTTGTCGGTCTATTCGTTCCTATTTCATTGTAAAATGTACTTAATTTAACTAAATAAATAATAAAATGACAGTTCTTTCTCCATTTATTTTATCGCCTCTATTTTAAGATGAATCCTGAATTTTGAATATTTATAAAAGTAAAATTAAAGAATTAGAAATCATTAACACCCGTAAATTATTTAATAAAATTAGTTTAAAAAATATATTATGTTAATTAGTCATACAGTTAACTCGATAATTGTTTTATATTTAAATTGAATTGAGTATTAAAATAAAGTCATTGGATTATGTGTAAACAATATGAGACTTTATTTCTTCATGATTAAAAATTTTAAAACGAAATCGTTGAAATAATCAGGGAAATCTTCTTGTCAGTTGTGACATAGTTTTGCTGACAGACAAAAAATATCCATTATAATAGGCAGTAAATTCCTTCCGTCTGCGTTTTTAGCGATTAAAACTTCTATTTAAAACTTAAGTGTGACAGACTAGCGTTAATACTATTGTAAATACAAGCGTGATAGACCGACGAAAATGTTATTTCAAAGTCTCTCTTGGCCGCATTTTACAATGTCTTTATCGGAACCAAAAAAGAAGACATAAATGATTTGTTGTATTATGCGACGCATGCGTACTAAGCCGGATGTTTTAAAGCTCGCTCGTTGGATTCATAAATTGTAATGATTTGCAAATGTTGGTTTCTGTTTGATTAGATTCCCGTTTGCCTTCCGCGCCCAATTGCATCATTGCATGTCAGATTTCAGAGCCGGTTGAGCAGACGTGTAGCCAAGTGACAGGTCAAGGGCGCTGGTTTTCTACTCCACAACGCTTAAGGGGCTTGTTCCCCCCCCCCCGGTGATAAAGCTACTGCCACTAACCTCTCAATAGCAAAAGGCATCAGAAACATATTGCGTCATGTCTTGTTCATTCTCTTAACGGCGCGGATTAACCTCTTTTATTCTTGGTTCGGTTTATCCTCTAACCATTCCTAAGAAACCCAGTTACATGGAACTTGCAAGTGTTTTCTTTTTCTTTGAAATGTTTTCTATCTAGAAAGGAAATAAAACTTTCTTTCTATCAAAGTCTGAAAGATACCAAGTTGCGATCGGTCGAACAAGATCATGTGTTAAGTTTGAGAGGTGAATTTTGAAATAGTCAGTTCATGTGGTTGGCGAGAGACTCGAAGCAGATAAACCACCGTGTATGGTCAGTCTTTCTTCTGGATAAGGAAATGAGGAATAAAGCATCTAGGAACTCACGAAGCAACTCACCACCTGGACGGTGATGCGAAATATAATGAATAAATTAATATTTAAGATATTCTACAGCATTCGTAACGATAAATTTCTCCCAATAATGTAAGTGTCACTCATTCGTAAAACTATAGTATAATAATTAAGATGTTGTACAGAAAATCGTGCAAATTAAAAACACTTACAATCGCAGTTCCAATTAAATTAACCGGAAAACTGTTTGAAATATTTATGTGTCAAGCAAAAATAGGTTTGTACACCAAAAATTAGCAAAAACTATCGAGCAGAATTGTAATAAAAAATAAAAATCCGTTATATCGTTTAATCGAGTTCGGCCATTGAATCGAGCGAAAAACACGACATTGAGGGGGAAATAACTCAGAATGTCATATTAACAAGTAATAAATCAATGGCAGTAATCAAAATACGATGAAACTGATTTTTATTTCTAATTAAAATTCTACACTATCATTTTTCCTACTTTTTGGTGAGGATACTTATTTAAGTCAGCTGCGTAAGTATATACTAATGTTTTTTTGTATTATTGATAATTTAATACGGACGCTTCTCTGTACAAGCACCGACATTATTGCATGCCTTTCACCCTCAGCTTCCTTTAAATGGCCTGATTGTTACGATGCTGGTTGTCCGTCGAGGGAGAACCAATTATAAGACGCCTAACAACACCAGCTCGCCCGAAAAGCCCGTGCCCTTTTAAAGTTTCTCTTTCTTTAAACCTTTTTAATATATGCACGTATTCGGTGTTTCGTTCATATTTCTGAGACTGAGCGATGCTAATAATCAATATAGATACTAGCACCCACCCCAGGGGTATAGACGTTCGTCGGGTGGACGACTCGTGAGTCTTGTGGTCACAGGTCGTCTAGATATATTCCCTCCCCTTTTTCTTGTATGATAGATGATGTCATCATTTTGTAAAGTCATCTATCAAAACCTCAATGGATGACGTCATTCTGTTGTTATGTCATGAAGTGTGTACGGAACAAATGAAACCACGCGTAGCGGAATGGCTAACCAGAAGTAGTAGTCGAGAAAAAACGGTACATCGAATATACTTGGCAAAACTCCAAATTCACCAGAACTGTATGCACAAAAAATGCAAGAATAGACGAATGCGAGACCTGTCTAAAAAGTATCCGACCTAAGGCCAAACAAAATCTTTCAAATACGTGACGTGGTTGGGACCCTAATCCCCTTCAAAGTAGGCCCCTTGTCCTTGCACACCTTTAGCCCACCGATCCATCCACCACCGGAAACACCTCTGGCAGTGTTCTTTTGGAATGGTGTTCATCTTCGCCGTCGTGTTAGAATCAGAAGGTGTTTCGAGAAGATGCGATGGGTGTAACACAAATTGAGGAGTTGATCAACCGATTCAAAAATTGCCGCACATCAGCGGAGAGTGACTAGCGTTCTGGCCGGTCCCAAACTGCTCTGAGTGCAGCTGTTGTTGAGAGGGTGCGAAAAAAGCGCTAATGCGGAACGCGACGGAGGAAATAAACACCATTCCAATAGAAGACTTCTAGAAGTGTTTCCGGCAGTGGATGGATCGGTGGGCTAAGTGTGTGAAAGCACAAGGGTCCCAACCCCGTCACATATTTGAAATATTTTTCTGGCTTAAGGTCAGATACATTTTAGACAGGCCCCGTATATATATATATATATATATATATATATATATATATATATATATAAATTAATGTGAACATATATATTTTAATATATCTTTTATTTATTTTCTATATTTTGAAGTGCTCGTAGTTCATTACTGAAATATACTTTTTACAAGAAATGAATATGATAAGGCTATAGCACGGGGTTTGATTCAAAATTCGATGTTAGGGTTCCATCAACTGATTTCAAAATTCAATATGGGTTCAAAATTCGATATGGGTTCCATCAACTGATTTCACAAGGAACTTTTTTTCTTTTTTCTTTTTTCTTTTTGCTTTCTAATGAATCAACACTTATCAAGGCTAAAAACCCACTTGAAAATAAGGGTCAACATGATGGAAACATTGACAGATGAATGGTGATTAATACTATGAGAGGATTGAAAACAGCAGGCGACACAGATAACAGCATTTTAAACATTGTGAAGAACATCGCTCGTGGAATGTGAGGACTAAAGGAAAAATAACGCATGCCTCGTATTGTAGTTAAAGTTAAATTCCGTAAATACCAATTATCTGCAACCCAACTTCCTGACATATCTTTCGTTAGGTCATTTTCTATTCTTTATAAATTATTCCAGGTTCCATCTTGTTTTGTGCTCTTTTTCTGTCGCTATTCTTACGAATACATTATATCCCTACATTTCTATAACAACATACCTAATTTTGTGAAATTCCTAATAACGCATATTCCTTATATCTTATTCGCTTTTTTCTGTTTTTGATTTTGTCCGTTACTTTTAAACATGTGTATCTGCCTCTCTATTTCTCTCTCTCAACTTGCCTTTTTTTATTGTTTCTTCTTGTGTACCGTTATCCTAGAACCTTATATATTCATAAATGTCTCGTTTTATTTTGCTCGCTTCCATCTTATACCGAGGAGAATAAATGCTTTCTCAGAATATACACAACACTAAATAGTAACGGGTTCTATATGTTTTCCTGATGCAATTTCATATGTCATGCTTACAGATATTTAAACGAATGTCTTGATCGAATGATTGAAATAGATGTTAAAAGCGTTCAGACTTGAACGCCAAATGGAAAAGGGTTTAGAAAGTGATTCGGTTATCAGTATTGTGGGCGAGTTTTGAAACAAGAGCTTTCACGCAAGCTCTTATGTTTTTGAAGATGCATCATACGTTGTTTAAAATACGGAATAGAGAGCATTTTGCATCCGTTAACATTTCGTACATACTTGATCTTCCAACGATACCTTTGGATCAAGAGAAAAAATGAAAACTCAACCTGCAGGGCTACAGATACAAAATGTAATATTCTCTCTCTCTCTCTATCTCTCTCCACACACACACACACACACACACACACACACACACACACACACACACACACACATATATATATATATATATATATATATATATATATATATATATATATATATATTAATCCAGGTAAAGTAAACATCCACAGCATAGGAATCCAAAGAATTTCAACCTGGATTATAAAGAGTGCTCAATATCAAATAGAGCTTTTATATATATGATTATTTTTTATATTTATTTATACAACCTACACGACTAAAGAAACTTATGTACGTGATTGCATATATAAGAAAATAATTACATATATACATATATACATATATATATATATATATATATATATATATATATATATATATATATATATATATGTATATATATATATATAAGTAGTAAGTTATGAAAATATATTTACTGTCATATTGTCATAACTTACTACTTAGTACCTAGCTCTACTCACGTATTGAGCACTGTTGAAGTAAATACTGAAAATTGATACATAAAAGTTTTATCTCTTTATAATTTTTTATGTGGATACATGAAATAATAATAATAATGATAATATATATATATATATATATATATATATATATATATATATATATATATATATAAATAAGTATATGAACAAATTTGTTTTTAAATAGAACACAAATATGTTTTACGTAAAAGTAAAAAAGATACGAAAACAAAGTTTTCAGTGACTCATTTCCCTCTACTCTATTCTTGAAATATGCCGTTCCCTAACCCTAACCCTAACCCTAACCCTAACCCTAACCCTAACCCTAACGCTACCTGATACGATTTCCCCGGTCAAGAACAAAAAAGAAAAGATAACAGACGCCGATACACGAGGAAAGCTGATAGCCATCGAACGCAGACAACATAACTATTAATCAGCTCGGCCATCTTGAATTACGTGCAGCTTCGTTTAATGGTCAATTTCGAATAGTTTTATTTTGTGTAAGGCTTTCACGTTTATTCCTCTGGAGGGTGACGGCGGTGGTTAAGTGGATAGCGACACAAACTGACGACTTGGGTGTTCGAATCCAGTCGGTTCCACACGTTCATAGAAGGATGTTGGCAACCTTCACGTGATCCTTCCCGTAAGTACACGATGTTGTTCTAGAAAAACATCCGACTAGAAAAATATCGTCGAAACCAATGCCAACACTAGAATGGTCTGATTCACACGAAATGAATGAATTCATTTATCTATGTTATAGAGGTTGCACGTTAGTCTGTACATACACGTTGTTTACATATAAATAAAGTACTCAACTTTTTAAAGTAAATAAATGATTTATCTTAAAAAACATAAATTGCGTTGTCCAGGTTTTCAAAATATTAAAAAAAAATATTCTCCTTATTATTGCCATTTCAGCAAAGTTTTCAATGTGTGACTTTTCAATCTACCTTATTCACGTAACCGCGTACTACACACAGCGGCATATCAACATTTATCGTCGGTAACATCAAGACGAATTTCAACTTGACTGTGATAAATATGTCTCAATCAAGAAAGATTAAACGAAAGAAGAAGAGAAAAAAATATGCTTATACTTTTGAGAAGGGTGTATAACACCGAAAGTACTCAAGGTTTTAAAGTAAATAAATAATTTATTAAAAAAAAACATAAATAAATTGCGTTGTCCAGGTTTTCAAAATATTAAAAAAAATATTCTCCTTATTATAAACAATTATATATATAAATAACAATTTATACATATTAATATAGATTTTTGCACATTAACTAACCCCAAACAAGTCACACTGCTACTGAGACGTAAGGGGCTACTGTGAATTAGGGACCAGGTTTATATGGGTCTTCCTAGTAACGAATTTTGCGGCGAGATGCTTGTTCACATTACATTTAAATTTCTGCATGTTGGTACTGTCGGGGAAACAGGGAACAGGGAGAAAATTCTAAAGGCAAGCGGTTCGAAGAATTAAGTTATCAGAGTAGAAATCCTTACGACATCTATGGACCTCTACAGTGTAGGGGTATGATTTTGCTGCTTTCTGGGTTGGTCGGAGGTATTTACGTCAAGTTCGTCGGAGCACATTCTGTGGAAGTACTTGTAAAACATGCACAGAGATGCAAAATTACAGCGATAATGCAGGGGTTTAAGTTTGGTAGACAGCGTGTGACCTATTAGGTTAGGTACTCTTTTTTTGACCCCTGTTCAAGAGGAAGAAACTAGTGGTTGATGCACCAGCGCAGATGTGACAACAACACTCCATGCATGGGCGAATGATTACCTTGTAGAGATATAGGACACTGGCAATGGTGAAGAAGCTTTCTAGCCCGCTAGATAGAGGCCACCTTCTTTGCAGCAGACTTGTCACTATCTTCTATGCTTAATACGTGAGTAGAGATTACTAGTAGTCATAAAAAAATATATATATGGCAAGTAAGCTACACATAAATGTTCATGGGTAATTACCACAAGAAAAAATAAAAGAATGCGGGAACGAATAAGAAACGCTTCTGTGTAGCTTACTTGCCATATAGACATTTTCATACTACGATATATATATATATATATATATATATATATATATATATATATATATATAATACTATACAATATTGGCTAAGTCATGCGTATTTGTTGTTTGGAACTCTTCTGAAAGTATGAATGGCTGATATTGTATAGTATGAAATAAATAAAGCTTCTATGATGCTCTTCCAAACGCAATTGAGCACCATATATAAATCTCCCTTTCTTAGGAAGAGCTTATTTGTAAAGATATCGCCAACTGCCATTAGCTTTAAGGCATAGCTAATTGGGTAAAACTAATTCGAGCTCCCGGCACTTGACAATGTTCACATTGAGATATATCACTTACAATCAGTCAGTGTCGTATGATAGCGCAGGGGAAGAGGCGCCGACTGTGAGCTCGACGGTTGAGTTTCAGTCCCGGCTTGAGGCACTAACTGGTCCAGCCGCACTGAAGAGCTGATACAGTATGTGAATGACTATATATATATATATATATATATATATATATATGTCATCCACATAGAGACTGTTTCGCTGTATCACAGCTCTTCAGTACGGCTAGACCAGTTAAATATATATTCAGAAAAGGAACAAATTTAGAGGCGGCCTTGTAACTTTTCGTTTGAATGATATTTCTGACAAAGGGGGAAGAGATACCCTTTCCTGCATCGACTGTTGCTATGAGTGGGAAGTATATAAAGATTTTCAATCCTCTCATATTATTGATCATCATTCAACTGTCAATCTCCCAATCTCGAGGAACACTTGACGTTATCTTGAAATCAAAAAGGACCCCCTGTGAAATCCTGGCACAATATATATATATATATATATATATGCTTTCTTCTATCAACAAATTTATCTCTATTTATCTATCTCTGTTCACATCTATATCTTTCTTCCCCATTCTTCTCTCTCTCCCTCTCCCTCTCCCTCTCCCTCTTTCTATATATATATATATATATATATATATATATATGTGTGCGTGTGTGTGTGTGTGTTCTGTAACCAGATGTCAATATTTCAGGATACTCCCACCATCCATTCTGTGCGATACAACATATCACCAAAATAATGGATTTCCAACGAAAATCTGTTCTTCATTCCAACCCGCCTAATTGAACGCCTCAATCAATCAGCGAAAAAAGAGGATAACATGACAGATTCAGTCGGAAATGACAGAAAACAGTTTGAAGCGCAACGTCTCTTTCGTTAACGCATCGCCTTTAAGAACGATTTCTGCGATTTAGTCGAGTTAAGAAAGCCTTTTAGGTGAACCGAACTGACAGCAACCGGAGATGCTCGTGTCGTCATTTTTGAGCAAAGCTTAACAAATCTGGCTAATGAGCAAATACCATTCGGAACGAGAAAGATGAAAGCGCGCACACACACACACACACTGGACGCACGACATGGAGCAGGTGCGCTTTTGTTGTAAACCTCTTGATAGCGAGTGGAGGGGTAATGGATCTTCTACCCCTCTTGTTTACGTGGTGCCACGTTGTAGCTGTTTTCCGGATACTTTTCTATCTAGTGTTCTTGTACGTACATAAAGAACAGGAAGGCGACCATTTTGAATTGAAATATAAATATTTCACTTAATTAGGGAGGTGACGGTGGCTGTTCCATGTTCGAATCCAGTCGGTTCCATAATAAAACATTCACTTAAGGATGTTGGCAACCATTACGTGGCCCCCTCCGGCAAGAATACCGACATCAGTAAAGTAATCCATGGACATTAGGGTAGGTCGATTTTTCACTTTTTGAAAAAATTCAACTTGCGTCTAGTAAGGAAAGTTGTGTATTGGTATAATAAATGCTCATACCAAAAATTAGATCTTTTACTTGAACGGTTTTTTGAGGAAATGGAATCAAAGATCGTCTCCATAAATGTACTGAATAATCCTCATTTGTGAAACATTGAGCCGATGAAATGGTTAGAAAATTTATAAATTTCAATGTTTAAACCAGAAAAGGTTGTTTTGTTTCATTAAAATGAAATGAATAAAGTCAAATAAATAAAAGGTAACTAGAATTAAAAATTGAATATTACCCCCCCCATACCCAGCACCGAAAATCTAATTTTTACCTTATTAATTAAGTAGGAACAGTGATAACATTTTGAAAGAACAGATAATTACTTTTTGTTATGAATGAGACAAAAAACAAAATTGTTCCAAGTAGAGGATCATTTGATTTAGAAAACACAATTTTAATTTTAACATTTCTCAAAAAACCCATGGGAGAGATTTGAAAATGAAAACTAAGTAAAACAAAATGTATCTAATAAATGTCAGACTGAAAATGTAAATTATGTACAATAATGCATTATGAAAGTAATTGTGTGTGTACTTAACATATGGTATTAAATTTCTCTATATATGATCTCTTGGAAGCAAATGAAGGCCTCATTTTATGACACAACACCTTTGCAAGTATATGCTTTGTGTCTTGCTTCAAACCCATACACTGATTGGGAAGCGTCTGTTAACTTTACTGCCCTTTCAACACTTTCAGAATGTGAGGGCAAATCTGGCAACTTCAGCTTTGTTCCATTCATGAGTGAGTCCAAAATTTCATCTTCAGAAAATGATACAACACATTTTCAGGTAGTAAAGCAAAAGCATTATGCTGTAAATTTTTTAATGTAATGTGTTGTATTTCAGGTGACTGTTTCTTGATCCTATTGAAAATATACAATTGCTGGTTATGAAACTTATTATTCCTTTTTATTTCAAACCAGCTAACTGCATATACTTTGATTATGAATATAATAAGGCTGTGAAGTTTGCCAGACATTTCTTGTGGATTAGCGCCTCGTGTCCATAAGCACATTAGTCTGATGGCTAAAGTTAACCATCTAGCCTGATTTATGGGCCCAATTTTCCATGCAGCAAATTTAAGGTCAACTTTTCCTCTAGAAATACCTATTGCATATTCTAATAGAAGTCTCTGGTCACAAGTTAGTTCGCTTATTTCCTCAGTAGTAAAACGACCATACAGAGGACAACCAACTGATGTAAATGCTACTTGGGGTAAATCGTTATAGTCATTACCAGATAATTTACCTAGAGGACCAGTGAAAGTTGTAAAACTTCTTGTGGTTCCATCGATATATCTAAAAAGAGCTCTAAGTGGAAGTGCGTTTTGATGTAAAAAGCAGCCAATGGTGTGTAATTTTCTCTGTATTTTTTTCTCAAGAAGTGTTATAAGTCCAGCCTCACAACCTGTATTTGTATTGGTGTTGTCTACTAGAATAGCCTTAATTGTAGATAGACTGTTGTATTCTTTCAAAACACCAGCAACTTCTCTGCAAGCATATCACCAGTTGCACCATTATTAGGGATAACCCTATGAATGAGATATTCACTTTTGTGTTCCATCTCCTCCTTGTGTTCCATCTGACCTTCAGGTCAAGTGGCGTTCTGGTCCCTTTGCTTTTTTTAAATATTTTCTCTCCATTTGGCCCCAAAATCTCTTTATACAACAGTGTGTCTTCATCATTTCTTCCATCAAACCCAATACAAACAAGGTTTTCCACTGTTTCATCATATCTTTGATAGACATTTTCTTTCATTCTTGCCTTTTCTCTATCTATTTTACATTTATCAATTATGATATCTTTTATATTGACATTAGATTTGAGAAGACCCATGGCATCTAAGTCTAAGAGAAAGGCGTTAGCAAGGCTGGCTCCAAGGTTGGAAGAAACATCACCCCTAATTAATTTTATAGCATATCGAGGAATTTTAATAAGACTGTAAGGTCTCGGAAGAGGTGTCTCAGGTTCAAAATAATCAATTTCTGTTAAATCACTATCAGCACTGGAGTGGGAAAGAACAGCATCCTGGTCATGGGATGTTGATGCATCATTAGATTTTCTATTTATTTGTTTTGCTTTTCGGAAACATATGATATTCACCTTACTTGCAATAGATATTTCACTTAATACAGGTAAACGAGGGTTTACTGCCTTCCAAATGCCAATTATGTCCTTTGATATTAATATAGAAATAGCAAAATCTGTCAAGTGGGGACATGTATTTATAAGGAAATAGCTGTATTGGATAACTTGTCGAAAAATTGGGGGTTCCGTTTTATTTAATGGGGCAGGTGGGCCTGAAAATTTTCTGGCATCATTACTGCGAGTAGAAATTGTGCGTCTTTTTCCAACCATTTTTCTTGAATTATCTTAAAAGAAAATATATTGAATGAATATTTCCAAATTGAAGATAAAATAAGAAAAAATAAAATCCACCCATCTTTATACTGGAGTCGCTTTTGGCCTTGGTAAATGATGACACATTAGTGGAACAAAAAACAAATTAAAAAATGAAACATTACCAGTGATTTATTTTTTAATAATTAAATCTATTTTAATAAAAAAATAGATTTGATTAAAATAGACTGAAGAAATCCACGTGGAAAGTTTTGTGAATAACTTTTTAAATGAAAAAATACACCACCCTTTTTTAAGTAATTAAGTCTATTTACTTGCCTCCCCACGAGGTCAGACTGAGACACAAAGCGGGCTTTTTCAGGTGGGGAAAAAGCGAGGACATTTAATTACCTTAGTCTAGGAGGATCTCTTTTTCACTGACCGAGGACAGAACTTTAAAATTTAGGAATTAAAAAGAATAAATTTGAAAATATAAAATAATTAAAACACTGCTTATTACATCATTTTTTTTTTTAATAAGTAAGTCTATTTTAATTAAAAAATATAGATTTAATTAAAATGTTGTCCACAAAGGTAGAGTTCGATGAAAAATCGTTTTTCATGTGGGGAAACTGTTGATTGGAACAAAAATAAAAATTGCCCAGTCTAGCAGGCTCTGCGCCGATGATAGAACAGATATACACTTTAAATTTTAAGAATGATAAACAATAACTTTGAAAATCGAAACAAATTACAACAGTGCTTATTAAAACATTTAAAAAAAAAATAATTAAGTCTTTTTTAAATTTAAAACAAAATACATTAAAAGATACGACTTATCTAGTAAACGACCGAACGGTCTAATTCCACGTGTGAAAAAAAACGATAACTTCTTACATGAAAGAAAATTACAAGTTATTATAAAAATATATATAGTAAATACGTTTTAAATAAGTCTATTTTAATTAAAAATATATAATATTTGTTTTGATTTGTATTATTGAACGATGTTTGACAACACAGCAATATAAACAAAAGGGAGATAACTTATTACGGTCCATGGAAATAATTACGTTGATAGAAATTTGACCAGATTCTAAAATCATAATTTGTATTTTAGATAAAATATGTAACAGTATTTCAACTTTTTGTAACTATTATTCGATTTATTGAGAACAATATGGATATTTGCACATAAAAAAATACTCTTACATATGTTTACTGCATTTATTTGCTATAAGGTCTGGTCTTAATTTTACCGGTTAAAATTGTTAAGTAACACCGTTAATTTAACAGAATCTTAAATTATTTCACACTTTAAGTTCATTTCCTCAAAAAACGACAAAATTTTGGAGAAAAATATTTTGTGTGGTGATTATTTATGGACATTTGCAACTTTCCCATCTATTCACTTGTTATGATTCCAAAATCGACCTACCCTAATGGACATGTGTTTCTGGCTCACACCCGTAATCAGCATTGCTAACTTAGACAAAATTACTATATATATATATATATATATATATATATATATATATATATATATATATATGTACGTATAAAATTAATAAAAATGTATATACCAACGAAAAATACGTCCTATAAGGTTAAGGGCGACTAAAAATGCAATCTTCTGCATTTCCCTTTATCACTTTGGGAGTGAAAATACTATTACCTCTGAAAACAATGACATAAATACATAACTTATATATAATATATGTGAAACGGATAATTCCAGTACCAAACTACTGCCCAGACAGGATAAACTGGACGTTACCAATTGCCGTCTGAATATCATAACAAAAACATTTGGATTCCAAAACAATTTGAATATTATTCTTTTTCAAACATTCATTTCCAATATAACGGCTGTTTTTTTTGGTTTTTTTGACGTGTTTTGGACGGCGTCCATCTTGATTCTACGCTCTCATCTCAACATAAGACCTTTTACCTTTTGGTCTTTATTTTGTTTTATTTTATGTAAAATAGTTAAATGTTGCCGATAATATTTACAATTACATTGTCGATTTTTTTTCTAACCTCTGATGAAAAGAGTTTATCTTTGAAAATCCATGGATTAAGAATATGAAGCTCCTTGCTCTAAACTTTTGATGTTCTAATAAATATTGTATCTTTACAATTTTTTATTCTCATCTTTCATCTCTATAATCGATTGCTCTATTCAATATATTGAGCTTTATATTATCACGATAGATTATTATTGAACGATAATTCAATTATCTTTAATTTAATTCAACATTAAATAATATATATATATATATATATATATATATATATATATATATATATATATATAGTCTAAAGAAGCTTTGAGTCATTTTAAAAAAAAAGAAAGTAAAATGCAGTTCAAATTCCCAGAGAAACTAACTAAATCTAAGATATTGCAGACTTAACATTCGTTGGAAAATTAATAAATAAAAAAATAAGTAAATAAAAAAATAAAAAGGGGGGTTAAGTATCTAAGAGTGAAACAAAAACAGGAGACCTTAAGCGTCTACTATTAACACGGGGATCATCAGCTGTTTACCATGTAACTGTTTCGGAGATTTAAAAACAGGACAGTTATAATATTCATGGCTCTTTAATGGTACTGATAAACTACCATTTCCTCAATAATCAAGTGTCACATATACATATGTGTGTGTGTGTGTCACGCATTAAATATAAATAGATATATCATGCGTCACTTTTATATGACTGGGTTTATCTAACAGATCACTAGTGAAACAAACATTTGCTGACTCCATAAACAAGAATGATTGATAGGCGCGTAATAAAAGTTATCAGTTTTGACGACACAAATTCGTTTTTGTGGCAAATGCAAGGGTTATTTACACTCAACTGAAGCTGTTTTTATTTTTATTGCATATTTGTTGTTTATGAGATAATCTGTTACACCGGCAGTGTGAAATTGAGAGGGCGACACCCAACGAATGTGAACAGACTACGTGATAAGCATATACGCGACGTGTAACGCCATGCAAGAAACATCATATGCGCGTACTGCGATTGATAGACACTACACAGAAGATTAATTAAACTCACATGAACACAAACAAACAGAGTAAATTGAGAAAATATCAAATCGAATCGATTTCAAATATATCAGAAAAAAATGTGACCCGATGGGTCATCTAATACGCTCGGACTAGATTGTTTAAATCAGAAAAAAGGCGACCGTTACTATATTACTCCATCCAGAAGGAGGAGGTAATGCCGGGGAGAATTGCCTTTTTTGGGCCGAAGCGAACGTCACCTTATTCAGGCATAAGAGTCGAACCCATTGCGAACCAAACCTTAGTATGAGTATTAAAATTTTCTAAGGATTCACCAGCTGGAACTTTTTTACAAACCTAACTCAATCCCTAAACCAAGGTATATTTTAGAATGTATTTTTAAAATTAATACAGAGAAGCAAACAGCTTTAGTATAATAATAGAGTGACTTAATCATGAATATAAAACCACGCGTATAAATACATGTTTCCAACGTTGTTATTATATAGATGGCTGTTCAGGATAAGCACTCGTCATCTATTTACATATTCAAAGCGATAAGCAGGTGAAAGAGTTAGGGTTAGGGTTTAGGGTTAGGGTTAAGGTTAGGGTTTAGGGTTAGGGTTAGGGTTAGGGTTAGGGTTAGGGTTAGGGTTAAGGTTAGGGTTAAGGTTAGGATTAAGGTTAAGGTTAGGGTAAGGGTTAAGGTTAGGGTTAAGCATAAGCAGATGAAAGATCCCCTGACAAACTCAGATTCCGGTCTTTTCGCGGCGGAAATGCTTGGACCAAACAAGAGAAGAGGTGAAAAGCGGGTTACCCGTGTCTTAAAACCAGTTTGGCTCGGGCATACAGGACGTTATTTTCTCAAACAGGGGTTAGATAGGGCTCCTCAGCGAGGTCAATAAAAATGCATCTAGGAGAATAAAAACTCTGGAGTAAAACCAGCAGCCAAAGTGATTAATGGTTATCTGGTCTTGGCATGTCAACGGATTAAAATTATACAGGCTCAGATACTAGTGTTGTACAAGCGTTTGTTGCTATTATCCAATGATGTACAGATGTTTCCCTGCGATCTCACATGTCACTAAAACATAATAAACGTTCTATGACGACGAAGGAGTACTTCTGTTAGAAATACACAGTTACAATTTTGCACACGGGTGACAGGAATCTTATCGTCAAATCATTGTTGCGTCTTCATTTTGAAAGAGATCATCTTGTCTCGGTAAAATGGCGCATCAGGGTTTGCAACATCAATATTCGTTAGTCTCTTGCTACTTACCGTGTATTATTTTGACAGTGGAGAAATTGAGGAAACAGTAATTATTTGTGAATATGCAGTAAATCACATATATATATATATGATTGAGAGCATATATATATATATATATATATATATATATATATATATATTATTTATAAATAAATATTAATAATTTATTACCTACAGACATCGATGTTTCATGCTTATGCAATCTTCAGTGCAGGAAGTTAATTGCCGACGGTTGGCCGGCGCTAACTCCGATCACAAATCGCCACTGATTCGCAGTCAAGAATGTTACCCGTTGGCCACCGCAAATTAGCTTTGAAGTTAGGAGGAATTTAACTTTGTAAATGCAAAGTCGGCGAATATTTACAACAAGCAGCAAAGAGTGATCAACAACAACAAACCGTGTTTGATCTCGCAATGAAGCTAGTAGTCCTGCTTGTTATTAAACTCTCTCAGAGTGCCGGGGCCTTAAGGGGCTATATAATAATATTATATATATATATATATATATATATATATATGTATATATATATATATATATATATATAGGGAGCCTCTGTGTAGCTTGATTGCCATATATATTTTCATTGCTTACTACCTAGCTCTACTTACGTATCGAGCACTGTATTTTATAAATTACAGTGTCTGTTTGGTGTATCCGGGTTTCATCGATCTGATCATGTCGGATCTAGGATAGAAACAGGCTGCTAGAAATAGATCGACTCTTCGGCATGACCAGATCGATGACACCCGGGTACATGAAAATACAAAATTACATAGTATTCGCAGCACAAATAAGATCCCATCAGCAGGACTATATACTAGCTCATACAGGGAATAGTGTACATTCTCCAAATAATGTTACCTCAAATAACAACACTTAGCAGGATACTCCACCAGACTAGATGAATTCTTGTCATGGAATCCGGTAAGATCAAGAGACCACAAGAAAGATATATTACAACATAGTTAACTGGTCAATTGCAGAGAAGAAAATTAATGTTCTTCACTTCTTTACTAACTTAACGTTTGAGAAATAAAGAAGTTTAATAGAATATTCGAATATCTATGTATCGCATATAGAGATGGGGGCCCTTGCTTTCTGAGAACTTTGACTCAATTAAAATGAGTATATATATATATGTATTTATACCTATATATGTATATATATAGCCATCAAAGAATCTGTTTTATAGTATTGTTGTTCGTCAGTGTGGCTAAACGTGACGCGCTGAGATTCGAAACTCGATCGTTAGATCACGTGAAACTTTGAACTACAGGTAGGTATTTTACTCCTACGCTATTAATTTCACCCTGAGGATAAGTAACATCGTAATGATTATTCTCTTTTACATTAGAATTATTGAGTGCCTAGGGAGCTCAATTCATTTTTGTGAAGATTACAATTTTCCAAACCTATCATAGAAGTGTGAGGATTTGGCATGTGTGTGCATGGAGTGTGTGCACATATTTATAATAAACATAATAATTGAAGATACACATGACTTATTAGTTAAGCGATTAGAAAAGATAAGGCAAACGTGAGAGAAGGAGAGGGAGAGAAATGAGAAAGGGAAAGAGAAAGAGAGAATAATAAGAAGAGTAGGTATTTCAAGATAGATAAAGAGAGAGAGAGAGCGATTGGGTTAGAGAAGGGTAAGAAGAGTGGGTAGTTAAATATACATAAATATAGATATAGCCAGAGAGAGAGAGAGAGAGAGAGATAGAGAGAGAGAGAGGAGGGAGCGAGAGAGATAGTCAGAGAGAGGGAGAGAGAAAGAGAGAAAGAGAGACAGACAGACAGAATGATAGAGAGCGAGAGAGAGAGAGAGAGAGAGAGAGAGAGGGGGAGAGAGAAAAAGAGAAACAGACAGACAGACAGAAAGAGAGAGAGAGAGAGAGAGAGGGGGAAGAGAGAAATACAAAGAGAGATTTTAGTTGCGATAAAGTTCGAAATAGATCCTTATACAGTGAATATGACGCACATTAGAGACACGTGGAGAGAGAGAGTAAGAAAAAGAGAGAGAAAGCGATATATATAGAGAGAGAGAAAGAGAGAGGGAAAAAGAAGAAGAAGAAGAAGAAGAAGAGTGGGTAGTCGAAGATAGATGTAAAGAGAAGAAGGGGAAAGAACAGGAGAATAAGAGAAAACCTGTCTGAGTTTTTCGAAAACAGTTCAGGGGTTCATTGAATGATTGTTCGTTATAACAATCGAAGCCTAATTCTATCATTTTTCTTGCAGCCTGACACAGGTCTGCAAATGTCAGAGGAGCGCCCCACCGGTACAAGCGTGGGCACAATGGCGTCCATACACGCACGAATGCGCGCGACTCTCCCCCCCC
This sequence comes from Sepiola atlantica, assembly GCA_963556195.1. Classification (NCBI taxonomy): domain Eukaryota; kingdom Metazoa; phylum Mollusca; class Cephalopoda; order Sepiida; family Sepiolidae; genus Sepiola; species Sepiola atlantica. Next base: position 46,527,437 of record OY744529.1, read on the forward strand.
CCCCCCCCCACACACACACAAACCCACACCAATGTGCACATTTGTTCGCGAATAAATTTATTCGCATGTACATATGGATAATATAAACTCCACACATGGATTTTTTTTTTTGAAGTGGATAATGTATTGTTGAGAACAAGGCTTACTCACTCCACCAGGTAAGTGGTGCTCGTGCAGATACACGACACCTACCGTGGCCATCGCAGATATTTTGGCACTTTTCTCGTCTATAGAATCTAGTCTACCGTATAAATACATAGACACGCAAAAATACACGCGCACAATGTCGAGTGTAAATTAACATCAGATTGTCTTTGGTTGAAAGCTTGTATCGCATTGTGTAAATCTGTGTGTTAGAAAAGTTTCCTTTTCAAAATACACTCGCAGAACATAGATCTCACCGTCCAATATACAATGATACATCATTCAACCAGCTTGGATAATCTTTACTCCGACATTTCACATAAGTAAAACAGATTTACAATTCTAGTATCCAGCGTAGACTTGTACTGCGATAATATTTAAGAAACAAAGATTACCCTCGGCATGAGCTTTTAATAACTTCAATTTTATCATTTTCGGACCCCCCCCCCATATATATATATATATATATGTACAAATAAAACAATAAATATAAATATTATATCTTTATATTAGAACCTATCGTGCTCGATATACTAGATAGAGTAATGATATAAGAAAATGAATGATGAAAATAAAAATTGGATGAAATACAATATTTATTAATTCATCAAGTATTCAAACAAGGAATATATAAAACACTTTTTCCTTTTCCTAAATCGATGGATTTTCCAAAAATAAGCTCTTTTTATCAGAGGATAACATCAGCAAAAAAAAAACTATAGACGTTAAATTTTTAATTTAAAACCTTTTTTTGTGTTTTTTAAAGTCGTAAACCCTTATTACTTATTTCGATCGGCGGATTTGAGGAGCAGGGAGACGTCCCAACTGATGCGTTTTCTGAAAAAAATATAATTTAAATGTAAAATATATGATATTCGCCAATTTTAATTGATACTATGTGGCACACACCTGCGTCGTTGTAAAATCACACAACAAGGATGCACAGTTCAGTCCTTTATCGAAAACCTAGGGAAGATATCCTCGTGAACCGTGATACCAATCGGCATTAATATGTACCCAACCTCCCTTGGCCATGCGTTGTCGCTGACTTCTATCTGGGGAAAGAGGGCGGTTCGACCTCCGACTTCTCGCTCGTAACGTCACAGCTACACAATCCCCACTCATACAACACCCTAGAAAGTGGATCTTGGGTCTACTTTCGACAGCCTCGTAACTCTCGCTTCCCTTATTTTGTCCTTTAGTCATCATATTCCATGAGCGATGTTTTTGACAAAGAAGAAAGAATTGCTGTTTTCTGGGTCCGAATCTATCCATTAAACACTTATCGTTGGCTAGTTTTTGACCTTGAAGTAGTAATTTTTTAGTTTCTTTACATAAAGTTGCTTCATGTCTTGTCTGGGTCGAGTTCCATAAAAAATACAAATCAAATGTTATATTTTCTCATATGTAAAAGGCTACAACATGCTTGAAGAAAACATAGTTAAAGTTAAACAGGTATAAAAAAGAGGAAACGCGATGAAAGAGAAAGGAACACGAGATGCATGTGAAGCTGAGAGAAGATGTTACATTAGTGCACTCCTTGCATCGATTGCTTATTTGCAGCTTACATTAGTGCACTCCTTGCATCGATTCCTTATTTGCAGCTTCTTTGAAAAGGCGTTCAAGCATATTTTAAAAAAAGACTGTATCCATCAGCCCGTAGCGTTTGTCACGCTAAAGTTAAAAATAGCATATTTAGATGTTGCCATACATCTCTATTAGAGCTTGGAGATGTTTTTTTTATGTCTAACTCAGGATCCTCTACGGAATTTTGAGCAAAACTATTTTTGTTTTCCAAACTGTACCGCCATACAGAAATGTTACCCTAATTCTCAGTAGCCCGTCTACAGTGGCGGCTTGCCTTGTTTGAGGTGAACTATGTTAAAAAAAGTAGTAAGTGGCTAAATATTTTTCGTTTTAAGCAAGAATTATTACTACTACTATCACTACTACTACTAGTAAATCTGATAACACCTTCAATGTGCTCCGATGAACGTGCGGCTCTGCTACCCCCTAGACGTAAATACACTCGACCAACCCGACAGCGAAATCCCATCAATTCACTACGGAGGTCCCCAGATGCCGGAGAGCCTTCTACTTCACTAGCTTCTTTCTTTGTACTGGCGGCCTTTGGAATTCCCTCCCTGCTCCCTGTTTCCCCGATTGTACCGACATGCAGAAATTTAAAACTAATGTGAACAAGCATTTCGGTGCACAGCTCCTAACTTAGGATGACCCCCAAAAACGTTCACTCTAATTCTCAATAGCCTTTTATGTCTACAGTGGCAACATGCCTTGTTTGTGGTGAACTTTGTTAAAAAAGAATATTCATTCGTCATCCAAGAAGTGGGTGGAAGTGTTACTTATCTTATATTTATGTACAAGCAATACTAACTCCGAAAATGAAAATGAAAAAGTGAATCGATTTTATATTTTGTTGCTGTATTCCGTGTACAATTAACTGCAAATAACATAGATGAACACTTCTAACCGATCATGGCTAACAGAATGAGAACAATCTATCCCCGCGAATTAAATATAATGATCTGTTCGGAATTCCATACAGTTTCCCGAGGTTAGACATAAAAAAGATTCCCAAGTTCGAATAAAATGTTTATGTGTTCGGAAAGGTGCACCCGGAGAAGGTCGGATGCTACATCGGCCGAAATATTGTTAATATAACACCCAAGATAAAAATAACAGTCCGAACAAATAAATTAATACAAAATACATCTTTTTCTCAATATATGGATTTTTCATATCTGGTACAATTCAAAGAGTGATGCTTTATACCATCGTTGAATCTCAGAAAAGTATTACAGTTATTAGAGCAGGAAACAATTGGCAAGGCTGTAAAAAAGAAGGGTTTGTAAAACAACAATAACATTAACAACAACGAGTACAAGTGCGATACTTCTATTACAACCATACTAACTGTAACTACTGAGTGTCTATGACTAAAGCGTGGATACTAAGTGCAGAAATACTAAAGTGTAATTAGTGCACAAGAGACTGATTCAGTGAAAATGAGAATGACCTCGAAATGAAAATGGCGTCGGGAGGATCGAATGAATTTACTCAACAATTGAATGATTTATTGAAGAATCACATATAAAAATATCCCTGTCTCAAACAGTTGAATAAAAATATTTCCACTCAGTGGGGATCAATGTATTATTTTAGTTACGAACTTTCGACTCTCCTCAGTATAGGAAAAAACAATCTAAGATGATCACATGGCTCGAACCCAGTTTACAGAGACACCTTGAATCTGTAAGCAATCGCCTAATCCCATTGGCCATGGCCATGGCTGGTTTTCACGTGATAATGGTGAAATTAAGTTATATTTACGTTGAGAGCGGCGAGCGTAAACATCAAGACATTCAGATAGGACTCAACAACAGAGTGAAGTATCTATAATAAAACATATTCCAAGTTCTATTGATGTGTAGACATAGTAAACAACTAAAAAATTAAAACTTATTCAATAAATTAAGTTATTTTTATTATTGGAAAGGATACTTTTACACCTGTTTTATGTTGTATGGGCGTGGGGAACGCCGGGTAGCCTTGCAAGTTATATATATATATATATATATATATATATATATATATATATATATATATATATATATATATATATATATATATATAGTTTTAATGGTTCATACTTTTTTTTTATAAGCATCCGTTTGAAATTTAGTAAAAAAAAGAAGTGTGGTAAATTAAGTACCATCAAAGCTTGTTATAGATGCAATATTTATTTTATAAATAAGAAAAGACAAAATCGAAAACGATTTTTTTTTCCTTTTTTTATAAACTAACATTATGTATGTAGTTTATAGTTATACAGATATTTCGCTAATAAAATTAGCCTCATCAGTGTGGTTGAAATTCCGATGTAATTGGAAAGCCAGCTTCTGTTGGTGTGAGCCGGCGAATGAGATGTTGTTTTTTTCTCTCTCGTATGAAATCACGCCAGCACGTGGACGGTTATGGTTTTAATGGTTCATACTTTTCTTATTTATAAAATAAATATTGCATCTATAACAAGCTTTGATGGTATTTAATTTACCACACTTCTTTTTTACTAAATTTCAAACTGATGCTTATAAAAAAAAAAAGTATGAACCATTAAAACTATAACCGTCCACGTGCTTGCGTGATTTCATACGAGAGAGAAAAAAACAACATCTCATTCGCCGGCTCACACCAACAGAAGCTGGCTTTCCAATTACATCGGAATTTCAACCACACTGATGAGGCTAATTTTATTAGCGAAATATCTGTATAACTATAAACTACATACATAATGTTAGTTTATAAAAAAAGGAAAAAAAATCGTTTTCGATTTTGTCTTTTCTTATTTATAAAATAAATATTGCATCTATAACAAGCTTTGATGGTATTTAATTTACCACACTTCTTTTTTACTAAATATATATATATATATATATATATATATATATATATATATATATATACAAGAAAGAAGAGAGATAAATATGTACGAATGACAAATTTATTTCAACTTCGATTGTTCAATGCAAGGTGTACTCGGTAAAAGCATGTTTATTTTTCTTTCCTTAAGCCAAGGTTTTTCTTATCATCAGAGGAATTACATAATTGCATGAGTTGGCAGTGGAAAAGCCCAAATTCAAAATTTGAAAAAATATTAAGTAATGGAGAGAAAGAGTGTGCGTATAAAAATATAGAGTCTGTCCAGTTGGTGAATGTCTGTAGATAAGGTGTCCGGTGAATATTTTCAATTATGAGTATTGTAAAATTTATAAATAAAATGGCACACACACACACACACACACGCACACACACACACACACATATATATATATATATATATATATATATATATTAATAATGGAGATTATGTATCTGTCTGTCTGTCTGTCTGAAGCCGAAACTTCATCAGAGTAATATTACTATTTACTTAGTCTACCAGCTTCTATATATATGCGACTACAAATACCGCCGTAAACACTATGCGCATTTCTCAATTTACATAATTTATTGCTTTTGAACTTTTAATAAATTAGTATTCACAAATATACACTCATGATTATATTCTTCAGATTTCCACATGTATTTACGCTATTTTGCTCGCTAATTATCTTACTTATAACTTATAATGATTTCTTGTATTATTTATACATATATATATATATATATATGAAATTAGTTACGCAGTTAATCTACCTACTGCGAAACTGATTGAACAGCCAGCGTTACTCCATTGAATCGGTTACCTCCCTCTTATTATTCCGTATGGACGCAAGACGGGCGCGTTATTTAAAATGTAAACAAAACGCTAGCATTTACCGTGTTACTTTTACTCTGATTTTTTTTATTAAAACGTTCCGAGTTTGTTTATTTTCTTAATCTTAGCCATTATGTTTTAAAACACAAATTTATTGAATCAAATTGTTTAATTAAAATAATAATCGATCTAAAAATTACTATTAA